>CM073737.1:84825761-85530761 GCA_037113605.1 Calophaca sinica
GATAAGTATATGATTTAGTGTAATATAATAATAAAATTTAAAAAATTACCAGGGAATTGTAAAAAAAAAAAATAGGGTAGGGTGAGGGGGTCGAACTAGGTGTATATATAATCTAATCGCTATAAGACAACTCTTTCTTTTTTGGAGGTTTCAAAGAATGATTCTTGAATCCGATTGAATCTAAGACACAACTAATTGGTTTACTAATTGGTTTACGGTATGGAAGAAACACATGTATATGTCATATTAGATATTCACTAGTTATATATGACTATATATCTAAATTTGTCCTGCGACTACTCTAAATTTAGATGGGATTCAAAAAACAAAGCCCTTCCCTTTCATCTGTTGTAATTGTGAATTGAATTATGGAATGACTAAAAAAATGAAATAAAGAAAAAGAAAGAACGAAGAATTTAAAGAAAGGTTCGAAAATTTAAGATAAGAACAAAAATGGTATGTATTTACAAAAAACTACATGGGTAGAAACGAAAAGAAAAATCTTATTTATTAAAATTCACAATGGCCGGGAAAATTGAAAAGGTGTATTTACAATTTGATCTGATCTCTCAAGAGCCTCTTTTAGTGTCACACACTTTTCACACCAGAAAACTTTTGACAATGTTTATATTATGAAAGTTTATATTATGAAATAAAAAAAAACAATATTTTAACTATTTGAAAAAAAAAATAAGAAACTTTTGGATTGCTGAATAACAGACTAGACGAAATAAGAGAACAACGGAATCATCATTGGTGTTAAAAAATAAGAGAGCAACGGAATCATCAAAGTCTTTAAAAGTTATTCTTAAACAAAAAATAAAGGTGGTGATTGGATTAATTATCGATCCGGGTCCGATAGACCTGGGATATTGTTTATTTCTTCGATGTAGGGTCAAAATCAATTTCCTAATTTATTGTAGAGCCGTATGCTATATAAAAAATAAAAAAGATGCCTGCCTGTATGGCTTTTAATTTAATCTTTATTAGTTTTTTCTTATTTCTATCCCTTGCCTTCCTTATTTATTACTTGGCTCAAATAAGAGAAAGAAATAAAACAAAAATTTCTATCTTTTACCTTCTATATTCTCAGGGTAATGATCCATCAACCTGCTAGTTCTTTTTATGAGGGACAAACAGTAGAATGTATGCTAGAAGCAAATGAATTACTGAAGATGCGGCAAACTATGACAAAGATTTATGCACAAAGAATGTGCAAACCTGCATGGCGTATATCCAAAGACATGGAAAGTGGATCATTTTATGTCAGAAGAAGCCCAAGCCCACGGAATTGTTGATACGGTAGCGGAATCTTTGTGAATAAAAAATGTGAGCCGAGGGCATTCCTCATAAATACACGATTTGAGGTTAAAATTTCACAAAGCAATCGATATTTCACGATCAAGAATGGAGTACTCTTTGTAATAGCAATCTCGGATTTACAAACGAAAGAAAATCGATAAAAAAGAAATCTATATGAAATTCAATGGACCTAGCAATGAAAGATTGGAAGAATCTTTGAGTCTTCCAATATCAATAGGTTTTATCTTCTAAGGATTGCCCCACCCATATTTAGAACGCCTTGTTGACTTTCAGGGGAATAATCAGGTTCTCCCAATAACCCAAAAGTGTATCATGAGAACGAAAAATCCCAATAATCGAATTTATCATGATAACAAGTATATCATGAGAACGAAAAATCCCAATAACGAATTTATCATGATAACAAGTATATTATGCTACTGAATTGAGATTTCATTCAAGGAGAAAGATATCAAATATCTGGTATCTGGAGTTTCCTTTTGTATATTATAATTATTACTTATATGGACCTTCTTACCTAATAGATCTAAATAATTCATAACCATCGGGTTAGGATTGATCTAAACCAGCTCATTATATATATGACTCACCATGCCAACTATAAAACAACTTATTAGAAACACAAGACAGCCAATCCGAAATGTCACAAAATCTCCCGCTCTTCGGGGATGCCCTCAGCGCCGAGGAACATGTACTAGGGTGTATGTGCGACATTATATGTCCATATAATGTCCATATAATGTCATAGTAAATCACTCTTTTCCTTTGTCAATGTAAAGACGAAGAAACAAATTATATTTTCTCTACTATTTCAACTCTAACACTATTAAAGACGAATAAGAATTTGAATAGCAATTTCAATAGCAGCATATACTAGTATGTCTTTGAACGTCATAGTGGTTCACCCCCTTTAAAATCATTTCTGTTAAACGGAGAATCCATTTGATAATCTCTACAAGAGCATACACTAGTATTAGTATGTCTTTGTCCGCCTTTCAACTCTAACACTTTTTAAGACAAATAAGAATTTGAATAGCAATTTCAATAGCAGCATACACTAGTATGTCTTTGAACGTCATAGCGTTTCACCCCCTTTAAAATCATTTCTATTAAACGGAGAATCTATTTGATAATCTCTACAAGAGCATACACTAGTATTAGTATGTCTTTGAACGTCATAGTGGTTCACCCCCTATATCCTTTTTTGATAAGAAGAATCGCATGCACAACTAGAAGAGCAATTGAAATCCAACCCTGAACCCGCTTCACAGTAGATCACCCCCCATATCCTTTTTTGATAAGAAGAATCGCATGCACAACTAGAAGACCAATTGAAATCCAACCCTGAGCCTGCTTGAACGTCATAGCGTTTCACCCCCTTTAAAATCATTTCTATTAAACGGAGAATCCATTTGATAATCTCTACAAGAGCATACACTAGTATTAGTATGTCTTTGTCCGCCTTTCAACTCTAACACTTTTTAAGACGAATAAGAATTTGAATAGCAATTTCAATAGCAGCATACACTAGTATGTCTTTGAACGTCATAGCGTTTCACCCCCTTTAAAATCATTTCTATTAAACGGAGAATCCATTTGATAATCTCTACAAGAGCATACACTAGTATTAGTATGTCTTTGAACGTCATAGTGTTCACCCCCTTTAAAATTATTTCTGTTAAACGGAGAATCCATTTGATAATCTCTACAAGAGCATACACTAGTATTAGTATGTCTTTGTCCGCCTTTCAACTCTAACACTTTTTAAGACGAATAAGAATTTGAATAGCAATTTCAATAGCAGCATACACTAGTATGTCTTTGAACGTCATAGGGTTTCACCCCCTTTAAAATCATTTCTATTAAACGGAGAATCCATTTGATAATCTCTACAAGAGCATACACTAGTATTAGTATGTCTTTGAATGTCATAGTGTTCACCCCCTTTAAAATTATTTCTGTTAAAGGATAAAGGATAGTCATTTGATAATCTCTACAAGAGCATACACTAGTATTAGTATGTCTTTGTCCGCCTTTCAACTCTAACACTGTTAAAGACGAATAAGAATTTGAATAGCAATTTCAATAGCAGCATACACTAGTATGTCTTTGAACGTCATAGTAGATCACCCCCTATATCTTAAATTTATTTATGTTATTTCTGTTAAACCAACGATTCGTTATTGGAACAGATAGAAACAACCATCTCGTCCGGGAAAAGCCATTGTTTTCTCAAATCTGAGATACTCATACAAATGAATCGTCGGGAACCAGATTTGAACTGGTGACACGAGGATTTTCAGTCCTCTGCTCTACCGGCTGAGCTATCCCGACCATTCTTGACGTACCATCCTCATTGTAAGAAATTACTTGAGTCTATGTCAACTAAATAAAAAAAAGACTTTGTAAGTTTCAGTAGTAGTAATGATTATGTATTCTTAATTATTCATATGAGGATTCTTTGCTCAAAGATAAGATGTTCATTTGTACGTTTATCATATATCATATATAAAAAAATTCTACGTGTGTCAAATATATTCAACTACAAATTCCAACAAGACTTGTTCTTATGATAACAAAAAGAAAGATTCCATCCGGATCCTTTTGTGAAAGAATAGACTGAATAAGACACATAATGAATTTTCATGAATTTTCATTTTCAAATAAAAAGAGGATATAGGATAAAAAATTAGAGAATAAAATGGTCTTTTGGGGATAGAGGACTTGAACCCTCACGATTTCTAAAGTCGACGGATTTTCCTCTTACTAAAAATTTCATTGGTGTCGGTATTGACATGTAGAATGGGACTCTATCTTTATTCTCGCCTGATTAATCGGTTCTTCAAAAGATCCATCGACTATCTTTGGAGTGACTGATTTGATCATAGATATAATATATATGTTTATCCTTGATCCTTTCTTGAATTTTTCTAGAAGGATTCATTTCATCGCGAAAGGAAATGTAGTCAACTCCATTTGTTAGAAACGACTTCCATCGAGTCTCTGCACCTATCCTTTTTGATTTTCACTTTCCGAACTTTTATTTGTTTGTTTTCTAAAGCGATTTGGCTCAGGATTGCCCATTGTGAATTCCAGGGTTTCTCTGAATTTGAAAGTTTTCACTTGGTAAGTTTCCATACCAAGGCTCAATCCAATTAAGTCCGTAGCGTCTACCAATTTCGCCATATCCCCTTATTTTTCTTTGAGATTGGGATCTCATTAGGATGTTTTTTCATTTGTATTATGAGAATGAGATTCTATGTCTGACTTGTTGAATTTATTAGATACCTATTCCCATATTGAAAAAGGTTTCCTTCTATTTGTTTGATTTTCTTTCATCTATATCGGATACCCATATTTGGTCGAATCAGAAATGATTCTATTATCTCTGTATTCGCAATTCAATAGAAAGATATATATACCATATATATATCTATTTTCTCTGTCCGTCCTTCTATCATTATTTTGATAGAATTTAGAATACTCGAACGTTCGATTCTTTTTTTTCTTCTTTTCCTTAGAGCGTACATATAAAGACCCTATATAACAAAACTAAAATCAAAAATACATTTATTAATTTAGTAATTCGATAGAAATATCTACTTCCTATTTCCTTATCAATTTTCTTTTGATAATCCATCCAATTTTTTAGAATTCTAATGTATAAATCTATACATTATGTATACATTATACATATTTCATCTTAATTATAAGAATATTTATTGTAATATATATATTGTAATATAAATTACTGTTTACTGTAATCTAATTATTCATTATTTCAAATTCTAAAAAAATTAGAATATTTTTCATATTTTTTAGAATAGTAAATAGTATTTACTATTCTATTATTCTATATATAGTAAATATACTATTCTACATATTTTCTATTATACTATTATTACATATATTATATTCTAATATATATAGCTATAATGTATTCTATAAATAATATTAAAGAATATCAAAAGCATATAGAAAAAAATATTTCTATAGAATATTAATATCTATAGAATATTAATATATAAAAAGAATATTAATATTTCATATATAATTATATTATATAAAATATAATAACATATAGAATATAATAATATGTATTTAATTAATATAATTAATATAATAATTTAATTATATATTATTAAAATATTTAAACATATATTGTAATATAGCTAACAATATATATTAATATAGATGGAAAATATGAATTTATTTATTTTGTCTTTAAATATAAAGAAGAATTATATATTTAAAGAAAATGTATTCTATTAAAATAAAATAATAGAAATAAAGAATCGAAAATATTCAAAAGAATAAAAAGAAATGGTATTTTAATTCAAAACTAAAAAGACAAGATAATCTTACTATTTTAATTAATTCCTATTACTATACTAATTAAAATGAAGATATTGTTTTATTGATAAAAATGGATTTGAGAAATTTTTTGATAAATCGATCAAAATATTATTCTATTAACTATTAATCCTTTCCTTATCTTCAAATTATTCTGTTTTTTATATTCTAGTATATAACATAAAAAACAGAATAAATATTGGACATTCTATATTTTTTTCTATGTTTGTCTTCATTTTCTTATGTTATGACATAGTAAGTTATGAAGAGCTAATATTAAACAATTAATAACTAATATCTCATTAGTTTATGAAAGAATTCCTCAGATGCACAATTTGTGTTATGTGAGCCCGCTTAGCTCAGAGGTTAGAGCATCGCATTTGTAATGCGATGGTCATCGGTTCGTTTCCGTTAGTCGGCTTTATTTGTTTTTATTTATTACATAATGGATAATGTCTTTTTAGGAATAAAAATTGGGGAGTTCGATTTCAGATTCTCAGAGAACAAATCAAGAAAAGAACCTCCTTTTTTTATTTTATATATACAATACAATCAAATTCGGATACTGATAGAATCCCTCTAATTCTTCTTTGTACTACAATACTTTAGTAGATTTCGCTTCATTTATCATATTTGTCATTTAGTTTAGTTTTAATTTTGCTTTATGAGATTTTCCATTTTAAAAAGGAGTTTTTATGTCACGTTACAGAGGGCCTCGTTTCAAAAAAATATGCCGTCTGGGGGCTTTACCGGGACCAATCCACCTATTGAAAAGGGTTGTTTTAATCAGATTCGTAAACAAGAAAATCCAATAATAAAGTGGATATATAAATAGAATTACCGCCACAGTACGATGAAAGTTGTAAGCTGTGTTCGGGGGGTTATTGTCTATCGTTGGGGCCTCTATGATAGAATCAGTCGGGGCCTGAGAGGCGGTAGGCGGTGGTTTACCCTGTGGCGGATGTCAGCGGTTCGAGTCCGCTTATCTCCAACTCGTGAACTTAGACGATATCAAACTATATGATAGCACTCATAGCACTCCATTTTTCCGATTCGGCGGTTTGATCTATGCTGTGATTTATCATTCATGGACGTTGATAAGATCCTTCCATCTAGTAGCACCTTAGGATGGCATAGCCTTCAAGTTAAGGGCGAGGTTCAAACGAGGAAAGGCTTATGGTGGATACCTAGGCACCCAGAGACGAGTATATGCTTCAACACTTATGGGTCGTGAATATCTGAATAGGACAAATCACCCCGTGGATCTCTTTGTTTGCTTCAGAACAAAACAATTAGAGTTAGGCTCACTCGAATGTGTATTATTGGGGGATCTTTCAATTGAGAAGATCCCCGATATCGATTTGAGACGAAGAGAAAGAAAGTATCTATCTTATTTAGTTATTCAGTTAAACCAACGATTCGTTATTGGAACAGATAGAAACAACCATCTCGTCCAAGAAAAGCCATTGTTTTCTCAACAATGTCTTTGTCATTTGATCCAATAGTGTTCCGTTAGATAGGAACAGATTTGATAAATATTGATAACTCTCGGATAGAGTATTAGAACGGAAATATCCATTCGATAATGAACTATTGGTTCTAAGCCATCTCTGGCGATGAATCAACAATTCGAAATGCTTTTCGTGCGTATTCTTGATAAACCAGCGTTTATTTATATATTTCCAATAATCTTTTTGTGTTTGGGAAGTAAGAAGTACGCTTGATATTTCTTCATCTGCAACGAATTCTCGATGTGAAAACACGGAGACAAAAGGATCATCTTGGAATAGCAAAAAGAGTGGATCCGCGGGTTCCCAAATGAATTGGCTTATTCGAAAGTCGGAGACGATTTTTTACCAATGAATCGATATTCAAAATCATTCCATTTGGGCTCCTTTTCTCTATCAAAGCAGCGGATTTCTAAATTTTCATATGGCCCGCCAGGAATTCCTTCCAAAGCCTGTTGAATCATTTTTATGGATTCCGTCATTTCACCAATTCGAACTAAATAACGAGCTAATGAATCTCCTTCTTTTTGCCATTGAACTTCCCAATCAAATTCCTCGTAACACTCATAATTATCAACTTTACGTAGATCCCATTGTATTCCGGAAGCCCGAAGCATCGGTCCTGATAAACCCCAATTTATTACTTCCTCTCTACCAACAACACCTACTCCCTCAACCCGTTCTAAAAAAATAGGATTTCGCGTAATAAGGTTTTGATATTCAACAACCCTTGTTAAAAAATAATTGCAGAAATCAAAACATTTATCTATCCAACCATAAGGTAGATCAGCCGCTACTCCTCCGATACGAAAAAAATTATGCATCATTCTCATACCTGTCGCAGCTTCAAATAGATCATATATTAATTCTCTTTCTCTAAAAATATAGAAAAAAGGGATAAGCTACATAAGCAATAAATTGACTTTCTTCTCCAGGAACGGGCTCGATGTGGTAGCATCGTCCTTTATAACGATCAAGACTGGTAAGCCCGGTCCTTAGAATGAGGTCTGCCTGCCTAGGACTAGATCGTGGTACCAGTCCATAATGATCAAAGTCGAATCGTGATCCTATTAATGAAGCAAATTCAATGAAGCAACAACTGGTACCATAGAGAAGCGGCCATAAACTGGATAGTCTTGACCAATTTGAAAGATCATTTAATGTAGTAGAAATAACTGAATTTTTGGTTTTTTGATCAAGTAAGGGAAACTCAATGGAATTCATAACTGTCTCAATGTTTTGTTTAATTGTCTAAATATTCAAGAATTAAGACCATTCTAATGCTCCCTTTCGCCATGCATAAACTGAACCAACAATTAGGATAAGCACGAAGATTAAAGCTTCTATAAATACGGATACCCCCAATACATCAAAACTCATTGCCCATGGGTAAAGAAAGACCGCTTTCAACATCAAAAACAACAAAAACTAGAGCAAACATATAATAACGGATTTGAAATTGTAACCAAGCATCGCCCATTGGTTCTATTCACGATTCATAACTAGAAAGTTTTTCTGTACCTTTGCTAATCTGAGCTAAAATTCCAGAAATTAGAAATGCCAAAATAGGAATTAAGCTCGATATTATTAGAAATGTCCAAAAAATGTCATATTCATAAAGCAAAAACATAAATGAACTCCTATGAATTGAATGTGGGAAATTTTCGAATTAGTATGAATTCTTAGTCGATTTGAATTGAAATGTTCAAATTATCAGATTAAGATTCATTAATCTAAATAGAAATGCTTTGTATTAAGTTTACATTATTTCTAATAAAATTGAGACTAGTATCTGAGTATACTAAAACTCATATTAGTATTTTAATACTATTTTATTCTATCGAATAATAAGAAAATAATATAGAATATTATTCGAATAGAAATTTATTCATTCTTTATACTACTAAAAAAAAAGTCTTTCTTTTTTCTTTATATATAGTAGTACTTACTATGAATATGGAGTATTTAGTATACTATATATCTATATAGTACTATATAAAACATATTCGTAATGACAGATATTAGATACTCAATCTGAGTAGTATCTGTAGGAATATTAGGGCTATACGGACTCGAACCGTAGACCTTCTCAGAAAGCAGATCAAACTGATTATTATCAAAATGATTTGAAGTGTTTTAAAGACCCAACGTGCTTTTTTTTGCATTGGGCTTTTTCATTAATTGATAGAAATATCAGTTAGTCTACTATCTTTTTCTTTCTGAGAAAGAAAAAGAATGACTCCCTGTGCTCACGATTTATTATTTGGATTAAAATCTAAGAGCACTACCAAAGTGTTTCAAAGAAGAAGGTTATCTGACGTAGGTCCGCTACGCCTGTATCAACTTAAGTTAAATGGACTCTCTATCAACCTACTTAAAGAAAAATATCAAATAGGAAATGAAACTTCATACACCTTAAAGTTCATAAGATAGGAAGAAAAGAGAATTTTTTTGAGGTCCCTAGACTCATTATGCCTAGCATTGAATAGATTACGTATTCACCTTATCAATATCTCAAATCCATTATGGATTCTATTTGACGTCTAAATCCTTTGTCAGGCTATTGTTCTCTTATTTTGTTCCCGGAGTAAGACATCGATTTCTCAATAAGATCAACTCTTTTAATTACATGATGGACTCCTATGAAAAAACATTGGCGCGTGTGTAAACGAGGTGCTCTACCTAACTGAGCTATAGCCCTTGTGCTTTTGATACATATTTTATCATATTAGATAAATAAATTCTTGTCAAGATGAATATTACATGATCCAATCTCTTTGATTGATATTGCGTTGGTATTGCTTATAAGTAATATTACATTTATAATCCATTGATCTGATAGATAGGTACTATTTTTTATTTGGGATGATAAATGACCTACTTACCTCAGTGGTTAGAGTATTGCTTTCATACGGCAGGAGTCATTGGTTCAAATCCAATAGTAGGTAAGGTATAGGTAGAACTTATTAGATACCATTGATTCTGGTATCTAATAAGTTTTTCTACTCACCCTTTATTTATTTTTTGAGTTCACCACCAATACCTAGATGTCGATTGTGGATATGAAAGAAGATTATTGGTAATAGTTTCTATCTTTTCCTACTCTTCTATTCTATTTTTTTCTTTTTTTATTGGCATAGGTAGCAATCCATTCTATAATTTCATTTTTTATCGCGTGAGAAAATACTCCCCCAAACAAAGGAATTGTACAATACAGTACGAAATAACGTAAAAACGGACTTCTTAATCAAATTACTTTATCCTACGGCCAGCCAGCCTCGAAGGGTGGGTTTTTTTTTGATAAAACCTTTTCTTTCTATTTTTATAGTTCCAATTGATTGTGTGCGCCCACCCAAATGGAATATGAATGACTCACTATTCACTCGGTTTCTGGGCATAATCATTATGTAGGAGAGATGGCCGAGTGGTTCAAGGCGTAGCATTGAACCGCTATGTAGGCTTTTTGTTTACCGAGGGTTGAATCCTCTCTTTCCGCACCTTTACCAAATTCATCAATGTTAATGACCACAATGTTTGAAATAACAATGGATACCATTATTCCAACTTTGATATGGATTCTCTATTCCTGTATTCTTTCTGTAATACGTAAAATAGTGGAAAAAGTGGGCAAGGAATAAAATTTTCCTATACCCACGTCTATACGTATGGTGGAAAATCCTCGGATCAAAATTCTTGTTATTTTAATTAGGTTTAAGTCTGACGAGAATAATATTCTACAACCAGCAATTCATTAATTTTCAAACCAACCCATTTACTATCTATTATTTGATTGACTAATCCTTTATATTGGAATGGGTGAAGAGTCAAATGGTTTGGTAATTCCTCGCGGGGGGCTGATTCAAGAGAATTTTGAATCAGAGTTCTAGATTTTTGTTCATCCTTCGCTGTAATAATATCTTGAGGTTTGCAACGATAACTTGGTATATCTACTATACGACCATTAACTAAAACATGTCTATGGTTAACTAATTGGCGGGCTTGAGGAATAGTCGAAGCCATACCCAATCGAAAAAGTATGTTATCCAAACGCATTTCAAGTAATTGAAGTAAAACTTGACCGGTTGACCCTTTCAATCAGATTCGTAAATCCTTTTCCTTTTTTCTTTCTTCGAAAGAAAGAAAAAAAGGGGATCCCGTTTAGAAATGAGATTTTTTTGTTATTTTTATTCCCTTTCACACACGAAATCAATTGATATCTTTTTTCATTGGATTTGTATCCATCGGGACTGACGGGGCTCGAACTCCAGCCTTCCGCGACAGTATGCTCGACCAATTGAACTACAATCCCAGGAAAAAATCGTATATCATACATACATATTCTTACAATTTCATTCAAACCTTTTCTTTTTCTATTTGAGATTCGAATTGTTGTATCAGAATCGAAAGAGGCGGACTCTTTTATATATTGATATTTATATGGGTCTGCACTTTAGCGAGATCGACACGGATTACTCGTAATCCGGTCGTTATTGCCAAATCGATTGAAAAATGAATCAATGAAACACTCTTTTTTTTTTTACTTTAATCCTTTCCTTAGACTTTATACTTACGGATCCTGTAAGGAATTTAGCAAAATCCGAGTGGAAAAAATATGTGATACGGAAAAAAGAAATAGCACTAGGGATGTATGAAATTTTTATTCTTCCGTATCCGAGCCCATCGGTCATTTTCAGAGAACAACAAATGGGTTATATCATTTCATGGTGGA
Organism: Calophaca sinica; assembly: GCA_037113605.1. Taxonomy (NCBI): domain Eukaryota; kingdom Viridiplantae; phylum Streptophyta; class Magnoliopsida; order Fabales; family Fabaceae; genus Calophaca; species Calophaca sinica. The sequence continues at coordinate 84,837,675 of CM073737.1, forward strand.
TCGCAAATTTTTGGGCCGAGCTGGATTTGAACCAGCGTAGACATATTGCCAACGAATTTACAGTCCGTCCCCATTAACCGCTCGGGCATCGACCCAGGAAGAATCAATTTCAGTCTTTATTGAAAATCCCTGATCAATTTCCTTTCGTAGTATCCTACCCCCAGGGGAAGTCGTGGCAGGAGCAGGATCGGTCAAATCGTCTGCAGGTACATAAACTGCTTGAATAGAAGTTATAGACCCTTCTTTGGTAGAAGTAATTCTTTCTTGTAAAGAACCCATTTCAGTAGCAAGGGTGGGTTGATAACCCACAGCGGAAGTTATTCGGCCCAATAAGGCGGATACTTCGGATCCTGCTTGGACAAAACGGAAGATATTGTCGATAAATAGAAGTACGTCTTGTTCATTGACATCTCGGAAATATTCCTCCATAGTTAGGGCGGTTAAACCAACTCGCATACGAGCTCCGGGCGGTTCATTCATTTGACCGTAGACTAGAGCTACTTTTGATTCTTCAATATTTTTTTCATTAATTACTCCAGATTCTTTCATTTCCATATAAAGATCATTTCCCTCACGAGTACGCTCCCCTACTCCGCCAAATACGGATACACCTCCATGAGCTTTGGCAATGTTATTGATCAATTCCATAATGAGTACTGTTTTACCTACCCCACTCCACCTAAAAGTCCTATTTTTCCTCCACGGCGATAAGGAGCTAAAAGATCTACTACTTTTATTCTGCTTTCAAAAATGGATAATTTTGTATCTAATCGTACAAAGGCAGCGCGGATCTATGAATAGGAGATGTTGTGCGAGTATCTACAGGACCTAAATTATCAATAGGCTCTCCAAGCACGTTGAAAATTCGCCCCAGAGTTGCTCCGATTGGAACACTTAGAGGAGCTCCGTGTCAATCACTCCCATTCCTCTCTTTAGACCATCTGTAGCACTCATAGCTACGGCTCTAACTCGATTATTTCCTAATAATTGCTTTGTACTTCACAAGTCACATTAATTTGTTGACCAACAGTATCTCGACCTTGAACTACCAGAGCGTTGTAAATATTAGGCATCTTCCCTGGTGGAAAAGCTACATCTAGTACTGGACCAATTATTTGGGCGATACGTCCCAGATTCTTTTTGTCAAGTGCAGAAACCTCAAGATCGAAGTGGTAGGAGTTATTCTCATATTAAAATATATCCGCTTTTTTTCAAAAATTTGGAAATCAAGAAAAATGTTCGATAACAAAGCAAGTCGATCGGTTAATTTAATATTCAATATAATAATAAATAAAAAAATGTAAGTTAATAATCTATTTTCTTGGTACCATCCAAGCAATTCAATTGTTTTTCAATTCAATTTCAATGATTGAATTTTCAAGATCAACTCAGTCATTATGAAAATTTCAATTGGATGAAATCTTTCGAAAGTCTTTCATTTTTTTTATCATTATAGATAATACTATCTATATTATCTATGGAATTCGAACTGAACTTTATTTACGATTCAGTTTTTCTATCTCATTGGTCCTTATTTTTTATTTCCTCAAAGATACGATTTATACCTAGCATATTTTTTTACCGATTTTTCTTTTAGATGCTAATTCTGCTATTTTTACATCTAGGATTTACATATACAACATATATCACTGTCAAGAGTAAATTTCTTATTATTTAGATTAGAAAATTCGATTCAAAAAAAAAAATAAGAGACTCGAAATTTGAAAAAAGGATTGGGTTGCGCCATACATATGAAAGAGTATAGAATAATGATGTATTTGGCAAATCAAATACCATGGTTGAATTCGGATTAATTGATAATATTAGTTGATCGATCATTTGTGAAAGATTGAAAGGTTTTATTAACTCCTAAGTTATGTCGAGTAGACCTTGTTGTTGCTAGAATTCTTAATTCATGAGTTGTAGGGGGGAATTTATGTCACCACAAACAGAAACTAAAGCAAGCGTTGGGTTCAAAGCTGGTGTTAAAGATTATAGATTGACTTATTATACTCCTGAATATGAAACCAAGGATACTGATATCTTGGCAAAGATTAGAGTAACTCCTCAACCAGGAGTTCACTCGAAGAAGCAGGTCTGCGGTAGCTGCCGAATCTTCCAGGGACATGGACAACTGTGTGGACCGATGGGCTTACCAGTCTTGATCGTTATAAAGGACGATGCTACCACATCGAGCCCGTTCCTGGAGAAGAAAGTCAATTTATTGCTTATGTAGCTTATCCCTTAGACCTTTTTGAAGAAGGTTCTGTTACTAACATGTTTACCTCCATTGTTGGTAATGTATTTGGGTTCAAGGCCCTGCGCGCTCTACGCCTGGAGGATTTACGAATCCCTAATGCTTACATTAAAACTTTCCAAGGTCCGCCTCACGGAATCCAAGTTGAGAGAGATAAATTGAACAAGTATGGCCGTCCCCTATTGGGATGTACTATTAAACCAAAATTGGGGTTATCCGCTAAGAATTACGGTAGAGCAGTTTATGAATGTCTACGCGGTGGACTTGATTTTACCAAAGATGATGAAAATGTGAACTCCCAATTTATGCGTTGGAGAGACCGTTTCTTATTTTGTGCCGAAGCAATTTATAAAGCACAGGCCGAAACTGGTGAAATCAAAGGACATTATTTGAATGCTACTGCGGGTACATGTGAAGAAATGATAAAAAGAGTCAGATTTGCCAGAGAATTGGGTGTTCCTATCGTAATGCATGACTACTTAACAGGGGGATTCACTGCAAATACTAGCTTGGCTCACTATTGCCGTGATAATGGTCTACTTCTTCATATCCACCGTGCAATGCATGCAGTTATCGATAGACAGAAAAATCATGGTATGCACTTTCGTGTATTAGCTAAAGCGTTACGTATGTCTGGTGGAGATCATATTCACGCTGCATGTAGTAGGTAAACTGGAAGGAGAGCGGGAGATTACTTTCGCTTTTGTTGATTTCCTCCGTGATGATTTTATTGAAAAAGATAGAAGCCGCGGTATTTATTTCACTCAGATTGGGTTTCTTTACCAGGTGTTTTACCTGTTGCTTCTGGGGTATTCACGTTTGGCATATGCCCGCTCGACCGAGATCTTTGGAGATGATTCCGCATCTAATTCGGTGGAGGAACTTTAGGACACCCTTGGGGAAATGCACCTGGTGCCGTAGCGAATCGAGTAGCTCTTGAAGCATGTGTACAAGCTCGGAATGAGGGACGTGATCTTGCTCGTGAGGGTAATGAAATTATCCGTGAAGCTGCCAAATGGAGTCCTGAATTAGCTGCTGCTTGTGAAGTATGGAAGGAGATAGGGCATGTGCACATCCCTGACAGCCAAAGAAAGAAACTTGATGATAAAAGCATCAAGTGTGTGCTACTTGGAGTTAGTGAAGAATCAAAAGCCTATAGGCTTTATGATCCTAATGCTAAAAAAATTCTGATCAGTAGAGATGTAGTCTTTGATGAAAGTGAGGGCTGGAATTGGAACAAACAGTCAAAGAAGAGGAATGGTGAGCTAATTGACTTGGGTGACAAAACTGAACAGAGGGAAATGTAGAAGAACAGAGCAGTTCAGAAAATACAGAAGAAGAAAGTGAGCCTGGAGTTCAAAATGGAGGAACAATCAGTAATCGTGCTGATGATGAGGCAACAGATTGTGAAGTCAAAGATGGAGATGATCAACAGCCAGGGAGAACTAAAAGGAAACCAGCCTATTTGAATGACTATGTGGTAGATGAAGAAGAACTGGATGAACACAACTTCGCTGTTTTTTCTCAATCTGAAGACCCTGTAACATTTGAAGAGGCAGCAAAGGATAACAAATAGAGGAAAGCTATGGAAATGGAATTAAAAGCAATAGAGAGAAATGAAACATGGGAACTCATCACTCTTCCCAAGGGGGCCAAAAAATTTGGTGTCAAATGGATTTTCAAGACTAAGTATAATGAAAAGGGAGAGGTAGAGAAGCACAAAGCAAGATTGGTTGCAAAGGGCTACTCACAAGAAAAGGGAATTGATTATAAAGAAGTTTTTGCTCCAGTGGCAAGATGGGATACTATAAGAACAATTGTTGCACTTGCTGCCCTCAAGGGTTGGTATGTGTATCAATTGGATGTTAAAAGCGCATTTTTGCATGGAGAAATAAGGAAACTGTATATGTAGAATAGCCACAAGGGTATGAGAAAAAGGGGGAAGAAAATAAGGTGTATAGATTGAAGAAAGTTCTATATGGCTTGAAACAAGCCCCAAGGGCTTGGTATAGCAAGGTGGAGTCCTATTTTAGAAGAGAAGGCTTTGAGAAGTGTCACTCAGAACACACTCTGTTTGTAAAAACTTATTCTGACAGCAAGATTTTGATAGTAAGCATCTATGCGGATGACTTAATATTCACTGGAAACGATGAATGTATGTTTACTGAATTCAAAGAGTCCATGAAGAGAGAATTTGATATGACGGATTTGGGTAAGATGAGTTACTTTCTAGGAGTAGAGGTTATTCAAAATGCTAAGGGAATTTTTATAACCCAGACAAAATATGCTAGGGAAGTGCTTGAAAGGTTTGGAATGAAGCAAGTCAATTCAGTACAAAGTACCATTGTGCTAGGTTGTAGACTAACAAAGGAAGGAAGTAGGGAGATGGTAGATGCAACTCTTTGCAAGCAAATGATTGGTTGTCTTATGTACCTTACTGCTACTAGACCAGACCTAATATTTGTTGTTTGCCTAGCCAATAGGTATATGGAAAAGCCAACCACAATGCACCAAATGGCAGTCAAGAAGATCCTGAGGTATTTGAAGGGAACAGTGGACTTGGGAATACTGTACAGAAGACTAGGAAGCCTGGATTTGAAAGTGTATACTGACAGTGATTATGCAGGAGATGTGGATGACCGAAAAAGCACTGCTGGCTATGTGTTTCTTCTTGTAACAAGTGCCATATCTTGGTCCTCTAAAAAGCAGCCGGTAGTGTCCCTCTCCACCACTGAAGCTGAATTCATATCTGCTGCTTTGTGTGCCTGCCAAGCTGTTTGGCTAAGGAGGATCTTGGACAAACTGGGTCAAACACAGAGTAAGAGTACAACTATTCTGTGTGACAATAGTTCCACTACTAAGCTGTCAAAAAATCTGGTTCTTCATGGAGGAAGCAAGCACATAGATGTCAGATTTCATTATTTGCGTGATCTTGTCAAAGATGAAGTAATTGAGTTGACTTACTGCAAGACTGAGAATCAAATCTCAGATATCTTGACCAAGTCACTAAAGTTAAAGACCTTTCTGCAGCTGAGAGAATGGATGGGAATGTGTATTGTAGATGTTATAAACTGAGTTGCTGAGAGCAATCAGTTTAAGGGAGAATTTGTTAGACTCTTGTGTATTGGGTTATCATAATTGGGCCTTAATTGTAATATTGGGCTCGGTCCAGTCCATTAGCTTTTGTTTGTTAGTAGTTTGTAATTAGTTGGTAGCAGTCATTCTTCTGTTGTAATTAGTGTATATAACCCTTGATGAAATAAAGATTAGTCAGTTTTTCCAGCTTATTCGTCTCTACCTAACAATACGCATGTCACAAGGGTGAAACTGGAAACATATTTTGGGACCAAAAAATAGAAGTTGGAACCTATTCAAATTCAAAAATATATATGCACAGTGGATTCAGGTAAGATGGGCTTCAGCTGTCGGAAGAAATTGGACAGTCACTTCTTTTTATGGGTTAATTAGTTACAGATACACTGTTCTTGTAGCATAACATGTTTCCTAAAATAGTGAAAATTATCTTTTATGTTTCTTTCTTTTGGGACAGGATCTCTCTTCGAGGAGTGCTTTAAAGGTGCATGCCTTTTGTCAATATTAATGGGTTAAACTGTATTTTCTCAATAAATAAGTAAATAATTCAAGTGATTATAGGATTGAATAGTTGTTAACAAAAAAATGTTATATTCAATTTCTTTAAAATGGGAAAATAGTGTTAATGGAACTTACATGAATTGAAAGGTATCTTATATATTTCTATTTTTATAATAATAAAAATAATAATCATAATTATTATTATGATATATATATATATATATGGTGGGGATCAATTGACACCGGTGTCAAATTAAAAGTTTGACACCAAATCTCATCCGTTTATCCGCATTTGATCTGAAGGTACATATTAATTCACTTAAACACTCATGTGACTTTCCCTTCTGTTGGTGTTTGCTCGAGTCTTCTATTTTTTTGGCGTCGTTCCTATTCCTAATTACGTCTGTGTTTTTTGGCTCCCTCCCACGCCTATCTTCTTGCTCTCGTATTTTTTTCTTCACTGGTTTGTGACTCTCGCTCGTTACTTGTGGGTGAATGTTGTTCACATGGTTTGTGACTCTTGCTCTCATAATTTTTGTGGTTTGTATTATTATTAATTCCTTTATTCTATTTGTATTATTAATTATGCCGTTCACGTGGTTTTCTATAGTTGATGGAGAATACAACCCATATTGTTGAAGTAGAAAATAATTGCGTAGAGGTAGTATTCTTTGATTCCTTTATTCTATTTTTCAGATGTCTTTGATATAGAATGTGGCTCGATTAAGAAAATTATAGCGTAGAAGAACCCGTTTGTATTTTGTTATTGTTTTGACATGGAACAGTGTCGCAGTTGCTACCTGTTTGTGCAGAGTTGGTGACTTTGCGTGGGAAGAAATAGTAGAGGCTTATCCAAATTTTGTACTTACAACGTAGATTTTGACTCCATTTTTGTGGACTATGATAAACCAAGTTTCTCATTAACAAAAAAAATCGATGGAGTAGCCTGATATTTGCTGTTTCCCTGAACTGTTTAAATGGAAATAAAAAATTTATCTTACATTGCAATGTCGCTGAATGCTACCTGTTGTGAAGCTTCAAAATAGCAAAGTCATTGCAAACTTCAGCTAGTTACTAACATGTTCCTCTGGCTAACAACACGTTTTGTGTTGTGATAAGTGCCAATTTTACTTATATTTTTAGAGTTTTTTATGGCATTTATTAACTCATTTATTTGAATTAAAAGATGTTTTCTTACCTCAAGTTAGTATTTGTAAATATTTTTATTAGAGTACTATGTTTTTAATGATGTTAGAATTCATCCAAAATTCCTTGTTAATTTTATGTAGGTTGAATTGAGGCAAATCAAAGAAGGAATCAAAGCTGTCCAATTTTCGCTCAAGCCAGGAACACCCGCTCAAGCGAATTATGCACAGAATTGTTACCTGCAAACCGACTCAGATTCGCTTGTTTAAAAATCTGCGCTAAGCGACTTAATGCTTTCTTCAAAGATGAAGAATGCTATGCAGCCAAGCGAAATCCTTGGAGCTAAGCGAATTCTAAGCGGTTTAAAACTCTGTTTTACTGAATTGGAGCAGTATAAAAGGACAGTTCATTTCAGCTTTGAAGGGGTCTCACTGGAAAGGAGGAATCGAAGGGGGAGAAAAGAAGAGAACCTTTGGGGAATCAAATGGACACTGAATTTCATCTTTCATCTCTCAATTCTCATGGTATTTGTATATGGCTCTCATGATAATGAGTAGCTAACTCTTTTGTAGTTGGGATTTGGATGTAATCAACCAAACTTTTATGTAATTTCTTTACAATTATATGCTATCTCTTCTTATCAATGATAGTGATTTCATTCTATGTTTAACGCTTTATATGACTTGATCACTCATATTTAGATTTGTGAGTTAGATTGTGATTGGAAAATACTTTCTAATTCTAGATTTGAATGAAATCACCTAATGAGTTTTGTTACTAGGAATAGAGCTTGATTCGTTAGTTACTTTTGAATGTTAATCTTAATGCAAGTAATCTCTTTGAATAATCAAGGAATTGTTATTTAAAGGGAAGAGCTTAGAATCTCCTTAACTAAGGAATTGGTAATCGAGTAAACTTCATTCGTAATATCATTGGTAATGAAAATAGTCGTATATGAGTATCGAATTCATAAGTGGTGAGGTTGATGAAATCCAATCCCAACTCGTTTCCAAAACTATCATCAATCCGCTTTACTCATTAGTGTTTATTTTCTTTAAAACTTAGAATTTGTATGTTAGAAACTCTTAATCTAAAAACATGAGATATTTTGTGAATATATATGTACATAGATCTTTTGGACTTAATTAGTATAAGTGTGAATTAACCGAGTATTGCACGATTCCCTGTGGATACGACAACCCTACTTATCACTGTAAACTTCGGTATTTTGGTACGCTTGCCAAAATCTTAACAAGTTTCTGGCGTCGTTGTCGGGGAATTCTGTGTCAGATACTTTCCAAATTCACATTTATTACTTGTTAAGTTTGTTAATTTTAATTTTATTAGTGCATAGTTATAATATATCTTCTTTTTAATAGTATTTGGTGCTGACCCTTTGTTTAGTGTCTTTGTTCTGTCTATGCAAGGTAAAAATCCTAAAGATCAATTGTTATTTGATCCGGAGATTGAGAAAACAGCAAGGAAGAACAATAGCAAGACAAGGAAAGAGAAGTTGCTAAACAAATTACAACAACAACAAGCAGGCCCTTCTACTCCTACTTATTCTGAAGTTGTGCAACAACAGGATAAAATGGATCCACCAGGGAACAACAATAACAACAATCCACCAGGCAATAACAATGCCAACAACAACAATGCTCAGAATCGGAATAATCAGAGAAGAACTCTGGGAGACTATGCTCAGCAGCAGGGTCCCAGACATTTTTTGAGCATTGCCAGACCATCAGCCAATACCATGGAAATGAAGCCAGCTTTGTTAAGTTTGATTAATTCAAATCAGTTTGCAGGCTTAGACCATGAAGACCCATACACTCACCTCTCCACCTTTTATGAGTTGTGTGGTACAATGGGATTTTCCAAAGATGATGAAGAAGCTGTCTATCTGAGGCTGTTTCCATTTTCATTGACAGGAAAAGCTAAGACTTGGCTTCAATCCCATCCAAATCAGAGTCTTACCACATGGGAAGATGTTGAAGAAAAGTTTTTAGCCAGATTTTTCCCACCATCTAGATATATTAGTGCAAAATTTGCCATTGCTACTTTTTCGCAGGGAGCTGATGAACCATTGTGTGAAGCATGGGAGCGATATAAAGCTTTGTTGAGAAAATGTCCTAATCATGGCTTTGATGATATAGCTCAGCTGCACATATTTTGCAATGGATTGAGACCTCAAACGAAGATGATTTTGGATGTGTCAGCTGGAGGTTCAATGATGTCAAAAAGCTCTGAGGAAGCAATAACTATCATTGATGTGATAGCTACAAATGATCATCAAGCTCAACATGACAGAAGTTCCATACATAAGAGAGGAGTCATAGAGCTGGACACTCAAACTGTCATTCTAGCTCAGAACAAACTTATGACTCAACAGCTTGAAGCATTGACGAAGCAAATGTCTAAGCTTCCACAACAGCTGCAGGGTATGCAAAGCACTTCCTCTCAACAGGTTCAAAGATGTGATTTTTGTCAAGGAGATCATCCAAATGGCCATTGTTCAACCCCAGATGCAACACAAGAGGAGCAAGCAAATTAGATGGGTAATCAAGGAAGGCAAGGTAATTATTCTAACAATTACTCGCAAGGTTGGAGACCAAATCCAAATTCTAACCTTGGATGGAGACAAGATGCTGGACCTTCAAATAGACCTACTCAACCTGATAGGATGTCTAAGATGGAAGATACTCTTACTCAGTTTATGCAAGCTTCCATGAACAATCAGAAAAATACAGAAGCTTCCATCAAGAACCTTGAAGTACAGGTAGCACAATTGGCAAAGCAGCTGGCTGGACAAAATCAAGGTCACTTTTCTACTAATACACAGGTTAACCCAAGGGAGAAAGGTAATACAGAGCATTGTAATTCCATTACAACAAGGAGAGGTACTGTGATTGGAAAGGGTATTGGAGAGAATCTGGAAGTTGAAGAGAAGGTTGTTAATGAAAAAGAAAAAGAGAGTGATAAAGGAGTAGAGTTGAATAAAGAGGGTGAAGAAAATGAAAAAGAAAAAGAGAGTGAACAAGAAAAAGAAGAAGAGTTGGAGAAAAAACAAATTGAGGAGAAGAAAAGTAAGAGTCAGTTAGCTAAGGAAGAAAAATTGAAGAGTCCTTCAGTCAAACATCTTCCTTATCCTCATGCTCCAACAAGAAAGGAGAAAGAAAGACAATTTGCAAGATTTCTTGATATTTTCAAAAGACTGCAGATCAACATTCCATTTGCTGAAGCCTTGGAGCAGATGCCCGCTTATGCTAAGTTCATGAAAGAACTCTTGACTAAAAAGAGAAGATTTACAGAAGAAGAAAAATTGAACTGGAAGCTGGTTGCAGTGCAATTATTCAGAAATCGTTGCCTCAGAAATCAAAGGGTCCTGGAAGCTTTACTCTTCCTGTCACTATAGGATGTTTATCTGTTGGTAAGGCACTCCTTGACTTAGGAGCAAGTATCAATCTTATGCCTCTCTCTATGCTAGAAAGAATTGGTGAGGGGGAGGTAGAAATCAAACCTACAAGGATGACGCTACAGTTAGCCGACAGATCAATCAAACGACCTCATGGTGTTGTGGAAGATGTGCTTGTGAAGGTAGATAAATTCATGTTTCCAGTGGACTTTGTGGTGATGGATATGGAGGAAGATAAAGAAGTTCCTCTTATTTTGGGTAGGCCTTTCATGAAAACTGCCAAAGTTTTAATTGATGTTGATGATGGCAAGTTAAAGGTGAGAGTTCAAGGAGATGAAGTCAATTTTGATGTCTTTGAAGCTATGAAACATCCCAATGACAATGGGGAATGTTTTAGAGTAGATGTTCTTGATGAAGTGTTTTTGAAGGCAAGTAAGGAGTTGCATACTTCAAGTTCTTTGGAGAAAGCTTTAATTGATGCCTTTGATGTGCTGAATGAAGAAGAAGAAAAGGAGATTGAAAAATGCTTGAAAGATCTTGACACATTCAAAGAAGTTCCTTTACATGAAGTTGTGATAGAAGAATTGAAGGGTGAAAGCAAGTTGTAAGATCAAAAACTGGAGCTGAAAATGTTGCCTCCACATTTAAAATATGTTTTTCTTGAGAAAGGGAGCAGTAAACCAGTGATTATCAGCAACTCTTTATCAAGCAAAGAGGAGGAAAAATTGATTAAAGTGTTGAAGGTGAATCAAGGAGCAATTGGCTGGAATCTTTCTGATCTTAAAGGTATAAGTCCTTCATATTGTATGCATAAAATCCTTATGGAACAAGACTTTAAGCCGGTAGCTCAACCTCAAAGACGCCTCAATCCAACCATGAAAGAAGTAGTTCGAAAGGAGGTGATAAAATTGCTTGACGCTGGGATGATTTACCCCATTTCTGACAGTGCTTGGGTAAGCCCAGTTCAAGTAGTTCCAAAGAAAGGTGGAATGACGGTCATCCATAATGAGAAAAATGAATTGATTCCGACTCGTACTGTCACTGGTTGGAGAATGTGTATTGATTACAGGAAGCTGAATCAAGCAACTAGAAAGGATCATTTTCCATTACCCTTTATGGATCAGATGTTGGAAAGATTGGCAGGTCAAGCTTTTTATTGTTTCTTGGATGGGTACTCGGGATACAATCAAATTGCAGTGGATCCTGAGGATCAAGAAAAGACAGCCTTCACATGCCCTTTTGGTGTCTTTGCATATAGAAAGATGCCATTTGGGCTTTGCAACGCACCAACCACTTTTCAACGATGCATGCTTGCCATATTTTCTGATCTGGTTGAGAAGTGCATTGAGGTTTTCATGGATGACTTTTCTGTTTTTGGTCATTCCTTTGAATCTTGCTTGGCAAATCTGAATACCATTCTAAATCGGTGTGTGGAGACCAATTTGGTTCTGAATTAGGAGAAATGTCACTTTATGGTGACAGAAGGCATTGTGTTAGGCCACAAGATCTCTTCCAGAGGTATTGAAGTTGACAAAGCCAAGATAGAAGTCACTGAGAAGCTTCCTCCACCAATAAATGTCAAAGAAATCAGAAGCTTCTTGGGACATGCAGGATTTTACAGGCGCTTCATCAAAGATTTCTCCAAGATTGCTAAACCATTGAGCAATCTCCTCAATAAGGACATTTCTTTTAAATTTGATAATGCATGCCTTATTGCTTTTGAGCTTTTGAAACAAAAACTGGTTTCTGCACCCATAATCACAGCTCCTGATTGGAAATTTGATTTTGAATTAATGTGTGATGCTAGTGATTATGCGGTAGGAGCAGTTCTTGGTCAGAGAAAAAATAAGGTTTTTCATGTTGTGCATTATGCAAGTAAAGTGTTGAATGAAACTCAAGTTAACTATGCAACAACTGAAAAATAATTGCTTGCAATTGTGTATGCTTTGGAAAAATTCAGGTCGTATCTTATTAGTTCCAAAGTCATTGTTTATACTGATCATGCTGCTATTAAATATTTGTTAAACAAATCTGATTCTAAGCCAAGACTTATTAGATGGATTTTGTTGTTGCAGGAATTTGATTTGGAGATCAAAGATAAAAAAGGAAGTGAGAATCTAGTAGCTGATCATTTGTCTAGATTGGTGAATAATGAGGTGACCACAAAAGAATTGGAGGTCTTGGAAGAATTTCCTGATGAAAAACTTTTGTCGATGCAAGAAAGACCTTGGTTTGCAGATATGGCGAACTTTAAGGCTGCTGGTGTAATTCCTGAAGATTTTAACTGGCACCAGAAAAAGAAATTCTTTCGAGATGCCAATTATTTCGTGTGGGATGATCCTTACTTATTCAAACTTGGGGCCGATAATTTGCTGATGAGGTGTGTAACAACAGAGGAGTCAAGGGATATTCTGTGGCACTGTCATAACTTTCCTTATGGAGGGCATTATAATGGTGAAAGGACTGCTGCAAAGGTCCTTCAATCAGGTTTTTATTGGCCCACTCTATTTAAGGATGCTCATGATCATGTGCAAAGATGTGACAATTGTCAGAGGTCTAGGAGCATTACAAGAAGACATGAAATGCCACTTCAGAATATTCTTGAAGTAGAAGTTTTTGATTGTTGGGTGTGACAACCACCCTAAAATTTGAAATTCAAATGGAGCCGCCACCAATATTTTATTTTCATAGGAAAACATTGGAAAACCTATTTTTGAATATTTTTGAATTTAATGAAAAAAAGAAGGTCTTTGTACCAGATTTGGGTCCGGGAGTTGGTTACGCGCAAGGAAGGATTAGCACCCCTACACGCCCATTTAAAAAATGGTACCCGTTAATTGCTTGTAAAAAATTGTTTGCCTTTAAAAAAATTAATTCCCTTTATCAAATTTTTTTAATAATAAGAAAAGAACCAACAAAAATTATTAAAAAAAAGCCTTTTTTATTGTATTTATTATTATTTCATCTCTTTTTAATAAGACAGAAATACAAACTGAAGATAAGAATTACTTCCACAAGTTATTAATTTATTTATTTGAAAAAAATACTTAAATAAGAAAACAAAATTAAGAAACTTTCTATTTTTGCTTTTAAGTCCCTCATTAATATGATAATTGCAAATTGATCCCTATTTAAAGTTTGGCCCCGTTGGAAGACCAAACCCTAAAACGCGTATGAACAGAAAATTAAAGAAAGGAAGATTTTTTTTCTTTGCTTTCAGACCCCTTTTACCATATATTTACAGCTCAGTCCTTTTTTATAATATATTTGCAGTTTAGTCCCTATTTAGGGTTTGGCCCCATTGGAAGGCCAAACCCTAAACCTAATTGCAACTCAAATCGTGGAGGCCAACAGAAACAACAACAATCATCACAGCAACCAATAACAACAACAACTACAGCAACAACAATGGCAACAACACAAAAATAGAAGACGGAAGCAAGCAAATTGCAATGGAAATTCTTGATTATGATTTTATTACAGAACCGTATTCAGAAGAGAAATAAAAAGAGAAAGATAAAACCTGGGTATTTAGCCTCTTCCCAGAAAATCAAACAGAAACAAAGATAAGGGGATTCAAAGGAAACCTAAACTAATGGTGTTTTATTTTTGGTTCTAGGGGGCGGGGGGTCTCACAGGTTCAGTCTCCTTTTCTTGGCTCTGTTCGTTTTCCTTCTTGCTCTCAGGTTTTCTGTCCTCCTCTTCTTCTCACTCCGGTTCTTCTCTATTTTCTGCTCTCAGTCTTGCTCTCGGTCTCTAGGGTTCCTCTTTTTCTTCAGCTTGCTTTGGCTTTTATAGCCTCAGTACCTGCGAAACAAATGGATCAAGTTAGTTCAAAAAGAAAATAAAATAAAAATAAAAAATAAAAAATAAAAAAAAATAAAGAGATAAAGGGAAGGAAAAGGAACAGATACTCCCTTTTTGGTGAAAATCTTGTTTGGAGATTATGGTGGACGGGATTTGATTATGATGAGGATCAGGATAGAGGGATGAGATCGAGATTTAGGGGAGAGAAAAGAGGACGGCTTGGTGCGCCGCGGCTACCTTAGGGTTGAGAGAGAAGGAGAACAAGATGGGGATTAGGGTTTGGGATGAGATGAAGAAGAAGGTGCGAGAATGGTGGAGGGAAATCAGGGATACGGATATTAGGGTTTTGGTGAGGAAAAAGGGAAGGACGAGGAGTTGAGAGAGGAGAGGATGGAGATGGAGTCTTTGCATATTGCTGGGCGAGGGAAATTAGGGTTATGGGAGAAGGGGAGATGAAAAGGATGAAGAAGGAGGGAATAGGAAGGAGATGAGGTTGGGAGAGATGCGGCGTGAGGGAGCTAGGGTTAAGGAAGGGAAGGGAGAGCGTGAGGTTGAGGATGAAGATGGGAGAAGGGAGCGCCGCGGGGGAAGAAGCTTCAAGAGAGAAGGGAAGGTTGAGAGGAGGACGCGGCGTGTAGGTTTTTAGGGTTGGGAAATGGGTGTTGGGCTGGAGTTGGGTTGGAGTTGGGCCGTTGGGCCACACGGGATGGAGAGAGAACCAGGTGGGGGTGGGTGTAGGAAGTGGGGTGTGAGAAGCGGCAAAGAAGGTCAAGGCGTGAGAATCTGTGAGGGAAGTAAGGGGGCGCAGGGGGATGAAAAAAATTAAAAGAGGGGTGCCAGAAGTAAAAACAAAAGAAAAAGGAGGTGTGTGCTGTTGGGCTGGGCTCAGGTTGATCAATAGTAAACTGTTAATTGCACTCCCACATTTTACTACTTATACCCCTTTCTTCAAAAAACATTTTATTTTATTTCTTTTTTTAATTTTAAGACCAAAAATATTATTATATTTATTATTACTACTACTACTAATAAAATAATAAAACAAAATAAAATAAAAAGGCCGGTCAAAATTAGGGTACTACAGCTGCCCCTCCTTAATTACATTTTACTCGAAGGTCTTCGTGCATTCGTTGTAAAAGGTAATTAAGGATAAAGGACTCTGATTTTGTCCGCAATAAGTGGTTTGAGATTGCGAGATTGGCTCCCGACTTTGGTGGTTTGGGATTGCGGGATTGGCTCCCGACTTTGCTTTGGGATTCTAGGTCTGATTCCTAGTGAATTCCCGGTATGACATAGGTTTAGCTCCTAACTCTTATAAAATTGGTGAGAGATTCTAGGTTCTATTCCTAGTGAATTCTTGGTAAGGCATAGGTTCGGTTCCTAGCTCTTACAAAATTGGTGAGAGATTCTAGGTTCGATTCCTAGTGAATTCTCTGTAAGGCGTAGATTTGATTCCTAGCTCTTACAAAGTTGGTCGGAGATTCCAAGGCTGGTTTCTTGGCGAATTTCCTGTAAGGCATAGGCCTGGCTTTTAACCCTCACATCTTTGGTATGGGTTACTCCCCTACTTAGGGAAAATTTAGGGTGCGAGCTTCTTCGTCACTCGACACAGGTTTGGGTCAGATTCCCAACAAGGGTAAGTCAGGTTCTTAACTCTTGCTAAAAGGTACGGATTGACTACCTTACTTTAAGGATTATCCGTGATACGAGTTTCTCTGTCACTCAATATGGGTTCGGGTCAGATTCCCGGCAAGGTATAGGTCAGATTCCTAACTCTTACTAAAGTATGGACTGGTTTTCCTATTGCAGGTGAACGTCCAGTGTACGAGCTTCTCTGTCACTCGAAATAGTTCGGGTCAGATTCCCGACAAGGTGTAGGTCAGATTCCTAACTCATGTTAAAAAAGTGTGGATTGATTTCCCTGAATTGAGGAAGATTCGAGAAGCGGGTCAGGTTCCCGACTAAAGCCTTGGGTCAGATTCCCAAGGTGGTGGGTCAAATCCCCAACAAGGTATAGGACAGGTTCCTAATTCTTGCTAATAAAGAGATTGGGTAGGCTGAGTACTAGTTTTTACTAAGTAACAACAGACCAACTGTATGTAATATTTGAGAGGGTGGGTCAATGGGCCCAAAAACTTTGACAGTCATGTTGGATGCAATGAATGGTATGCCATGCATGAAATAAAATTTTTTTTTTAGAGAAATGTTTTTTTTAGGTGGGTGGGTCATGGACCCAAAAGTATTGATGATCATGCAGGATGGTATGCCATGCATGAGAATTATTTTGCTTTGGAAGATTTTTTGAATTCCCTTTTGAGGACTCTGCCCTTAGACTCGTGGAATGATAACTTTCTGTCGGATTGTTTGTCTGAATGGCTAACTTTGCCATGCACCAGGTTTGCAAGTTTTCCCCTTGACAAATCATTTTGTGGATCTTCAAATTTTCACCTTCATGCTTTGGATGCCTTTGGAAGGATTAGATTGACAACTTTGATCCATAGAGACTTTTCAGTGTCCCTTTGGCCTTCGTTCAGCCATGACGGGAAAGATCTATGTTGAGAGACAGATCATCTTGTGTAGTTCTGAAACTGGAACGAAATCTTGAATACAAAGCTTGTAGACGATGGGCACAGCTTTTGCCCCTAGCTTCTTGGTTTATATCTGTGAGGTCCAATCTGGGTGGACATGTTTGTAAATTTGACCCTAACTTTTGCCTAGGCCACTCTTCGCGAGTTTTCAACCTAGCGGGTCGCTCTAACTTCTGCCTAGACCGCCCTTTCGGGTTTTCAGCCTAGCGAGCACTTTATTCTATATTCTTCTTTCTTTCTTTTTTTTTTGGGTAAAGCAACTGCACTGAAGAGTTTATATGGATCTCCTCAAAAAATCAAGTTTTAAGAAAATATGAGCTGTTTGACTTTGATCAGAATGGACTTTATTAGGGTTGTAACGTGGCCCGGGTTTAAGAGTTATGAAAGAAAGGATATTTTAGGCCCAAAAAGTGTTTAAGGGTTTATAAGAACAAGGATCCTTAGAGTAAAGATGCACTTCATTTTTTGCTAGCACATTTGTTTCGCCTTTGCGGTTTCCTTTTTGATCTTCACAGGTATCTTTGTCACGTTTTTGACATTTCTTTGAGCTGTCTTTGATACTTTATTGCTTACTTTGCTCTTCTTCTTTCTGAAAAGACAAAGTCGATTGAAGACTTGTGCTATTCTTCATTGTATGAACGATCCTT
This sequence comes from Calophaca sinica, assembly GCA_037113605.1. NCBI lineage: Eukaryota > Viridiplantae > Streptophyta > Magnoliopsida > Fabales > Fabaceae > Calophaca > Calophaca sinica. Next base: position 84,855,129 of record CM073737.1, read on the forward strand.
ATTCAGGGATAAGTATTTATATTTTTGGATAAAGAAAAATGGCCAAACTTCATCCCAAAATCTTATTGCTCAAATTTTCACAAAACTCAATTTTTTGATGATTTGTGCATTTGCTTTACCATTATTCTATGAGCTAAGATTGAAAAAGAAAGAAATTCAAATTGCAGTTCTATTGATGAAGAGATGGGAACATAATGAGCCCTTTACAAGATATGCCCCAGGGCTTCGGGCAAAGCATAAAAGTAAATGAAGGTTGCTTAAACAGGGCTATTCCTTGAAGTTTTATCACTCGGTGTTAATCAGAGCCCAACAATTCTCAATGGAGTGGCCCACTGCCTCAGTGCATGTCGTGATGAGCATCATTTGTATCATCATTTGTATCTTCTTCCTGCTCTTGACCTATACTGCGCAATGGCTGCTGACTGGCAATCCTTCCTCTTATTATCCCTGCTTCCACTCTTTCTCCGACAACAACTAGGTCTGAGAAGCTTGAAGAGACATTTCTCATGATCAGATCATTGAAGGGTTGTTGAAGAGTGTCAATGAACATGGTAACCATCTCTTTCTCAGATAGTGGGGGTTCCACTTGGGCTGCAATCCCTCTCCATCTTTGGGCATACTCTTTGAAGCTTTCATTACCCTTTTTTACCAGGGTTTGTAACTGAGAGCGGCCAGGAGCCATGTCCATATTGTACTTATACTGATTGATGAAAGCTTTGGCCAAATCATTCTAGGAGTTGATTTTACCCTGCTCTAACTGCATATACCAGCGTAGGGATGCCCCTGTAAGACTCTCTTGGAAGAAGTCGATTAAGAGCTTATCATTACTAGAGCAGGGGGCATCTTCCGGTAGTACATGATGAGGTGGCTTTTTGGACAAGTTAAGCCTTCATACTTGACGAACTCAGGAACTTTGAATTTTGGAGGAATTACCACGTCCAGGACCAAACATACTTCTGAAGCTTTAAACCCAATATGATTTGCCCCTTCAATGGCTTTCAGCCTATCTTCCATAATTTTGAGTCTCTTCTGATCTAGGGGGTCTCCTGATGGGCCATTGGAAGTCTCTCGATACTCATTAGTGCTGGTGGAATGGTTCTCATCAATGGTCAATTTTGGATCCAAGTTCTGCAGAAGGTCAAATAACTTGTCCATCTTACCATTGATTCGGTTGAGTTCTTCTCTCATCGCTTGCTGATTCTGTTCCAACAAGTCCATGAGTCTAGATTGGGCTCGAGTCCGGTAGGGATGCAGGGAAAACTTATTTGTATCTATTTTCTGTTGGGAAAAAAAAGTTATGTTATGCATGCGCCGTGATTATGCATGTCATGAATGTTTTTTTTTTATTTTATGCAAAATAATATGATGGATAATGGAGAAATATCTTTCTATTTTTTTTTTACAAAAAATAAAATGAATGCAATGATGTTGCTAAAAGAGAAAATGCTTTTTTTTGAAAATTTATTTTTTTATTTAGAGGGAAAAAGGAATGAGAAGGGATTTTTTTTACTGTGTTTTTTTTATAAAGAAGAATAACAAATAATATTTTTATGGGGAAAAATATCATTTATTATTTTTCACAATTTTGAAATGTGAATGAAAAATAAATGGATGATGGAAAAACAGGTAGAGTGTGCCCCTTTGTGATGTAGGCCGGTATTTCCTAAGATCTTAGGTCATACGACTTTTGTCACGTGAAAAATGGGATAAGGTATGCTCCTTTTGTGATATGGGCCGGTAGCTCCCTAAAAGGATCTAGGGTTTATATTAAGCGTCTTTCCATTGGGTGGATTTTAAGATACTAATCTAAAAGGTCCCTAGAGCCAAGGGTTCCATTTGAAAATGTTACCACCAATAATAAGTATATTATTAAAGGATGGTTTTTTCTCAAATAGAGTCAAACTCTGGGTGAGGCTTTCATAGGAACCCACTGGCCGTACGTCCAGCAGAGCACCCATTACACAGCCTCTCCTAACTTAAGATTCACTCGGGCCCGGGTATAGGGCACCCACTCAAAGTGTGTGTAAACAAAGTGTATAAAGTGTAGGGTGTGAAGGAGCAAACTTAAAACTACCCGCTGCAAAATAAAAATTGAAATATATATATATATATATATATATATATATATATATATATATATATATATATATATATATATATATATATCTTCTACCCTAAGGTTTCAAATACATAAACATACATAATATTTACAAGAAAAGAACAAATGAAAGAGAATAAATCACAAACGAAAAATAAATTTTTTTTGATACAAGTTTTCTATCCTAGGATTCACGTATACAAACATATATACAAATGAACAAATAGGAATTAAAAAAAACAAAAAGAAAATAATTCATTTAGTAAGGCAAACAAATCACATAAACAATCATAGGGCCTAACTCTCAAAAAAGTCCCCAGTGGAGTCGCCAGCTGTGACAACCACCCTAAAATTTGAAATTCAAATGGAGCCGCCACCAATATTTTATTTTCATAGGAAAATATTGGAGAACCTATTTTTGAATATTTTTTAATTTAATGAAAAAAAGAAGGTCTTTGTATCAGATTTGGGTCCGGGAGTTGGTTACGCGCAAGGAAGGATTAGTACCCCTACACGCCCATTTAAAAAATGGTACCCGTTAATTGTTTGTAAAAAATTGTTTGCCTTTAAAAAAAATAATTCCCTTTATCAAATTTTTTTAATAATAAGAAAAGAACCAACAAAAATTATTAAAAAAAAGCCTTTTTATTGTATTTATTATTATTTCATCTCTTTTTAATAAGACAGAAATACAAACTGAAGATAAGAATTACTTCCACAAGTTATTAATTTATTTATTTGAAAAAAATACTTAAATAAGAAAACAAAATTAAGAAACTTTCTATTTTTGCTTTTAAGTCCCTCATTAATATGATAATTACAAATTGATCCCTATTTAAAGTTTGGCCCCGTTGGAAGACCAAACCCTAAAACGCGTATGAACAGAAAATTAAAGAAAGGAAGATTTTTTTTCTTTACTTTCAGACCCCTTTTACCATATATTTACAGCTCAGTCCTTTTTTATAATATATTTGCAGTTTAGTCCCTATTTAGGGTTTGGCCCCATTGGAAGGCCAAACCCTAAACCTAATTGCAACTCAAATCGTGGAGGCCAACAGAAACAACAACAATCATCACAGCAACCAGTAACAACAACAACTACAGCAACAACAATGGCAACAACACAAAAATAGAAGACGGAAGCAAGCAAATTGCAATGGAAATTCTTGATTATGATTTTATTACAGAACCGTATTCAGAAGAGAAATAAAAAGAGAAAGATAAAACCTGGGTATTTAGCCTCTTCCCAGAAAATCAAACAGAAACAAAGAGAAGGGGATTCAAAGGAAACCTAAACTAATGGTGTTTTATTTTTGGTTCTAAGGGGGCGGGGTCTCACAGTTGATCTCCTTTCTTGGCTCGTTCGCTTTTCCTTCTTGCTCTCGGGTTTTCTGTCTCCGCTTCTTCTTCACTCCTGCTTCTTCTCGCTCGCCTCTTGCTCGGTCTCTAGGGTCCCCCTTTTTCTTCAGCTTGCTTTGGCTTTTATAGCCTCAGTACCTGCGAAACAAATGGATCAAGTTAGTTCAAAAAGAAAAAAAAATAAAGAGATAAAGGGAAGGAAAAGGAACAGATACTCCCTTTTTGGTGAAAATCTTGTTTGGAGATGATGGTGGACGGGATTTGATTATGATGACGATCAGGATAAAGGGATGAGATCGAGATTTAGGGGAGAGAAAGAGATCGGCTTGGTGCACGCCTTTAGGGTTGAGAGAGAAGGAGAACAAGATGGGGATTAGGGTTTGGGATGAGATGAAGAAGAAGGTGCGAGAATGGTGGAGGGAAATTAGGGATACGGATATTAGGGTTTTGGTGAGGAAGAAGGGAAGGACGAGGAGTTGAGAGAGGAAGGGTGGAGATGGGTCCGGGCGCTGTTTGGGCGAGGGAAATTAGGGTTATGGGATAAGGGGAGATGAAAAGGATGAAGAAGGAGGGAATAGGAAGGAGATGAGGTTGGGAGAGATGCGGCGTGAGGGAGCTAGGGTTAAGGAAGGGAAGGGAGAGCGTGACGTTGAGGATGAAGATGGGAGAAGGGAGCGGCGCGGGGCAAGAAGCTTCAAGAGAGAAGGGAAGGTTGAGAGGAGGACGCGTGTGTAGGTTTTTAGGGTTGGGAAATGGGTGTTGGGCTGGAGTTGGGTTGGAGTTGGGCCGTTGGGCCATACGGGATGGAGATAGAACCAGCTGGGGGTGCGTGTAGGAAGTGGGGTGTGAGAAGCAGCAAGGCTGAAGGCGTGAGGAGTACGCAGGGGAAGTAAGGGGGCGCAGGGGGATGAAAAAAAATAAAAAGAGGGGTGCCAGAAGTAAAAACAAAAGAAAAAGGAGGTGTGTGCTGTTGGGCTGGGCTCAGGTTGATCAATAGTAAACTGTTAATTGCACTCCCACATTTTACTACTTATACCCCTTTCTTCAAAAAAAACATTTTATTTTATTTCTTTTTTTAATTTTAAGACCAAAAATATTATTATATTTATTATTACTACTACTACTAATAAAATAATAAAACAAAATAAAATAAAAAGGCCGGACAAAATTAGGGTACTACATTGGGGAATTGACTTTGTTGGACCCTTGCCATCCTCTTACTCAAATGAATACATTCTGGTGGCAGTGGACTATGTTACCAAGTGGGTTGAAGCAATGGCTGCACCCAAAGCTGATGCCAAAACTGTGATCAGATTTTTAAAGAAAAATATCTTTACCAGGTTTGGCACTCCGAGAGTTTTGATAAGTGATGGAGGATCTCACTTTTGCAATCAACAATTGAAGAAAGTCTTGGAGCATTACAGTGTAAAACACAAGGTAGCATCTCCATATCATCCTCAAACCAATGGCCAAGCTGAGGTTTCAAACCGAGAAATTAAGAGAATCTTGGAGAAAACAGTTGCTTCTTCAAGAAAAGATTGGGCCATGAAGTAGGATGATGCCTTGTGGGCTTATAGGACAGCTTTCAAAACTCCTATTGGCCTTTCTCCTTTTCAGATGGTGTACAGGAAAGCATGTCATCTCCCGGTTGAATTAGAGCACAAAGCATTTTGGGCTCTAAAGTTCTTGAATTTTGATCCTAAGGCAGCTGGTAAAAAAAGAAAATTACAACTTTATGAGCTTGAAGAAATGAGATTACAAGCTTATGAATCCTCCAAGCATTATAAGCAAAAGGTCAAAGCCTATCATGACAAGAAAATCTTGAAGAGGGAATTTAGGCCAGGCCAATAAGTTTTATTGTTTAATTCCAGGTTGAGATTGTTTCCTGGAAAGCTGAAATCAAAATGGTCAGGGCCATTTATTGTCAAAGAGGTAAGACCATATGGTGCAATTGAATTGGACGATCCATCATCAAAGAGAAGTTGGACTGTAAATGGGCAAAGGTTCAAGCTCTACTTAGGTGGTGAAGTTGAAAGGCTCACCATGGTGATTCATCTAGCTGACCCTTGAGGACACATCCAACGTCAAGCTAATGACGTTAAAGAAGCGCTTATTGGGAGGCAACCCAATTTTCTATCCCTTTTTAATCTTTTAGCTTGTGTGTTTTGATTTTTAGTTTGTGTTTTCTTAGTGATTTTGGTGGATGAGTTGTTTAAATCCAATGCTTTAATGTGTTAGTGTTCATTTGGTGTCATGAGTCTTGAAGTGGTTGTGTGAAAATTGGAAGAAAATTTTTTAAGGTTTTGGAAAGGGTGTAATTCGGTCCCATATTCGCTTAAGCCACTCAGGTTCGCTTAAGCAAATTATGCAGGAAATTCAGTGAAAAATTTTGTCTGCTATTTTCGCTTAAGCGATAGTCATTCGCTCAGCACAAAAAACAAAGCCTGGGAAGTACTTTTTCTGAGCTATTTTCGCTTAAGCGAAACTCACTCGCTTAGCGCATGAAACAATTTTTTAGAGAGCACAAGTCTGAGTCATTTTCGCTTAAGCGAAACCCAGTCGCTTAGTGCAAGTCTCAAGCCATTCACTTCTGAGTGAATCTCACTTAAGCGAGCAAGATGGGCTAAGCGAAACTCTTTAATTTTGTGTCTTAAATGAAAAAAAAAACCCAATCCACGAACAGGCACAACTTCCACACCCATTTCTCATTTCCACGAACAGGGCACTCCTTACCCATTTCTCTCACTCTTCATTTCACGCAACCCATCATTCTCAAGCTCTTCTTCATTGCTCTCGTCTTTCATCATTTCACACAACTCATCATTCTCAGCACCTCACGCACTCGTCTCTCTTTGCATTTCATCATTCTCATCACTGTTTCAGTTTTTCAAGTAAGTGATTTTCGTTCGTTCTTGGCCTAAGTTGTGAATAATGTTGGCTTGTTTTGATGAATGCTTGGATTTTTCTTGTTTCACTATGTTTAGGCTTCAATGTTTGTTTGGATTCCCACAACCCACATGCATGTCTTTACAATTTCTAAAATTAGGTTAGGTTTGGGGCAAAATTGTGGAATAATTAGGGAATGGTGTTGTAAGAATGTTGGTGTTTTTATTAACCAAATCAACTCAAGTGTTGGTTAAAAATAGGGATGGCAATGGGCACCCTCTGGGCAGGGTACTATAGTACCCGTCCCCATACCCGCATTTGGAAAAAAGTGTCTGTACCCGAGCCCATACCCGCGTGGGCAGCAAGTTTAGTGCCCGTCCCCGAACCCGTTGGGTACCTAAGTGCCCGTACCCGCACCCGTTACCCGCACTTTAACCATGAAAAGACAATAAATAACGAAAAGAACATCATAACTTAATTAAAATATGATCCAAAATCTTTCAAGTCAACTCTAAAATATTACAAATCATAGTATTTAGCCAAATAAAAACATCCAAAATATGAAAAACAAGTACTTATTACGTATTACAATAAGTAGATTCCGGTAAAAAAAAGTAAATAGATTAATTAGATAGATTCCGGTAAAAAAAAGAAAGTAGATAGATTAATTAATTCTATTTAATATTTTGATATAAAATTATAATTTTGTACATATATATATGTATATGCGGTCATGAGCGGTCAGCACCAGAGTGCCTGCATTCGCACTCCATACCTACTCAGATTTGCGGGTAATTACCCAGACCCAAGCCCATACCCATAAAGCGGGTATTTACCATGCCTATTGCGGGTTTTTTTTTGCGGGTGCCCAGTGGGCCTGGGTCTAATTGCCATCCCTAGTTAAAAAGCTTTGAAATGATGTTCTATTGATGTTAAAAGAATGCTTTGGCAATGTTGGTTCTGCTTGGTTCTGCTTGTAACATCTGTTGGTTCTGCTTGAAATGATGCTTTTGCAATGTTGTTTGAAATGATGCTTTGAAAGTATTTGTTGAAATGGCAGCATTGTTAGGGTCAAATGTTCATTGTGCTTAATGTTTGATTACAAATTCTAATGGGGAAAACATGTTTTGCATTGGTTCTAATTATTTCAGGATGCCTCCAAAGAAAGCAGTTCACCAAATACCATCAAGCAAGAAAAGAAAGGGCAAGTGTGAATTAGTATAAGTGTAAGTGTGAATTATATGTACATAGATCTTTTGGATGAATTCTACGTATCCACAGGTAAAAAGAAAGGGCAAAGCATCCGAAGCGGCTTCTCATGATGATGAACCAGTGGAAGAACCAATAGACTTTCCCCAAATGCCTATGGAGCCACTTAACAGACGAAGATTCATAAGCCGTTCTACACAACAAAGGCATTTGATGGTTGAGACACGCGACTTATTGTGTGAACGGAAGGTTGAGTTAGATGAGGGGGAATATGACGAATTTTTAAATGAAATCAAAAGGAGAAAGTGGGAGAAGCTGGCCACACCTGTGGAGTCAATCAATGAAGAAATTGTCAAAGAATTCTATGCCAATGCCTGGCCAGTAAAAAGGGGATCCAAGACCAGAAAATCTTGGGTGAGGACCAAGTGGATTCCTTATGATCGAAATGCTATCAGTGATCTTTTGGGGAATCCCCTTCCTTTGAAAGAGGGAGAGAAGTGTTCATATCAGATTCAAATGGACCAGAGACATACTCTACGAGGATTGACAGCAACGGATGTGGCTAAGTTTTTGTGTCTTCCCGGTAGGACTTATGAGGTTAATGCGCAAGGTCAGCCATTGAGAATTAAAAGAGCTAATATGAGAACGCTAACCCAAATTTGGACTAGCTTCATGCTTTCCAACATAGTTCCTAATTCTCATACCTCAGACATCCCAATCCTACGAGCTTTCCTCATTTATGCCATCATGAAAAAGAAGAATAGGGATGTTGTTGCCATAATTTCGGCAAAAATACATAACTTTGTTCTTTCCGACCAGCCTAAGAAACCATTGGACTTCCCGGCATTGATAACTGCATTGTGTTTGGCTCATGGTGTTGATGTCCCGAGCCATCCAAAAACCAAACTGAGGATGCCAATCAATGCAAGTTTTATCAGGAATTACTGTCTTAATCCAGCAGAGCAAGAACTTGGAGAAAGCTCTACCCAACCTGCACCTGTTAGGCAGCCCCCAATGATTCTAATGACTCCCATGGAGACTCGTCTCACTACTCATCTCACTCATTTAGAGCAACAACAGGCTGCCAACCATTGGGCGTACACAAGCTTGAACGACTCCTTCTACCGGTTCACTTTGCATCAGCATCAAGGAGATGCTAACCTATTTCCATGGCCCACACCAGATATGTTTGCTGCACATGTTGCATGGCCTGAGGATAGGCCAATTTTTCCGGAGGGGGCAGAAAATGTGGGAGAAGCTGGAAATGAAGGGGAAGCTGCTGAAGCTGGAAATGAAGGACAAGGTGGAGATGATGGTGGAGAGGAGCTGAATGAGGAGGACTTCATGAATGACCTCCTCGGAGATTGATAATTTCTCATCCCTTATCTTTTATTGCTTTTGGTAGTTGTAGTTTTTGTGTTTGTTTTGAATTTCTGTGTTGAAAATTTTGTTGACCTAAAATTTTTTTTGTGACTATGGTTTGAAAAAAATCAATTGTCAAAACTGATGCATGATGATGAATTAGTGATGAATAGTGAAAAAGAAAAATGGTGGTATGCATGAATAGTATAGCCTTGATACATGTCGCATAGTTCAATGGTTAGTCATAGAAAGTAACATGAAACAGTCATCAATCAGGGAATACATGAGCCTTAAGCTTGTGAGTTGTGAGCATCCAGAATTAGATGCATTGAGAGTCATCACTGTTGTTCATGCTAGTTGATTTTGTTTGATTCTCTGATTGTCACTTTGTATATATGATGCATGGAAAGGATCAAGGCAATTTTTTGTGTGATTAAATCTTTGAGCCAAAAAGCTAACCATGATGTGAATATAACCTTTGATAACCCTTTTGAGCCTAAAAAGTTATTTTTTTCATGAGAACAAATTCCCTTTTGAGCTTAAAAGAAAAACCAAATTCTCACCCCCACCTAATAGGATGAAGAGAGCATTTGGTATTTACTATGGACTGAATAGATTGTTTCCATTGTATATAAGTTTGGGAATTTATTTTGGTTTGCATTTGTAAAGGGGAAGCATTTGAAGGTAAATCAAGGTTAAGGTTGTTGATTGTGGAAAAAAAATTAAAAATTTTCTCTCTGTTTTTGAAATATCAATTTTGTACATATGCATATATGAAAAAAAAAAAAATAAATATAGAAAAACAGAGAGAAAGAAAAAGAAGGAGAAGGAATTGTATGTAAACAAAGGATTTAGACATATTTGGTTGTTCAAGAGAATAGAGGGTTATGGTTGTTATCTTGGAAGAATGTAGTTAATATCATATGCTCTCTTAATCTTTTAAGGTGATTAGTCTTTATCCAGAAAAACCAAATTCCTTTGTAGCCAGGCCACATTTCAACCTTTGAAAGACCTTAGAGATCCATGCTTGATTATGTACTTTGTGACAATATTTGAGATGAAAAACAAATTTGATTTTGTGTAGATGCAGTGTATGGATGAGAGAAACACTCACCTTGGCCATGTTATTGAGTGAAACACTTTGATGTGAGGAAATTATGTTATTCTCTAATTGATTGACTGCAAATTGTGAATTCATTGACTCCTAATAGGATTATACATTTGTATCTTGTTTATGGATTTCATTTTAAGACATCATTCAAAAAATTCTGATACTTATCAGTCCAGTAGTGAAACTTTCTGTGCAGTTGATTGTTTTCAAACCATGTCCTCTTTTGTGTAAATAGTTTGGATCATGATAACTCTACTTTGATGTGTTGACTTTTGCTTGAGGACAAGCAAAATGCTAAGTTGGGGGGAGTTGATAAGTGCCAATTTTACTTACATTTTTAGAGTTTTTTATGGCATTTATTAACTCATTTGTTTGAATTAAAAGATGTTTTCTTACCTCAAGTTAGTATTTGTAAATATTTTTATTAGAGTACTGTGTTTTTAATGATGTTAGAATTCATCCAAAATTCCTTGTTAATTTTATGTAGGTTGAATTGAGGCAAATCAAAGAAGGAATCAAAGCTGTCCAATTTTTGCTCAAGCCAGGAACACCCGCTCAAGCGAATTATGCACAGAATTGTTACCTGCAAACCGACTTAGATTCGCTTGAGCGAAAATGCTGTGCTAAGCGACTAACGTTTCTTCAGCATGAAGAATGCTATGCAGCCAAGCGAAATCCTTGGAGCTGAGCGAATTCTAAGCGGTTTAAAACTCTGTTTTACTGAATTGGAGCAGTATAAAAGGACAGTTCATTTTAGCTTTGAAGGGGTCTCACTAGAAAGGAGGAATCGAAGGGGGAGAAAAGAAGAGAACCTTTGGGGAATCAAAGGGACACTGAATTTCATCTTTCATCTCTCAATTCTCATGGTATTTGTATATGGCTCTCATGATAATGAGTAGCTAACTCTTTTGTAGTTGGGATTTGGATGTAATCAACCAAACTTTTATGTAATTTCTTTTCAATTATATGCTATCTCTTCTTATCAATGATAGTGATTTCATTCTATGTTTAATGCTTTATATGACTTGATCACTCATATTTAGATTTGTGAGTTAGATTGTGATTGGAAAATACTTTCTAATTCTAGATTTGAATGAAATCACCTAATGAGTTTTGTTACTAGGAATAGAGCTTGATTCATTAGTTACTTTTGAATGCTAATCTTAATGCAAGTAATCTCTTTGAATAATCAAGGAATTGTTATTTAAAGGGAAAAGCTTAGAATCTCCTTTACTAAGGAATTGGTAATCGAGTAAACTTCATTCGTAATATCATTGGTAATGAAAATAGTCGTATATGAGTATCGAATTCATAAGTGGTGAGGTTGATGAAATCCAATCCCAACTCATTTCCAAAACTATCATCAATCCGCTTTACTCATTAGTGTTTATTTTCTTTAAAACTTAGAATTTGTATGTTAGAAACTCTTAATCTAAAAACATGAGATATTTTGTGAATATATATGTACATAGATCTTTTGGACTTAATTAGTATAAGTGTGAATTAACCGAGTATTGCACGATTCCCTGTGGATACGACAACCCTACTTATCACTGTAAACTTCGGTATTTTGGTACGCTTGCCAAAATCTTAACATGTTGATAATCTTGTTTTTCTCTCGTAGTTGGTTGTTAATTATTATTTTTTGTTTTTTTATTTTATATTTATATACAGAGCATTGACTGTTCTCAGAGAACAATGAAGAAAGAAGCTCAGAGAATATTTCACCAAACGATTCTAATGTCCATGAACATCACAACCTTTATCCTCATATTGGATTAGAATTTGACTCTCTTGATGATGTTAAAATCTTCTACGAAGCATTTGCTAAGGAAAAAGGCTTTGGAATTTGTATTCGTTCAACAAAGCCAAACTCATGCATGCTTGTGTGCTCTAATGCTGGTCAACATGTAGTTAATAGCAATGGTAATGAAGAAAGCAATAAAATCACGGGAAAAGGTAAGAAAATGTGTTCAACTTCAAGAACTGGCTGTAAGGCATCACTTCGTGTTTCAAAAGCACGAAAGAGACAAAAATGGACTATCATTAGATTCAATACTGTTCATAATCATGTTATGGTTAGCCCTAAGAGTGTGAAATATCTTAGGTGTCATAAAAAAATGAGTTTGGCAGCAAAGAAACTTGTTGAAAAGTTTGATCAAGAGGGTTTACCTACCAGAAAAGTTGTTGCGATGTTTAACAACGGAGGTCAAAATTTCTCTAATAGAGATTGTTGGAATCATCTTAGAGATCTTCGATCTAGAAATTTAGATGTTGGAGATGCTCAAGCCGTGTTTAATTTTTGTAAGCAAAAGCATGCTTAGAATCCAGATTTCTTTTATGATATTCAATGTGATAATGATGATAGGATGATTAATTTTTTTTGGGTTGACGCAAGATCAAGGTTAGCCTATAAATTTTTTGGAGATGTTGTTACATTTGATACAACATATAAGACCAACAAGTATAGTATGCCATTTGCACCTTTTACTGGGTTGAATCGTCATCATCAATCCATTTTATTTGGTTGTGCTTTGTTGCAAGATGAAACTGAGAAGTCCTTTACATGGTTGTTTGAAACTTGGCTCGAGGCAATGGGGGGAAATAGTCCTGTGTCAATAATTACGGATCAAGATTTGGCAATTGGAGCTGCAATATCTAAGGTATTTCCACATACTTGGCATCGTTTATGTTTATGGCACATTAGAAAAAAATTTCCTGAGAAGCTTTCACACATATATCATAAAAATTCAGTTTTTAAGCGTGATCTGAAAAGGTGTATTCGCGAATCATCATGCATAAACGATTTTGAAGAAGATTGGCACCGAATAATGGTTGAGTATGATTTGGAGAAAAATGAATGGCTTCAAGGTTTATACAATATAAGAGAGTCATGGATTCCTGTTTATAATAGAAATACCTTTTTTGCTGGGATGAATACTACACAGAGGAGTGAGAGCATTAATGCTTTTTTTGATTCTTTTGTTGATTCTTCAACCACACTGCAAGATTTTGTAACAAAGTTTGACAAAGCAGTGGATAGTCGTTATGAGAAAGAAAGAAAAGAAGATTTTGAATCGAGACATCGATCACGTATGTTAAGTGTTGGATCAAAACTTGAAGAGCATGCTGCAAATCTTTATACTAGAAATATCTTTAATAAGTTCCAAGATGAGCTCACAAAGGTTAGCAAATTCATAAAGGAGAAAATTGACAAAAATGGGTCTCAATATAGATATAAGGTATCTAGTTGTTTTAATTCCCGAGACTCGTTTATTGTTAGTGTGGATCTTGATACAAGGGATGCTAAATGTGGTTGTCAACTTTATGAATTTATGGGGATATTATGTAGGCACATCTTGGTGATTTATCAAGCAAAAAATATTGTCGAAATTCCAAATAAGTATATTTTACAACGTTGGACAAAGGATGCTAACAAGGGCTTTGGATTTGGTGTTAATGAAACAGATTATGTATGCAAGGATGGAAATTCAGCAACTATGCAAATTGTGCATGTGCTCAATCAAGTAAGCTTAATATCCGATCTTGCTGCAAAATCTGAGAAAATATGCAAGTTTATATCATTAGAGTTGGAACAAGTCTATAAAAAGGCCACAATGATGGATTCTGAAATGCAAACTAGTAAAGACAAACTTCTTTCAGAGGCAAGCTATCAAGATGTGACCATGTGTGAGCAAGTAAATGAAGAGCCAGAATCTAATATTAGAGACCCAATAATCTCACAAACTAAAGGAAGGCAAAAAGATGCTGTTAGAGTGTCTCAACCTGGAAGAATAAAAAGCAGTCTAGAGTTATCAATGAATCGACTCTCTGCGAAAAAATGATCATGTCAAATATGTGGAGAACACGGTCATAATCGACGAAGTTGCAAGCAAAAAATAAGTGAGGAAGAAACTAATTTGTCTACTTAAATTAGAGGTAAGAGTTTTAAAGTGTTTCTGATTTATGTTTCAGATTATTTTCCACATGTACTTATCTAGTTTATAAACTTTGAATCACAGGTCACAGATTGCTTAATTGGAACTGCAATAATCTGCACAGCTAGTCAAGATTGGAGTTGCTGCAAACCATTGATTGATTATGTTTGATACATGGGTTTTTGATTTTAGGATGACTTTTACAAATCATAGCCCTGTATAAGCCCGATTTGCTTTGATGTAATGGCATTTACTGGTTTATGTGACAGATTTGTGTTTACTGGTTTATTGTAACAGATTTATTTTTACTGGTTTATATGATAGATTTATATTTACTGGTATATAAAAGTGATGATGGTGATCTTGTTGGAGATTCATGGGTGTTAGAAACAAATCTTGTTCATGTAACGTGGCATTCTACATGAGGTGTAACAAAGGAATCACATGATGAAGGAGCTGAATTCTTATGCAATAACAATTCGTGCTGTTTCTTTTGGTCACTGGATGAATTCCAGTCCACTGAACTTTTTGTTAGGCTTGCTTGGTTTTTGTTAAGTAATTGCTACTGATAAAAAAAGCATATGAGCACTACACTTAAAGATGTATTCAGTTTCTAAAGTTTAAAATCATAGACTGCTTTCACATTACTTGCACACATTCAATTTTTTTTGAAAAGACAAAATAAAATTTATTAAGCAAGGCTCAAGATAAGCCAAGTACACCAAAGTTTACAGCTTACAGTTTTATCCACTTAGAGCACCCAGCAAAACTGTTTGGAACATATTACATTTCGACAAATTAGCAACTCACAGACCATGGTTCTATTAGAATAACACTAAACTTCACAAATAGTTGGTCATAACGCAGCCAAAGGACAAAACTTGACAGCAATCCGCAAAAAGGGTCTACAACATTTAGTTGCTCTTTCCAGTCACTCAATGAAGGCTATTTTGCAGGGCTGTAACCAACAATTATCAACTTTGCACACTTTCAATGGTTAGCAGCAACACTAATCTTTCAATGGCAATGCAGTTTGAACACCTAACCAGCCTAGGATTTGCTTAATTGAATTCAGGCACAAATTCCACATCAGAGAGAACAATTAGTGATGGGTCAGGAGGTTCAATCTTGAACACTACTTGATTTCTAGCAGCCTAAACTTTCCAAAGGATAATGCAGAACAATTGGGATCCAAATTGTTCAGCACAAGTTAGCCATTGCAATCTCTGAAGCATAGGTACGGCAAAATGGGCGACGAACCCGTACCGGGTACGTACCGGATACAGATACGCGTACCGTACGCGTACGATACGTACCATGAAGCGCACCGTATATATTTTCCTTTTCCTTGACTGGATACGTGACTCGGATACGGCTTTGGTACGGCTGAAGACAAAAAAAACGCAGATTTTATCCAAAGCGGATCGGGTCACGCAATTTTAGCAACTAAAATATAGGGTTTTTTTCAATTTTGTTTAGGAAAAAAAAATACCTCACTATTCGGCTTCTCCTCTTCCATATTTTACTGGTTTTGCCGTCTCTTCCATCTTCTCCTGCTAGGTTTTTCTTTCCCGCCGGCCGCTGTGTTTGGTTCTTTCTGCCATCGTTTCTTCTTTCTTCTTTCTGGCTTTGGCGTTTTGTCGTCTTGCGTCTCTCAGACTTCTCAGTTCTCACCAGGTTCCTTTTGGTTTTCGTGTAACTTTTACAGTTTCTATTTTATATTTTTGTATTTTAAATTTGGACAGTTCTTCCTTGCATCATTTTTATCTTGTTTTTAACTTTTTCGGTGAACTGCATCATCATTTTTAAATATTATAGTTGCAGTCTATTGTCCAATCATTTGTTTTGTTGTTACGTGGTGAATTCTCCTTGCGTCCACTAATACTATTTAAGTATTTTAATATGAATGTTTTATTGAATCCATTTATATGTGTCGCCTGGTGAATTTCTCCTCGTCCCGTTAGTGTTAGAGCATGATTTTTGTGTAGATTTTTTGTCATGTTTAATCGTATAATATTTTGATTTCTTTTTTTAATTATATATATATGTTAGATTTGGTGAGGCCCGAGCGTCAGTCCACCGCGCCGCCGATCTTGCGTCGTCGCGTCTTACGCGCCCGCCAGCGTGGCCGACCCACGACTTTGTGCGTTAAAGGAATTTAATGCAGAAACCGATTTCGCGGCGATTCTGCGTCGGCGATGCCGGAAGTCATATTTAATATTAAAGAAGGCGTAGAGCGGTCGAGGAAGTAGCGATTTTCTACTGCCTCTTTGCTCACCTCGACACAGCGACTTGGCGTCGGGTGTTTGCGGTTACACTGCACCCGGTAGTAGTCGTTAAATCGTGACCTGTACTTCGCCGCTTCGCCAGGTCATCATCGATTACATTGAGCGGTAGCTCCGTCTGTGGGAATCGTTTTCGATTCCATCTTCTTTGTCGAAGTCTCCGCTTAACTTCGCTCGGCGATAGTGGATCGAAGCGTCGGTCGCGACTGATTCCAACTGTACGACAGATCTTGAGCAACGAACCGGTAGATAGCTCAAATGAACCACCTCTCGGCCTTGGCCAGATTCGTCGTTCTTTGCTCAAGCCGATGCCGGAGACGGAGACCATAGCTATCCTCGTTCGCGAGTTCGATTCATCCAGAAGCCATGCGGCGATGCATGCGCCAGAATCAACGCCTCGATCGAATGGAGAATCAGCGAAGGAACTCTCGCTCGGCGTTGCCACCCAATCGGAAGCGAAAGATCGAGCCTCTCGTTCTCCTCGGAGATCGAAGAGTCAGAAAATCTGAGATCACATTCATCGCCACCCGCAGTGTAGCGACTCCACGCCGCTGCGTGCAAGAGCGCTCCGTCGTGCTCGTGTTTCATCGACTCCTCGGGCGATGACCTGAGTGACTTCAGCCGGGGCCTGGGTCCTTTACATCGAGATCATGAAATTCCGATTAGAAGCATCTTGAAACCATCGCTTTGGACTCATCTGGCCAACACCAGGCCAGAAGCGAGCATGTTGGTTGCTTTGATCTTGTCATAGGCTATCGAGCGCCGAGCGGTGAAGTCTGAAGAATCTTTCCCTCCGCTCTGAAGAAAGCGGCGTTGTCTTGGTTCCGGACTCTTAGAAAAATTCCATTGGATTCGTGGTGAGCTCGTCGACCGGTTCTCGCGCCATTTCAGCTGCGTCTAAAGTCGACCGAGTTGTGGCGGCCTGGCGCATGGTGTGAAGAAAGATAGTCTATCGGAGACTACGTCGGCGCTTCAACAAAGAAGCCATTTTGGTGAAGAAATGCTCACGGCGAGATGAATTGTACTTGCTAGAAGCGAAGGCCTGGTCGAAGGAAGCCTATTGATGTCGACATTGGTGTCGACAAGCGAGATCCCTGGCCAGAGTTCCTGAAGCGAGCTTAGAAATTTATGAATTCTGAAGAGAAGTTGATAGCCTCAAAGCCAAAGATAAATCCCAGAGTAACAGCCGACAAGCAAAGATGAAGAAATATAATTAAGTTGAAACAAATGTATCCTAAACACGCATAAGTGTGAGCGGTTGAAGTATGATTGAAGAAATACCTGATCGGCATTTATTTACTATCAAAACCTTGCACCTCGATGGAACCTCGTGCGAGAGACCACGTGCGGATCGTGATAAACCTTGTGCCTTGCACAAGCACCTACGATGAAGAGATCGAGCCTGCGTCTTGAGGAGCGGCGTGCAGTCGTGATAAAGCCTTAATGCGCTTGCCTGGCAAGCACCTGCGCAACGGTGGATACAGTCCGATGTCGAGCAACCTACGGACCCACCTCTGCAATTCTGCAAAATTTAGGCGACCTTAAGCTTCGGCTCGTCATGGACCTTGATTATTTGATGACCCGGGCCTTGCGGCGGCCGGATCGATTACTCCCGCGAGGAAGTATAAAACTTCGACTACGAGCACTTTACTCGGCGCAAAAAGTGCGCTAGCAATTACATTAAGTTAACTGCCGTGTCTATACTTTGAAAGGAACTTCGTGATAAAGCCTTGTCGCGTTAGCACGAAGCAGCTGCAATGTCGACCTCGTCGAGAGCGTGCCGCAGGCTCGTGATCGAAGCCTTGTCGCGTTAGCCTGAAGCACGATGAAGAGATTGACCTCGTCTGCGAGGCCGCGTGCAGGCTCGTGATAAAGCCTTGTGCGTTAGCGCAAGCACTGTGATCGACCTCGTCGCGGGCCGCGTGCCGCAGGCTCGTGATAAAGCCTTGTCGCGTTAGGCCTGAAGCACTGTGATCGACCTCGTCTGCGAGACCACGTGCAGAGCTCGTGATAAAGCCTTGTGCGTTAGCGCAAGCACCTGATGAATGAAGAAGTCGACCTCGTGCAGGGCCCAGCGTGCGAGCTCGTGACAAAGCCTTGTGCGTTAGCCTGGCTTAGCACGATGAATGAAGAGGTCGACCTGCGTGCCAAGGGCCGTGCAGGCTCGTGATAAAGCCTTGTGCCTTGCACAAGCACGCCAACCTCGTGTCCGAAGCGCGCCGGCCAGGCGTGGAACCACGAAGGTCGGCGAACTAATGAACAAGCCGCGGCGTGGCGATACTTGCCGGTTCCTATACGAGCAGGGCGTCGAGCGTCGACATCAACGAACGACAGACAAGTCACCACCTCGACATTCGAGCTAGCGACAGAGAGCGGTATTCCAGGCTGGCGAGGCCCGATCCGTCGACCCACCTTCCCTCGATGCCACGTCGTCGCGTACCTCTCGCGCTTCCCTCAGCGTGGCCGACCAGCGACTTTGTGCATTAAAGGAATTTAATGCCGACCGGAGTTTCCGCGGGCGGTTACACATCGGCGATGGCGAGTCCTCGACTCATATTAAAGAAGAGCGGCGTCGAGCGGTCGAGGAAGTAACGATTTTCTACTACCTCTTTACTCACCTCGACACGCTGACTTGACTTGGCGTCGGTGTTTGCGGTACACCACC
Source organism: Calophaca sinica (assembly GCA_037113605.1). Lineage (NCBI taxonomy): Eukaryota > Viridiplantae > Streptophyta > Magnoliopsida > Fabales > Fabaceae > Calophaca > Calophaca sinica. The sequence goes on from CM073737.1 coordinate 84,874,042, forward strand.
CGGCCGATGGAGTCATCGTCGCCGACCTGTACAACTTGCTTCCTCGGTCATCATCCGCGAAGTTACATTGAACAATATATATAATTTTTTTTTTAAATATATCGACGTATCCGTACCCTAATTTTTTTTAAAATACCGTATTCTCGTACCCGTACCTATGCAACATAGATTGCAATAGCCAATAGTGAACATCCAGAACTGCTGCCATTGGCTGTTAATCAAGCACACGAATCAGAGCTGCTGCTGCATTTTCCTTTCCTCTAGCAAAACCAAACTCTACAACCTTAACTAGAACAAGAATTCCACCTTAACTGACCAATTGCAATTCTTCCTTCTGGAATTGTGGCAAGATTTGCTAAGATAGCCACAACCTTGTCAACCATTCCAGCTGCTGGGTCAATTAACTCTAAGAGATGCTTCACAGCACCAGAATCTGATTCCTGTTCTCATGAAAAACAAAGCAGTGGCAGCATGTGACAAATGTGACAAAGCAGTGACAAATACTGACAAATTAAACAAAGCAGTGACAAATTAAAAACGAACGTGATGAATCAATCACTCACTGAAGCGCTAATATGCCATGTGCTTCCCCCTTCACAAACCGTCGAGGTCATCATTCCCTCCAAGCTCCAAGATGTTGTCAGAGACATAGCGGAACTGCAATAGGCAGCGAAATAGGTGGAGATGAAAAGAGGGATTGAGCATGTTGGAGGCAGCGCGCAACTTAATTAGCAGCAAAAAGGGAAAGCTGGAAAACGAAGAAGAACCGAAAACGAAAGATGGCGGCGCAACGAAGCACAGGCACAGAGTTGGAACAGAGGCATAAAGCAAAATTGCAATTTAGAAGAGTGGATTAGGGCTCCAAAACGAAGAAGAAGGATCGTTGCAGGTGATGATCAGCGGCTCAACGACAACGAAGCAGAGGCACAGAGTTGGAACAAAGGCATGAAGCAAAATTGTGATTCAGAAGAGTGGATTAGGTCTCGCACATGAGAAAGGGAAAGAGAGAAGCAGTTAGCGATAAACGAAACGCACGTGAGGTTTTAAGTGGAATTTCTATCAGCCTTCAGATCAAACGCGGATAAACGGATGAGATTTGGTGTCAAACTTTTAATTTGACACCGGTGTCAATTGATCCCCACCCATATATATATATTCTACATTAGCATGTAACTTTTATCTTTTTTTATTTTATCAAAACTTTTATCTTTTTAAAACTTAGAAGAAATATAAAACAACAAAACTGCAAATACATCTAGCATCTTATTACCCGTTTGACGATTAAAGATAAATATAAGAAGGAAAATTTTATAAATATAAAATATTGTACCGTCATTTCCTGTTGCATTTGAAAAACAGCGATGGTATTTAAAGCGGAAAAAATCTCGCGATGACCTCACGAAATAAGTTTTCTCCAACAATCGTTAATCAAAGGAAAGCAAGCCATGTGGCATTCACGATGTTCGTGAATGGAATCGTGCGTGAGATCAATCATTTCTGTTTGAAAAATATCGCACATATCTTAGGTAAAATTTTTGAACGGTATATCTGTTTTCTGAAAGAAAGGATACAAGACTAAGTGATGGTTCTACATGATACACGTATAGTTTAGTTGGGTCTCCGTTGGACCATAACAAGGAAATCACAGCTGCCCCATTCGGCCCTCTATAAGGGTAACAACAAGGCCCAAAAGTATGTTGCTGATGTGGCAGTTCAGTTAATTCTCTGTTTTAGGAGTTAGTTAGTTAGGTGATTAGCTAGTTTATTATGTTAGTTATTTTCTGTTTTGCTTTTCCCAATCCCTCAGTGCTAGTGTCTCAGAGTCCAATAAATAGATGGAAACTCAGCCTCAATTATTAAACCCGCTGCCTTACAAACAGCTGTATTATCCGTCACTATTTGCACAACATTTGATGGCCTAACCTCCATAATTACATCTCTCATTTGTTTGGCAATGAATTCTTTATCTTTCACCTCATTTGAAGAATCAATGGCCTTTAGAAACATAGGTCCGCTCTCGGTGACAGCCATGAAATTAATTAGAGGTCTCCTTTGTGGATCACTCCATCCATCACTAACAATCGTCACACCCTTTTGGCTCCATGCATTTTTCATTGGTTGCAACAAGTTCTCAACATGTTTCCTCTCATTTTGACGTAACGTTGTCTTTAACTTATTATAGCCTGGAGGTTGGTAGCCACTAATAGAATTGTTGGTAGCATAGGAAAATGCCTTGGAAGCTTCCGGGCACACTCACAGAAAGGGAGAGGAAAGATCTTATGAACAAGGCTCATAGTGCTATAATCTTGTGTTTGGGAGATAAGGTTCTCAGGGAAGTGTCAAAGGAAAAATCTGCTGCAGCTACATGGCTCAAGCTTGAGAATCTTTATATGACCAAGACTCTAGCAAATCGGTTCTATCTCAAGCAAAGATTGTATACCTTCAAGATGCAATCGGGAACTTCAATTGCAGATCACATTGATGATTTCAATAGGTTGATTATTGACCTAGAGAACATTAATGTGAAATTGGAGGATGAGGATCAAGCACTACTCTTAATTCGGTCTCTATCAAGCTCTTATGAGGTTTTATCAGATACACTGATATATGGCAGAGATTCCATATCTCTGGAAGAGGTTCAAGCTGCTCTAATGGCCAAAGAATTGTCCAAGAAAACAGAGGGGAAGGAATCTGAGTCAGGTGAGAATCTCATGGTTAGAGGAAGGAGTGAAAAGAAAGAGGGAAAAGGGAAGAACAGATCCATATCAAAATCAAAGACAAAATTCAAGTGCTTCATTTGTCATAAAGAAGGTCACTTCAAGAAAGATTGCCCTGATCGAAAATTCAAGAAGAAGCACAATTTAGATGAAAGTGCAGATGTCTCGGTTGCCTCTGATGGTTATGAGAGCTCTGAGCTCTTGGTTGCTGCAAACTATCAAGGTGAAACCAAATGGGTGATGGACTCAGGGTGCTCCTACCACATGTGTCCTGTTAGAGAATGGTTCATTGATTACAAACCATTCAATGGAGGTCAAGTGGTGATGGGAAACAATGCCACATGCAGTGTCATTAGAATTGGCACCATAAAGTTGAAGCTCACTGATGGTACAGAGAAAATGTTGACCAAAGTGAGGCATGTGCCAGATCTCAAGAGAAGTTTGATATCGCTTGGGACTCTTGAAGAAGCTGGTTTCAGTTACAAGGCTGAGAATTCAGTGCTCAAAGTTATGAAGGGATCCAGGGTGGTGATGAAGGGAGAAAGAAGAAAGAATTGCCTTTATGTGCTGCAAGGCAATACGGTTACTGGTGCTGCAAATGTTGCAGAAACATCTAGCAGAGACAAGACAGAACTTTGGCATCAAAGGCTCGGGCACATGAGTGAGAAAGGGCTGAAGGAATTGCAGAAACAAGGGCTACTAGGTGGAGACAAGATTCAAGGTCTAGGATTCTGTGAACATTGTGTTTTAGGGAAACAGACTCGGATCAAGTTCACTGCTGCCATTCACAAAACTGAAGAGAAGCTGGGATACATCCACTCAAATTTGTGGGGACCATCTAAAACACCTACTCATGGTGGAAAAAGGTACTTCATAACCTTTGTAAATGACTTTAGCAGAAAAGTATGGATCTATTTGTTAAAAACCAAAGATGAAGCCTTTAAAACTTTTGTTGAATGGAAAACTAGAGTTGAAAATCAATGTGAAAAGAAGGTAAAGGCTTTAAGAACTGACAATGGTTTAGAATTTTGCAATGATGAATTCAACCAATATTGTAAAGATCATGGAATATATAGGAATAACACAGTGAGTAAAACTCCTCAAAGAAAATGGCTTGGTGAGAGGTTAAATAGGACTTTATTGGAAAGTGGTTAGATGTATGTTATCTAATGCTAAGCTTTCCAAGAATTTTTGGGGTGAGTGTCCCATACAACATTGTTACCTCATAAATAGATGTCCTTCATCTGCACTAGAGTTCAAAACACCTCAAAAGGTGTGGAATGGGAAGCCTGCTGATTATGGAATGCTGAGGATATTTGGGTGTCCAGCCTACTACCATGTGAGTGAAGGAAAACTTGAACCAAGGGCAAAGAAAGGCTTGTTCATGGGGTATCCGGATGGTGTCAAAGGTTACAGGATATGGTCCTTAGAAGGAAAGAAGTGCATAATCAGTAGGGATGTTGTTTTCAAGGAGTCAGAACTGATCAAAGGCAAGCAAGTCAGTGAGGTTCTTGGGGACACTTCAAGGCAGGAAGATCATCAACTTGAGGTGGAGTTACAAGAGCAGGTTACCAAGGCTGCTGGTGAGCAAGTTACTCAGAATCGAGAGCAAGTTGTTGAGACAGAAGCCAATGATTCTGGCAGTGAAGCAGAACCAGAATATCTGCTGTGCAGGGATAGAATTAGAAGGGTTATCAAACCTCCTAACAGATATGGACATGATGATGGTGTGACTGCATATGCTCTGACAAGTGTTATAGCATTCACCAATGAGGAACCTAGAAATTACAGAGAAGCAATGAGATGCAAGGATCATCAGCAGTGGCAGACTGCTATGATTGATGAAATGGATTCCTTATACAAGAATAAGACATGGAAGCTGGTACAGAAACCTGCAGATGCTAAGTTGTTGGGTTGTAAATGGATCTACAAGAGGAAAGAAGGCAATTCAGACAAGGATCCTCTAAGGTACAAAGCCAGGTTAGTGGCCAAGGGTTATACTCAAAGAGAAGGTGTGGATTTTAATGAGATTTTCTCTCCTGTTGTAAAACACTGCTCCATTAGAGTGTTATTTGCATTGGTTGCTCAATTTGATCTTCACATTGAGCAAATGGATGTGAAACAGCCTTTTTGCATGGCATGCTTGAAGAGAAAATATTCATGAGACAACCGGAAGCATTTGAGGTTCAAGGAAAGGAGAATTGGGTGTGTCTTCTTCAAAGGTCTCTCTATGGATTGAAACAATCACCAAGGCAATGGTACAAACGGTTTGACAGCTTCATCATAAGCATTGAGTACAAAAGGAGTAATAATGATAGTTATGTCTATTACAAGAGGATAAATGACAATGATTACATTTATCTACTCTTGTATGTGGATGATATGTTGATTGCAAGCAGAAACAAGGCTGAGATACAGAAATTAAAAGGTCTGCTGCAGGAAGAATTTGAAATGAAGGATTTGGGTCAAGCTAGAAGAATTCTGGGCATGGAGATAACCAGGCAGCATGAGGATGGTTCTATTTTCATTACTCAAGAAAATTACATCAACAAAATGCTGGGAAAGTTTAGCATGACAGAGGCAAAACTTGCTAATATTCCAATTGCTTCACACTTCAAGCTGTCTAGTGCAGACTGTCCATCCACAAGTCAGGAACAGAAAGAAATGGAGAAAGTGCCTTATGCTAGTGTTGTTGGGAGCTTGATGTATGCCATGGTGTGCACTAGACTTGACTTAGCCTATGTTGTCAGCTCAGTCAGCAGATACATGGCAAATCCTGGAAATCAGCATTGGCTTGCTGCGAAGCACATATTGACGTAATTAAAGGGAACTGCAAATATGGGACTGAAGTATGGGAGAGAGGGTCAGAATTCAGGTGGAGTTTTGGGGTTTGTAGACTCAGATTTTGCTAGAGATCATGACAAGAGAAGATCCCTTATTGGTTATGTGTTTACACTCTTTGGGAATACAATCAGTTGGAGGGCATCTTTGTAGTATGTGGTGGCCTTATCTACTACAGAAGCAGAGTACATAGGGGTAACCGAAGCTGTGAAGGAGGCATTGTGGTTACAAGGATTGATAGGTGAACTGGGAGTATCTCAAGATAGTGTCAATGTGTATTGTGACAACCAAAGTGCAATACACCTTTGTAAAAATAATTCTTATCATGAGAGAACAAAGCATATTGACACTAGACTACATTGGATTAAAGACATCATTGCTGGTGGAAAGGTTCAGATCCAGAAGGTTCATACATCAAAAAATGCAGCCGATTTTATTACCAAAGTTGTTCCCTTGAGCAAGTTCAAGCATTGCCTTGACTTGCTTAGGATAGGTGCTGGGTGAGCATCTATTGTTTGGACAGCGCCAGGTTCAAGCAATCTTTGTTAAGGGTCATTAACTTCTTGCCAAGGTGGAGATTGTTGCTGATGTGGCAGTTCAGTTAATTCTCTGTTTTGGGAGTTAGTTAGTTAGGTGATTAGCTAGTTTGTTAAGTTAGTTATTTTCTGTTTTGCTTTTCCCAATCCCTCTGTGCTAGTGACTCGGTTGTTCTGCAGTATGCCTATATAAGCATAACTCAGAGAGAGCATTAAAAAAAAGGAAGTGAGAACACATAAGCTTGAGAGATTACAAAAACTGAGAGGTTGAAAGAATCACTGTGAGTGAGTTTTGGGAGGATACTCTCGGGTGTAATTGAGATCAAGGGGTGTGCATCACAGGGAGAGGAAAGGGAAAACAATACTGATTGTAACCTTGATTTAGCTCTTCAATAAAGTTGGACTAAGCTGGTGCAAAGTCCCAGAGACGTAAGCATCTATTTGGCCGAACTCCGTAATCAACTCTTGGTGTGTTTGTTCCCTTAAACTTGCTTACTGTTTCATTAATGTTACTGCATAATTCTGTTCATTGATTGCATTCGATCTTTGATTACTCTTATTAGGTCCTAAGTTTGTGTCAATCTTGGACACAAGTTTCTACAGGACTGTGTGTTTATTAGAGCAGTTCGTTTACATTTACTAGCCGCAGGTGAGGAACATTATTAGTTAGTAGCTTGTAAACCATAGTTTGGGGGCCACTTTCTGCATCAACTATTGAAAGCTTGGAAGCGTCAAGTGCTCCACTTCTTCAAGGAGATGATGGCTTTGTCTATCTTTGTGGTTGTGGGATCCAATTACAACAAATTCCATTGTCCTACTCGTGCATACCATGTGCACTTATTTAATGCCCTTTGGCTTATCTCCTCCCATTGGAAAGTCATAATTTGCATATTGTAGAATGGCGCTTTTAATAAAGAATTTAATTTGGTAGATGCCAAATATCTTTTAAAATTGTTTTGTAGGAGAATTTAAAATAGTTAGGTAACTGAAATTACTTAAACAGAGTGAAATATTTTAGATAATCATTAAATCTTAATTGTTTGCTTCATTGCTTGTTATCACAATTTTACAAGTTCCTATTCTTAATCGTGTGGGCTTTCTTGGTCTTGTTGGTCTCATGCCACCACCAGCACCACCAATTCATTCACGTTCACACCATCATATCAAGCAGTCCATTTTGATTGACAGATTTAATATCATATTCCTATTATCTTCTCGTGTGCTATTGATTATGCTAACAAACACGTAATACCGGCATTCTATATTATCACTTTGCCTCATTTGAATGACATAGGATTCTCATTCTCTTTTCGAAAAGGTGGCTAAAAATTTTATCGTTCATAGGTGCATATCCCCCTCGTACCGCCGGGTGTATATTGTCGTGAGGAGCCACTCCTTTAGAAGCAACCCACAGACAATGGGGCGGTCTTGGTCAACTTGTAGTAGAACTTCCACTAACTTAGAAATTGATTCAGATCTTGATTTCTTCATCAAAATTGTTGATAATTTTTCTATTTTTTTAACAAGACCAATATCACCTCATTCGGATTAGTATAGCACAAGATATTACCATGGAATAATCCTCTACAGTACATGCAATCATAATTACATCAAATGAGACCCAAAAGCAATCAAATACCCCAACTCTAACAGTTTTCGAGAAAAAATCAGTCTGTTGCATCAATAGCTATATATACACAAGCTCTTCCAAAAACCTAGCTAAGATTTCTCCTACAATTTCTCCTAACATATCTGATACAGCTATCAATCCTAAAATAAGTGATTCTAGAAATAAATATACAATTAGAATTATTACACATAGAATCAATTAGGATCGGCATAACATTGCAGCAGTATTCTCTCAATATTCTGCTTTACTATTCTTGAGTTTCAATATCTTATTTTTCTTGCGCCTAATTGTAGCGAACGCATGGAAAAAATTTGTGTTCAAGTCTCCTTCCCGAAGCCAGTGCGTTTTTGCTCTTTGCCTCCAAAAATGGTCCTCCTTCACAAGAAGTTGCGCTAACCTCTCCATTTCCGCATTGAACAAAACTACCGAATCTGAATCAAGCTTTTCACTTTTACGAACAATAGAAATTTTTAAATCTCAATTATTTACGAACAGCAAAATACTAATCATTTTTAAGTTATTTTAAGAGATTTGTGTCTTACATCTTACATATATATTACTTCTGTTGTTTTTTAATGTCGTTTAAGGTTGTTTAACACAAATTAAAGAAACTACTAAATTTTGTTGTTCATGATGAAATTATTGATCTTTTTCCTATGATACCTTTGACTTTGACTGTTATTACCTTATTATATTTATTTCTCTCTTTACAATAAATAGTTAAGATGCTATTTTGTTACATATATACTACTTTCGTCCCAAAATGAGCATCGTTTTAGAAAAGAAAAAATATTTCAAAATAAGTGTCGTTTTATCTTTTCAATGTAACATTAATTATTTTTTTCAATTGTACCCCCAAATTAAAATTGTGTGCCTAACTCTCAAGTAACTATACTTTATTACGCATTTATAACAACCAATAGTTAGCAAGGATAATTTTGTAAAACTATTTCACACCCTTTGAGAAAAATAGTTAGTCTCATTTAGTTTATTTTTTTTTGAAGAAAACAAAAAAAAAATTGCATCTTCCAAATTGACCTTTATGAAAAATTGTTTCATGAGAATAAAAGAGTTACTGGAAAAAAATTGAATTAATTGAAAGATATTTTGGGTAAGACATCATTCAGTGTGTGTTTGGATTCACTTTTGAGAGTGACAAAAGTGATTCTAGGGACCTAAAATTGATTTTGGCATGTTTGGTTGGTCTCGAGTAAAATTGATTTTGCCTCTAGAATTGATTCTAACTTAAAGCTAATATTTGTAGCTTTTGCCTCCAAAAGTGATTTTGTCTCTCAAATTTATTGTTCAACTCACTTTTACATGAATGTATCCAAACATAAATCACTTTACGTTTAACTCACTTTTAACTAAAATAAATTTTACAAAATCAATTTATTCAAAATCAATTTTCGCCACCGCAAAACCAAACGCACGTATAGAGTAAAGTTAATTAAAATTTACTATATTTAGAATCACTAACTTTTTGATTTTTTATTGCTTATATTCAAAAATAAAGGGAGTAATAACTAATAATTAATACTCTATTCGATTTGAAATATAAGTAAAAAAAAGTCTTTAAAATATAAATAATAAATTTGTGTATTTTATTTAAATTTTAAACTAAATATATAAATTTTTTATTTATATTTTAAATTTTTTTTTTATATTTCAAACCGAAAGAAGTGAGTAATAATCATTGTAAAGTGATTTATCAGCTACGATAAACTCAAAGATGCTTCGGAGTTCGAAGAGATAGTGGTTGTCTTGAAAACACACAATGTGGAAATAATATAATCATCATTCACAAAAAAAAAAGGAAATAATATAATCATCAATAAATCAACAAAGAAAAAAATGAACTGGCGTGCAGCGGCCATGTGCAGGCAAGCGCATTTGCCATCAACCCAATAATAGAAAGCCACATGAAATTTCCTTCTGTTTCTCGTCGCGATGACCAATTCACCCTTTTCAAGATTTCTTTATGTGTGCATGGAGCAACGGCAATTATGATTTCTTTATAAAAGGGCAATTAAGGTAATCAAAATTACTACTGTTTGCCATCTAGTCATAATGTCAATTGCTTTAAAAAAAAAGAAAAAACAAAACAAAACTTTATTGCGATAAGATTGTTACTCTCGCCTTATTTCCTACCGATTAAAAATTGGGAATATATATATATATATATATATATATATTAATAAATTATAATTTTATTTTATTATGTGATATATTGTCGTTGATAAGAGATAAATAATATGATAGGAAAGTGAGACATGAGATTTTCATTCTCTAAAAACTTTAAGTGTTTTAACTTTTTTATTTTTGTTGCGTGAAAAAAAAAGCTTTTTATTTTTATCTCAAAAGCTTTACCCAAAAAAAAAAACAAAACTCTATTGTGATAAGATTGTTACTCTCGCCCTCCCAAAATTTTAGGTGTTTTAGCTTTTTATTTTTGTTGCATAAAAAAAAGCTTTTTATTTTTGTCTCAAAATTTTAGTTGTTATAGAAATCCAAAACATAATTTACCATTTTTCTCATTATACCTTTAAATTAATAGCCTACATTAATTATAGTTTATTTTTACTAGGTAGTTTTAGTGAAGTATTAGTAATTTCCAATAAATTTTACATTGAAAAATGATACATTTATACGGGTATTTTTCAAATTTTATCTAAATTAATTACTCCCTACGTCCCATTTTGAATGTCACATTAGAGGATTTCACACTGATTAAGGAGAAACAATAAATGAAAGAAAAAGAACGACTATTTTACCAAATTAGCCTTGTTATTTATATTTTTTAGAAAATGGTGCAGTTTAATAGCATAACTTTAAAATAGATATCAGGGATAAAACTGAAAAAAATTAATTAATGAGACTAATATGACACTCATAATGGTACGGGGGAGTATTTCTTAGTGTGTGAACCAAAATCTTAAACAACCAAAGTTGAGACGGGGAAATATAATAGTAATAAATATCCCTCGTTCGTTATTATTCAAACAAAACCCTAATTCATTGAAATTAAGTAATTGAAATCAATTGATTTCATTTAATACTCCTATAAATTTAAATTTTTATTCCACAAATGTCTTTATATTAATTACTCATAATTCTACTAACTTAATTACTCATAATATTCTCCAACTCTTTCACAATAAATAAGGGTATAAATGAAATTTATCATTTAATACATTTGAAAATGGTCCAATGTTTCTTATAAAAAGGACCGACAAATGTTTTCATAAAAAATGATAAAAAATGGACTATTTTAGTTCTTATGATAAGGACCAGCACGGGTGATCCAACGTATTTTTAGGCCTAAAACAAAATTTGAGCTAAGGCATTTTTACTAATAATAATATTTTATTAAAAATATTATATTATTATTTACATTTTATCTTTGTTATAAGTTTCTATATTTTTAAAGTGTAATTATTATGGTTGCTGTAAATTTTTGTTTTGCGTGTACATGCAACCACATAAGATTTCCTATTATTATAATAATAATAATGGTTGATTAAATTGGTTACTTAATAAAAAATAAAAATAGTTGAAAGCCCTTAGTTATAATGTATTACTTCGATTGTTTTATGAGATTTTTTTTTTTCTAATTTATGTCATTTTGAAAGTTTAAAATAAGATTAACTACTTTTTTTTACATAAAGATTAACAACTAATTTATCAATTATATAATTATCTTTCCTTAATTAATTAATAAAAAGGAGAGTAGTGGATATGTTAATATTAAAGACATAAAAAGTTAGAAAATTGGAAATAATTTTAATACAAATAAGAAAATAGTAACAACGTATTGTCATTAGCTTGTTTTAGTTTATGTAGAGTTTATTTGCATTCCCTCTTCGATTGTGAATATAGTTTATTCATAAGTTTTTATACGATAAGCACTTAATTGAACTGTATATGATCCAAATACTCAAATGGTGTGTTCTCCCATAAAATACCTCAAAACGCATGTTTTTTCTCGTGGAAATGTTAACCAAAGGTACAATAACAGATACTAATAAAAATATAAGTGTCGAGTAACGCACTTTAAAAATAATAAGCATTTAATGTAAATAATACTTTTAATTACTAATACATTTAATACCATATTTTTCAAAAATATAATATTTTTATTTACTGTGTTAATGTTTTGCCAAAAAAGATGGTAAATTAATGTACTCACTTTACTCTTTAGTAGGAGTAAATATTGCTCCCTCCATTTCATATTAAGTATCATATTTGAAATATTTACATGTCTAAAAATAGTTGTCATTTTAGGACACCGAGAGAATATCAATTATTTTTTCTCAATAATGTTTTTATTTATTTTTATCTCAACTACTACCTAACAATATTAATTAGTTTTTTCACATACTAACTTCTACACTAACTACATTTTAGTTTGTCAATAGTAGTATTATTTTACCAAGAAAATGGTTTTAATTAATGATTTATTAAGACATACATGCATTAACTTAAAGTCTTAAACTACGCTTACACTATGTTTGAGAGGAGGAAAGGAAAGTAGAAGAAAGAGAAAATTTCTTGAAAAATATAAAAAGTATGCATGGATAAGTGTGACAAACCAATAATAATGTGACACATCATCAGTTTTACATTTTAACTAATAATTTTATTTTTTATTTTTTTACGTACCAAACATAGCCTTAATGAGAGAGAAAAGGAGTGGCGGCAGAATGCTTAGTAACAGTAGAGTAGACCAGAGTAAGAATAAGAATAAGAAATACTATTATGGTTTAAAAAAGTAAAGAAAAGAAAGTAACAGTGGGGGAAGCGTGGAAATGCATAGCATAGTTGGAGAGGTCAACTCATCTCAACAAGGGGTCTGTCTGTGTCTAATCACCAATTCCATTAGTCAGCTCAGAGCGCCTCAGCCTCCGCTGCCTATTTGGTTTTGTTTGGTTTGGTAATTATTTTTTTTTTAAAAAGGTGGGAGATGAGATATATTATTATTATTTTAATAGTATTAATGACTATATTATAATTATCTTTATAGAATTTGAACTATTAATTTGAGATTATTGAGATTATATGACCAAACTCTTATCACTAAGCTGGCACTTTATTAAGAAAAATTAATTTGGTTTAGTAATTGGATTGCAGAAAAAAAAAGTAAGAAAGCAAGCGTGTCCGGGCATTGTAGGGGAAGATTGGGGGCACCCTTTCCTCTCATTCTGACTCTAACCCACTTTCTGTCTTTCCTCTCACAACACAACACAAGAACATCATTCTCTCCCTCCCCCTTCTCTTCGCTTTTCTTCTCCCTCAAATCAACAAACAGCATTTCCAACCCCACTTCCTCTTTTTTTATTTTTTATAATAATTATCATTTTTGTTTTAGAGAGAGCAAGCTGTTTCACTTTCAACTTTCTCTGTCGATGAAGTGGTGAAGAATAGATAGAAAAGGGATTTGTTTGAGATGAAGACGCAGCCTCAGCCTGATGGTGCCTCCGCCGCACCCAATCCCTCCGAAGGTCACTCTCTCTTCTTTATTGTTCTGTCCGTCTGAGTAATTTTAAGTTGAGTTAATAAGAGTAGCGGTCTTCATTTCTCAGTTTGCTATATTATTCATCAGCAGTATAAGTTCGCTACGCTACGCTACATTAATTTGCTTTCCATTTTCATTCATTCATTCATTCATTCCCTTCTCATCCCTCTCTCTCTCTGTCTTACTCAAGGGGATGGGTGGTGTTGTCTTGTATTGTTGTTGACGAATGGGTGGTGGACACGTGTTGGTGTTGCAGGAGGCACAGAGAAGAAGAAGAGCAGCATCAACCAGGAGCTGTGGCAAGCCTGTGCGGGTCCCCTCGTCAACATTCCACCCGCTGGTACTCTCGTCATCTACTTCCCTCAAGGTCACAGCGAACAAGTTGCCGCTTCTTTGAAGAAAGACATCGACTCCCATATCCCCAACTATCCCAATCTTCCCTCCAAGTTACTCTGTCTCCTCCACAATGTCACCTTGCATGTAAGTATTATTATTCTTATTCTTCTTCTTATATCAGATTCACTTTATTTACTCCCCTTTCATTTCAAACTAACCCTTCTTCAGGAAGAAGAAGAAGAAGAGGAAAAAAAACTCTTTTCACTTTTCTATTTTACTTTTAATTTTGCCTTTTTCTTTTGTTTTTCATTTGGCAGGCTGATCCAGAAACGGATGAAGTGTATGCCCAGATGACACTTCAACCCGTGTCTTCTGTAAGCATCATTATTAATTACTATTAATTACTCAAATCAAGCGCTCTACTATTAAACCACTTTCATTTCATATGCCAAACATCTAATTCTACAAAGTTTCCTAACTTTTCTGATCTGTGTACACGTTCTGTGCAGTTTGACAATGATGCTTTATTAAGATCCGATCTTGCTCTCAAGTCAAATAAGGCGCAACCTGAGTTTTTCTGTAAACAACTCACCGCAAGTGATACCAGTACTCATGGAGGTTTCTCTGTACCTCGCCGAGCTGCTGAGAAGATTTTCCCCCCTCTCGTAGGTCTATTCTCTTTTTTAAAAAGTACTCAATTAATACTTCATGGTTTGATCTGTTCCCTTTTTTCATTTTATAGGATCATTCTATGCAACCTCCTGCTCAAGAACTTGTGGCTAGGGATCTGCATGATACTGTTTGGACATTCCGCCATATATACCGCGGTATGTTTTATGCGTTGAAACAGCTGCGCCATCAGAAATCTATCCTGTAATTTGTCAATCCCATTTTTGAAAATCTTTTGCCTTTTCATGTGGTCCCTTTACTAGGGCAACCAAAACGCCACTTGCTTACAACTGGATGGAGTCTATTTGTCAGTGGAAAGAGGCTTTTTGCTGGAGACTCCGTATTATTTATAAGGTTAGCTCAATCAATTGATACCTTTTCTCTTGTATTGTTAGCGTTTGAGTGCAAGATTTCAAAATTGTCTTCAAATATGTTGAAGGATCACATTCATATTCAAACTTTCTTATTTCGGCTCAGCTCATTTAAGCAAACGACTTACATGTTGACTATACTTCCTGACTTTTAATGTTTCTGGGTAGAGATGAAAAACAGCAGCTTCTTTTGGGAATCAGACGAGCTAACAGGCAACCCACCAATATATCATCCTCAGTACTATCAAGTGATAGTATGCACATTGGAATTCTTGCCGCGGCAGCTCATGCTGCGGCAAACAATAGTCCCTTCACCATCTTTTATAATCCCAGGTTCAATATCTTTCAGTTCCTCTGTTCTTACAGTAATAATGCATAATTTCTTTGATTTTCAATTGATTTTCCTATCTGTACAATCAGATTGCAAAAGCATAGATTAACTACTTTGTCATATGATTATGAACCCATGTTCTCAATTATAAAATTTAATACCTCCATCTCTCTTTTGTTTGCAGGGCTAGTCCATCAGAATTTGTTATTCCTTTAGCCAAGTACTACAAGGCAGTGTACAGCCACCAAATATCACCTGGCATGCGGTTCCGAATGATGTTTGAAACTGAAGACTCGGGGACAAGAAGGTGCCTCACTTTAAGTCCATGTAATGGAAGCAGATATTGTAAAATTGTGTATCACTAAGTTGAAAAGAAGATAATGCCTCCATGAAATAAGCATGGGTTGTTGAATATCATCATTGGAAGATGTAATTAGTTTGGCTTCCTAAAGCATTGTTGATTTCTCAATAAAGTTTAATTAGGATCTAAAAATTCATATAGCCTTCCTGGAATAAGACATGTTTGGCTGGGAATTGGATATTATACTTGGAAATGACTGATAATAAATATTAAATTAATCATTTCAATTGTATTGCAGGTATATGGGTACAATTACAGGCATCAGTGATCTGGATCCTGTGAGATGGAAAAACTCTCAATGGCGTAATTTGCAGGTACGATTGTATTATCCTTTAGAATTTCAACAATGTAATTTTGTTCCTTGTATCGGTAGTTTAATCCAGGAGATTTATATTTTCAGAATTTATGTCTCTTTGTATTTTTCTTTTAATCTACATTAGCAGAGGTTGTTAAATTTTACATATCATGGGTCAGGTTGGTTGGGATGAGTCAACTGCGGGGGAAAAGCGTAGCAGGGTCTCAATCTGGGAAATTGAACCTGTGACTGCTCCTTTTTTCATCTGTCCTCCTCCGTTCTTTAGATCCAAGAGGCCAAGACAACCTGGACTGCCTGGTAAATAATTAATACGGTTTTAGATGCAAAAATGAAATGATTGGTATTTTGAAATATCCTCTTCTAGATACTTTCGTTTTTTAGCTCCTCACATGTTTCCAGACAAATATTTTGTGGAGGAAAATTTGAATTTGGTATGATGATTGGGAATTTGTAGCTTACTTGGCTTATTCCATTGTTACTTTTGCAGATGATGAATCATCCGATTTTGATAACCTTTTCAAGCGAACAATGCCTTGGCCTGGTGATGATATGTGCATGAGGGATCCCCAAGGTCTGCCTGGCCTGAGCTTAGTTCAATGGATGAACATGCAGCAAAATCCTGCACTGGCTAGCTCATTGCAGCCAAGTTATGTTCCTTCCTTGTCAGGATCTGTTTTGCAAAATCTTCCCAGTGCCGATATTTCCCGTCAGCTGGGATTTTCTGCTCCACAAAATTCTCAGCCGAACAATGTTGCCTTCAATGCTCAGAGGCTTCTTCAGACTGCACAACAACTTGACCACCTTCAGAAGCTACCATCCTCTTCTAGCACACTGGGAACTGCCCTCCAGGCACAACAGCAGTCGGGTGATATCACTCAACAACAGAGACAGAACTTGGTAAATCAAACTCTTCCACAGAGTCAAGTTCAGGCTCAACTTCTGCATTCCCAGAATCTTGTCCAAACCAACAATATTCTCCAAACCAACAATATTCTCCAACAGCAGCAACCATCCATTCAAAGCCATCAACTCCATAGAAGCCTCTCTCAGAACCCACAACAACAGCAACAGCAGACAATTATGTGTCAGAATCAACAACAAAGTTTGATCCAATCCCCCATGCCCGATCATCAACAATTACAGATGTCTGATAATCAGATTCAGTTTCAGTTATTGCAGAAGCTTCAACAACAAAAACAAATGCTCTTGGCACAGCAATCTTCACCGCAGCAGCCTACTCAACTTACTCAAATTCAGGATCAGCAGAGGCAGCTTTTAGATAAAGCACAGAATTTATCTAGAGCACTAACACATGGTCAAGTGCTGGAGATTCCTCCTGTACTTCAAAACTCACTCCCTGAGGCCAATTCTATCACACATCAGATGACAAAGGCTAATGGTCGGAACAATATTCAATTTTCTCATCTGCCCCAGCAGCCAAAGCTTCAACAGCAGCAACCTGGCATGCTTTCTGAAATGTCTGGTCACATGGCTCTTCCCCCTACCCCTACAACCAATCAGATCTCTGCTGCTGGCAGTAGTATATATACCGGAGCAGCTGTTGCAGGGCAATCTATAATTACTGATGATGTTCCGTCTTGTTCCAACTCACCTTCTACAAATAACTGTGCCAATAATGCACTTCCACCATTGCTAAATTCTCAATTCCATAGGAGCGCGATGTTAGGGGATGATGTGGCTCAGTCTGCTGCCACAATCTTGAGTTCAAGTGCCTTAGAAACTGTGTCATCAAATGCAAACTTGTTAAAAGATTTGCAGCCAAAGTCTGAAGTTAAGCCTTCTCTCAACGTTTCCAAAAATCAGAATCAAGGGAATTTTGGTCCTCAGACATACTTGAATAGTGGTGCTGCCCAGCCGGATTATTTGGATACATCATCATCTACAACATCAGTTTGTCTATCTCAGAGTGAAGCTCATATGCATCAGAATAATAACCCATTATCTTACAATCCACAGTCTATGTTGTTTAGAGACAATAGTCAAGATGGGGAAGCACAAGCAGATGTTAGGAGCAATATTCCATATGGCAATAACATTGATAGCCAAATGGGAATGCCACTCAATCCAGATTCCCTTTTAACCAAAGGCACCTTGGGGCTGGGGAAGGATTTGTCTAATAATTTTTCTTCAGGAAGTATGCTTGGTAACTATGAAAATAACAGAGATGCTCAGCAGGAACTTTCCTCTTCAATGGTTTCGCAGACATTTGGAGTCGCTGACATGACCTTTAATTCAATTGATTCCACAATAGATGATAGTAGCTTCCTGAATAGGGATCCGTGGGCTGCACCACCAGCACCACCTGCGGTGCTGCCACCAGCTCAATTTCAGCGGATGAGGACATATACTAAGGTTTATTGTTGATGCTATTATCATTATTTTAATAATAAATCTGTCTAGAGGGTAGATGTGTACTTTATAATGTGTGCGCGAGCATTTATAAAAAATTATTTTATTCTAAATTTGCTTTTTATTTGCCCTTTTAGGTATATAAACGGGGAGCCGTTGGAAGGTCCATAGACATAACACGGTATTCAGGTTATGAGGAGCTTAAACAGGATCTTGCTCGTAGGTTTGGCATAGAAGGACAGTTGGAGGATCGGCAAAGGATAGGTTGGAAACTTGTCTATGTAGATCATGAGAATGATGTTCTACTAGTGGGAGATGACCCTTGGGAGTAAGTCTGGCTGTTTCCTTTTCTCTTTAGTTTTATCTTTTAGCATGTGCTTGTTCCTCACTGGCAAGATAAATATTGATTCTAAATTCTAATGCTCAATATGATCATTTTGTATACCTTGGTAGCCTACCGACCAGAAAATTTTTGTCCTGAGTTGATGCATCCCCCCTCTCCTTAGTACAAGGATGACCAATAATTTGTTCTTACTGCCTTGAAGCATCCCACCCATTCTATGGGATACGAATGTCTTAACGATTTAACTTTACTACTTCTCTGGTTCTTATATCATCTTGTAAGGCATGGGTGTTATGAAAATTAGGAGGAAAAGCAAGTTTTTCAGAGCATTTGCATTTTGGAAAATATTAAACCCCAAAATAATTGGACTAATGTACATCTTTTACTTGGAGGGTCTCCTAAATGCCAACATTAAACTAATGTCAGTGACTCTGAAAAGTGGACTAATGTGCATCTTGTATATATAACGGCTTTGGATATGTTTAAATTCAGAAAAATTCCCAAAACCCTGATATCTTAAATTGTTTGTTATGGCATTTCAGGGAGTTTGTTAATTGCGTCCGTTGTATTAAAATACTTTCTCCTCAAGAAGTGCAGCAGATGAGCTTGGATGGAGATTTTGGCAATGGCGGCCTTCCAAATCAAGCTTGCAGCAGCTCTGACGGTGGGAATACTTAAATGGAGTCCAGTAACATGCTAACTATTCTTCCATGTTGGTAACTTTGGTTGTTTTTAGGAGACATACATTATTGTCCCCAAAAAGGCCATTGGGGACGTTTGTGTCCTGCATCAGGGCTTAAAAGTGATCTTTTGCAGTTTGAAAGGAGAACTTTCTTTTGGCACTGCTCTGGACATTCAAATTTGATGAGCCAAAGGTGCCACAAATTTTGAATCAAATGTTTGGAGCACCCCAACAATGTTAGATGTGTATGAGAAGCCGCGGATATGTCGTTGTAAATTGTACTAATATTTAACAAAGTTGTTCTCGGCGTGGTTAGAAATATTTAATTTTTTTTTTTTTGATAACATAGAAATATTTAATTTAATTCACTGTATTTAATTTGAATGTATAAAGATGTAGGTTTGACGTGCCTGGAGATATTGCTGACATTTTTTTTCCCTTCAAAATCCACAAGTTATTGCTGACTTTTAAGTAGGAATTAAGATCGTGTTCAACGATGGGGTTTTGATATGTCAAGAGTCATTTCGCAACGCAGAGAATAAAATTGAAACATCCTTTGATACCCGAAAAATCACATTGCTATTTGCAGATGTACAAAGACCACCAAGTCAAGTCCCAGAGAGATCTTCTGCTTGTTCTGAACTTTAAGTTGTGGATAGGCATATCATACAAAGTCTTGGATTTCATTTACTAACAAAATTCATCGTAGTATCCTTATTAAAATTGTGAAATACATTCAAGGATTACAAATTTTGGGTGGATACTTCTCTTCAAAGATGCATGGTATTTGTAGGCAAGCCGTAACCTTGACTTGTATGTGGCTGGCTGATATGATGATGTCAAACCTACCAAGTTTGCATTTGATGCCACCCCACCTCATATTCACTCTCAGACCACATGGAACACAGTTTCTCCATCTCAGTCTTGAGGACCTAAACCTCTATTTATTTCATAAAATGGTTTGAAAGGAAAGGCTAACGACTTTACACTCTCGCCAGTGATGATGTGCTTGAGCGGCTTTCATATCCGGAGAGGCTGGACAATGAATGGGAATCACTCATAATGTCCTACAAGAAAACATTCATTTAATGTGTATGTGATATATATACAAAGAAATCATTATTCAAGTTCAAGATGAATGAAAGTATGGTTATTGACTCACTTGAGTTGTGGAAACTCTGGAATGTATGGGAGAGTTGCTACTTCTGGGATTGAATCCTGCACTACTTCTGAACATCATCATAGGCATGTTTTCTTCAGCAAATATTTTGAGTTTATTGAGCTCAGGCAACACAACTTTTCCAAGATCAGGTCTATCTTTTCTCCTCATTTCAGCACATTGAAGGGAAAGTTTGGCAAAATGCAAGGTCTGTTCAATTGGCCAGTCATCGATAGCCGGATCAAGCATCTCAGCAAAAGTTCCCTTCTCAATGGATCTTCCAACGTGATGAGTCAAACCCATTGGTGGCTTGGCCGTTACCAATTGTAGAAGCATGATTCCCAGTGAGTAAATATCAGACTTTATTCCCAGCATGCCAGTTTGCTGGTACTCAGGGTCAATGTAACAGAAAGTTCCTGCAGTTGATGTCATGCGATACTGAGTCACGGTGTCTGCATATGAAGGAGGAACTAGCCTGGCCAACCCCACATCACCTATCTTGCTCACATAGTTACGGTCAAGCAAAATGTTTCCTGGTTTTAAGTCGCGGTGCACAATTGGTTCTGGTTTTGTCTGGTGAAGGAAAAGGAGACCCGTAGCTATCTCTGCGGCAATTTGGAATCTCAGCTGCCATGGGAGAGGTGGTGATTTGCCTCTCCGGAAGAGGCAGTCATCCAAGCTTCCATTGGCCATGTACTCATACACTATGCAACCATATTCCGGACATGCTCCAAGGAGAAGCACCATGTTTGGATGCCTTATGCAACTCAACACTTCAACCTGCACAAATCAAATGCCATACTCATATTCTTACTGGTATGTACATATATTCAAATTCAAATAAGGGGGTATTCGAATATATAGCTTAATTAAGTGCTTATTCAATAAGCTTGTGCACAACCTGTTTCAACAACTGAAGAAGGAATGATATAAACTCGACATAAGCTTATGACAATAAGTTATTTGGCATAACATAAGCTATTTTCATAAGTTTTTCCAAACACTTATGCAAGTGATTATTTCATAAGATAAGTCTAAATAAACACTTCCAAACATCTCCCAAGAAACTAATCCTTTCTCCATTTCAGAGGGAGTGAGTGCAACAAGATAAGAATTAGTCTATTGGATAATGTAGATTAATAATGAAATGAAATGAAATTCCATACTTCCTGCTGAAACTGTGCCCTTCCTTGAGCTGCATCTGACTTCAAAACTTTGATTGCAACCTGTGTGTGATCTAGTTCACACCTGAATACAGGACCATAACCTCCTTCACCAATCTTGAGGGAGTCCGAAAAGCGTTTTGTTGCATCTTCAATTTCCTCAATACTGTATCTTCTGTACCTGGCAGTACAGTGTGTATAAGTATCCTCTGTCTTCTTCCTCTGGATTGCATCTATTTCGCTTTTCCTCTCTACATTCATTCGTTTTTGTGCTTCCAATGTTGCGATTCTCTGAGATGCTTCTGCCGCCTTCATGGCAGCTTTACACTTTTCTTGCTCCACCTCTACCATTGCCATTGCTGCTCCTTCGGCTACTCGTGCATCGTCCAACTTCTTTTCTTCATCCAATTTCCATCGTTGAAGTTCCATTGCCTGTTGTGGGAGAATAGGATAGTATCAATTGACATTGTCATCACTTGCTTTAAATTTTTCCCATTTTAATCAGTTTAGTTACTTAAGTGTCTTTGTTTGTACAATGAATTAAAATATGTAGCAAACAGTAAGCACCTTCTGCTTGGCTGTGAGAGCTTCCTTGCAAGCTGAACTGTACATTTCCATCGTCTGCTTCAGTTCTAGCTTCAGTCTCCTCATCTCTGCTTCCACTTCTTCCTATAATTGATCAAAAGCTGAACTGAATGACATGAACTCCTCATGATTTATATCATATATATCTAGAATGAATGAGTATATATGCAGGTTGTTAATGTTTCTTTTTCAGCATGTTGGTTGACGTATGTATATATATGTTTTATGGCATTAATTAATTGTCCTTACCGTGGCGTCGGATAACCTTAATGATGAGATGGCATTACTGCCTTGCGAGCTGAATGAGAAGTTATCCAAAGGAGAAGACATGTCAATTGATTTGGGTCCAGAGAAGGATGAAGCAAAGCTTCTGGCATCAAAATCGGAGCCACATGAAAGCCTGGGGGCAATTCCACTGTCTAGATCATCATACAATGAAGGGAACATTCGATCAACACTTGGCCTTCCACTGCTCACGAATGATATATCTGAATCAGGTATTGACGACTCATATGATTTGTGCGCTCTACCGCCTCTTGTGAATGGTGATCTATCCATAACAATCAGGTGGTTCGTTAATTAGTGTTAGTCCATGACATATATTTTACATGTGTACTTATTATTAGTACTATTATATATTGAAGTTAATTTTTGTAACTTACATGATTTCATCCTCATCTGGCTGCAACTGGCGTGTCCCATATGAATGCAGCTTCTCTGATGTAGCTGTAATTGATATTGATACATGCAAATGACAATTAATTGATATAGTTAAGTTAACCAAATTATTAAAGAGAAACAGATGACGTCATACGTCGTGGAGGGTAGTTGCGTGTCATTTGTGGGTCTATTCTTTCAGGACTTCGGGTTGGTGTTTGCTGTGGCTGCAATTGGTGACTGTGTGGTGGTGGCGCTGCTTTTGGAAGTGGAGCTGTAGCAGATTTCACACTTGAGATTTTTCCTTTACAAATTATATACACAGTGCAGAACGCCGGTGCTATTTTTGTCACTGTGCATGGAACATCCGTTGTCCTAAATCTTCTGTCATAAATAATTCATCATCACACGATACGATTCTATTATAGTACTATAAATATATGATCTAAACAACATTATCAAATATGTGGTGAACCAAATTGTTATTTCTTTTTCATTATATATGAACCAAGCCTTGCATTGCAATTAGTTAGTTAGTTAATTAAATCATTCATTTTTATTACCTAACAAGGCCACCTCTTGATGAGGCCCCTAGTACCAGAAGCTCAATGGAATATGCGTTGATGCCGTCTATTAATGCCTTTGATATATCCATGTCCTCCAACAACACTTCTTTGCATTGTATCTGTTGCAAACACACACACACACACAAATCATTAATTAATTAACAAGCACTTGCTCATGTTTTGCTACTTGGTCAAACATTAAACATGCGTTTTAATTGTCTTGATTTTTAAGAAAGATATTGGTTTTTTTTTTCCTTCAATAATAATTTTTATTTCTCATTCTTTAGCATGCGATGTAAGTGCTTGGCTTGCATTGCATTGCATTGCATTCAATAAAATGAAGAGAGCGGAATGTGATGGAACTAACATTTTTTCTACTGCAGAAGACGCGAAAGGAATCAAAAAGATTTTTGGATTCGCTGTCGATCACATTTTCGTTCCCATCGTTGCCTACTTGGTTTAAACCCGCTGCAACCATATAGTAGCCATTCAAAGTCAGGAATTAATGCGTATATGATAGTTTTGTATGTATGTGTGTGTGACGTGCACATGCACAATTGACAAAAATATATAAAATATATATGCTCAAGGCAAGAACATGCAGTGTTTTATAAAACCACATAAATTAAATAATATAATATGGGATTTCAAACTATGACTATATATAAAGAAGCTGAAATGATTCAACCACAAACTTATTGCAAATTGTGATTTAAATATTTATGATAATTAAGATGTTCCAATCAATTCAATGGCATCTTGTATGTGCATTTGCATATATTGGAATGCAACAAATTAAAAATGAATAAATGAAGAGGTTAATTAATTAAGTACGTAATTACATACATGGGTTGGAATTGGAAGATGGTCTTTGTTTAACATGGATTAGAAAGAGGCATTGATCTTTGGGAAGAAGATTTTCCACAGCCCACTTGACCGCGTGTTGGCTTGTCTTGTTATTCTCAATGGCCACAGCCACCACACGTCCTGCACCTAGCTTCTTCTCTGCTGCTGCATTATTATTATTATTATTCGAGTTCGACGTCCTTGACATCTTTCTTTAATTTAATTTCTCTCTCTCTCTCTCTCTCTCTCTATCTCTTTTTCCCTTACAAATTTACAAATTTAAGAAGCTAAAATATGGATCGAGAAGTTAACTAACTAGCATCCTCGTTAGCCTTAATTAATTATATGTTGTGTAGTATTAGGTAGTTTGTTGAAACCCCCCCAACGTCGCGTCAGTTGTAAAGTGCTAGCTGTTGGAGAGTGCCAATTCTATATTAGCTTGCACGTTGTTGTTAGTTTCCAAAATTAGTGAAGATTCACGCGTATTACATCTACATGCTCCACAACCTGCACGCCGATAATCTAGCAACGTTAACAAAGCAACCCTTTCATTTTGGTAATGCACAATTGGGTAAGTACTTATCTTCTCTCATTTGACCAAAACAAAAACATTTTAGCTCGTTAGATGTATATCACATGAAATGTCAAAGGGGGAAAAAGGGAAAAATGATCATGAACATTTATTACAAGTTAATTACACGTCTATAAAATATTATTATTTTATATTGATTTAAATAAGATTTAATTATGAGAAAACTTGTAATTTGCAATTTGTAGGAAAACTTATATCTAATTAAAACTTAAATAGTTTTTAGTTACATCACAGTTTAACCATTAATTTTTCTATAAACGTCTTGTGTAACAGATACATTTAATATTTTTTTTGGTACTAGAGATACATTTAATATTAATAAATTACATTCTTTTTTTCTATTGTTTTTCTTATCACTTATGGTATTTATTATCATTTTTAATAACAAAAAAAAATTGTCTTCCGCCATCCTTATCCTTATATAATGAGAAATGCCATTGCCTAAAATTCTCTCAATATTTAATATGTATGTTTTTTTGTTACATAATATGTGTGTTATATTAACATGTATCTCGTATATTGCAGTAGTTAATTATCAATATATTTTGTAATATTTATATAAAAAATATTTTGTAATATCTTAGAAGTTGATGTTAAGAAAATTGACAGGATCTCTATCTGCTGCGCTGCACATATGAAAATGACATTGCCTCGTGCGAGAAAAGACTCGTTAAAATTTAATAAATCTATTTTCCTTCCTAAAAATGTTCAAGTTCTTTCTTCTTTTTTTTTTTTTTTTTGAAAAATTCAAGAGGGTAATATTGAACCTACCTCCAAAATAGAAGTGTCAAAACCCATGACTTTAGTGTAAATTGGAATTGGTGAAAATTTAGATATAGCTAGTAATTACTAATTAGAGAGATAGAGATAGCAATTGCAATGCATGCAAATGCCAAGATATATAAATAAATAAACAAAAAAGGCATTGATTCGATTCAACCTCAAGTGCATCTCATCTCATAATTGACATTAGTCCCTTGTTCCCCCTCAATTTTTCTCTCTCCCACATTTGTATCTCTCCATCCCTCTACAAAAACAAATACCAACTGTAAGATTAATCTATCGGCTCAAAAATTAAAAACAAAAATATAATAAAAAATTGAAATCGAAAAATCCACTTTTTTCCAAAACAAGAATTCGGAACAGGGGTTAACGACAAAGACGCGAAGTTGTTTGTGGCAACAGTGCGGTGGTGTCTATGTCCACTGCCATGTTTCTTCACAAGCTATTGACTGTCTATGGTTGTTGAGCAATTATTATTTGATCAATTCTAAATTGATGCGCAGGCACTCATCACTGTCCTCATTATTAGACGTTGTTCACATAAAACCTATGTGTGCAGTTTGAAACAGAAATGGCTTTTATTTGTTGGCATCCAGGTAAACATATAGGGACTAACTTGGCTTTGGCAAAAGAAAATATTTTAAGGAACTATTCTTAATTTTCTGAACTGCTGTGTTGATTTAACAAAGGTTAGGGGGAGAAAACGGCACTGCAAGAATAAAGAATTTGATTTGAATAGCAGAAAGATATGAAGGCATGACAAACGTAAAGACGACATAAACGTAAGGACGGCACAACAGAGAAAAAGCGTGGCTTTTTTTTTTTAATTTTTAATCTATCATAGCGTTAGCTTAAATTTACGGCTAAGATTTTTACTGCAGAAAGATGGAGATAAATGATCGTGGGAGAGGATCCGTTTCCCAATTTTCCAATAGCCGCACCTCATTACACTCAATAGAGAATCAAAACATTGAAACCCAGTAACATAACATGGATGGATGCATGAACAATTGCTCTCCATATTTTGTTTAAGCCGTGGCATGTGTTTTTGAGGGGATAGATAAATGAAATCCAATTAATGTTTATGGCAACCCTCATTCAACCATTCATGGAGAAACCGACTTCTTCAATTCTGATGATGACAAATTAAGCCTTTGAAAACTTGACGTCAGCTTCAGCAGCATAATTAACTAAGAAGAATAGAAATCCTCCTCATTATTATTATCTCTTTCTTTTACCTCTTGAATTCTTTCTACCGCTTCTTTCAAGTCCCATCTCTTATCCACATCCACTTCACAACAAGCCAAAGCAATCTTCAAAAGCTTCACCATCTCCCCCTCACTGTTTCTAGGTACCTCCATGTCTTTATCAAACACCTCACTACTCCACTCTTCTGGGACAACTGAATCCATCCAATTCGCCAAACTCAACTCACTTCCTTTACCTTGTTGTAGAAAGTTAGTAGGGAATTTGCTTGTAAGAATCTCCAACATCAGTATCCCAAGACTCCACACATCAGTCTTCTTTGTGATGCGACCGTGCTGCAAATACTCAGGGGACTTGTATATCACCATGATTTCAGGAGCAAGTTCTTGATTTATCACTGGCACCAACCCATAGTCAGTGAGGACAGGCTCCATAGACTCGCTCAGAAGAATGTTTGAGGACTTGAGATGTCCATGGGGTGCAATTAGGCTTGGCATCTCCTTGTATAGATATTCAAGACCTTTTGCTACTCCTTTCACTATCTTCAACCGGGTTGGCCAATCAAGGCATGCTTGGCCTAGAGCTTGGTATCCTGAAATTATATAAACAACATGCATGTAACCATATTAATTACCTTGCATAAATAATTAAGCACTTACTCATAAATAAATTATGAAATACAATACATTATATTCCAGGCTTTTAACTATAATATACATACATTATGTAAGTGATAGCAGGCCAATGGTTAAAAGAGTGTATGTGAGGAAGAATAAGGGAGAGTTAGCTGTTAACTACTGGTTAGTTAGTTATGATTAGCTGGCAGATTGTTGTTAGGTTATTTGTAATTCATTCTATAAGTAAAGGAGGGAAAGGAGGTTAGAAATTAGTTAGAAACTCATTCTTGTGGAGAGTGCAAACCTCTCGAATTGCTCTGTAAGAGTTGCTGGACTTAAACCAGAATTCTATCAATAATAATCCAATTCTTGATTCATTTTCCCTTTCTTTATTAGTTGAATCTTTCAACTGGTATCAAAGCGAGAAACGATCCATCGGGAATTAATGGTAAGAAGGAAAAACGGACCTAACGACATGGAGGCGCGATCAGAAGAGCTCGAAAGAATGTTCCAAGAAGCGGAGGAAAGGAACGCGGCAAGAACGCAGAAGACAGTTGATGAAGCGATGGCAAGGATAAAGGCAAAATTCATCGAAACATTGAAAGCGATGGGTGTGGGAAAATCGAATCAGGTTGACCCGACTGTGGAGAGCACAAATCAGGAAAGCCCGAGTCAGAATGAACCGTACACTGCTTCAAACCCTAAAACTGGAAACGGGGGAGAGGGAAACAACTCCGGGGATGCCAATAGCGGACCTAGAGTTGTGAGCAGTGGAACCGGCGGCTCGGATGAATCGGAAAAGAGATATCGCAAGGTTGAACTACCAATTTTTAGCGGCAAAGATGCGCCAGGATGGATTAGTAAAATCGAAAGGTACTTTCGATTCAGGCAGATGGCTGAGAACGACAAGCTGGATGCGGCACTGATGGCGATGGAAGGAGAGGCATTGGCGTGGATGCAGTGGTGGGAACCATCCACCAAAAATCCTGATTGGAGCGAATTCAAGAATGCGTTGTTGAAGCGATTTCAGCCAACAGTGGTGGCAAATGCATTCGAGGTGTTGATGGGAATCAAATAAGAAGGTACTGTGCGTGATTACAGAAAGAAATTCGAGGTAATTTCGAGCCATTTGAAAATTCAAGATCCAGAATTTATTTGTGGCATGTTCTGTAATGGATTAAAAGAGGATATTAGGGCTAAAGTGAGGTTGCATAGGCCCAAGGATATAGCTGAAATGGTAGATGTTGCAATGTTAGCGGAAGAAAAATTAGGAATCGGGATAAAATCAGGGGGTAGTTTCCAGAACAAGAGCCAGTTCCATAATAGAGGAAATGGAGGGTTCAGAGGTTGGAAATTTGAAGTGAATAATAGACAACAAGGTAGTGGAACTGGGGAAGGATCGACTCAATCATCAAAATCTAGTATTGTTGATGTTAAGGGAGGAAAAACAGGGAGCCAAAGAACTGTGGCCAATGAGGAGATATTGGAGAAAAGAAAGAAAGGGTTATGTTTCATATGTGATGAGAGATATTCACCATTTCATGTCTGTAAAAACAAAAATTTCAAGATGATGATTGTTGAAATGGATAGAGAAACTGAAAATGTCACAAAGGAAAAATATGAGGAAGAGGAGATAGCTTGGGAAGCAAACCTAAAAATCTTAGGTCTGTGTAGCATGGCTGGATTAACCACAAAGAAATCATTCATGATTTGGGGGGAAATGTTGAAATAGAAGGTGTTGGTTTTGATCGATAGTGGTGCATCTCATAATTTCATTTCTATGAAATTAGTAGAAGCATGGCAGCTGAAACCGGAAGTAACTGTTCCTTATTGGGTCAAAGTGGGGAATGGTGAGAAAATCAAATGTAGTGGGGTATGCAAGAGTGTAGAAATTAAGCTGCAAGGTGTAGCTTTTCTGGCTGATTTCTATGTGTTCTCATTGGATGATGAAGATGTGGTTTTGGGAATGGAATGGTTGGAAAGTTTAGGGGATATTAAAGCAAATTTCAGAGACTTAAAATTCAGGATTAAGAAGAATGGGGTGAAGTATCAGATAATGGGGGACCCAACCTTGTCTAAAGGAGAAGTGGCAGCCAATAAAATGCTGCTGGAACTGAACACTTCAGTGGACCCTTGAAGTGGACCCAACCTTGAATGATTTGCTAAAAAAGGAGAAATTTCAGTGGAATGAGGAGGCTGCCATAGCTTTTGAAAAATTAAAACAAGCTATGGTCACAGTCCCTGTTCCTGCTATTCCAGATTTTACTAAGCCTTTTGTGATAGAGACAGATGCTTCCAGCAAAGGGGTTGGAGCTGTTTTGATGCAGGAGGGTCGG
Organism: Calophaca sinica; assembly: GCA_037113605.1. Lineage (NCBI taxonomy): Eukaryota > Viridiplantae > Streptophyta > Magnoliopsida > Fabales > Fabaceae > Calophaca > Calophaca sinica. Next base: position 84,903,570 of record CM073737.1, read on the forward strand.
GCAGTGGCTTATTTCAGTCAAAAATTGTCACCTAGAGCTCAAACCAAGTCAGCATATGAAAGAGAGCTTATGGCAATAGTGCTGGCAGTTCAGAAATGGAGACATTACTTAGTGGGTCAGCATTTTATTGTAAGAACAGACCAGAGGAGTCTCCAATTTCTTCAGGATCAAGCTGTCTTGGCTGAAGAACAGAGTAAATGGACTACAAAATTGTTGGGGATGGACTTTGAATTTCAGTACAAACCAAGGAGTTCTAACAAGGTGGTTGATGCTCTTTCAAGACAAATGATGTATGCATCCTTGTCTAAGGTGAAATTGGAAGAATGGGAAGAGTGGGAGAAGGAGTTAGCTGCTGATGAACAACTCCTGCAACTGATTCAGAAGGTAATTACAACCCCTCAATCCCATCCAAAATTCTCATTTCAGAAAAGGCACTTGTTCAGGAAGGGTAGCTTGGTCTTGCCAAAACAATTCTCTAAAATTCCCTCAATTTTAGAGGAGTTTCACTCTTCTTTGCAGAGGGGACATTCCGGGTTCTTTAGAACCTACAAGAGGATTGTAGCTGTGTTTTATTGGGTTGGTATGAAGGGGGATATCAAGTCATTTATAGCCCAATGTCAGGTTTGCCAACAAAGCAAATCTGAAACATTATCTCCAGCCGGTTTGCTACAGCCATTGCCTTTACCTTCTGCAGTTTGGGTTGATGTCACCATAGATTTTATTGGAGGGTTGCCTAAGGTGGGGGGACATGACACAATTATGGTGGTGGTGGATAGATTAACAAAGTATGCTCACTTTGTTATTCTAGGACACCCTTATACTTCTAAAAAGTTGCTGAAGTTTTTATATTCTCCATTGTGAAACTACATGGATTTCCTCACTCCATTGTGTCTGACAGAGATTGTGTTTTTCTCAGCAAGTTTTGGAGGGAATTATTCAAGCTTTCGGGTACTAAGTTGAAGTATAGTATTGCATTTCACCCTCAAGCGGATGGGCAATCCGAGGTCACCAATAGATGCCTTGAGGTGTATTTGAGGTGTTTTGTGGGGGAAAGACCCAAGTCTAGGCCGAAGTACTGGTTATGTTTGGCTGAGTTGTGGTTTAATACCAACTACAATGTCTCTTTGGGAATGACTCCCTTCAAGGCATTATATGGGAGGGAGCCATCTCCTATCATTAGAGGTCCTTTTATCCCTTCCACTATAGAGGCTGTTAATGTGTTGTTTCAAGACATAGATGCTCTTTTAGATCAGCTGCACAACAATTTAATTTTGGCTCAACACAGAATGAAGAAGCAGGCCGACAAGCATAGGAGGGAGGTAACCTTAATGGTTGATGATTGGGTTTACTTAAAGGTAGCTCCTTACAAGTGGAGTTCATTGGCAAAAAGGAGGAATGAGAAGTTGAGCCCTCGGTTTTATGGTCCATATCAAGTGGTTGAAAAGATTGGACCAGTAGCTTACAAATTAAAATTGCCAGAGGGATGTAAAGTTCATCCAGTTTTCCATGTCAGCAAGTTAAAGAAGGCAGTACCTGCTGCCTACACTGTACAGCCACTTACTGAAGCACTCACTGAAGAGTGGGAGCTACAACCAACCATGGAAGACATACTAGAGTTGAGGTATAACAAGGAAAGGAACGTTAAAGCACTGGTCAAGTGGTCTCACTTGCCCGAGTGTGATAATTCGTGGGAAAGGGTGGATCAATTACAGCAGGTTTTTCCCAATTTTCCCCTTGAGGACAAGGTGAAAGTCCTAGAGTATTGATAGCAGGCCAATGGTTAAAAGAGTGCATGTGAGGAAGAATAAGGGAGAGTTAGCTGTTAACTAATGGTTAGTTAGTTATGATTAGTTGGCAAATTGTTGTTAGGTTGTTTGTAATTCATTAAGATAAGTAAAGGAGGGAAAAGAGGTTAGAAGTTAGTTAGAAACTCATTCTTGTGGAGAGTGCAGACCTCTCGAATTGCTTTGTAAGAGTTGCTGGACTCAAACCAAAATTCTATCAATAACAATCCAATTCTTGATTCAGTTCTAAGTTTTCCCTTTCTCTATCAGTTGAATCTTTCAACAAGTTACTCTTTACATATCTACATCATTTTTTTCAATGAGCGACCGTAATTAGGGTCTTCCCCAATGGCATCTCAGGATATCCCCACAAGTTTTTCCCTTTGGACCAGCTATAACACTAATCCATGTCGTCTGCTTGGAGCAGGGGATTAGCCTTTGGTTTTCACAACCTCTCAACTAGAGTGTCTACCACCAGTATTTGTACTTGCGTTCTCCTCTTTATGCATCGAGTGACCAACCCTTAGTTGGTTCATCTTTTGTTCATTATATATATGAAATCAGTCTAAATATGTAGTATATATCTATGATGCAATGACCATATTAATAAGAAAATACAATACTCAAGCACTTAAATTTACACAATATAAACAAGATATTTTGAATTAATATAAACAAGAAGATATTTTGAATTAATATAAACAATATACCGTGTAGACGAACGGCCAAGCTGCCATTGTGAACAAAGTTGGTAACCAAGAGCTTCTCTTCCCTTCTATAGTAGTAAGCGAGGAGAGGAAGGAGATTATGATGAGTCAACCTTCCTAACCTTCGCATGTACTCCTGAAACTCTTCCCTCCCAACATTGTTCATCTGCTTGAATCTCTTGACCACCACGGTGGTGCCATTCAAAAGAGCAGCCTTGTAGGAAGAACTGTAACAACCACTGCCCAATATCTCAGCATTTGCTCTCAGCAGGTCTTGCAAATCAAACTCATCCGATGCCTCTTCCCTTACAAATGACAACTTCATGTTCTCTGCTTTTCTGCTACTGTGACTGCTGCTTCCCCGTGACCTTGTCGACCCCTGATCATCTGGCATTGATGATCCTCCTCCTCCTCCTCCTTTCTTTTGATTATTATTACTATCCCTGACCCTGCTGGTGCTTCCTCCCACTACTGCACCTGCTCCTTCTCTAGCTTGTTTTCTTCTTCTAATAAGGACAAACAATATTACTGCTGCAATCACAAGCACTGCCACACTAACAAGAACCACAACCACAACAAGGCTCACATTAATTGATGATGTCTTTTTCGAGGAGCATGCACCTAATGGCGCTCCACACAGCCCTTCATTACCTGCACTGACCCTCATTTCGTATTAATTAATTGAATCATATAGTACATACATATATAGTATTATATACTACTAAACTAGTACTAATTTAATTCATTTCATGAATAACAGTCTTCAACCGCAATTTAGATCGAGACATCAAGGTTTTAGAGACCGCAATTGCGACTGCATTAATTGTATTCTCCTAAATATATATCAAGAATCGCGAGGTAACTGCAACAGGGATTTAAAACCTTGGTCTATATTATATACATGTCTTACCAGAAAAGGATGAAGCTGGCATCTTGCTAAGGGTGGCAGGTATTTCTCCCTCTAATTGATTATTAGCTACGTTAAACGATTTAAATGTTTGACGAAAATTGGGAATGGGGCCACTGAATCTGTTTCCATTCAACCTCAAATCCATGAGCCTAGGCAACGAAGCCAGAGAAGTTGGAATAGCACCACTGAACTGGTTGTTTGAGAGATAAATTCTCTTCAACCATTGCATGCCCTGAAAAGCCTGAGGGGGAACCTCCCCGAAAAACTTGTTACTAGAGAGGTAAATGGTCTTCAAACCTTCAAGCTTGTTAAGCTCCGGCCACGTGGTGTCGAAATCGTTGTTCATGAAGCTAATGGTTCTGAGATAGGGTAACTCCATGAGGGAGTCGACGTCAATGATGCCTTTGAGGTTCATGTTCTCAAGCTTGAAGCCCCACACGTGTCCTTTGTAGCAAAGAACGCCAGACCAATTGGCACGATCACCGGTACAGGGAGGGAGGGATGCGTTGTTCCATGAGGATAATGTGTTGTCGGTGTTTTGAAGGGAGTCTTTGAATTTGAGGAGAGATTGTGAGTCTGAAGAAAAGGCATTGGAGAGATGGAATAAGAGAATGAATGATAAAGCACAAGTGGTGATGATGATGGTGATCAGTACTGCCATAGTGAATGAAGAAGGGTTGGCTGGCACATGCACGCACAAGGTGGGGTGCGGCGTGCGCGCGCGCCCTCTCTCTCGTGATGGAATGAGAATGAGATGCTACTGTGAGGGTGAGGAACGGTTGGAAGGTGGAGAGAGAGAGAGAGAGAAACAAACAGTTTTAGATGGCATTGAAAGAAAGGAGAGAAACGCAAGGACGACGGAGCAAGGAGGAGAGCTAAGAATAGAGGTTAATTGAGGTTGTTTAATTAATTGAAAGGAGAGAGATCCAGTGAGGTTAAACAGGTTGGTTGACCAAGCCCTTTATTTATTTTATTTATATTTATTTTGTGTGAGTTGATTTCATTGACTTATTCATTACCCATTAGTCACTCGTCATTTTTTCTTTTATTTTTCTTATCTAAAAGTATACTACGTCCAAAACAATGAATTTAAATTAACAAAATAACGAAGGCAAAAACGAAACAGCCAAACAAGGCATTAAGAAGTTGCTATTACTGTGACTTTCCCGCAAAACAAAAACAATACTTATTACCATATGTTAGTTATAGTAGTTGGTTATTTCAGTTAGCTTGTTAGTTCCTTGGTTACTCATTTGTTAGAATCTGTTACACATTTCCGTTACCAGTAGCTTTATTTTATATATATATATATATATATATATATATATATATATATATATATATATATATATATATATTGTACTCTCGGTTGGTGTATAAACGGAGCCTCCCTCAATGTCTGGTTCGGATAAGTGGGTGTGGACCGGCGAATCCTCTGGTATTTATTCTGTTAGTTCTGTGTACGCTACTCTATTTGCTTTTTCCCCTAGGGTGTCTGGCCTGACGGACCTCCAGATTTCGACTTTGAATATGGTTTGGAAGAGTTTCACTTCGTTAAAAGTAGTTGCATTCTCTTAGCAGTTGCTTCTAGACAGGGTACCCACTCGGTCAAACCTGCTCTGTCGGAGAGTGCTCACCTATTCCTGAGATGTCACTTCTCCTCTAGCGTTTGGTATGTCATCCTCAGATGGTTGGGTTTTGAGATGCCCTTGCCGCAAGATCTTTTTGACCTATTCACTATGTTTTGTGCTCTCGAGGAGCAGGCTACTTGCAGACGAGGTCTTGCACCGGTTTGACACACAGTCCTGTGGGTACTTTGGGATGAGCAGAACGGGCATATTTTCTCAGGCAGGGAGCCCAATCCCACACACACAGTGGATAAGATCTTGTCGTTGTCTTGGAGGTGGTTCCTAGCGAAGGGGAGCTCGGGCCCGTGTCTCTATTATGAGTGGTTTGTAAATCCGATGGATTGTTTGGGTAGGAGCTAGTCTATTGGGGTTTTGTGTTGTATTATATGGTTTCTTGGATTTCCGTTGCACCCGTTTTGAATCTTTTGTAATAGGTTGGGATAGCCCTAGTACTCCCTTTATAAATATATACAGAATCGAAAAATGATACACATACTTCACCACTACTGAAAATCCTCTTGGCTAGTCTACATTCACAATCACAGTAGTAATGCTATTTCTACACGCATATATCATCTCTTTTACACATGGCGAAAGATATATATTTTGCCTATTTAACATGGTGTAAACTCATTTAAGTTCATGCGCACCGGGCAATTGTACTGAATTGTACAAGCCTAAGAGCTCAACAAGTTTATAGCGGGACACCTCATTTAGTGCCCTCCCACTAACAAAAGACTCCAAGGGAAGTTGCAATTCATTGAAAAAAATAATTCTGCGTTATATAAATCATTCTAAATAATACTACAAAAACATCTATATAAAAAATCCAAAAACTGTTTACTGAAAACATTATATATTACGAAATAACGGTACTCTTTTTGTGTGGTATTGAAATAAAATTACGTAACTCCAAAATGTCGCAACTTTTTTCTTCGATTCTAATGCTTTCACACACCATGTAAACCACCCCCCCCCCCCCCCAAAAAAAAAAATACCCCCACAAAAAAAAGGTTTATCGCATAGGAATAAGGTAAGAAATAGGTTGCCGCTCTTAGAAGGTAAATTAGCCCAATGTTTTTGGATCCTAGTTATTTGGGGTAGCAAAACTACCCTGCGACCTTGACATCCATGGCACAAAGCCAGCGTGCTGGCTGGGCGTGCTCCCCTGCAGCCCTCCGATATGCCCCTATAAAGTAAAAGGATCACGATTATCCCCAAAGCCATAGCCATTTTCTTTCCGGAATTCTCGCAACTCTAGTTAGCTTATTATTTACAATAAACAACCATTACTCTGATTTACTTCATGTGTGGCACACAGCTGCAGGTGACAATAATAATAATGTAAGAAACTCCAACTTAAACCATCCTAGAATCAAAAGTTCAGAACACTACGATTTTGCGCCTCGGGGGAATAAAACTAGTCAAATTGATGGCTTTCCTATGCATAGTAAAATATTCTGATGTAGAAACAATTTGTTGCTCACGACCACAATTGCATTCTGCAGTGGATTCGTGATATCTATTTTACAATTTATTTTTATGACAGAACGTTAATCTCAAGCACTCCTAGTGCAGAGAATAGAATAATGCATTTATTATCTGCACCTTTCACACGAATTCAAGGCACATAAATATCAAGGCTGTTTTTATCAGCAAAAGCAAGCGCATCTTCAAACAATACATTGCATTTTTGGAACCATAAGGATAGTCAAGAAGGTATTCTGAGGATTACTTATGACAGACTCCTAAAGGCCGTGCTTGATCAACAATTCCATCACTGACCTTGACGTGTTGCAGCAGAGAGTGGTTGAACAGCTGCCAATGGATTTACTTGATATGAAAATGCAAGCTGCCACAAATCGACCAAAGCCCTCTTCGTGGCGATCACTTGTCTTCTTACAATCCTAAACCATGAATAGTGACTATTAAGAGCTATGCAATCCCTCTTAAGCAAACAGAGCAAATCCTGTGGAACTTGCTTTTTGGTCTAACAAATCCGTTCAACAGGGTTTGGTTACAGTAAAGAAAGAAAGCACAGGGAGAAATTTATAAAGTTATTATGCAGTATAACAGGCCCGCTTGGTGACCCCAGGCTTTAAAGAAAACCCATATCAATATGAATAAATGAAATTTACTCACTTCTTCACCATGAGACACGGCAGAAAGTGAAATGGATTTTGCTCATGATGATAACGGATTCCCAGAAAAATTGGATATGGACAATGAATAATTGATGTCTTACAGACACATTCTACTAGGGAGCCAAGATTTCAAGTGATTACCTTTTCAAAGTTGCTTGCTTCTTTCTGAAAAGATAACAGACGAACAAGATCAAACAACCGAGCATAATCTTCCCGCTAGGTATGACAAAATTAGCATTACCAAACTTCAAATTGACAGCACGGAAGCACCAGAAACATGTCTCGATTCGTTCAGACAGTTTTGAAACACCTTCTTTGGACCTATACTTTTTATTGTCTGCATGTTTGCTTTTCAAGGCTTTAGGCGATCCTTTACAATCATGAAGTTCTTTCAAGGAATAAGCTTCATAGTTATTTGTAGGTGACCGCGGAGAGGAAATTTGAGACAAATTGGTACTTTGAAGAGAATGCATAGAGTGTAACCTTCTCAGAAGTCCCTACAAATACAGTGGCACACCAACAGTTAGTAAATGAATTGGAAAATCACACCTTAGGACAAAGAGGCTGATATTTAACAAAAAAGGAATTTTTTAAATTTTTGGTTGAGGACCTGATAGTATGGTAATTGTGTTGTAGAGACTAAAGTGTGTTATTATGTTGCGTAGAATGGTCATCATATTTACAGAGTGGTCAATTTGCTAGGCACCAAATTTTAGTAATGAAATAGGTCTAACCACTCTAAACAACAAAATAATCACACAATAGATTGTTTTTCTAAAAAAGAAAAAAAAAGTCCACTCTTGTAAATGATGAGTTAAATGTTTCCTTATATGTTAGAATCTCTAATAAATTCCTCCTTTTATGCATATTTATCAAACCTATTTATGCAAATAATAAACAATTCATCACTAACACAAGTAGAATCAGAGAAAAGACATCTAACTCCGCAATAGTGTCAGTTTAGACTTTAGAGTCTTAGACTAATAGATCCAACATACAGATAAAAACTTACAACTAATTCCCTTTAAGCAAGATAGGTAAGTTAACAACGAAGAATGCATTAACCATGTTGTGTTGATGAAAGAAAACATAGTAAAAGAGAAAGATAAACATGCACAAGTATTCAAGAGATATCGCTTGCAGAAGATGAACATGCACAACTTTCACTATCAGGCTTTGGGAGGTAATGTCGAGAAGATACCATATCCAAGGTAGGCTAATAAAACTTATGTAAAGATTATATATAAAAAACAAATTATTGCGTCAGACTTGGTAAGTTTACCTAGAGAACATTTGTTATCATGCTTCAAGTTTTAGATCTTACATGCCCAAAAAACAAATATCTGAATCTTGAATCAACTCAATGCAATTTACCTTCCATGGACATGTGCACAATGAACAAAGAGAAAACTAAAAACAATCATTGATTTTGCTTCTTGCAATTGGTATAAAATCACAACATGTATTCTATGGTCTGTTCCTAACGATAACTTAATGCTCAGTGGCTACTCAACCATATCAACCACTCCAGTCACATGTGCCATACAGAGAAAATCCAGTTGATCCACTGTTCACATAGTGCATGTCAGCTGGTAAATTTTGCATTTCTAATCAGCCAAAACCACAATATAACTCTGTTTCCCAATTCCAGTTCAAATGCCTGATTACAAAAGCTTTAATCTTGTTTAGAGAAATACTTACAAACTTAATCTGCATAGAACACCCTTACCTGTCGATTTTCCTCGGGCAATGGAGCATTTTCAACCCAGCAAATTGCAAGGTCCACATCTTTTAGAACAGTTGCAAGAAGTGTGATGGCATAGACCTCAACAACTTCAAAATATTCATCAATTCCAATAACAAAATGTCTTTCAGATATACTTTCACGCTCCACATTTGCTTCTGCAATGAAAGCGTCATATTGTGCGTCCCCAAGACTCCATCCATTAAGAAACTCCTCAAGAAATTCTCGAACACCCAAAGCAGAACCTTCTGCTATTTGAAAACAAGCTCTGAACCAAATAAGAAAAACAAGAACATGACTCTCCTCATATGTTGTCACATTCCAATATGGTTTTTGCAGTATCCTTGTAGCAAGGAACTGCAAGCATACAAATCCCACACTTATGCAGGCAAGCACAGAATGTAGGATCATGAATGAGCTATCTCTGGCATGTAGGAATTAGGAAAGACCACTGACTTCATATCAAGAATAAAAATAAAAAATGACAATCACACATGACAAAATAGGCCAAACATTTCATAATGTGCATGTTAAATTGGTATTAAATGGAAGAAGTTTAAGAAGTCAAGATGATTAGGATATGAAACCAGTGTGAAGCTAACACTAAGCAATAAGCATACCCAGTAAGAAGAATTCGGGCAGGAATAGACTTTACAGAAGTGAAATACGATCTGAGTTGATTAAGAATTTCTGGTGCCCTGCAGCATGCCACACATTCATGATAATCAGTGATGCATATGATCTGATATATAATAATCAATTCTTTTCTACTCTATTTTCATATTGAATATTAAGAAGAATGGGAATGGGAGTTGAAAAAAGAAAAAAGGAAAAAGAAAGGGACCTACTTGCCAAGTTCGTTGAATGCCTGAATGAGCACCATAGCAGTTGATTCCAACATATCATGAGTTGCAATTCCTCTATCATCAAAATCAAGGCGCAAACGTTTCAAAATAGAGGAAGCTAATGATACGGCTTCTTCGTACATGGAGCAAACAAGGTAGCTGCAACGGGCAACAACACATCGTAAGTATCTGCAATAGCAATAGCTACGGCTACCCAAATAAACAACAGGTCAGAGACACCTGTCCTCAAATGTGTTGTTTCAAAATACGAAGAAAGCCAGTGAGAACGGATGATAGATTTGTGTGTCGATTTTCAATTTACCAGTTACACACAAATTACCTCTCTGAAACCTCAATTTCTTTCCATATCGCGGCGTTGGAGCCCGAGTCGGTCATAATTTCCATCGTCTCCGTCTCCGTCACGGCACCGCTCTGTTTTTTTACCCCTCACTCCTCTATCCCTCTCTCGCTCTCTATTTTTTTTCTTCCTAAATCAAACAAACAAAGCAAAACTTTTCCTCTCGTATTTCTCTTTGTATTTTCCCTTCTCATGTCGAATCAACGGCACAAGTAAGATAACATAAAATTTAGGGTAAATACTACTTTGAGTGAAATCTGGTTTTACTGTCTGTAAAATTTTTTGTTTAGATTTTATTTTTGTAACTTATGATTCTTTCATTTTTAGTCTATGTCGTCAAATTTCTGTTAAAAATATTGAGTTTTTGTCAAAATAATTTTAAGATTCTTCAACTTTTTGTTCCTATAATTTTATGATTCTTCTACTTTTAGTCTCTCCCGTCATACCTCTCTATTAGCCACGTCAGCATTTTTTAATAGAGATTTGACGACAGGAACTAAAAGTGGAAGAATCTTAAATTACAGAGATAAAATCTAAACAAAAAATTTTACAGGGACTAAAATCGAACTTCGCTCAAATTAAAAGGACCAAAAGCGGTATTTACCCTAAAATTTATTGAAAAATACGCTCGAGTGACTGGACCTTGGTGCACCATACTTTGATTCTATCTCACAGGTGGCTTCTACCGTGGGTCACCTCTATAGGTGGTTCTTGGTGCATAATGAGATAAATTTATTGAATTGAACGGTTGAGAACCCTCTTCTTTCTCGCCCATTCCTTCTTATATCTGTCTCTTCTCTCGTCCCTGCCTTTTCTCCTCCATCATAGCACTATCTCACCTCTTTTGGAACCTACCCTCAACTGACTTCTTGGAAGAGTCCTTTTGAATCGTCGCCAGGACGCCTCGTCGAGATAGACTCGAGTCGATTGGGGGCTACTACAAACTCCAATTGAATGAGAAGTTTGCAAAGTCCAATCGAAACCCACCATCGAATTCTTCAATAAAGCTCCATTGTGAACTATTCTCCTCCGCCACCGTCGAAAACATGACCTCCACATCCAACTGACACACCGCCGAGAGGTGAGGAGTTCATGGATTGGGAACCACGACAGTGAGAACGTCTACGAGGTACATGGTTGCCTTTCTTAGTGTTAATGCACGAAATGGTGCAAGGTCGTACCTTTGCTCCTCTGCCTTTATTCTTTGCTTCGTAACTGGGTGGTGAGCTCTGTGATGAGTACTCCTCCTCCGGGCGCGATGTCCTTTCTCCTTCAGACCGGCGGGTGGGGTACCTGCAAAAGGCACTCCGATGCCTAAGTTAGATAGGGCTTTTTAGGGTGAGCATAGAGCTCGCATCATAGAGATGAGTTTTGGATTTAGAGAGAGTGTAGAGAGCCTGCCAACCTGGGGGGTCCAGCCCCCTTTATATAGTGGAGTCATGCAGAAGGAGGATAACTACCGATCCGGAATCTGCGCGCGGTGACTCCTCCCTTACGCATCAAAGATCAGCTCATCTCTTCCGGATATCTCGCACCTGCCAAGTCCGTCACGTACCGGCTGCGTGATCCTCATTCTACGGAGTGACAACGGCCCCGAGTGTATCCCTTCTGAGGGTCATGAGTCGGCTCGCCCCTGCCCTGCTCGGCGTTATCGCTAGGGCGATCGTACCGGAGGACCGATTTGGCGCCTTGGGGATCGGATGTAGCTCGCCGAGCTCGAAGAGGTCGGAACTGAGCCGGGCCGACTTGGTTCGATGGACATGCTGGAACTCGCCTCGGGATCGGTCCGTAACACATTGGTTGGGCTCAGCTCGGTGATCCAGTTAGGAGCCCAGCTCGGAGGTCGGCCCATAACACAAGCCCCCTAGACCCTTTGCCTGAAAAGGTACAAGGTCTAATTATTTTTTCGTTAGGTCGGAATTCGAGCTGGGTGGAAGGCCAAGAAAGAGAAACTCGCCCCAGTTCTCGGGTCGACCCCTTCCAACGTGTTGTGATCTCTCTCCTATAAAGGTTACCAAGAAGTGATCACAAGGTTCTTTTGGTCTATCTGCATCGACCCCTAGACTTGCTTGCCGATTAGCTGAGCATATATTTAGAGTGCAAGTATTTGGTTTTCTCCAAATACCTTGTAAGAGTTGATCCCATCATAGAATTGCTCTTGCTGAGCTAGAAATAGTATAATTACTTCTTGAGAGTAGTAGGTCGAATGATCTGATATGCGACGCATGATATCAAAAACCTGAGATGACCTATAAGGTATGAGCCGGTATCTGATGCGCGACTTGAGGTCATCCAATCATCTGCATAGTTTGAGATCATCCAGATGGCTACGGTCTTCTAATTATCTATCCAGCGATCTCTTGAACACGGGGAGCTTAAATGCAAATCGAGCTTTGAACTGGTTGAGTCGAGCTCAGATGAGGATGAGCTCTGAGCAGGTCGAACTCCAGTCAGGATGAGCTCTGAGCAGGTCGAGCTCCAGTAAGTACTTGTGTTGAAGTACAAGGAGAGCTTGTAAATAGGTTCGAACTATGGGTAGAGCTTCGACCCCAAACTTGACCTTTGACTTGAAGATTAAGGTAGGTAGAACTCCAAATAGGTTCAGACTATAGGTCTCTGAATTGGTCGAGCTCTGACCTATGGTGGTCTACTCCCACCTAAAATTTGTACTTGAATTTGAAGAATCGAGGTGCATGTTGAGATATAGGCCTCTACATTTGAAGTGCTGATGGGAGCTGGTCTTTCTTTGGTAAGCTCACGGAGAGTGCTTCTTGTTAGTGAGATCACGGAGAGCTTTATTTATTCGAGCTCGTGTAGAGCTGGTCTTTGTTGGTGAGCTCATGGAGAGCTCCACCCTTTCCGAGCTCGTGGAGAGAGTGGACTTCATCTCGAGGGGTAAAAGGTTTTAGTGCTCCCACTTTTAAGGAGGGTTTTGATGGTGCCTGGCCCAAGTGAAGGTGATCGCTCCCGATCTCGTTATTGAAAACCAAGGGAATGCCCTTGTGTAACTTGTGCTTTTTTGCTTTTCTTTAGTTCCGATCTTGTAATTGCTCACCTGAAAACCACCTCTTGCAATTCTTTTTCCTATGAATGATCAATTTTGACTAAGTGATGATGACTTACTTTACTTTCTTTTCATGCTTTCCTGTAGTCCTTGGGTAGTATAAGGTAGTGTAGTCCTCGGGTGGCTTCTCCCCGAAAGATTTGTTTCAAATTGAAAGTTTGGAACATTAGTCCCTTGTAACTACATTAGTCGAGTGCTTGTCTAATCCGAGCATCGTTTTGAGCTGTCAGGTCTCTATGATGGTTGGAGCCGGTTAGGCTTTTCTTCAGGTCGAGTTATCATCTTCCGAGCTGCTTCAGAGCTCGCCAGGCTTCTATGCTGACCTGAAATCTTTGGAACCGCAGGGGTTAGTCTTTGTCGCGCTGCGTTTGAGCTCGGCACGTCTTTATGCTGACGTGGTGTCTTTGAAACCACGATGGTCTCGTTTAGCTCGACGGACGACCTTAGCTGAGGTGCTTTAGAGCTCGCCAGACCTTTATGCTGACCTGGTGGCTTCGAAACCACAGGGGTCGACAGGTGACCTTAGCCGAGCTGTTTTAGAGCTTGTAGGCCTCTATGCTGACCTGGTGTCTTGGAAACCACAGGGGTTACTTAGGTCGACTGGCGACCTTCCAAGCTGCTTTAGAGCTTGTCAGGCCTCTATGCTGACCTGGTGTCTTGGAAACCACAGGGGTCGAGTTGCGAGCGAGCTTACCAAGCCTTTATGCTGGCTTGGGTTTAGGACCACAGGGGTCGAGCCGCGAATGAGCCCACCAAGCCTTTATGCTGACTTGGGTTTAGGACCACAGGGGTCGAGCCGCGAATGAGCACACCAAGCCTTTATGCTGACTTGGGTTTAGGACCACAGGGGTCGCTTAGGTTGACTGGCGACCTTTCGATCTGCTTTAGAGCTCGCCAGGCCTCTATGCTGACCTGGGGTCTTTGAATACACGGGGGTCGTGTCGAGGTCGAGCTTCTTCCGACACTGGGTGCCGAGCTCCGCGGCGGGCTCAACCTTTGGTTTTGGGGCACTGTTCCTGTCGAAGTATAGACAATCTTGCAACAACTTGATGTAATAAAGTTAGCATTAATTTTTATGCTGAGTAAAGTGCTCGTAGTCGAGTTTTATACTTCCCTGTGAGAGTAGTCGATTTGGCTGTCCAAGCGGCAAGGATGAGGTCATCAAATAATCAAGGTCAGCAGCGTGGCGGAGTTTAAAGCCGTGCGAATATTGAAATTATTGAGGTGGGCCTGGTAGGTCGCCCGAGCACTGGACTGGGTATCCACCTGTTGGTTGTCTATATACTGATCTGTTGAGGTTAGCCATCAACAATGTGAAAGTACATCATCCATTTAAATGACAAATTATACCTTGCTCGAAAGTTTAGGCAAACATAAAATGTCATGCGAGAAGACCTTATACAATGCTCCAGGTAATAAAGAATAAAGTGACACGAATCGTTGATGGTTCATAGTTAAGGATGAGATGCTGAAAGAAACATGGAAAAATAGCACCTGGTTTTGAGGGACGTATATGTGGTCGTCCGAGTTGTTGAGGTCAGCAATGTGGTTGACTTGATCTCCTCCAAATAACTGAGGTCATCTGACTATCTAAGTTGAGGTCGGTCGAATATCTAAATAGTTGAGGTCAGCGCGATAGTTGGGATAAGGTTGACCACGTTGATTGGTCGGGCTTTGCCAAGCATATCTTGATCTCTTCCAAGATTTGTGTGGCTGACCTGCATTCCTGATTCTTTGGATACCAAAGATTTGATTTTTATCTTGACCTCTCCAAAAAAGTAGTTAGCAAAAAATATGATAGGATATTTCCAATTTGAATATTAGGAGAGGAGATATGATTCGCAACTAGCATTAGATAAACGGTATGATACTTCTGGATAAGATTAAACGGCATCACTGCCATATCGATTAGATCGACTGATGAATGTGCTCGTCATGGGGAGGCCCCACGTTTGATGTATTCTTATTTTCCCAAGTCGCTCAATAATGACCGATCTACTTATGATCGCTTTTTCGAGGATTTCATTGTGTTCTGGCGTGCGTATGCTACACCTCGTGATGAGATGCATAATGACACTTGAGGCCCGGGAAAAGTTTTATCGGGACTTAAGGTGCTTCAAGATCGGATCTTTAGGTGGCCGTCGGCTCTGGCTGACAGAGTTCTGGCTTGATTCCTCCGGTGGCGATCACCAGTTCACCGTGCTCTTGGTTCTCATCGTCTTGCTCGCGTGGTATCCTTGAGGCCCAGGCTAGTTTTACCGGGCCCCACGGTGGGCGCCAATGTTAATGCACGAAATGGTGCAAGGTCGTACCTTTGCTCCTCTGCCTTTATTCTTTGCTTCGTAACTGGGTGGTGAGCTCTGTGATGAGTACTCCTCCTCCGGGCGCGATGTCCTTCCTCCTTCAGACCGGCGGGTGGGGTACCTGCAAAAGGCACTCCGATGCCTAAGTTAGATAGGGCTTTTTAGGGTGAGCATAGAGCTCGCATCATAGAGATGAGTTTTGGATTTAGAGAGAGTGTAGAGAGCCTGCCAACCTGGGGGGTCCAGCCCCCTTTATATAGTGGAGTCATGCAGAAGGAGGATAACTACCGATCCGGAATCTGCGCACGGTGACTCCTCCTTACGCATCAAAGATCGGCTCATCTCTTAGGATATCTACTTTGCCAAGTTCGTCACGTCTGCATTGCGTGATCCTCATTCTGAGTGACAACGGCTGAGTGTATCCGCCGAGGGTCATAAGTCGGCTCGCCCATACCTTTCGGCGTTATCGAGGCGATAAATGGGAGGACCGGTTTGGCGCCTTGAGGATCGGATGTAGCTCGCCGAGCTCGAAGAGTCGGAATCGGCCGGCCGACTTGGTTCGGTGGACATGCTGGAACTCGCCTCGGGACCGGTCCGTAACACATTGGTTGGGCTCAGCTCGGTGATCCAGTTAGGAGCCCAGCTCGGAGGCCGGCCCATACACTACAAGAAATCACGGGTATCTGAAGCGGCCTTATCTGAAGCGGCGAGGCGTCGGCGAGAACAATTTTCCGCGGCTCGCGCGTCGATAAATCAATGCGGCGTCAGTGGACTTACCGACGGGCTAAGCCGTCGGAAAATCCGTGTTCTCGCCGACGACCTCAGCCGTCGGTAGAAGCCGTCGGTATACCTGTCACAAGTTTTCGTTTTCCGCTTTTATGACATACAAGCGGCTTTAACCCGTCGGTATTTGAAAAAGACCGTCGATAATCGAGAAATTTTCCGACGGGTGAAGCGTCGGTAAGGTTAATATGGTAGTCGGTAACGTCCGGATACAACCAGACGAAAGCCCCTTCTTCCCCTTCCCTGTTTCACTTCTCCTCTCAGCTTCCCAGCACTGCTCGCCGCCACACGCTTCCCTTCGCACTGTTGTCTTTCCTAACCCAAACTAAGCGCAACAAAGCAGCGCACGCTTCTCTCTTTCCCTTTGCCTTTGTTGCTCCCTTCGCTGCGGCTTCTTCGTTTTCCTCTCTCGCGCGCGCCTCCTCTATTCCATCGGCCCACACAGCCCGTGCCACTTGCGACTTTGTGCGACGTGGTGTCTAGCCTCTCCATTCCAGGCGTCCAGATACTTCACACTTTGGCCTATGCTCTGTGGCCTCGCCTCATTGACGTTGTCGCTACCGTCGTGATTGCGTGTGCCATTTACTGCAGAAAGAGTGATAGAAGAGGCGAACATCCATTTGATTCGAAAGAGGAAGAAGATTAGAGGTAATTTTATCTGATAGCTCTTCCATTGGGTGAGATGAAGGATTATATCTTGACTTTCATCTCTTGAGGCCAAATTAGAGGTAATTTTAGTTATTGATTCTATACATACATGCTCAGTTTGTAGTTACTGATTCCATTGGGTGAGAAGGTTTTTGTTTGTGTACTTTGTAGTTGGTTTCTATTTTAATGATGAAGCTGCTTTTGTTTTACGATACATTTTGTGTTGGATATTGGTCTTGATGTGGTTACATATAGAAACTGGTTTCCTTAAGCGAGTTGGCATATAGGATGATATTGTTTGGTATGTGAAATTAGACTATGCTTGTAGGCCAATCTTGGTTTTAATCCCTCATATTTCCCTAAAGAGTAAGGCAAGGCCAAACCGTGATCATCAAATATCAATCTTGTTGGGAGTTGGGACTAGTTGCGACACTTATTTTCATATATTGCTTAGTATTAATTCCAATTCATTGAAAACTTGAAGATGCTTTCATATTCAACTTCAAAGCACCAGTGCTTAGTGTCAAGATTGGTGCTTCATATAGAGTATCATGAAAATATGCACAGCTTATGAAGGAACTAATACAAAATTTTGTTTGTCTGTATGATCATTGATTAATATTCAGTTTGCCCCAACTTGATAATAGAATTTTATTTTATTTAGTCACCATAGTTTCATCTCTTCATTTGGTTTTCTCCAAGAAAATAGCAGTCTTCCTAGCATCTCTTAATTGTATTTGTGTGATACTCAAACTATAATCATGGTTATCCCTCCAATAAGAGATGTAGTCCAGGAACATATTACTTCTTGATTTTTTCTCTAGTTTTGAATTTTGAATCCAGAATAGCATTAGAAGCATGTTACTCTTATCAGAGTACTTGACTCTAAGCAATGATATTTGGAAGAATACGATTTAAGCATGTACGAGGGTAAAAATTTGGGTGCATGATTATGAATATATGCAATACTGGATAAGGATGACAAATACATTGGAATATATGATTCTGTTTTCCTAGTACGATGGTTTTGATATAGTGAATGATACTTTGCTTTGAGATATTTTTGAGATTTTATTTCACCTCAGCATTGAAATTTTTTTTATTGGACCAAATGAGCTTTAGAACCACTGAACTTTTATATATAAGGAAAAAAATCATCTTTTTAACTGTCTAATTGTTCTGGCTGATTGATTTCTTGTCAAAAAATTGATTATGAATGTCTACTTCAAAGTGTGCACATTGTTAGGCAAAAGCTTGCTAAGTTGAAAAAGACCGCAACTTAGGCATTTCTTCTTGATACAGTTTTAAATTTTTTGTTACCAATTTCCTTCCATTTAGTACATCTTGGACAAGTTTTAAGATTAACTTTGATACAATGGAAATTCATGCTCTGTTTATATATTTTGTAAATCAACACACTTACCTTGTAAGCAATGAAAATCAATTAATTTACTTTTTAGTTTACGTTATCACATTTTTATATATGGAAATCAATTAATAATTAAATTTAAATTAAATTATAAGTAATTTTTAATTAAATTAATAAATAAATATTTTTAATATGAGAAATTAATTAAAGAATAAAATTAATTTGGTTATTAATTAATAATTTTATTAATAAAATTATTTTTACAATTAAACAAATAAATAATTAAATTAATTAATTAATTAAAGAATAAAATTAATTTTTTATTAATTAATAATTTTATTAGTTTTATTAATATAAAATTAATTAAAGTAATTTTTTATTAAGCAAAAAAAAAAAAAACTTCCGATTACAAGGCGGCCTATGTCCGGAAGCGTCAGTCTGCAAGCGGTCATGTCGTCGGAAATCTAACGACGGCTTTGCGTCGGAATACCGAATCAATTCTGAAGCGGGTATAACCGTCGGTAATATCTGACGGCAAATAATAGTCCGTCGGTAATCGCTGCGACGACCATATTTCAAGCGGGTTTTGGCGTCGGTAAGCGTCGATAGTCAGACTTTCAAGCGGCTTTGAAGGATTACCGACGGCTTTAGACCGTCGGTAATCCCGTGTTTTCTGGCAGTGTAGGTAGTTCAGCTTTCCGATCTTCATTTCAGCGTTCACCATCCAAACAGAGCCCTCGACTTCAACAGCCTTGTGGGCCCCGCTCTTTCCATCATCAACCCCACCCTCTTACTCATGGCCAAGAAGTTATTTGTGCACTAAATTAAGAATCTTTTAGGGCTTTTTCTGTCTGGAAAATATTTAGAAACTAAGTTTAATAGAAACTACACATGCATAATATACTATATCGGAGCAATTTGTGTTCTATCCTATATCTTTATGCCTCCAGCCTTTTAGCTAAGGAAGTAAGTTTTAAATTCTGACCTCTTTAATTATATGAATTTACTTCATTTATATCGGATTCTGATATGGTATGAACAAGTAGAAAGCATCTTGAATCTTCTGAACTTATGGAGCGTATATATGTGATGGGAATTGATGTTACTGCACTTAGTTTTGTGGTATCTCCAAACTATATTCATTCTCCTTTATTATTTATACCTTTGAAGCCTCAACAATGGTGTACAAATCGATTGAAGATTTTCATATTTATTATTGTTATTGCCTTCTCCCATTTTTGTGTTTATGTAATCTTTGACATGTGGTAAATCTTTGTAGCTATACATAAATTATTGTGTGCTTCTGACTTACAAAAAAATCTGAAGTCCATGTTGATAATTGGTGAAAGTTTCTTCAGGCTACAACATAAAATTTCTAATTGGATTAACAAGTGTACATAGGCTTTGTTATGCATTTGATTGATAAATTATTGTTGTTTTGACATAAGATATGGGGTTTGTATGATAAGAAAGAGAACATGAAGCTGCATGTACATGGATCTTGTGATTGGAATTAATTTGCTGCTTATGAACAAGGGTTTTTGGATTCCTTTGGTGGTGACAAGGGTTTTACATTGCATTTTCTTTCTTTTTAGGTTTTGGATTCTGGGTTTACGGATCTCTTGGTTTTTAGGTATGTTGCATTCGAACTTGTTTGAATTCTATCATTATTTAGATTACGGTGTGGTTTTGATATTCTTGTTTATATCTTATTAGTTTCTACTAACACAAAAGCTCTGTTTCATAGGCCTCTGAGTTCGCCACCTCCACCCAGTTCGCCACTTGTACCACTAGGTATGCACTCTAACGAAATGTCGGTTAACTCATTGGGTGGAAAAGGGTTGTCTGTTGACCCCACACCGACATATTTATTTGTTTTCGTTCATAGTTCTCTCCACAGGGGATTTTGAAGTGTATTGTGTAATTGTCTAAATGATATGTCTTGTGTAATTATGCCGATTCTGCTTATCACTCATCAGTGACAATGCTTGTGATTTAAGAGTGCATTTTTAATTTATGCTTGCCATTTCATTCATGGATATGGATATTGGTGATGTTGCTTGGCTGCAATTTGCTTTCCACATCTCTCTGCATTTCTTTCCCTTGCCATACCTTGTCTAATTATATCCTCTTTAAATGACCAAGTCGATTTTCTAATTCGATGTTGTTAATCGAGGATCGCGAAAAATAGCGTAAAATTGGTAGGATAGCGTAAAATAGCGGGCATATAGCGTAAGTTAAATAGCGGGTGAAATAAATAAAATTATAAAATTATATATTAAAAAGTGACATATAATATTTAACGTTCAGCACAAAATCTGAAATGACATAATAAAATATTTATTTAATGAGCTATTTTTAGAAACCAGGCGTGATTATTTATTCATAAATTACTTTAGAGGCTTATTAAAATAAAATGAAGAGAGCATATGAATATTTTTTATGTTGATATATTTGAATATTAATATCAGCATTTATTTTAAGTGATGTAAAATAAGTTTAAATAAACCCTGAATGAAATGTAAAATAAGTTTAAATAAACCCTAAATGAATAAGTAGCTCTTCCGTTTTAAGAAAATAAAATATATAAATTAAAATTACAATATTGATTGAATTGTTAATAATTATTATTTATTGAAAAATAAAATATTTTTTATTATATATGGCGGATGGCGTAGTGGCAACTAAATGATTAATAAAACTACACACACAGTAAATGGACCATTGCTCAAAGAAACAAGGCAGATTTGAATTGGAAAGGACAAATAATAATAGAATTAAAAAATAGATTTAAATTAAAAAATAATTAAAAAGCAGAATTTTTAAGAACAATAGAATAAAAAAGCAGATTTTAAAAAAGAAAGAAGAGAATAACTGTAACACATGAGGACGAGATCGACCTCGTATTAGGACGTCGTAACGAGACCTCGCGTCGAGATCTCGTGTCGAGACCTCGTACCATGACCTCGTGTCGAGATCCCGTGCCAAGATCGCGTGCCGAGGTCATATGCCGAGTTGATGAGACCGCGTGCACTATTTCTTTGGTGAGGAGATCGCGTGCATTAGGCTTTGAGATCGCGATGCATCGAAATGAGGAGGTCGCATGTCGAATCGAGGAGGCGCGCGTGCGAACTCGTGTTAGAGCCTTGTGCGCTTGCACGAGCACCACTGGTCGACATCGTGTCGAGATGATAACACTCGTATTTTTACGAGCGTTATTGGCGTTATGATTATTTTGTTTGTAATATTTATATATTCGGTTTGCGATTCTCGTATTGTGCTTCTTTTTAGATACGTAACCTATAGAGTAGAGGTAATCATGAGAGAGGAGAGATTAGATGGGTAGATTGATTGATGGGATTAGCATCTCATAAGCTGCGATTCACGATAATGCCCCTTCTCTCACCAAATTGTATATCACGATCGCTTTCCTCAAACACTCACTTTCTTTTCTTCTTTCTTCTTCCTTCTTCTCTGAGTTCCTATTCCTCTCCAAACCTCCATCGAAAAACCTTGAGTTCCATCGAGCTTCTGCATAAACTTTCTTCATCAATCTTGTTCCTCATCATCCTCTCGACATATCTCACCATCTCGACCACCATTTGAGGTATGAAAAACAGATTCTCTTCCTTCATGCTACTGTTAGCGCCACTTCTTCTCTCCATTTTAGCCAGTTTTATGCTTCCAAATCATCTCATATTGATGGGTTTTCTTCTTCATGACATGACCGACCTTTCTAACCGATTATTTGAGCTTGTAAAACAAATTTCTTCCTCTGTTTTCTGCAATAGGCAGTGCCCAAAACCCTCCCTATTTGGTTTGTTTCGATTTCTTGTTTTAGTTGTTGTACGTTGCTTCTTGTGGTTGTTGTTGTCGATTTATCTGTTGTAGCATCAGATAACCTTTTTCATGAACTTTTGATCGAAAACCCTAACTTTGTGTTAGAGGAAAAATGGCTTTGTCTGGTAATCTTTGAAAGAAGTTTTCAATAAAATTTTAGAGAAAGGAGTTATTTTGTAATGTTTACTTGGGTTGTGGTTAAGATTGGGATGAGAGCTAAGTGTTATTAGAACCCATAGATGGAACTAAGTTATGCTTGTATTAGGAAGTCTGACTCCCGAGATCGTGTGATTTCCGAATCGAGGTGTACGGAGAAGCGAACCAGGGGCGTGGGAGCGATGGGATCGGATCGAGAGTATGCGTGTCGAGTCGACTAAGAAGCATCGTGTCGAGATCGAGTAAGAGAAGTCGTCGTCGAGCTCGTTTGAAGACAGCCGTGTCGAGGTCGTTGTCGAGCAGCTTTAGCTTGGAGTTCGGTAAGGGCACTTCATATTCTACGTGTTTATGTTTTGTGCGTAAGAGCACTTCTAAACATTCTAGGATTTTTATTGTTATATTGCTATGTATGGATTAGTGATTTGTGTCGAGCATGTAATGTTGTGATATGATTGGGTTTTTGCATGTATTTAATATGTGATTGAATATATGTTGTGAATTGTATTATTTGTTGAATTGCGTTTCTTCATGTCGAGCTTGCTCTTTTTATTTGACATGCGGTTGAATATCTTGCGTATAACTCTTTGAATATCGTATGCAGCGTAATTGTTCATCGAGTGAGCGAGCTAGGTGAGTCGTTATGGCGTTTTGAGCCGTGACCCGGATAACTAAGGGTGCTAGGTCCCCTTTTGTTTACGGAGATTGACTAGACGTCGCCACGCTATGGGACTGAGTTGATTTGTCCTAGGGAGGCGAAGATCCCAAGGCTTCTGTACTTTCCAAAGATCTGATGCAGCGTGTGCATTAGGAAAAATTGTCGAGTCGAGAGAAATGGATCGCGAGTTGAGTCGAGTCTAGAGTGAGAAGGTCGAGTCACGTGTGGTGATTGATATACATTCTTGTGTTGCTTATTTCTTTATGCCGTGTTTATTTTGAATTGTTGAGAAGTTGACCACTTTCCGTGGTGCCTTCAATCCATGGCGGTTACCCAGGCGATGTCGAGGGTGCGAGGAACTTCGGCAATGAGCGATGGCGAGGAGGAGCTCGGCGAGGATCGAGCGGCGACCTCTACTGTCGTGATTTGTTTTATCTATGTTTTGTGTCTGATGTTGTGACCGGTTGGGCGGTTATGTTTTGTTATTTGAGGTAGGCGGCGGCGGTTTACTTTTGGAGCAGCCCCCTGCGTGGGTGTCTGCCGGAAGTACCCCCAGGGTATGATTGCTCTCTTGAAGTCGTCATACCTTAGGTGTATTTCTTTGTGCATTTATTACTCTGTTATTTTGTATACATTATCATTTCGAGTGGTATATATGCATGTATGTTTTATTAGAATTTAAGTCTTGTGTCTTAGTTGCATCATGTTTCGAAAAGCTGTAATTACTCTGATGTGTACGAGCTGGTTTTATAAAAAAAAAATAGACCGTACTTTCTAAAAGGCACAAGAGTATCATTTTAAAACACATCGCATACAGGGTAACTTGAACTCGATGTGTTGAGCTCGGTAACTCGAGCTCGGTATATTGAGCTCGGTAGCGGTCCGGTAACGGGTCGTTACAATGTTGGTATCAGAGCTTGATTCGGTTCGTAGAAATTTGTGCATAGGAATTTTGACTGGTCACCGTGTCCGGGATATGTGTCGGGTACATGATTGTACTATGTTGATTCTTTGTTTGATTAAGTGAAGCACTTATTGCTTGAAAAATTGTTTGAGCTGTTTCTTGATTGAAGCGGTGTGTTTTAACACATCCTTGTTGTGAGATGCAGCGGGGTTTTGAACTTTGTGGAATCTAATGCCACCTCGTAGGGATCTGACGGCTGCACCGAGAACGTCGACATGGAGCGAGCAATTCAAGCTATGGCCGAGATGGCGGCAGCCATGGCTCGACAATCAGCTGCAACTCAACAGGCTAACGCGATGGCTCAACAGACGGCGGCGTTAACTCAAAGCAGAACTTACAAAGAACAACAACGGCGAGCGAAATCTTTGAAGCGAGAGGATTGGCGGACTTTAGGAAGCATGATCCACGAAGTTCTATGGTGAGCCAAATCCGATTAAAGGCGATCTTTGGATGCAAGAGATCGAGAAGATCTTGAGGCACTTCATTGCCCAAACAACGTGAAGGTAGACTATGCCACCTACTTATCGCTAGGAGACGCAGAGTATTGGTGGAAGGAGTGAAGCAAACATTTATAAGCGAGCGTCGCGAGATGACCTGGGAGCTTTTCCGTGAAAGGTTCTTGGACAAGTACTTCCCAGATCTTGCACGAGCCGAGAAGGAGCAAGAGTTTCTTCAATTGCAAAGAAGGCGGTATGGCGATGTCAGTATGCGGCCAAGTTTGAGTCACTGGCGAGGTATTTCAGTCCATTTCGTGATCGAGCTAACCAAAGATGGTTAAGTGAGAGATTCCAACGGGGATTAAGATTTGACATTCAGAAGTCGGTGGTGTCCTTGAGGATTCGAAACCTCCAAGAGCTGATAGATCGCTGTGTCGAGGTAGAAGGAGTAAGAAACCACAAGAAGAAGACTGTTGTAGGCGGACCGGTGAGACCCCAGAGTGCGGGGCAGAGATTTGCACAGAAAGGAAAGCAACTTAAGAAGCCTTACAACCGACCTCAGGGGAACAACAACAATAGAGGCGATGTCGTCAGATGACCCAGGAGCGAGTGGAGGTCAGGCCGGTGTCGAGGTGACTTGCTATCGTTGTGGAAGGCCAGGACATTATGCGAGTAGCGTACTCGAAGGAGGAGGTGTGTTTCAATGCAAGAAGCCAGGGCATTTTGCAGGATTGTCCCACACCTAAAGTTGAGCCGGCAATGCTTGCGGCAAAGGCCAAAGGAAGCGTCGGTGGCTAAAGGCGTAGTCTTACGCATGAGCGGTGAGGAAGCGAGCGGTGATGACCTTATTCAAGGTGAATGTGAGATTGAGGTAAATCCTTATCAGTCCTCTTTGATTGGTGCAACCCATTCCTTTATTTCTTTTGATTGTGTGAACCATTTGAACTTATTGTGATCGCTTTACCGTTCAAATTGGTAGTTACAACCAATTTGCTAAAACCTTAGTCACAAACACTTTGCATGTCTTAATTGTGTAGTGGTTATTGAGTAGAAAGTTTGTGGTCAATTTGGTTTGTTTGCCTCTTAAGGGCCTAGATGTCATCCTCGGGATGGATTGGTTGTCACACCACCATGTCCTCTTGGGTGTGCCCGTAAAGCTGTAATTTTCCGGACCTTGGAGTCTCCAATTATCTTCTGCTGAGCGTATTGGAGTTTCTTTGAAAGAAGGAACTAGGGAATACATGTATCCGCTAGTTCGGAAGTTTTCCAGCGGATCGACGTGAAGAATGTACGGTAGTGTGTGACTTTGTGGGCGTTTTCGAAGACGTGCCAGGGTTACCACCGGTCACGAGAGGTCGAGTTCTCCATCGACACGATTCCAGGGACAGGACCGATTTCCAAAGCGCCATACGGGATGTCTCTTGCGAGATGGAAGAAGCGAAGTCCCGGATCGAACACTTGGAGTCAAAGCAATTCATACGACCGGCGTGTCGCAGTGGGGAGCTCCGGTGTTGTTGGTTAAGAAGAAGGATGGGCGATCAAGGTGTGCGTGGACTACCGCGAGCTCAACAAGGTTCTTGTGAAGAAGCAGATTATCCGTTACCTCGTATTGGCGACTTGATGGATCAACCGTGGAGCGGCGATCTTTTCCAAGATAGACTTGAAGTCGGGCTACCATCGATTCGCGTGAAGGAGGAAGATGTCCCCAAAGCGACTTCGAGGACTAGGTATGGTCACTACGAGTATTTGGTGATGCCGTTTGGAGTGACAAATGCGCCAGCTGTGTTTATGGATTACATGAATAGGATTTTCCATTCGTTCTTGGATCAGTTTGTTGTAGTGTTTATCGACGACATCCTGATCTACTCGAGGAACCGAGAAGAGCACGAAGAACACTTATGTCGAGTATTGCAGATATTACGAGAGAAGCAACTCTATGCCAACCTGTCGAAGTGCGAATTTTGGCTCGAAGAGGTGAATTTTCTTGGTCATGTGATTTCCAAAGAAGGGATAGCTGTGGATCCAACTAAGATTGAAGCTGTACTAGCGTGGGAACAGTAGAAGAGCGATTCTGAGATCAGGAGTTTTGTTGGCTTAGCAGGCTATTATCGAAGATTCATTGAAGGTTTCTCGAAGATTGTCGCGCCTCTTACACGACTTACGAGGAAGGATCAACCTTTTGCCTGGACCGAGGAGTACGAATCCAGTTTTCAAAGACTGAAGGAGCTCTTGACGATAGCGCCTGTGTTGATTTTGCCTCAACCAGAAGAGCCTTACGAGGTGTATTGTGATGCGTCACACCAGGGATTGGGATGCGTGCTGATGCAACATCGGAAGGTGGTCGCGTATGCTTCAAGACAGCTTAAGATTCACGAGAGGAACTACCCTACTCACGACTTGGAGCTGGCAGCAGTGGTTTTTGCGTTGAAGATATGGAGGCACTACCTTTATGGGAGCACTCTTACTGTTTTCAACGATCACAAGAGCTTGAAGTACCTGTTCGACCAGAAAGAGCTCAACATGCGTCAACGAAGATGGACAGAATTTCTCAAGGACTACGACTTTACGTTGGAATACCATCCCGGTAAGGCTAACGTAGTAGCAGATGCATTGAGCAGGAAGAGCGTTCTAGTTTCCTCAATGATGATCAAGGAGTTGGAGATGCTCGAGAAGTTCCGAGACTTGAAGTTGAGTGTGGAAGTTTCACCGGGGAAGCTGAGATTTGGTATGCTTACCATTTCTAACAGATTGTTGGACGAGATCCGAGACCAGCAAGTTCATGACGAGCTCCTGCAAGAGAAGGTCCAGTTGATAGCGCAAGGGAAGGCGACAGAATTCCAAGTCGGAACGGACGACATCTTAAGATGCAATGGCCGAGTGTGTGTACCTAACGTAGCCGAGCTGAGAAAGTTAATACTTGACGAAGCGCATAAGAGCAACTTTAGTATTCATCCAGGAGTTACGAAGATGTATCAAGACTTGAAGAAGCATTTTTGGTGGTCCGGAATGAAGAAGCAAGTGGTGATCGTACGTAACCGTGTTTAACGTGTCGAAAGCGAAGGTGGAGCACCAACGACCTGCGGGAATGCTCTGATAATCGCAGACGTACCAGTTTGGAAATGGGATAGTATTTCCATGGATTTCGTTGTAGGTTTGCGAAGACGCAGAAGAAGAATGATTCGATTTGGGTGATCGGTCGACCGATTGACCAAATCTGCTCATTCTTACCAGGTGAGGTCGACATACAACGTGGAAAAGGCGACCGAGATCTACATCGCGGAGATAGTGCGACTTCATGGAATACCCTCTTCGATCGTGTCGGACCAGAGATCCGAAGTTCACGTCTCATTTTGGAGGGAATTGCAAGAAGCGATAAGGAACCGAAGCTCGAGCTTAGCTCGGCATATCATCCCCAAACTGACGGTCAGACTGAGAGAACGATCCAATCGCTTGAAGATTTGTTACGAGCATGTACCTTAGATCACCGAGGAAGTTGGGACGACGTCTTACCATTGGTGGAGTTTACATATAATAACAGTTTCCATGCGAGTATTGGAATGGCACCTTTTGAAGCACTGTATGGACGTAAATGTCAGACGCCTCTTTGTTGGTACCAGGATGGCGAGCGTTCTGTTGTGGGACCAGATATGATCCAGCAGACTACTGAGAAGATCCGTTTGATCAGAGATAGGATGCGAACGTCTCAAAGTCGACAGAAGAGTTATGCAGACCAACGACGTCGACCACTCGAGTTCGAGGAAGGAGAACATGTATTTCTTAGAGTCACCCCCACTACTGGAGTTGGTCGAGCGATCAAATCCAAGAAACTTACCCCTAAATTTATTGGACCTTACCAGATTCTTCGTCGTATCGGTCCAGTGGCATATCAGATTGCCTTGCCACCCTTCTTGTCAAACATTCATGACGTCTTCCACGTCTCACAATTGCGGAAGTATATTTCCGACCCCTCTCATGTCATCGAACCGGATGTCATACAACTAAGGGACGACTTATCCTTCGAAGCATCACCAGCAAGGATCGTTGACCGAAAGCCAAGCGATTCGCGAACAAAGAGATTCAACTTGTCAAAGTTGTGTGGGATCAAGAAGGCTGGAGATGCGACTTGGGAGCTGGAGGAGAAGATGAAGACTTCGATTACTGAACTTTTCCGAGGTAAGAACCTTATTTGCAATTTCGAGGACGAAATTTTTTTAGAGGGAGAGATTGTAACACCTGAGGACGAGATCGACCTCGTATTAGGACGTCGTATCGAGACCTCGCGTCGAGATCTCGTACCATGACCTCGTGTCGAGATCCCGTGCCAAGATCGCGTGCCGAGGTCATATGCCGAGTTGAGGAGACCCGTGCACTAGCTGCTGAGCTGAGGAGATCGCGTGCATTAGCTGCTGAGATCGCGTACCGAGCTGAGGAGGTCGCATGTCGAACTGAGGAGGCCGCGTGCACGAACTCGTGTTAGAGCCTTGTGCGCTTGCACGAGCACCCTGGTCGACATCGTGTCGAGATGATAACACTCGTATTTTTACGAACGTTATTCAGCGTTATGATTATTTTGTTTGTAATATTTATATATTCGGTTTGCAGTTCTCGACGCTGTGCTTCTTTTTAGATCTGTAACCTATAGAGTAGAGGGTAATCATGAGAGATGAGAGATTAGATGGGTAGATTGATTGATGGGATTAGCATCTCATAACTGCAGTTACGATAATGCCCCTTCTCTCACCAGCTGTATATCACGATCAGTTTCCTCAAACACTCACTTTCTCTTTTCTTCTTTCTTCTTCCTTCTTCTCTGAGTTCCTATTCCTCTCCAAACCTCCATCGAAGAACCTTGAGTTCCATCGAGCTTCTGCATAAACTTTCTTCATCAATCTTGTTCCTCATCATCCTCTCGACATATCTCACCATCTCGACCACCATTTGAGGTATGAAAAACAGATTCTCTTCCTTCATGCTACTGTTAGCGCCACTTCTTCTCTCCATTTTAGCCAGTTTTATGCTTCCAAATCATCTCATATTGATGGGTTTTCTTCTTCATGACATGACCGACCTTTCTAACCGATTATTTGAGCTTGTAAAACAAATTTCTTCCTCTGTTTTCTGCAATAGGCAGTGCCCAAAACCCTCCCTATTTGGTTTGTTTCGATTTCTTGTTTTAGTTGTTGTACGTTGCTTC
Organism: Calophaca sinica; assembly: GCA_037113605.1. Classification (NCBI taxonomy): domain Eukaryota; kingdom Viridiplantae; phylum Streptophyta; class Magnoliopsida; order Fabales; family Fabaceae; genus Calophaca; species Calophaca sinica. The sequence continues at coordinate 84,933,103 of CM073737.1, forward strand.
TTGTGGTTGTTGTTGTCGATTTATCTGTTGTAGCATCAGATAACCTTTTTCATGAACTTTTGATCGAAAACCCTAACTTTGTGTTAGAGGAAAAATGGCTTTGTCTGGTAATCTTTGAAAGAAGTTTTCAATAAAATTTTAGAGAAAGGAGTTATTTTGTAATGTTTACTTGGGTTGTGGTTAAGATTGGGATGAGAGCTAAGTGTTATTAGAACCCATAGATGGAACTAAGTTATGCTTGTATTAGGAAGTCTGACTCCTGAGATCGTGTGATTTCCGAATCGAGGTGTGCGGAGAAGCGAACCCGAGGGCGTGGGAGCGATGGGATCGGATCGAGAGCTGTACGTGTCGAGGTCGACTAAGAAGCATACGTGTCGAGATCGAGTAAGAGAAGTCGTCGTCGAGCTCGTTTGAAGACAGCCGTGTCGAGGTCGTTGTCGAGCAGCTTTAGCTTGGAGTTCGGTAAGGGCACTTCATATTCTACGTGTTTATGTTTTGTGCGTAAGAGCACTTCTAAACATTCTAGGATTTTTATTGTTATATTGCTATGTATGGATTCCGTGATTTGTGTCGAGCATGTAATGTTGTGATATGATTGGGTTTTTGCATGTATTTAATATGTGATTGAATATATGTTGTGAATTGTATTGACTGTTGAATTGCGTTTCTTCATGTCGAGCTTGCTCTTTTTATTTGACATGCGGTTGAATATCTTGTGTATAACTCTTTGAATATCGTATGCAGCGAATTGTTCATCGAGTGAGCGAGCTAGGTGAGTCGTTATGACGTTTTTGAGCCGTGACCCGGATAACTAAGGGTGCTAGGTCCCCTTTTGTTTACGGGAGATTGACTAGACGTCGCCACGCTATGGGACCTGAGTTGACTGTCCTAGGGAGAGCGAAGATCCCAAGGCTTAATTTGGACTTTCCGGCATCTGATGCAGCGTGTGCATTCGGAAAAATTGTCAGTCGAGAGAAATGGATCGCGAGTTGAGTCGAGTCTAGAGTGAGAAGGTGGAGTCTCGTGTGGTGATTGATATACATTACTGTGTTGCTTATTTCTTTATGCCGTGTTTATTTTGAATTGTTGAGAAGTTGACCCTTTCCCGTTGTGCCTTCAATCCATGACGGTTACCCAGGCGATGTCGAGGGTGCAGGGAACTCGACAGCAGACGATGGCGAGGAGGGGCTGGACGAGGATCAGGGCGAAGGCCTCTACCTGTCGCGATTTGGTTTATCTATGTTTTGTGTACTGATGGCTGTGACGGTTGGGCGGTTATGTTTTGTTATTACTGAGGTAGACTGGCGGTTTACTTTTGGAGCAGCCCCCTGCGTGGGTGTCTGCCGGAAGTACCCCCAGGGTATGATTGCTCTCTTGAAGTCGTCATACCTTAGGTGTATTTCTTTGTGCATTTATTACTCTGTTATTTTGTATACATTATCATTTCGAGTGGTATATATGCATGTATGTTTTATTAGAATTTAAGTCTTGTGTCTTAGTTGCATCATGTTTCGAAAAGCTGTAATTACTACGTGTACGCAAATGGTTTTATAAAAAAATAGACCGTACTTTCTAAAAGGCACAAGAGTATCGTTTTAAAACACATCGCATACAGGGTAACTTGAACTCGATGTGTTGAGCTCGGTAACTCGAGCTCGGTATATTGAGCTCGGTAGCGGTCCGGTAACGGGTCGTTACAATAACAAAACGAAATGAGATAGAATTGAAAAATAACATAATTAAAAAAGTAGAAGGATTCAAAAAACAGAATTGAAAAAATAATTAACAGATGAGCAGAATTAAAAAAAGAGAAACAAGGGAAACAATCGTTAAAAAATATGATATAACAAAATGAAAAAGATCTGAAGAAGAGAAGAATTAAAAAATTTCAATAAAAAGAAATAAAAATAACAACATTAAAAATTATCCTATAAAAATTAAATGAAAAAGGAAAATAAAATATTTTTTATTATTTATATATATATATATATATAAATAATAAAACTAATTCTACCCTTGTCATACGCTTGTCTAATTGTTATGTTAATCATTGATCGAATGGATGTTTGATATTTGTTATTAGTATCGGAGAGAAGCCTTAGCTTCCGTTTGAGGTTTAATATATTATTGAGTGCATATACTCTTTTAGGGTACCATGTGCTCATTGTATATTGAACCTTGAATTATCCAAGTCGGACAGTTTGGGAAAAAACTTTTTCTTTACTCGTATAATAGTTGTTGCTTAATTCTCGTATCTTTATATTTGATGAAATTTCGGTTCGATTCATTTCCTTTTGTTCTCTGGGTGCATACTTGATTGCGGTGTTCATAATTGCGATCATTTTGTGTACTCGAGACCAATGGGAAATCTTCGAAATTTTGTCAAGTATAAGATACGAGAATTAAGGAATGATTATTATACGAAGTTCAAAAAAGTTTTTTCTCGAATAGGATAAGTCATACCATTTAAAGAAAGAGAGCGGTTGTAAGAATGTCGTCTTCTTGAAATTGTCATTTTTTTGACATGCGAGAAGATGGAATATTTTCTTTAAGTCGTAGTTGGATGTACGATAGGTTGTATCCGGGAGAGGGGTTTGAAACCAGATTTTTGCTTGTTTGGGGTTGCGTGCTTTGTCGAAGTCATAGCGGCACATAAAGATTTCAAAACTAATGGAGGGATTAGATGTCCGTGCTTTAATTGCGATTGCGAAGGATTAAGAGCCCAAGTGAGGTCATGCACCACCTGTATTGAGTTGGATTTAGGCTTAATTACTGGATTTGGACTAGACATGGTGAAAAGTTGCCTCACGTTGATTTACGGGTTGGTGATAATTGCGAAGGTGCTTGGCGATTCACGTAGATCTCGGGATGTGGTGGCGGATTGAATTGATGCAAGATATGGTTTGTGATGCCTTGGGGGTGAGCGTGTCATTCGAGGAGCAACAATATGATGACACAGATGAACTTCCAAATGAGACGACACAAAAATTTTATAATCTATTGTTAGAAACAAATAAGCCGTTGTTTGAAGAGTCTCTGAGACTCTAAGTTATCAATGTGTGTGAGGCTCTTAGCTCTTAAGTCCAACTGTGGTGCTACCGAAGTGTGCTTGGATCTCGTAACGAAAATGATGTTGGACTCGTCACCTATCAGAGATGGTTTGCCAAAAAGTTATTACGAGGCTAAAAGCTTAGTGTCCAAGTTGGGGCTGGAATCTAAAAGGATTGATTGTTGTGTGAGAGGGTGTATGTTGTATTACAACAATGAATTTGGTAAAAACGATGGTGCGCTAGTTGAATGCAAATTTTGTGGTGAGCCTAGGTATATGTCACATACTAATAATCGGACGGGTAGACAAAAACTAGTTCCAGTGAAGGCAATGTTTTATTTGCCAATTATTCCAAGGCTGCAGAGAATGTTTGCATCACCACAGACTGCAGACAAAATGACATGGCACTATGAGAATAGAAGCACTTGGTATGTTGCGCCACCCTTACGATGGTGAAGCTTGGAAGCACTTTGATCGTGTGCATCTGATTTTGCAGATCCACGTAATGTACGACTTGGCTTATGCTCGATGGTTTTACCGTATGTTCAATCCACGGCGAAACCTTATTCTTTGGCGATTATCGTTACCCCATACAATCTTCCTCCGAAATGTGCATGTCTAAGCCTTATATGTTCTTGACTTGTGTTATCTGGGTCCAGATAATCCGGCAGATGGTATTGACATCTATTTAGAGCCTCTTATTGACGATCTCAAAAGGTTGTGGAATGGTGTTGTGACGCACGATGTTGCACGAAGAGGAATTTTACAATGAGGGCGCTACCGATGTGGACCATTAATGACTTCCCTGCATATGGCATGTTGTGCGGTTGGGGTACTCATGGTAAAATGGCATGTCCGCATTGCATGGAGCATACAAAGGCCTTTACCTTGAAATTTTGGGGAAGAGTTCTTGGTTTGACTCACATCGCGAGTTTTTACCCGATGATCATGCATTTAGACGGAATAAGAACAGCTTTCAAGAAGGGGAAGTTGAATTAGATGGCTCGCCCCAAGGTTGACACGAGCAGATCTGGGAAAGGGTTATGGAGCGCCCAAAATCATGATTTTGGCAAATTGGATCGATTTGAAGGATATGGACAATGGCATAATTGGACAAAAGAAGTATTTTTGGGATCCGCCATATTGGAGAGATAATTTCTTGAGACACAACCTTGATGTTATGCACATTGAGAAGAACTTTTTGACAATGTTTTTCTTACGATGATGAACGTCGGAGGAAAAACAAAAGACAATAAGAAGGCGGACTAGACTTACCACTTTCTTGTAGGCGAAAGGACTTGCATTTGTGAATCGGTCGGATGGGAAGACCACTGAAACCCAAAGCTTTGTTACTCTTTAGCTTCTTTGAGGAAGCCAAGTCGATCTGTCGGTGGATAAAAGAACTTCGGATGCGGATATTTATTCTTCTAATTTGGCAAGATGTGCCGATGTGAACAAAGGAACCATGATTGGGATGAAAAGCCATGATTGTCATGTATTCATGGAGTGTTTACTTCTATTGCATTTAGTTCCTTGCCGTCAAATGTTTTAAATCCTTGTTGAACTCGGCCAATTCTTTAAAGATTTGTGTTATGCGACATTGAGAGAGGATGATCTCATAAGGATGGAGCAGAACATATCAGTCATTCTTTGTAAGTTGGAGAGAATATTTCCCCGCTTTCTTTGATTCTATGGAGCATCTAGCGGTGCATCTTGCACATGAAGCTAGGCTTGGTGGGCCAGGTTCAATCTGGATGGATGTATCCATTCGAAAGGTACTATAATAAAGTATTCTCTAAAATAAATATTTATTTGAAGGGTTAAATGTATCAATTTTTATCATCAACGTTGTTATTTTGTAGATTTATGGGTGGCTCAAAGCGGTCGGTAAAAAATAAGACCAGGGTTGTAGGATCTATTTGTGCTACTTACTTACACCGTGAGACAATCCATTGCTGTTCCCATTATTTACTGAACTTCATGTTGACACCAACAAATAGTAGGAATGAAGTAGAAATTGAAAGTGAAAGACACCGCTTGCCTTATCAGTATTTTGCCTTCCTAGTCATGGTGGAAAGGAGGTGGATAGCGGATAACAGGCGAAGTGTGGAAGTCACCACGTTCACGTGTTGATCAAGCTGTGCGAAGTATCACCGTATCTAACGTATGTATCATTTTGACCACTTTCAATTTCTTTAATCCACAATTGCTCTTGATCATTTGTTTGATAATGACTTGATCAGGGCATTCTTGTTAACTAAGCCCACAAGCGCATAAGACTCTTACGCCTATATTCATGAATATTTCCCAACGTGGTTTAGGAACCAGGTATGTTTTTGAGTCGTCATATATATATTATTATTATTTATTGTTTGAAAATACAAAAATATTGTTTGAAAATAGGAACCATAATTTGTTTGCACATGGTGTGTACAGGTGTATAGCGAGCGAGAATCCCTAAAATCCAACACTTGAGAAATTTATCTCATGGTCCTAAATCACGTGTAAAAGAATGGCACACATTCTTTGTAAATGGATACAAATTCCAAACCAGTCAAAAGCAGAGGGAAAAATAGTTAACGGCGGGGTTTATGTAAAAGGTGCCACGGATGGAGGTGAAGATGACTTTACGGCGTGATTCAACATATATATGAACTGACGTACAATACTTTAGACTATACTAAAAAAATAGTGCTATTTTATTGTAATTGGTTTGATCCAGTCAAATAGAGGCACAAGAGTGGATCGAAAATATAATCTTGTTGACATACACATGAGCGAGAAGATACCAAATGTTTGATCCGTTTATCATGGCACAACATGTAAGACAAGTGTATTATGTCCCTTATCCATCAACTCGAAGGGACAAACAAGGTTGGTGTGTCGCAATAAAGATAAAACCACGGTCGCATTGAAGCGAGATGATACGGGAAGAAGTGGCTTATCAAGTGGATGAGATGTCTCATGTCAATGTAGTAAATGAAGTGGAACCCATTACTCGACTACGTGACAATCCAATCACATATGAAGATGTAGATGGGGATGAGGAATTAAATGAAGAAGTGGCAGAACCATCAACATCTGAAGACGATGCCTAAATTGAGTGGGCAGAATGGGCAGATTGAAATTGTTTAACTTTTTACAATTTGAGAAATTAATGTGTAACAATATATTTTAATTTGTCAGTTATTTTCATAACTTGTTTATTTTTATGGAATTCATTTGTAAGATTGTTATGTTTAAATATAATATTTCATCGTATTATTATTCAATTGCTCTATAGACATATATGGCATCAGGAGGTTCAGGAGCCGACCCCCCCAGACCACCCAGTGGTGGTAAATGGAAGGGGAAGGGCATCGCCCTCGACCCCCCTCGTCGTCAGAGGCCGACCATCATTAGGCGTGACCCTACTGGGGTTTCGACGGTGTCATCTACACGTCGTCCTAGTACATCTACGCCGAGACAGCCTGATACACCTCCTGCACCTAGACAGCCTTCTGCACCACCTACACAGACTCAGGCACATTCGACACCAGCTACACAGACTCGGGCACGTTCGGCACCTTTGCCTCACATTGACATGATCCCCATCCCGGAGTTCCAGCAGCTACATGGCGCTTTGAGTTCCCATGTTGTGCCTGATCCGGTGGCCGATGCTCATCAGTCCGACCATGATTATAGTACGGGCCATGTGGTGATCACTGCGATGTTGGGCGGGGCGGGGAGGAGCGAGGAGGTTCGGCGGAGGAGGTTCTTGAGCGAGGGGAGAGGCGAGCCTGAGACTCTTGAGATGCTGTATGATGGCCGAGTTGTTATCAGGCCATCTGGTAAAGGGTAAGTATTTGCAATTTTTTCGAGTTATTAATAATTTACATGTATATATATATATATATATTATTTAACATGTTTTTATTGTTCAGGTTTCTTCCCTCAAAGCCAGCTGCGTTAGCTATCACAGCAACAATTGAGGAGAATTACCAGGAGTTTTGGCCCACCTGGGGGACGCTGAAGGATATTGAGCGGGACCATATGTTTAATTCTTTCAGAGTAAGCTGCAATTTTTATTTTATTGCATATTATTTTATTTTCGTAAATTTCAATTATGTTTAATAATGTCTTATATTGATACAGACGAGGGTTGCTTGGGAGGAAAAAGATGAGGAGCTGATCGAGAAGAACTTTCATATGAAGGCCTCCCACCGCCTTTCTGACATGCTTCGAGATGCCCGCATCAGGGATCGCCAGCCCAGTTGGATAGGGGATGAGCTCTGGCAGCAGCTGGTAGCGCACTGGAACACCCCTGAGTTCCAGGCGACCAGCGCGAAGGCCAAGAAGAACAGGGCCTCTGAGAAGGGTGGCAGCTTGCACACTGGAGGTTCTGTCAGTCAGGCGCAGCACGCAGTTAGACTTGTACGTGTTATAAAATTGTTATTATTTTATTATTATTATTTTATTATTATTATTATTATTATTATTATTATTATTATTATTATTCTTTATTTAAGTTTTTTTATTAATACAATCTGATCGAAGAGGTTGGGAGAGAAGTTCGATTGCACGAGCTCCATCTTGCAACTCATATGAAGAGGAGTACTAGTGATTTCGTTGATGAGCGTCGAGGCGGACTCAGGTAATTATAAAATATAATAAATATTTTTTAATAATGTTTATATTGTTTTGTTAAAAAAGACTTGACTTATTTGTTTGTTTAACGGGGAGGAGTTTGAGGCGAGGATGTCTCGGCTTAGATCTCAGAGCTCATCATGTTCTCCATCTCGAGCCCTGACGATCTATCTACACGGCCGAGGGTTTGGGCGGAAGTGGTTGGCGGAAAGAAGAAGGTCGCTTATATGGTCTTTGGCGACCTTGCCAAAGAACTACAAAGGGCCCGCCTACGTTGGAGAGAGTCGTCGAGTAGTAGTCTTGCCACGGTCGCTCGCGCGGAAGACCGATGAGATAGCCGAGTTGAAGCGGGCCGTGGTGGCCGGCCAGGAGCTTTGACTCAAAGGTCTTTGCGGAATGACAGGAGCGGATGTACGGTTGCTTAGCTCGCCAAGACCTACTCCATCGACTCGCTCTCGCCTCGCCTCGCCTCCGCCTCAGCGTCTTGATGGTCATGTCGATGATGCAGATGATGTATAGCATCTCGATCATGATCGAGTACCAGGACTATTAGTTCTATTTGTACTTATATTTTTTCATATTTTTGGATATCATTTTTTTCGTTTTGGATATTATTTTAGTTCTTGATTTTTATTCGTCAAATTTTTTATTTATTATGTTTTCTTTTTTTAATTTGCTTTTTAGTTTACGTTATCACATTTTTATATATGGAAATCAATTAATAATTAAATTAAATTAAATTACAAGTAATTTTTAATTAAATTAATAAATAAATATTTTTTAATATGAGAATAAATTATTTTTATAATTAAACAAATAAATAATTAAATTAATTAATTAATTAATTACAAAGGAAAGAATAAAATTAATTTGGTTATTAATTAATAATTTTTTTAATTTTTTTAATAAAATTAATTAAAGTAAATATTTTATTAATCAATTTATTTTTACGAAAAAAACATTAGATTCGGCTAGGCCGTCGGAAAACGTTTCAGATTGACCGACGGTCATCACCGTCGGAAATTTAACGAAGGCTTTGCCCGTCGGAATTCACCATCATTTTCCGACGGGTATAACCGTCGGTATTACCGACGGTAAAGAACAGTCCGTCGGTAATCCTTTGCGACGACAATATTTCCGATCGGTGGGCCGTCGGTAAAACTGGATTACCGACGACTTTTATGGATTACCGACGGCTTTAGGCCGTCGGTAATCCCGTGTTTTCTTGTAGTGATAACACAAGCCCCCTAGACCCTTTGCCTGAAAAGGTACAGGGTCTAATTATTTTTTCGTTAGGTCGGAATTCGAGCTGGGTGGAAAAGCAAGAGGTGGTTTTCAGGTGAGCAATTACAAGATCGGAACTAAAGAAAAGCAAAAAAGCACAAGTTACACAAGGGCATTCCCTTGGTTTTCAATAACGAGATCGGGAGCGATCGCCTTCACTTGGGCCAGGCACCATCAAAACCCTCCTTAAAAGTGGGGAGCACTAAAACCTTTTTACCCCTCGAGATGAAGTCCAGCTCTCCACGAGCTCGGAAAGGGTGGAGCTCTCCATGAGCTCACCAACAAAGACCAGCTCTACACGAGCTCGAATAAATAAAGCTCTCTGTGATCTCACTAACAAGAAGCAGCTCTCCGTGAGCTTACCAGCAAAGACCAGCTCCCCATCAGCACTTCAAATGTAGAGGCCTATATCTCAACATGCACCTCGATTCTTCAAATTCAAGTACAAATTTTAGGTGGGAGTAGACCACCATAGGTCAGAGCTCGACCAATTCAGAGACCTATAGTCCGAACCTATTTGGAGTTCTACCTACCTTAATCTTCAAGTCAAAGGTCAAGTTTGGGGTCGAAGCTCTACCCATAGTTCGAACCTATTTACAAGCTCTCCTTGTACTTCAACACGAGTACTTCATCGGAGCTCGACCGCTCGTAGCTCATCCTGGACCTCGACACCTTTCGTAGTGATCCTCATCTGAGCTCGACTCAACCAGTTCAAAGCTCGATTTGCATTTAAGCTCCCCGTGTTCAAGAGATCACTGGATAGATAATTAGAAGACCGTAGCGATCTGGATGATCTCAAACTATGCAGATGATTGGATGACCTCAAGTCGCGCATCAGATACCGGCTCATACCTTATAGGTCATCTCAGGTTTTTGATATCATGCGTCGCATATCAGATCATTCGACCTACTACTCTCAAGAAGTAATTATACTATTTCTAGCTCAGCAAGAGCAATTCTATGATGGGATCAACTCTTACAAGGTATTTGGAGAAAACCAAATACTTGCACTCTAAATATATGCTCAACTAATCGTGAGCAAGTCTAGAAATTTGGGCAGAGATAGGACCAAAAGAACCTTGTGATCACTTCTTGGCGACCTTTATAGGAGAGAGGCGCCAACACGTTGGAAGGGTCGACCCGAGAAGCTGGGCGACTTTCTCTTTCTTGGCCTTCCACCCACTTCGAATTCACCTAACGAAACAATTAGACCTGTACCTTTCGTGCAAAGCGGTCTAGGGGCTGTGTTATGGGCGGCCTCGAGCCGGGCTCCTAATCGGATCACCGAAATGAGCCCAACCAATGTGTTACTGGACGGCCCCGAGGCGAGTCCCAGCATGTCCACCACACCAGTTGGGCCGGGCTCGGTTCCGACCTCTTCGAGCTCGGCGAGCTACATCCGATCCCCAAGGCGCCAAACCGGTCCTCCGGTACGATCGCCCCAGCGATAACGCCGAGCAGGGCGGGGGCGAGCCGACTCATGACCCTCGGAAGGGATACACCTGGAGACGAGGCTTGGGGCCGTTGTCACTCCGTAGAATGAGGATCACGCAGCCGGTACGTGACGGACTTGGCAGGTGCGAGATATCCGGAACAGATGAGCTGATCCTTGATGCGTGAGGCGTGAGGGGGGGATCACTGCGCGCGGATTCCGAATCGGTGGTTACCCTCCTTCTGCGTGGCTCCACTATATAAAGGGGGTTTGACCCCCCAGGTTGGGGGGATTCTCTACACTCTCTCTAAACCCTAAACTCATCTCTATGATACGAGCTCTATGCTCACCCTAAAAAAGCCCTATCTAACTTGCCCGGAGGAAGAGTACTCACCACGGAGCTCATCGCCCAACTACCCAGCAGAAGAGCAAAGGTACAACCTTGCACCATTTCGTGCATTAACACTTAGTAATTCTCAAATGCACGTGTAACAATCCCTCGACTCGCTAAATGTCAATCCTTGAGTGGTAGTTTAGGCAAAAAATGAAAACAAAACATTGAATTGGTGATAGAGAAATCAGGGTAGCGAATGGGTTAAAATCTTGTGAAGGAGGTTTCCTATTGTCATTTTTGTAACAGGATAAAAATAGTCTGGTATACTCATCTTCATACAAAGGAGGGCAATTTTTGTATCGCATATTTTGTATCAATTACATTGCAATTTACATTTTCCACCAGCGCTGTATTAATAAAAAAAATTCCAGCTCTTGCGCACTTTTTTGCCTCCGGCTCCCTTTATTGCAGTTGTGTAGCTGAAAGGGTAGAGATTAGTTAGAGATTAGTTAAATGTAAGAGGATTCAACTGAAATACAAAAGCAGAAAACAAAACACTGAACATTTTTTAACCTCATTATGCAGTTGCTCTCGACCCTTTGTCGGGACAAAGCAGTACGCGACTTCGATATTCCCCAAGGGCCCATATGGGGAAAATGTTTCTGTATGCGGAGTAACTGACAGTACAATTCTTGTTGAAGATTCCCATGATTTCCTACAAACGATCCATCGTATTGAGATAAGATCAGTACATTAATTGTGATGAAAAAGTTTAGTATTTTTCCAAACAGTACATTAATTGCATAGCTATGGTTGTTAATTGTTACCTGTTGGGGAAACTCGCCGTTTTCCATTTGTGAATTGATCAGCACCTTGGCCGCACGATGCAATGGTGCTGGATCTCTTAGGGCCTATACCATAAAATAATGTCATTTTAGCCGGTCATGCTCTTATCTCAGCATTATGATTCCAAAAAAATTGAAATTGATGTTCAACACATTGAGCTTAGTTTAACTTTGAGATATTTATTATACCTGGTCTGCTTCAATTAGTGCCAACATAGCCCACGCAGTATTCACTAGATGAGACTTGTTTCCTTCCAGATTTGTGTACACCTTTTGGAACATTTTGTTACCATTTATTAGTGAAATAAAATAGTCGTAGACTCTTTATAAAGCAAGCACAATGATCGAGAGGTGGTAAGCTTCATGTTACCTTGTCTTGGCATGAGATATAGCTCTCACCCCACCCACCTGAAAGCTGCTGTTTGGAAAGCAAAAACTCACATCCCCTTCTAATGCTTTGGCTATCTTGGTAGCTCTTACCGGCAGCTATGAGCCCCTTTATTCCAAACCACGTTCCGTATGTATAGCAGATTCCCCATGACCCATACCTAGGTAGTTAATTAATTTCAAATCTCTATACATTTTGTCTTTACACATTATAAAAAATCATTTACTCATAGAATTTGGTGGAATTTCTACACTCATAGAAGTCTCGAGAGAAATTCGCAAATGTATGTATATATATAATGCTTAATTAGTTACACAAACGGAGTTTGTTTTCTACGCACTTCTGTATCATCATTTGGCAATTTAAAATGTTGATCCTTTGATTTTGTCCAACATATTTAAATCAAGGAACCTCATTATTGGTTAATGTTCTTTACTTGCAAATTTAGGGTATCTTTGGTTTGAGGAAACATTTTTTGATTCATTTCTTTTAATTGCAAAATCTATCCTTTTTTTTTTACTGTATGAGATAGTGTTTTAACACGATCGTTTTTGTACAAATATTTAAAAACAGAAAACAGAGAGAAAACAAAGACACTTTTATAATTTAAAATAAAAGAAAATATTTTTTTAAACCAAAGATACTAGCCTAAACCTTAATCCTTCCATTTTCTGAAGAGAAGGTAGCAACACACTCTCTTTCTGACACTCAATCCATGATTGTGTAAAACTCATGTGGATTCCACCACTTTAGACATAGGACCGACTAATTTAGTGGGATCCACATGAATTTCACCCAATTATAGAGAGACTATTACAAAGAAAGTGTTAGAGAGTGTGTTGTTAGTATAGTAATACACTTTTTTGTTGAATAAGTTTGCATGGATGAGGTGGACTTAAAATGTAAGTTTGTGAACAAGTGTTAAAGCAAACCATGAGCCATCAGCTAGCTGTATGCTTTGGATATAGTCAGCAGCCTTAGCAATACAAGTTTGTATTTCCATCCTCCTGTGCCCTGGACATCGTTTTGTGAATAAGGTAAGACCTTGAATAGCTGCTGATGTGCATTCTACGTACCTATAATATAAATATAAACACAAATTATTTATGGACTCATTTATCACGAAATGCAAACGGCATAGAAATTACAAAGAATGTCAGACATACGGATAATCAATCATGATATCTCCAAATGATTCAGATGAATTTATTTTCTGTGACAGAAACCAAGTGTTAAATGATTAAAAAAAAAAAAATTGAATCTACATTAATTCTTCATTTAAGAGAAAGTAAACTTTACCTCCACCCATGCATAAGATCTTGTAAGCTCATAGGACGCAAATCCACCATTTCTATTCTGTTAACACAAAATGAAAGAGCTAATTGATTAAGCCATGATGGCATGAGGTTGAGGTTCTAAATTTTGAATAACACAATAATGAGTGGAAGATCACTTTAGACTTTAGAGTAGGTAGATCAATGATTAGTGGGTACCTGCAGGGATAAAATCAAATTAACAGCATCACATAATTGTTCTGTTTCCACTGCTTTCCCAACAGTCTCAAATGGCAAGTTTGATAACAAAATGGCTGCCTGAAAAAAAAAAATGAATGAATGAACAAGTTAAACTTGAATGATTTAAAAATGGCTAAAATACACTTTTGGTCCCTTAACTTTATTTTAGTTTTCATTTTGGTCTCCTAATTAATTAAACTTTCATTTTGGTCCCTTAAGTTACGAAAGTTTTGCCACGTTAGTCCCTTCCGTCGGGAACCTGTTTAACGCTGTTTTATTCGTCCAACGTGGCAAACGTTTCTCCTATGTGGCATTTCAGCCAGGATTAACGTTAGGTTTTTTCCCCAATCTTAAATGATTCCAACAACATTTGATCTAAGTCATCATCCAAAAAAAGTAGCTCCAAAATTTATCTAAGTCATCAAATTCAAATCCTCCATTGCTGGGTTGCAGGTCGTTTAGACCTCTTGACTGGTAGCTTCTGCCTCTTTTGCGGATGGTGGTTGGGAAGCAGATTGTGGCTGGTCCCTCTTTTTTCTTGGTCTTCCAGTCTGTGATTTTTTAGGAGCAGCTGCTGGTGCAGGGGCTGGTGCAGAAACTGGTGCAAAGACTGGTGCACCATCTAACTCCTCAACTACACTAGGCTCAACATTTGGACTCTCAAAATGGTCCTCATCATGTAACTCCTCTTCTGAATCATCAAACCTAATGTCTAAAGCACTATCCTCACTATTATCCTCATCACTGACACATTCTTCACACTCACCAGTAGGCACATTATTAGCAAGCCCCTCATTTGTACCTTTTATTGTAGGCCCATTAGTTGTTCCTTCTGTTGTAAGCCCATCGGGGACACCCTCCTCAGCAGGGACAACCTCCTCAACATGGGCAACCTCCTTAGCAGGGACAGTCCTTACTTCTGTTGTAGGCCCATCAGGGACACCCTCCTTATTATGCTCATTATCAATCCCTACTTCTGTTTTAGGCCCATCAAGCCCATTATCTTCAACTGGGCCCTTAGCTAATTCATCGTCATCATCATTAACCTCAACAACCTCCAGTATCTGAAGCCCAACATTGTCCTCATTCACTGCCACAACATCAGGCTGTGAGACTGGATGCAACACAAACAGCTGCACATTCCCATGGGCATTTGCTATGTTAACCATCTCCATTGCACCCCTGTCATCCATTAACACCTTCATCCCACTAACCTCCTTGTAATTTGGGTCATGATACCACATAGTAATGACCTGTGGGTGTCCCATATCCCTCAATATGTCTACCACCTCCCAATATGACCAACTATTCGGATCACACTCCCATGTTGACACAGTCCCAGTGTAGCTGGAGGGATGAATTTTAACAAATTCCCCCTGTGGTGAACTACACACTCAAAATAGCCTTCCCTCGTGTCCTTTCCAAAAGCACCACCTAATTAAACAACATACAAATGCAAGGTCAATATGGGAAGCACAAGAATAAAAGCATAAGTGTGGGACCACATTAAAACAGAGGTCCACAGACAAAATCACACACACTCGACCCCAATGTCATGCACAGTTAACAAAAAACAACACGTGGTGGACCATAGCATAGAATAAAGCTCACAAGGCAACAAATGCAATCAGACAAACAAGACCCATTATTGATGCACACGCACGCTAAACCCTAAAAAGGCAAAAAAAAAAAAAAGAGACAGGTTCTAACAGAAACGATGAAAGGTTCAACAAATTAGGGCAAAATCAACATACCTTCACATGTTGAGCACCGTTGTTCTCGTCAGAAACCCTATCATTTCACCGTCGCAACCTTCGCCGTTCTACTGTTTCTCCCTCTCGCCCTATCTTATTCTCTCGTTCAACGAAAATGCCAGGCAGGATAATGCCACCTCAAGTGTTTCATTAGGGTAAGATGCCACATATGCTACAAGTTTGCCACATGGGACTGTATAAACGGCATTCAACGAGTATCTGACGGAAGGGACTAATTGTGGCAAAACGTTCGTAACTTAAGGGACCAAAATAAAAGTTTAATTAATTAGAGGACCAAAATGAAAACTAAAATAAAGTTAAGGTACCAAAAGTGTATTTTAGTCTTTAAGAATCTATTAGCCTACCTTCGAATATGATTTAATTGTTCAAACTGTGATCTTATAAAGGCAACAGCTATTTTTGTTTGTTTATTTAGCTGATCCGAATATTTGACAAATTGGTGTTTTATTAAAATTAATTAATGGCAAATCCATACTCACCTTCAAGCCTTCTGCAGTGCAATCCGATACAGGCCAACCATTGTCTTGAGTTGAGAAAGGCCAACCACCTTTAGAAATGTGGCGATACCAGTAACTAGGATTACCAGAGCTGTTCATTGTGGCCTTCAAAGAAAAACCCCATCATGTATTTATCATAATCAATATTTCATACTCTAATTATTTATTTTGGTTTCTTCCACAACATTTTTCATAAGTAAGTTTCAGTCAATATAATTATATAATACAATACCTGTGAGCGTTTTATGAAATTATTTGCTTTCTTAAGCATTGAACCGTATTCATCATCAAGATTGGTAGCCAAGATAGCTTGAACAGAAAAAGCAACATCCCAAAATTGAGAACCATTATATCCCTGACATTGAACATGCATTAATCTGTCAACTTACAAGACATATGAGATCATTTATTTTTCACATGAAAACTTATAGTATAATGCTGGAAGAAAGAATATTTTAATTAGCAACATAATTTCAAAGAACTAATTGATGTAGAACCTGCATTTTCATTCCATCCTCAGCCACCCAGAGATAGTCTTTGATTCTTGAAATGTGATACTTATATGCCTCGGAATTGGGGTTCTCCAACCAACAACAAACCATGTTTAATACCTGTTTAATTTAGAGGGTTGTCATGTCACTATCATTGTTTCAAAAAGGTCACGCTTGATGTTAAAGGTTTTTTTATGTCTCCGTAGTCACATCGTGACCCGATTGAGGCCGCATTTACCATATATTCTACTGCATTTTTTTTAATATTAAGGATTGTGACGTAGTAATGGATTATGCTATTTACATATCATTTAGTTTTTGTTTATAAGCAAAAGTCACTTTTTACATTCATTAAAAAATGTTTTGGATCAAATACATACATTTTTCAATGAATGTAAAAAGTGATTTTTGCTTATAAACGAAAATAGAGGGAGTATATAATATTTTTTAAGTATGAGTCCACCGTAGACCGGTTATCGGTGGCCCACCATATTTTATTACTCCCCTTGTCCCAATATATATGTCATATTTGATATCACACAGTTTAAGAAAAAGCAATAAATGAAATAAAGATAGTGATAATTTTACCAAATTAATCTTATTGATCATTGGTGTATTAACTATTGTCATAAATACAAAGTAAAGTATTTGAAGGTACAATTGGTATAAAGCATTTAATATTACATTGAAAATAGAAAATGACATATATTTTGGGACAAATTTTTTTTGTAAATGTGACATATATATATATATATATATATATATATATATATATATATATATATATATATATATATATATATATATTGTGATGGAGGGGTTACCTTATTAACGGGACCAAGGCAGATGTAGTTTGTGTTTTCATCCTCGTAGTGTATATGCTGCATTACG
Source organism: Calophaca sinica (assembly GCA_037113605.1). Classification (NCBI taxonomy): domain Eukaryota; kingdom Viridiplantae; phylum Streptophyta; class Magnoliopsida; order Fabales; family Fabaceae; genus Calophaca; species Calophaca sinica. Next base: position 84,950,229 of record CM073737.1, read on the forward strand.
TGATGGAGTGCTTTCTGCCTTAATTTGGAGCAGGGCCAGTGCATGAGGAGAGATTCCCCTACATTTTGAAGAAAACCCCACAAAATATTCTGGGTCATTGGGCTTGTATAGTACAAATCTTCCTGCAATCATTATTTAACAACATATTATAATTTCCTATGAATTGAATAGCTAATTTTTTAATCAAATTTTACTCGATAATTTTGTACTAACACAAATGCTGCAATGTAAAAAGCCACTGAGATTGGATTAACAGGCCGGACTTAAGTAATTTAATTTACATGAAATTATAAAAAATGTTCCTTGGGCCCAAAGGCCTATCAGGGCTCCCAAACTATGTCCCATTAATTCAGTTTTTATTTTTAAAATAATTTGGAAATAGATTTATATTTTCAATTGCTAAAAACATATTTAGGTAACATATAAAAAAATTGCTAAAAACATATTTAGGTCTAATTTAAATAACTAACATATAAAAAATATGTTTTTTTGAAAAACTTGTAAATGTTTTATTCATAATATAAAAACTAACTTTCAAATAAAAGTATTTTTTGACTGGTTTTTCAAATAAAAGTAAAAGTATAGGGGTTAACAGATAAGAATTTATAATTGCCAAATCTAATTAATTAGAACTAACAACACTGTAACACACAGTACACACACAAAATACCTTAGCACATAGATTTTTAGATTGGTCCCAGTCGATTAGATGATAAGGAACGGTATAGAGTTCTTTTCTGAGGGATAAAACAATGGCGCTAAAAGGACCCACAAATCTTCTACTGTATAAATATGACATAGGCAGATACACCTGTCGAGTGTGACACCACATCCTTCCTGCAAATCGGGTGATTACAATTTTTTAAATAATTTTTTTTATCTTTACAATTTTTTTAAATAACAATATAAATAGATATACTTCTCAATATATATTTTTTTGTATACTCTCGATATATCTTTTTAATTTTTTTTTGTTGATAAATATATCTGTTTAAATTTATATTAAAGGGAAGATTACAAACATATATAATATTATTTGATTTTGACAGAATAACAGTAAAATAAGTTCATGAGAACCTGGGTGCAAAGGAACAAAGTATGGAAGCAGCCATATCTCTGGTGGGATTGGCTTCATCCCGCTCCATTCGTATACGCCAAGTACCTATATATTTTTTCAATATATATATAAGCCCGTACCATTAATTGATGATTAAAATATTATCAAGATTTGCCAATGTACATCCACTTGCTTTTAAAGAGTTAGCAGGCTATCCTTATAAAAATAAAATAAAATAAAAGAAGAGAGAGAGAGTTAGCAAGCTACACTTTAGTATAAATTAACAAATTTGAAGTTATATATAGTTGGTAACGTACATCCTCCTAGAAAATAAGTGAGTGTGCATTTTTTTTTTTTGAGGGAAGTGAGCGTACATTAGCACATGTCATATAACCATTTATTTTTCAGAGAGAGTAATTTAGCAAGCCGCATGATAAAAATCACAATCACCCAACCTTTGACGCACTTCTCTAATAATAATAGTAAAGATATTAAAAGAGTTGTACGAAAAAAAAAAGATATTAAAAGAGTGTGTTATTACATACTAAAATATATTTCAGTCAAGACACACACACACACTTTTACTGAAAAGCATACTTCACCAAAAAAAACACACACTTACTGAAAGCCAGAATTTGCCCCAAGAAGGAATAGAAGTGACACCCCCACGATCAAGAATCCACCTTCTTGCTTTCTGCATGGCGCCATCTCCACCATCGATGTCTTCTCCAAGCAATCTCAAGGTGACATAGCTGAAAGCTGTGCCAAACATTGTGCTGGACCCTTCTATATGCAATCCCCACCCTCCATCTTTGTTCTGATCGATCATGATAACAACTGATCATATGATATTCATCACAAGAACTAGCTAGCCAGCTAGCATGAATGCATGATTGAAAATTAATATTGATTCATCCAGCTGCCAATTTAGCTATACACGACTATTAATTCTATGTTAATTGGTTACAATTAATTGGCTAATTGACGAATAATAAAAAGGAGTCCCCGCCCATATTTGATTCAGAACATTTTTTTAAGTGATTGATGACAAAAGATAGAGTTTTTTTTTTTTTTTTTAGCAGGATGACAAAAGAGTTCATATATATTTTGGTTCTTCAGAGTGGCGTATGAAGGCGGGTGTTATATCAATTAATTTCTTATGTGCCTATTTTCCATTAATTAGTTTTTTTTTTTGTCTTCAAAGTTTGATTCTTTAATCAATTACTTCAATGTGACATGCTAACCACACGCATATAATTAATTACTTAAATGCATTATATCAGTAAGAGTGAATTTTTAATTTAATGTCTGAAATTGTGGGACATTGTCAACTTAGTCCTTGTAATTAACAAAATTTTAAAATAATCCCTAAATTTAAAAATATAGGATCACATTGGTCTCTTTCAAACAATTTCGAGAACTAAAATTGACCGATCTAAAAAGGGTTTATATGATTGAAAATTTTCAATTTTAAGATCTATTTTATAATATTAACAACGCCTTATAACTCTAGGGACTAAATTGGCAATTCACACTGTTAGTAAATAAAGTCACGTGGGCTTTTGAATTAATACACATGGTATACTGAGACACCACCAATAACAAATAACAATTGTACATCTATACTTATAGATAACATTACTATTTGAAACTTCATTTTTGGTGCAGTATTTTGCTTTTCCATTTTGCCTTTTCTTAACTACAAATTCCAATTTTAATTTAACATACAAGTTAAAATTAAACAGTCACACAAAAGAAAAGGGGACGAGGAGGCACCTTTTGTGCAAGAAGGAACAAGAGGATACACAGGGAGGGAGAGGAATTGGGAGGAAGGTCATGGCACCTTGGCCACAAGGTAGAGAAAGATAAGAGATGAGGCACACATATGACAGAGGAAGGATCCAAACCGGGAGAGGAACCACAGGCATAGAGGCAAAACGGGGGAGACCATGCGATGAAGCCATTCGACGCTGAAGCTGTGAGATGCGAACAATAGCCAAAACCTCCGACTCTTCTCACCCTCCCCTCTTAATTTCTCGCAATCTCTTTCCCTTTTTCTTCGGTTCTTATTTCCTTTCTCTTTTTCTATCTATCCTCTTCCACTTCTCTAAATTTGGCCTATAGGATGGCGCCTTCTATCGTGCATCACCTTATAGGTGATGTATAGTACATAAGCCTATTTAAACAAATAAGTAGTGTAGGGCGACATCTAATCTACACGAGTAGGTTAGGTGCTGTATGGTGCACTAAGTTGATCTACGATTGAATTTTGAAGTCCCACTGAATCTGAACCTCACTCTACATACCAGAACTTTTCCTCCATAAAGATGCTTGGACATCTCACTGTTCATCGTCGCCACAACAAATAGAACCACTGTAAACACCCATTTTCAACAATGTTCATCGTCTTCACCACTAAAAAGAAGTTGCTACATGCTATTTGCCGATGGCCATTAATGAAAATTTGAAAACAATACCAGTGGGAAAAAATCTTGGAAGATTAAAAATCTTGGAAGATTAAACTCCAAATCCAAAAAGACATCAATTTGCATTCAGCTGCTTAAAACAACAAAGCAATTTATTTCTTGTTCCATTCAATACAAACAAAGAGGTATCCTTCCCTTCTATTGTTCACACCCACACCATTTTCTCTCATCACCCTTCAACTCGCTTTTTTCAATCTCTACAACAATGTTTCAGGTAGTGGCCACTTGATCCATTCACAACTCCATTTTGCTCTCCACCTCAGGATTTGCACAAGACAGGGCTCAGATCTTGTTAAAGCCTTCAACTTTGCTTCCACGGTGTTCCCACTACACGGGAACCACACTAGAAGCATCTTTGTACCTACCAATGGCCATAGCAAAAATAAATGGATAGCCAGAGACGAGAGATTCACTGATACGAGGGACTGAAGGAAGTTGTCGTAGGAGACGAGAGATTCACTAAGGGAGGACGGGATGATGGGGGAAAGATTTGCGAAGGGAGGAAGGAGGAAGCCCTAGCTAGCTGCCACCGCATTTGCCGTTGTCCGACCTGGTTTAGGGACCAGATGAGTCCAATGTGTCAATCTCCATCTGAGAGGAGATGGGGTACGATTTGCGGTGGTGTCAGACTGTCACTACGAGAATTTGAGGCGGTGGGGGCAAAGATCTGGTGTATATAGTCCAGCATAAGATCTGATACGGCCACTTGATCCAACGGCAAAAAAAGGTGGTGTCCGTACACCATCTATACCACTGAGGCATGCTAGGAATCACCTTCATTATATTCCATGTTTATACGAGCCAAGCATATTAATTTTTTAGATGATGTACCATACAGGACCCATATCCCATGCACGGTAGACAAAGCCTTATAGGATTACTATTTGTAATTCCATGTATCATGTTCACCCTAGACTCACTCTACCACCCTAGTCATTCAAGACTCATGCATTTCAAACAAACGAGCTACTTATATGAAGACGATCTCCTTTATACATGGATCATAGAAGCAGAGAAGTTTACAATATTTCTTGGTCTCCTCCCTCTGGCAATGTATTTAAGCTTAATGTTGATGGCTTCTATTATTCCATCAATTCGGGGCAGAGAGCGTGTGGAGGAGGTTTGATTTAGGATTCAAATTAATGGTCATTTCATAAAAGGTTTTTGTGTAATCTCAGAGCTTGTAGTGCATTATGGTCTGAACTGTGGGCTCTCTTTCTTGGTATTAAATTACTCCCTTCATCCTAATATATAAGTCAAATTTACAACAAAAAAAAATTGTCCCAAAATATATGTCATTTTTTATTTTTAATATAATATTAAATGCTTTCTACCAATTGTACCATCAAATACTCCACTTTGTATTTATGACAAAAGTTAATATACCAATAGTTAATAAGATTAATTTGGTAAAATTACCATACTCTTTCTTTTATTTATTGGTTTTTTTTCAACTCTGTAATTTAGGCAAAGCGACGGACGGAGTAGCTCACAAATTCTCTCTTCGAGCTGTGCAAGTGGAGATGGAGTTAAAAGTTATTATTAATCATGACCGACCCACCCAATGTATAACTAGGCGTAAAGGGAACTTTAAATGAAGTCTTTTCAAACTTTTGTGTTACAGTTTTGATTTAATTTGATTTAAATATGTTTTTATCCCTCAAATTATAACAAAGTTCAATTTTAGTCTACTAAAAATAAATCGTAGTTTTTTAGTCCCTCATATTTGAATATAGTTTTTTCGTTCGTCCATGTATTAACTCTGTTTCCTGCATTGCTTACGTGTCACTCGTATTAAATATGTTTTTAGTCCCTCAAATTATAGAAAAGTTGGGTTTTGGTCCCTCAAAAATAAATCATATGGGCTTTGGTCCCTCAAAAATAAATCATAGCTTTTTTAGTCCTTCATTTTCACAATGTTGGAAACAGAGTTAATACAGGGACGAATGAAAAAACTATTTTTAAATATAGGAGACTAAAAAACTATGATTTATTTTTGAGAGATAAAAACCGAAATTTACTATAATTTGAGAAATAAAAACATATTTAAGCCATTTAATTTTGTTTCAGAGTGCTTCAGGTTTTTTTTTTTTTTGTGTGGGTACTCACTTCAGGTTCTGTTTAATTTCCTCTAAGAGGACTAGTTGTTTTGTTCTTTCCGTTTATTGTAAAAATAAAATATAGTTGATACACTAAACTAAAACAAAATAACAACGGAAGTAAGAAACTTTGCTATGACTCACTATTTGAACTGATATACATTAATATTAATTTTTAAAAAAAAACTCAACCTATAAATTTCATATTTAATAAAACTATAAAAAAAGTCATGATATATTTAAAAAATTCATACTATATTTTAATAAATATTCATGATTTTATGGTTCAAATAAATGATATTCTACGTAGAATTTTGGCAAAGCTTCTACTTAGGTCAGTATGCAAATCTATACGATGCGGATGCAGATTCATTTTCATAAATTTATTTATCATGCAGACTAACTCGATTTGACCCACCGATTCATGCCAAATCTGTATGGAGTACAATTAATTGGTTGTTCTGTAAAGTGGAGTACTATTTTACCTGGTGATTGAACAGATGGCGCCGCATCTCCCTCTGATGCTCGGGCGTTAAGACTGCATTAAGGGCCCCAGTCACCCATAATCCAATCACCTACCACATAATAATTAAACGAAGGCACACTGTGAGGCTTCTTTACTTACTTTGCTTGTTATCACATCCGAAGTATATAGTACATCTATTTTTACTCGCACCTAATACTATGAATTTAATAATCATACGTAAATATAATAATCATACTATACAAAATATGACACTAGTACACAAAACACATAAGAATTAACTATATTATATCGATTTTTTATATAACAGGTATAAAATGTGAATGTGGTGACAATTTTATAATAAATATGCGAGTTAGATAATTTGCGCGTAATATTTTACACCGGTTATTTAAACAATCGGCGTAAAATGTAAACACAGTGGTAATTTTACAATTAACTGGTGATATTTTCGAAACATTTTATACCAGTTGTTTATAAAACCAGTGTAAAAGTTTTAAATTTTAAAATTTTATAACCTTTAACACTGGTTGTTGTTAAAAACCAATGTGAAAATTTTGTTTTCCATCTTTTTATTCGCGGGACAGAGAAAACATTTCATTCTCCCTCTTCTTCCAAAAACCCCTACACTGTCGCTCTCACGACGAAGCACCTCCTCCATTCTCTCACTCTCACAAAGAACCACCACCACCACCTTTCTCCGATAGTCATTTTTCCGTTCTCTTTCCCTGGTAAAGCTTCATTTCTCGTTTTCTTTCTCCTTCCTCTTTCTCTCATTTTTGTTAGCGTTCTCATTTCTGTCACCGTTTTCGTTCTCATTTGCGCAGCTATTACCGTCGCCGCTGTTTTTGTCTCCTTAACTGTCACCGCCGTTCTTATTTGACAGGTATGTTATTTCTAGAAAACTCGTATTGTCGCTTTGTTGTTATTGTTGATGAAGTTGATGAATTCGCTTCTTGTTTATTTTTATTTTTTTGGATTTCAGTTACCAATGTTTCTTGGTTTTGTGATGAACTTGATGATATTAGATGTTTTTTGTAGTTGATTCCATGTCCTTAAAAAAGGAAGTACTTTGCATGCATATTTGTTTCCATGTCCTTGAATTTTAGGTTTTATTTACTAAGTTATTTTCCTGTTTTGATGATACTCCTAGTGATGAAATTGCTCCTTTTTCTGTTTTGATGATTCTCCTAATGATGAAATTGCTCCTTTTTTTCCTTCCTATTTTGACAACAGACAATGTCTTTAGAGGAAAACTGTCGTCGTGGGGGCCGTCGTACTCGGATGGCTTCGAGGAGGTCACATCCATCTATTAGCAGGCCGATGATGACTGCGAAGGAGTATCGAGCCAGCTTCGTGAGGATTGAGGACCGCAATTCTCGTCTTCGATATCCTCATCGCGATGAGGATCACGATTTGATGGGTGGCGCGTATCCTGATCTCCGTGTCGGTACTAATTGTGGGGGCCCGGGTTATCGTATGCGCATGGTTCAGAGGAGACCACCCTCTTCCAGGAGGCCCGTAGCTGTCAGGGAGGTTCTTCAAGGGCCGGACATTGTTCAGATCCCCAACGATGACGATGAGATCGAAGAGTATATTTCATCCACACCGGAGTATTCTCCCATCACACTCGAGTACACTCTATCGACTCCTTCGGAGGAATTTACTGCCTGATTTTGTCCTAGTTGCTCCTTTAGTACTGTCCAAAACTAGCTTCAACACCGTTTGCATTATGTGAAAAAGAAATATAGGCTTCATGATTTTTCTTCACATAATGCAGTAATTCTAGGGTTGATACATTAGTTGAAAAGATACGGTGAGAGGAAGCTGATGCATTTTGTCCACAAGATGGTAGCGAAACCAATAAGTTCTTCTCTGGATTCTATGATGGTGTCGAGAAAATAACTCATTGGTTTTCCCATCATCTTGGGGACAAATTTCTTCAGCTTCTTCCTCGCTGTATTTTTTCTTCTAATACTTCAACCCTACACTTCCTTCAAATAATAATGCAAGAAGTGTAGGGTTGAAGCATTAGAAGAAAAGATACGGTGAGGAAGAAGTTGATGAAGTTTGTCCCCAAGATGATAGGAAAACCAAGGAGTTATTCTCTTCACACCATCATAGAATCCATAGAAGAACTCATTGTTTTCGCCATCATCTTGTAGACAAAATGCATCAGCTTCGTCCTCATTGTATCTTTTCAACTAATGTGTCAACCCTAGAATTCCTGCACTATGTGGAGAAGTATCATGAAACCTATATTTCTTCTTCACATAATGCAGGAAGTGGTAACGAGTTTGTAGTTATCATCACATAATGTATATATATGTCATTGCTTTTTTATATATGTGTAAAATTGACTGCTAAGTTAAATTATTGTTTGAATTTTGGGCAAATTTGGTGCCAATATATTCTGCTGTCAATTCTTGTCAAATTTGGTGCCTATTTTAATTGTCATTTATAGTGCATCTGTGCTGTTATGGACAAACAAAGCGATATTAAAAAAAATATTTTTTATACCGGTTATTCTAAAAGTCGATGTAAAATACAGACATTTTACACCGGTTATAAAAAAAATTTGGTATAATAATTAAGTATTTTACACTGGTTTTAGCTTATAACCGGTGTAAAAGACCAATTTTCTACTCCGAGTAAATAACCGGTGTAAAAAACTAACATACTACACCAAGACTATCTACACTAATACTAAAATTGGTATAAAATATTGATTGTTAAAACAGCTTATAAAAAATCTATAATGTGCATATGGTTTCCTTTTAAGGTAATCCCATTAATACCGCAAGCAAGCATGAATCAGAGTCACTGCAACACGCAACTAAATAGGTTCCCATACGTGTTGATTGATGAAAACCTAGTCATAGATTACAGGTCAGCGTGTAATGAACCCACTCTTAATTTCTGCATATCAGTGATCCAATTGCCAAACAAGGAGGGGGGGGGGGAATTGAGACCTAAAAAATATTATTTGGACTAAATATATAGACTTTTTACTTATATTTTAGAGATTTTTTTTGCTTATGTATAATGTTTTTTTTTGTGACTGATTTATAATAAAATTTTAAGATCCTAAGGATTATCCTAAAAATTTTAAATCATAAAGATTTAATTAACAATTTAATAAAATTCTAGAGATTTATAGAATAATTTCAGCTAAAAACACAAATAAAAATTTGGTGACAATTAAGATATATGATATTTTAAAATAGTGGTGACAATTATGACAATTAAAAATAAATTTAAAAATGTTTTTAAAATATTTTAAAATATCTTGTTAGTTGTGACAATTAAAATAGTGATATTTTAGAAAGTGACAGGACTTGACAAGCACTCTTTTTTTGAAGCCAAGTTAACAAACACTTGTTAATAATACAGTAGTAGTTACAACTAATTTGGCTGTTATCGAAAATTATGAAAGTTGACAAGCACTTGCTAATAGTTAATCAAAGCTGTTTTCTAAAATTACTCTGCCTGTTATCGAATTTATGAAAAGTTGACAAATCACTTTTACTAGTAGCTATAAATTGTCTATCGAACGATACTAACAACACACTGTTCACAGTTCATTTGATATATTTCTAAACATTTTTTTTCCATCTAGGAGCGTTACTGAGATATGTTTGGAATTGTATTAGTTTTTTTTTTTATAGAAAAATGTTAGTATATTAGTTATTATATTAATTTTTTTTTTTTCGGTAGGATTTAAACTCTGCACCTTTAACTCTTTCACTCCTTCATACCCTTAGCTCAATCCAGTTAAGCTACGTACTCATCCCCCCTATTTGGAATTGTATTGGTAACCTTTGGTGTATTGCGGTAGAGTAGGGATGCACAAAATAACCGGATAGTAGGCTAAAATCATATCTATGTCTAAAACCATTTTAAAAAACTATATATTTACAATAAATTTTTTTAATCAACCCATTTATCTTTGGATTTGGATGTCCGTGTTTTTGATCAGGTTGATAAAGTAGATATCCATGCCACTGCAGCTCAACAGCCCATTTACCGGAGTTATGCTGAAATGCATATAGAATAGCAGAAATATAGCAGAAACGAAACTTGCGAAAAACGACGAACAAAATATTTTGCTATCAATGTTGCGCATATCTTTTTTTTCTTCCCTATTTATATTCAACCTAGAAATAACAATAAATCTTTTGTTTTTCTAACTAATTTATTTCTTTTCATTTTTCTTCTACTATTTAAACAAAATACACAAATTTAAAATTTCTGCACAACTAATTTAAAAAAACTTTAGAAAATAAAATATTGAAATTGAGTGATGTTTTATGATATATAATTATAAAATAATATGTCTATGTAAATAAATTATGTTGCTAAATAAGATAGGTGAGTTTAAGTAAAATAGTTATCATCAATAATAGTAAAAAAAAAGGTTTTAAAATACAACGTTAAATTAAACCAACTTGAAATTTGACCCAAATTAATTAAAACATACTAAATTTATTTCGTGAAGCTCAAACACATTAATTAATTTTAAACCAAGACAAAATTAATAAAAAGATGAAGACAAATATATTTAGGATATATAGTTCTGGAAACTTAGATATATTTTTAATTGGTTTTTAAACGGAATGACTCAAATTAAATGTTGAATTTACCGTTGAATATGATACCAAATTTTCGTTTGGTTCTAACTTCTGGTATGTCTTTTTTTTGGCACAAAAGGAAAACAAAAAATATCAGATCCTAAGCCTAGCAACTATCATAATAATTATTATAAAGTTAAATTAGACTCAACCCTGCAGATAGATAGCATGGCAGGATACGTGGTTGTTCCAGAAGGAAGGACCACCACATCACAATAATGGCACTGACTTTATAACATGTAAATTAAAATTGGATTTTGATAATAGGTTTTAAAACAAAAACGTTTTAAATCCAATTTTTTAATGTCAAAAATCAGTTTTTTGAACTGAATTTTTATTGACAAAAACCGGTTACATAAGCAGATTTTTATAGATAAAAACCAGATTTGTAACCGGATTTGGGTCAAAACTGGTTTTATAATCGTATTTAGATCAAATCCGGTTATGAAACCGGATTTAAGTCATAACTGGTTTCATAACCATAACCACAATTGGGATCCAGATTTAGAAATGTGGCTTTAAAATCCAATCTATAATTATGGTTCTATTTAAATATGGTTTTTGATATAACAATATCCAAACCATAAACACCCGGCAGTAGAGTACCCATAGTACTCTATTCATAATAATAAATTTTGCTATTTAAAAAAAAAATTGATAAATAAAATTTAAGGTGAGGGATGACACCCCAGTCTAAAGTGGTGAAAACTTCTGGACTCGGTGAATTCTTACAAATAGAATTACATTTATGTCACCCCAAAAAAATTAGTGAGAACTTGGACCCAAAAAATGCTAGATACAAAGTCTTGTCATGCTCTACTAGGCTAATCATCTGGAGTTACACACTCTTTGTTACTGTACCAATTTTTTTTAAGTTTTTTTTAACGGTAAAATATTTATATATATAAGGGAGTACAAGAAATACTCAACCCAGTACACATGCTCCAAAGAGCACAATCCTACACCCGAAAAGGGCAAAGAAGCCATTTGTAAACTATCTCCTCACAATATATTTAATGAGGTCTACAAACCACTCATAATAGTATATTGACTCCTAAAAATGATTACCTTTTAAACAGCATATTGACTTTTTTAGGAAATGAGCTGGTTATTAAAATTTTATTTAAAAGTGTGTAAAAAATAATAAATCACTCTATTATTAAATCTAAAATCGTGTTCTTTAAAGAAATAGAATTAAAATTTAAGAGGTTAGATATATTTTTGATCGTTTAAAATTGGTAAAACTTGATTTTGATCTCAATACAAATTTCATTCATTTTTAATCTTTATAGTGTTTTTAGTCCATTGACAGTCTCTTTTAGACTATAAGCACGCAACTTTTGTATTTTTTTAGGGACTAAAAATGAATAATTTTTTTATATAAAACGAAATCAAAATTTTCTAATTTTACATGACAAAAATATATTTAACCCAAATTTAAAGGGAGAGGAAGCTTTTGTTGTAATAGAATTCCCTCTTATGTGATATATATATATATATGGGCGTTCAAGTTACTCCACGAGTAACTCTTATCTGAGTTACTCTGGTTAACATCGCTTCGTAGATATTGAATTTTATCAATCCAACCGTTTAATATCGTCATATTATTTAATGATCATGTATACCAAATTTTAAATAAATTGGACATCAATAGCTATGTAATCATATGACCAACATATTACTTGTAAATTAAAACGTATAATATACGTTAAATTGAAGTGATCTGATGAAGTATCAAATATTTTTAAAATTTTATGAAGTTTTATGGAGTTGATCTACTCAATAAGAACTTTTAATGTGACGGTTCGATTGATGACTTTGATGTCTATTGAGAGATATTAACCGGAGTAACTCAGACAAGAGTTACTCTTGGTAACTTGAACTCTCCTATATATATAATAGAATTAAAATTACTAATAAAGAAAGATAAAAAGGGATATACACCGTCAGTGTAAATTTGTTTTACACTGACGTCTAATGAAAAATCATCATTGTGTAGTTTTTAAAATACAGTTATAAAGTAAGATGATGTGGCAATACGATGAACTCTCATCATGTTGGTGTAAAAATATTTTAAACTAAATGTGCATTCCATTAAGCTCATAAAGAAACTTCAATAAATATTGATAAAAATTTCATGTATACATAAAAAAATAGATTTAACTGATATGTTCTGACAGTATAAAAAAAATTATACTATCATCTAATCATATCATTATTGGTTTATTTTATTATATTATTTCCTAAAATATCTCAATAAACATCTATATAGTGGTGAGATATGATTCAACCATGCTATCAAAATTTGTTACGCTTTTGATGCATATCAATCAATCAATTACTAACTTTAAAAAAAAATAACTATAAAGTTGCTTGTCCAAAAAAATACATAAAGGCTTTGCTGTGAAAAAAATTAACGTAAAAAGATTGGTTCCCAAATGAAAGCTGAGAGAGAGAGAGAGAGAGAGTTGGTGTTACCAAACCAGGCAGAATAAACAAAGGGCCGCCATAGTCACCGGGCCAGAAACCATCTTCAGTCTGCAGTGTTGAGAAACATCTCAACGCTCTTTTCAGCGTCCTTTCCACAACTTCCTCACTTATCTCTTCCTCGTTTTCAATTTTCACCAGCTCCTCGCCTTTTATCTTTAAGCCTTTTTCCCTCTCAAACTGCAAACGTACGTACGGCATAAGCAGCAAAAGGAATATCAATTACTTAATTACTATTAATTTAGCAATAAAGAAAAACCCATGCATCTTTAATTGCGTATCTATCTATTTAATTTAATTAAACAATTGTAGTGCTATATATATGCACCTGGAGTCTCATTAAGAGATCAGAACTATGCTTAGTTTTGAAGCGGTTCTCGTTGAATATTTTCCTAGCTTCTTCCACTTGAGCTCGCTCTTGTTTAGTTCCAAGATGTGGATCGAACTCCCAGAACTGTCTTCCAATATGGTTATTCGCGCTTCTAACCCACTCGTCCTCTTTGCTTTCTGAAAGCCTAAGCTTCCACATCTTCTATCCGTACGTAATTGCAGCTAGCGTACGTGCTTTTGAGTTTGAAATTTTCTCCTAGTAAACAACTGAAACGGGAAGTTAGAGATTATTATCATCCTAAATATATATATATATATATATATATATATATATATATATATATATATATATATATATATATATATATATATATATAAATTGAACAAACATAAACACACATATATACCTTATTAATTAAAGGATCGATTTAATTCAATGTGTTTTTTTTTTTGGAGCAAGAGGAGGGGGATTCCAAAGAATTTTGTTTGAAAGAAGAAAGAGTATATTCTAAATCACGTACATAAATTGAGTTTAGTGTGATAGTATGAAGTGGGAGCCAGACCTTTTATACACACAGCACGGTGACTAGTATAACACCAATTGTAATTACTAAATTCTCCCTACAATAACATCTGAGAGTCTGGACACTGAGAAAGAGCTAAGCCAATTCGGATTCGGGACCATCCATGAGCTCCCACTTACAATTTTTAACGCACAACATTGAATTCGGATTTACTAATTGCTACTTGCAAAATTGTTTATAGTGGATAATGTTTTCCCCCATCAAATAATTGCCTTAACCCCTTATTTCACTGCTTTGTTAATTAAAGAAGACACATTAAAAAAATTCATTTAACTATTAAAGAAGACACAAATATAATGAAGATAATGAGTTTTAGATTCGGGTACATAAATACTAGTACTCGAGTGCGTTTGAGTTTTGAGGCTAATTCTACCGTGCAGCATTGACTAAAATCGTATGAATACACACACATTTCCAAAACGATGTCATAATCACTGACTTACTAAACTTTATGAATGGGCGCATATTTCCAACCGGTAGCAGTGTTTACCAATAAAAAAAAATAACGCGTGGAGCCCAATTCCATTTCTTTGACGCTCTCATTCGTTCAGCAGATTCATTGACGAAAGAAATAAGTGATGGAGAGACTGGGAAGAAATGAGAAATTTCGTTGGTTTGGAGAGAGCGCGCTAAAATCGCATGGACCCACCATTTTCTCAGTCTTCCCTGGTATGCTAGGAAAGTGGAGAGGATTGACTTGACTGTGTTTTTCTCTTTCCATTATTAACCTTGACTTCTCTTCCTTTCATTCTTGTGATTTTTTTTTTTTGGGGGTAAATTGCCTTTTCCTTTACCGATAACCTAGTTACACTCTCCCTTTTCTCTTTTCTCTTATCTTAAAATTTAGGCTCTTCTCATTTGAGAAGTAAATATATATGGTATATTTGGTTTTAAAGATGAATTGTAAAAAAAAAATGTGAGAAAGGGTTTGAGAAGAAAGAAATAACGAGAAATATAATAGATTTAAGATATTGTTTGATATAAGAGAAAAAGAAGAATACGAAAAACAGAGAATAGAGAACATAGAAATAGAATGATTTCATGAGTTGACAACAAAAAACTTTTGTCTAAAATAATATACCATCCTTAGCAAATAAAAATATTAGTTAATTAATTTATTTTATTTTACATAAATAAATTAATAAAGTAATTTACACCAACCTTTTCAGTTCTCTAATAATTTAATTAATTCGTTAATTAATTAGAGTTACACTACCTCTAGTTTATTCCACACACCCAGTCCCCACACATATTTTCTTCCACTTCTCCAAATTTAGATCAACACCAAACCTCCAATCTATTTCACTCCCCCACCCTGATCTCATGAGGATTCCACATGTTTTCTTCCCCCATCCACTGCGGCATTGATCTTCCCCTCCCCTCCCACGTTAGTGCTGCTGCTTGATTACAAAGAAGAAGAAAAATTCTTCCTCCAAAATTCTCTTACAGGCTGCGCCTCACCCGCGGCAATTGGTTTCCAAATTGACTTAGGAATTCCTAAGAGCACCTCTAATGGGACAACTAAGTGTCTGTTTGGTTGAGATTATTTCAATTGGAGAATTTAAAATTGGTAGTCTCAATGCTATAAAATGGAGGTTTGTGGCAACTTCCTCTTTATTACTTTTCTCAACTTCCGTTTTGCAAACTAGATTTTGGAGTCCAAAATCTAAAACAAGTAGACCCAAGTGGGTTGTTTAACTTACTTTTTATATGTACAAATTGACACGTAGGATTTAAGCAACTCATAAGCAATCCAACTAGTTTTTACTCCAATAATAATTACATATAAGCAACTCATACTTGACCCCACATATTTATATTTTCTTTATTTGCACTTAATTTTGATTCAAATTTAAATATTCATTCAATTATTTTAATTAATATGCATAAAAATAATAAGTATTAAAATGTGTAGAAAAATTATTTTAATTAATTTTTAGCATAATAAATTTAAAACAATAAGAAATATATAATATGATATAATTAAAAATGATGTGAAATACATAGGTTAATTTTTCCCCATTGTTTTAATGACATTTCTGTTGAGAATGAGGAAACAAAATTATTTTAAAGTGTTTAGTGAATGTCAACTATATAGTGGATGATAACTAAATTTAAGGGACCAAACCTACGACATAGATAAGCTCCAACGTTGAAAAGTAGTAGGCAACGAAACCTTAACTATAAGAGACTCATAACGTCCCCCTAGCTAAAGTTGCTCCTAAGTCAATCGATTCGTCTAGTCAAAAAAAAAAGTCAATCGGTTCGTCCTGCAATATTGTGTTCCTCGGTGGTTTTAGTAATTAGTTGGAACGATAAAAAAAAGAGACATTTCTAATTTCTTTGCCATTTCTCTTCAGACTTGCGAATACTCAAAAAAAAATGGTGGGACCCACATGGTTTTATTCTCTCTTTTCTACTTCTCTGCTAACGCAAATGAGGTGGATGCATCATTTCTCTTATCTCTCGCCATTTTCTTCGATAACAAACATACCGGTAGGGTAAATTATACTTTCATCTTTTAAGAGAATTTGAATTACATCCACCTTTCTTAAAAAGTAAATATGTATTTTACTTTAATCAATTTTAACATAAATGAATATTTTAATGGCAGCAAATAACTTTAAACCATCATTTAGGAATTTTTTTTCTATTTTTAATAACTTTCAATGTCAATGATAATTAATTTACAGCACTTTATTGTTAATCCTATAACTTTAGAATATAAAATTCAGTTTTAAATAGTCTTTTTATCAGTTTTAGTAGTTTGACAAATATTTTTATTTCATCTTTATTGCTCCATAGTTGATAATAGGATTTAAAACTATATGTCAATGATATTATGAATCAAAAATAGAGGAAAAAATATGCATAAGAAGAATTTGATTATATTAAAAGAGAAAAACAATCTAACATATTTATTTTAGTTTTGAGTTGTTTTTAATATTTCACTAATAATTTAACTTTGTTGTTAACAGGTAGGGCTGGAAATGAGTCGAGCTGAGTCGAACTTGATTCAGCTCAGCTCATTTATTTAACGAGCTCAATTTTCAGCTCAAGTTCGGCTCATTTGGTTCATGAACTAAGTTCAACGAGCTAATTATCGATTCGAGTCTTATCGAGTTCAGCTCAATTATTTAACGAGCTAATACGGTCAGGTGAGATTATTTAACACATGGGCAATCATTTCCCACATTTGTAAAGAAAAATGTCATAACACTTTGTACAGTGTGTTTCATTCTCCGATCTATCTTTTTTTTATATTTTTTGTTGGAAATCTTTTTGTGATATATATATATGTATGTATATATATATCGAGCTGGCTCATGAATCAAACGAGTCAAAATATGCATAGCTCAAGTTCGGCTCATTTATTTAATGAGCTCAATTTTCAGCTCAAATTCAACTCATTTGGTTCATTAACCAAGTTTAACGAGCTAATTATCGAGTCGAGTCTCGAACTATGTTCTAGCGACTCAACTCATTTCCAGCCTTATTAACAGGGATGGGAAAGTGGAATATTTTTGGGATTAATTAAGTATTTAATTAAAATAATTGCAAAAGCAGCCCTCTGTATTGTTTGTACAAAAAAAATACTTTAGTTGCACGGTGCAAATTTAGATGCATGCATTGAGTACAAAATAAAAGAGGTTAATTAGGTAGCTCACTGATTATGTTACAATTAGTATGCAAAGGTCTAAAGCTCAACATAAACTATCTACATGTCCTACCTCAGGAAATTGTAGCAAATGAAGCCCTAATACATGCTCATCTTCATGATCCAACATAAACCGTCTTCACACACATACACACACACAAAAAAGAAGGATCCTAATAAAAGGAGGATTACCATGGAATCAATTTTACCAAAATAAGCAACTAACAAGAGACAAAACATACATACCATATGTCCCCAAAGGATAACCCAATGGTTTGAGTTGGGACACCGAATGAGTATTAAGCAGGAGGTGCAGGGTTCGAATCCTGCCGCTAACAAAAATCTCCCCTAATAAAAGCTAACCACTAACATTTGTCTATAAAAAAAACATGCATACCATATAGCTAAGTTTATTTTCTTAAAGCTTAACAAGGAAATCTCTCCACCGAATTGATATTGTCTTTCAAATGCCTTTAAACACAATAACAATACTCAAATATCTTGAAACACAATAACATGAGCAGCTTAGAAGTCTAAACGTTGTATCCAAATCATAGAAGAACAGCACCAACCACACCTAAGGAACATTACCTAAGTTTTGTCCAATCACAAAAACTGTTGGAAATTGCTGCAAATTTCCAACATTTACTAGAATATTCTACAATGAAATCTACTAATCAATATGTTTAAGAAATATTAAAAAGCAATAAATATCATGTAACACTACATATGTTTATAGGATTTTTAACTCATCTTATCAGTTGATTTTCCTTAATGAATCCAAATCAAAGACTTTTTTTGGTTATAGAACACTCTGCATCATGCTCTCTATATCACTCATGTGGTTTTTCCATCATTTGATCAATTCCAGACCAAACCCAAACAAGCAGATTCCACACAACATAAAGTGAGGTAACATAAAGATCAAAGAAGTGAGAATAGTGATTTAAAAATTGAAAAACAAATCAGAAGACACAAAATCATTGGGAAATTAACTTGAAAGTAAAATCACCATTAAAATCACCAGTAGAATCAAGACTTGTTTTCAAAAACAATGACATTCATCACCAGTATAATCAAGATTCAAGTACATCCTAAAACCCTAGATCGTAAATAATCAGTATGCAACAGAACTTGGAAGTACCTCTGAGAACAAAAAATAAGAGAGATCTGTGACGAACTTGAAACGAGATTTGTGATGAACTTCAAACGATGAGCAGATCTGAAGATTTGCGAAGCATACGAAGTGAAGATAGACGAAGCATATCAATGTTCACACTACGCCAAATTTAGGTTATAATAGCGGTCTTTTAATAGTATTTTTTAGTGGAAGCGTTATTATATATGACACGGAGCTTTTTTGTAGCGCTTTCTTAACTAAGCGCTATGGAAGGGGTAACTTTTGATAGCGCTTGTTATATTAAGTGCTATTAAAATGTGCCTCATATTTTTAAAAAAAGTATTTATAGCGTGTAGCTGGGTAAGCGGTATCTATGTGAGAGTATTTGATAGCGCTTACCTGAAGAATTGCTATTAAAGGTTTCACGTTTAATAGCGCTTACTAGACAAAGCGCTATTAAAATATATACCTAAAAACTAAAAAGACCTCTCCTTTCGAAAAAAATCCTCGCACAGTAGAAGAAAGGATTTCGCAGCACCGCCAAACACATGAAGCATCCAAGCAACCACGAATCGTACGCAGCACCGCCAGGCACCGTGTCCCTCACCAGTCGCCGTTGCCACCACCTTCCTCCCTGGTTTACCTTATTTTCCAAAGAATTGCAAAGAAGAAAGGGATTTCACAGTCGCCTTCATCGTTACCTCATTCTCCAAAAAAAACCCTCGCATAGAAGAAGAAATGGATTTTGCAGTCGTCGTCACCGTTACCTCATTTTCCAAAAAAAAAACCCTCACGCAGAAGAAGAAAGGGATTTCGCAGCACCGCTAAACACACGAAGCACCCAAGCAACCACGAACCTCCGTGAGAACTTGCCGGAGATCGCAAAATCCACCACACCAGCAAGAGCCAGACTCCATCGCAGCTGTTTCTGTTGCGGTTTGGCCCAGCAGTGCCCTTGCGTGCTCGCAGTGGATTCTGTCACGGCGGCACCCTCACAACAGTCACCATCTTCGTCTCTGTCACGGATTCTGTTATTCACCCTTTCATAGAACGGTTTGGATGCTGAATTGAAGTTCACTATTGGGGCATGTTTCATGTTTCTCTCGCTCTGCTTTTCCAGATTCAAAGCAAGAAAGGTACAATTCTTTCTCCCTATCGACTTCTTCAGATCTACAATTTCAATGGCAATGCAACCATAGATTCAATTATATTAATGCCTTCTATCCACAGTCTTATTTTGCGTTGATTAGGGTACATTACATGAAAAGCAGGTATTCTCTCTTTCGATTCTGTTTTGTTCTATCTATTCTCAATTTAATATTTTTGTTTTTGTTTTGAAATTGATGGATTTCATAGATGGAGCTCATAGATGGAGCAATATGATAATGGATTTCATAGATGGAGCTCACTAGTTGTCTCATTGTATTGCTGCTGTTAGTGTTCAATTTTTAATATCCTTGAACAATATACTCGTGATTTAGATTCATGAGTGATTCTTTGCAAAAAATTGAAGACAGTTTAGGGGTAATTGTAAAATTAGAATTTCAAAATGTTAAAATCTAGGGTGTGAGGCGTGCATTCAGAACAAGAAAGAAAACTAGAGCACAACCCAATCGCAGGGTACATGGACAGGGATCAGCAGACTGTGGCGGTGTCAGCAACAGCATCAACGACAGTGGTTCATTCCTTCGAAACCAACTTTACAAAGTAACTATTTAACTATTTATCATGCCACACTGTCCCTTCTTTCTTAATCTCAATTGATCTTCTTCTTTTTCTCTCTGCTCGAAAATATGTCCTCTTAAAGCCTAATTTCATTTTGCTTCTCCTGTTATCTTTCGGTGGACTTTATTGCTCTTGACAAAAATTTAACTTCTCTGCGATTTGTTTTTATTTACTTGCAGACATCGTTGTAGATAATTGTGTTATATGCAGGAACCATATCATGGATCTCTGCTATGCAAGCATAACATTTCAACT
This sequence comes from Calophaca sinica, assembly GCA_037113605.1. Taxonomy (NCBI): domain Eukaryota; kingdom Viridiplantae; phylum Streptophyta; class Magnoliopsida; order Fabales; family Fabaceae; genus Calophaca; species Calophaca sinica. The sequence continues at coordinate 84,971,145 of CM073737.1, forward strand.
GTTGGCATTTTTTTTTCATTTTTCATGTTTGGGCAGATCTATTTTTGAGCAATAAGGTCTCTCCTCCACACCTTCGTCATGTCCTGGAATGCCTATTAGACAAAACAACAAAATAGACTAGGGAAAAGGTCAAGCTTACAAGATATGCAATGAGGAATAATAATCCAACTGGTAACAAAGAGAAGATTAAGAAAAGGTGGAGAGACCCTCTGATGGCCATCACTGCTACGGTATAATCTTAATATTTCCATATAAGAATCTGATCTACTTTTAACCCTGGCTGAAGAGATATAACATGAATCTGAATTTATTCTTTCATCACCATTTTTTTAATCTCCACCCAAAAACAAAAAAAATTTGAAGATTCCTTAAGTAATGTCTAATTTTTAATTGTTGTTTTGATGTCTTATTATCCTATTTGTTAATTATGTTTTTTACTAGTGCATCTTGATTTCTGAATAAGACAAGGAGGCAATATTTATGGAGCCTTATTAACGTGGAAAGTTGATCACTCTCTGTTGTTTGTAATAAGGCTTAAAATGAAATTGTGAATAAAGGCTTCCTTTCATGTGTTTATCCCCTCATGCTACTAATAATGTGTTTGTAATGTATGCTTTGTATCAGGTGGTGATAATTGCATTGCATTTTGATATTCTTTTGCAAGTAATAACTAAAGCACATAGATGTCATGGTGGATAATAAAGGGAAACAAAGTATGGTACTGATATCAAACTTTGACATTTATAATTGAGTCAAAGTATGACAGCCATGTTCTTGACATTTCTTGACATTTTTCCCTATCCACTTCTTGACATTTCTAACTCCCAGATTCTGGCAGGAAATTACCTTATTAAGTCATTTACAACATCCAAATATGGTGCAGTATTATGGTTCTCAAACAATAAGTTCTTCAATTCCTGTTTCAATCAGATTTTGATGTTTATTTTAGCTTCCTGTGGGTGATCGTGATTTATTTGGGATTGGTTTGCAAACTGTGCATTTCTAAGTATGCTTGATCATCTAGTTACAAGATATTAATTGCCGACGGTTTACCTTTTTTTATCTTTTTCTCTATCAGCATAATATTATAAACTTGTTCGCAGTATTTCATTTCGAAGTTTACTTATAAAAGCTGTTGAATCATCCCTTAAACAGGTTGGTGACAAGCTTTACATATACCTGGAGTATGTAGCTGGCGGCTCATATGAACTTCAAGAATATGGCCAATTTGGTGAACTGGCTATTCGTAGTTATCCTCAACAAATTTTGCTAGGGCTTGCTTATTTGCATGCTAAAATTACTATAGAGTCAATCTGGGTTCTTGCTTTGTTACAATTGGAGTTTGTGTTTTAGTTCTTTTTTAGTTTCTGTAACAAATACTATACTTGGTGTGGTATATCACATGAGTATGTCTTATGCAGTGCCTTATTTTGTGATTAATGATATTCCCTTTAGCTTTTTCTGTAAACCAATATTCAGCACAGTTATGTGTTTGATTGATTGTTATATGTATAAGATCCTAAATACTAGAGTAGATGTCCCAAATAGTTTGAGTAGAGACTGATTTAAGTAGTTTGATGGCTGAACCAATAGCTGAGTTGAACTCAAAAAAAAAAAAACTTTGATAGTGCTTGCTCGAGGAACCGCTATTATAAAGATGACTTTTAATAGCGCTTGCTTAAGGAAGCACTATTAAAAGATGTGCTTATAATAGCGCTTCCTATAACAAGCACTATCAAAGGGTGTTATTCATCACACAAAATTGACCTTGTGATAGCACTTTCTTGTACAAGCACTATGAAACGTGTACCTATAATAATGCTTAACAAGTGTACCTATAATAGTGCTTAACAAGTGCTGTCATAAGTCGTACGATTTACAATAGCGGAACCATTAATAGCGCTTAGAAGCGCTGTAATAGGCCAAAAAAGCGCTATTAAAAGCCTTTTTTGGTGTAGTGTCACTTCAACAAGTTCTAGGAGTGGCTTCTTTAGATCGAAGGGCTTACGAATGAAGAATAAGTTCTGGCAGTGAAGATAGAACAAATAGTTTTGTATAGGATGAAAACTTTAGCTGCCACTTTTGCTACGGATTTTAAACATTTCTAATTTAATAATTTAATTTTAATTTTTTTGAGTAAACAAAATATTTTTAAATTTAGTTTAAATAAGGTATTTTATTTTTATTACGAATCTGCAGGAAAATCCGCAGGAAACTTACTTGCGGATTTTTCCACGGATTTCCACACAAGCAGAAGTTGCTACGAATTTTTTGCGACCTTTCATGCGAAAACAGTTTTGCAGGAAATTCCCCAGGAAAAATCAAAACATTTCCTACGGATTCTCATCCGCAACAAATTTTGCAGCTAAAATTAATATTTTTTGCAAATTTTCTTGCGAATTTAAATATGCAGAAAAATTCTTGTGTTTAGTGAATTTGCAGGAAATTTTGTAGGTATTTTCTGCGGATGTTTTCCGCAGCAAATTCCACAGAAAATGCCGCAAATTTTAGTAGTGTAAAAATAATCAGCACTTCTCTCTTTTCTATTTCTCCTATCTTTCTCTTGATGGTCCTGGTCATTAGTCTCTTGTTGCTCCCAGGTGCTCTCCTAAACTTCCCAATAGGATTGAATGTGAAACTTTTGGCTTCAAATAGATAAATTCTTGCTTTTGTATATGCTTTTGTAGTGTTTGCAACGGTTACACAAGAGTCTAATTTAGGCCCGTGTTTATGAAAACAGGCTATCAAGGCGTCGCTTTATCGACATCACCAGCCTGGGAATCAAGTATTTCACAAATGATTGTTTATTTTGGTGTTTCTTAATCAAGGCATGAATATCCTAGCACGCAAGATATATAAAAAACTCTAAATGGAGTTTCTTTAGTCATGAACTTAATGTTCAAATATAATATGTTTATTAAAATAACAAAAATTACTATTATCCAAACCTAATTTACCAGTGCATCACATAAACACACATACTAGCACAATTACGGTATCGATTCCAATTAATACAAGAAAAAATATTTCTTTTTCAAATTAGGCCTAAACTAATTTTATCATACAAATTCCAGAGGCCTAGCAATATTTTGAAAGAACTTGTATCGAATAAAGGAAGAAGGTAGTACCTTTTAATAATGGCATGAAGTAATTAAGGAAGGAAGAAGAAGATGAATAAATGCACATAAAGATAGTACCTTATAATAATTCATAAACCAAATAAAGAATCAAAAGAAAAAGATTGAAGTAGATATAAGTGAGAGGAAGATGCCACACTATTGGAGAGTGAGATTGATAAGCCAATGAAGACCCACCATAAACACTAAAAGAAAAAGCAAGGACACCGATGGTCTATTACCGACATTCCATACCCGTCGCCAAAAAGACGCCTTTTAAGCCATCGATAATTCTAAATCGTCGTCATTTAAACATTACCATCGGCCTAGGCCGTCGACACTCCAAGACTGTATTTTCTGACGACCACAGTCTGTCGGTACCTTTGCCGCATTTTTTATTCCCGCTATGTTTTCCGATACCAACGGGAATAGGCCGTCGGTATTTCAAGAGATGGTCATCGGTAAGACCGCGTCTGACCGTTGAGTTTACCGACGGGTTGAGGCCGTCGGTAACCTCCTTTTTCAACCAGAGCACAAGCCCTTCTCCCCCATTCCCAATTTTCTTTCCTCTCTTCTCTTCTCTCCTCTCTTCCGTCATCCCTATCCCGTTGCAGTGCCGCCACCGCCACCACGCCTGCCTCCATCCTCTTCAACTCCCCAGAACTTTGCCTTCTTCAACTCTCTCATTCCCATCCTCGATCTGCCGCCGCCGCACTCCGATTCGCCGCCCGCACCCGCTACATCGCTACTAGGTATTCCCTCTCCCCTTTCCTTTTTCAGTTTTGCTGGAGTCATCTTCCACTGAGAGGACATCACCTCCCTTTCTTTCAAAGATTTTGTGATTTGTTGTTCCAGATTTGTTGGTTTTGTGATTTGTTGTTCACAGAGATGGTTACATCAATATGTTTCAGATTTATTGTTCCAGATTCGTGATTTTTTGATTTTGTGTTGTGTACGTTTTGTTGCCTTCGTTTTGCGATTTTGTGTTGTATATGTATCAGATTTGTTGTTCCGGATTTGATCTCTCTTAGGGATTTAGCTGTGTTGATCTCTCTTATTTAAGAACCTTAAATTGTGTTTGAAGGATTTAGTTTTCAAAAATGTTTTATGAATTTGACTTGTCAGTTGCTGGAGACTACTTGAGTAATCGTCGTGAAGCTGGCCTCTGAGACCGCCACCTCCTCCACTCCGCCGCGCCACCACAGTTGCCACCACCGCCCGTGCCTCTACCACTACTCTGCAATCGAGGTTGGTTCGTTATGAGTTTTTATCGTGCGAATAATTTTTTATGATAAGGAACTGTAGTTTAATTGAAATTTTGTATGATTAGAGACTGTATTAGATACTGTAGTTTAGTTGAAATTTTGTTTGATTAGGGATTGTAATTATGATTAGAGACTGTATGATTTGTGACTATTATGTAATTTTGTATATTTGGGACTGCAATTATAATTAGAGACTGTATGATTAGGGACTGTAATTATAATTAGAGATTGTATGATTTGTGACTTTTATGTAAATTTGTATATTTAAGACTGGATTTTGTATGATTAGAGAATGTATGGTTAGTGACTGTTATGTAATTTTGTATATTTGAAACTGAATTTTGTATGATATAGGACACATTTTAAATTAATTAATTAGGGTATATTTTAAATTAATTAGGTTATATTTTTAATTAATTAGTTGTATTTTAAATGTGTTATTATTAGATATATTAAATATGTTAGATATATTAAATATATTAAAAATTATTAATATCGAAAAAAAACCGGTATTAAATATATTAAATATTATTAATATTGGTGTAAAACCAATATTAAACGTTATTAAATATGTCTTAGATTACTGAATTTTTTCAGAGTAATTATTAATATTGGAGAAAAGCCTTAGCTTCCTCTTTGAGGTTCAATATATTACTGAGTGCGTGTACTCTTCCGAGGTACCACGTGTTCATTGTATATTGAACCTTGAATTGTCCAAGTCGGACAGTTTGGGAATTTTTTTTTTCTTTACTCGTATAATAGTTGTTGCTTAATTCTCGTATCTTTATATTTGATGAAATTTCGATTCGATTCATTTCTTTTTGTTCTTTGGGTGCATACTTGATAGCGGTATTCATAACTGTGATCATTTAGTGTACTCAGAGACCAATGGAAAATGCTGCTGAAATTTTGTCAAGTATAAGAGATGAGAATTAAGGAAAGACTATTATACGAGTTCTGAAAAAGCTGTTCCTCAAATGGGATAGAGTCATACCATTTAAAGAAAGAGAGCGGTTCTAAGAACGTCGTGCTGCTGAAAGTGTCATGTTTAAATGTATCTGCATTTTTTTGAACATGCAGAAGATGGAATTTTTTCCTTCGAATCGTGGTTGGATGTACGATAGGTTGTATCCGGGGATAAGAGGTTTGAAACAATCTTTTTGCGTTGGGGTTAATCACTTTGTCGAAGCCATAATGGCACATGAAGAAAGGTCGCCTATACGGTGCTGGAGACCTTGCCAGCAACTACAAGAAAGGGACCAGCCGCCTCAACATCAGATCATCATCGAGTAGTGGTGGCAGTCGTTGCTCTACCGCGGATGAGCAGGAGTTAGCCAAGGTGAAGCGGAGACCGACCGCTTCCGAGGAGGAGAACCGTCGGACGAATGCAATTTTTGCTAAGGTGCTGAAGCGACAGGAACAGATGTACGAGATGCTAGCTCGTCAGCAACCTCAGCCTCATCATCAGTCACCTCCGCCGCCTCATGGTACTGATGATGTCGATGACACAGATGGTTTAAAGCATCTCGTGCATGATCAAGACTATCAGGATTATTAGTGATGTTTTGACTTTTTCTTTTATTTTTATATTTTGATATTCTGATGATATTTTTAATTTATATTACGTTTCTTTTTTACTTTGCTTTTTAGTTTACGTTATCACATTTCTTATTTCTTAATATGAAATAAATTAATAATTAAATAACAAAATAATAAATAAATACATAATTTCAATCATTAAATAACTAATTAATTAATTAATTAATTAATTAATTAATTATTTAATTCATAAAAAAATAACAATACCGACGGCCTTACTTATCGGTAGTCGCTGTTTCCCATTACCGACAGCTTTTCCGTTGGAAATTACCGACAGCCTTTCACCGACAGAGTAGACTCGTCGGTAATTCCGACGGCTGCAAAAAAAACTCGTCGGTTATTGTTTGCGATGACCATTTTACCGACGGGCTTGGGGCCGTCGGCAAATCTTCGTTACCGACTGCTTTTTTGCATTACCGACGGCTAGACGGCTACAAAAAAAAACTCGTCGGTAATTGTTTGCGACGACCATTTTACCGACGAGCTTGGGGCCGTCGGTAAATCTACGTTACCGACGGCTTTTTTGCATTACCGACGACTTTTAGCCGTCGGCAATGTCGCATTTTCTTGTTGTGAAAGGTAAGGATACCTTTGATAAGAACCCAAAGAGAAGTAAACTCTCAAAAATTTACAAAGAGTAATATTATTTCTCAAATCAAAAGTGATGAATGAAGGAGAATATAAGCCTATTTATGGGTGTTAAGTATGAGTATAATCTCCCTCCTTTCCATAACATGAGCACATGTGTAACTAGGCATCAAGTAAAACTGAAGCCTAAACAAACAAGCCCAAAAGTAAAAAAGACAACCAATTTAAAGTCCAAATACATAGTTAAGATGACAATAATAAATTAAAAACAACTAAATAAATTTCAGTCCCACTGGGGCTCTTTATTGGGCTTGACCCTTCAGTTGGATTACTTGACCCAATTTAAGTGCTCCTTTTGGATTGGGCTTGAGATCTTCATTGGTTTTGGGGTCTCCTGAGTCTCGTAGGTCTCCATTAGAATCTGAAGCGGAGATAGGATCTTTCCCTGAAAACTCTAAGAGGGAAGTGAACTCGAGGTAGGGAAAAAATCCTTCCCCTAAAACTCCAAGGAGTTGGATAGAGAAGTAAATCTGAGGCGGAGAAAGGAACCCTCCCCGATTTGGAGAGAGAAGCGAATCCGAGGTAGAAAAAAGGACCCTTCCCCAGAGCTTAAGTGAGTGGGAAAGGAAAGTGTTAAAATAGTGCATATAGGATTCAAGTTTCGTAGGAAATGAAAGGTTATAACCTTTCCTAAGAACGACAAAGAGTTCAGTAAAACAAATTCAGAGGCTACAAGGCCAACCCTTTTCCAGACTACGAAAAATGGTCAAATACCATGAGGTGACAATCTCCTAAGGAAAATTGCAGAGCAAGAATATGATAAGTGTTTGGCACCATATGTAGACATAAACAAGTGATAGTCACCTTGGATATCAAGGAAGACAGTACCGAAAGATAACAAATTATCCCAACCTTTTGAAGCTAATAGGAAAAAGCAACACCTAAAGAATATTAACAATAAAGGATCTGAGGTCGTTGGAACCTCTAGGACCCTTAGTGATTGGAAAAAATGTGATGATAATGTAAAAAAATAACAATGCAAAGCACATAAAAGCAAAAAATGATCCACTTAATATAGCACAAGAAAAGGAAAAAGTTCATCGTCATTACAACAAAAGGGTCAAATACAAGAACCGACCAAAAAGATAGAAAAGATCAGACATCTGGGGCATCAAGAGTCAAAGCGGAAACATATGGATTTGCCTTATGAACAATTGGGTGTGCCTCCCTATATTTCTCAATAGGAATTTCCCCAAGGTGATATACCTCGGGATCAACATGATTGGTCCATGTTTCCCCCTAAGCTCAACCAAAGTGTCATTGTACACCACCAACAGTGTAAACCAACGAGAAGTATTCAGCCGAGGCATATATAATTTTACAACCGACATCTTGGCAAGCCTGACTAAACTTATTGGCTCGAGTAGCGACCTCTTTGTACTTGATGGCCAAGGCATTCTTTTCCTGACACGACCGAAGGTTATCCCTATGAGACCCTTATGAATAATTGGGTGAGCCTCCCTATCTTCCTCAATAGGAGGCTTCCCAAGGCGATACATCTCGGATCGACATGAGTGGCCCATGTTTCCCCATAAGCTCAACCAAAGTGTCATCGTACACCACCAACAGTGTAGGCCAACGAGAAGTATTTAGCCGAGGTAAATAGAATTTTACAATCGACATAGCGTTCTCAAAAACATCTTGGCAAGCCTGACCAAACTTATTGGCCTGAGTAGCGACCTCTTTGTACTTGATGGCCAAGGCATTCTTTTCCTGACACAACTGAAGGTTATCCCTGTGACATCCTTAACCGCTTTCTTAAAATGTTACCAAAATAGGTATACATATATTGATTCATGGTGGAATAAGGTAAAAACTACGAGTTTTTCAAAACTTTCGCAATGGTTAAGAACACCACATTCAACTCAATCATTTTACTGAAATAGAAGGAAAACAATAGTTCCAAAACCATTACATATCTCGCGTGGAAAGGCAATTTTAAATACAATAAAACAAAACCCAAAAGGCCGATGTCATATCGTATTAGAGCTTACAATCCCTTAGACAACTTAAACATGAACTTGAAGTCTAAAACATGAATTGAAAATAACTTAAAAATAAAAGTCTATCTCTAGACTACTCCGAAGACATAAATGCACCAAGTCATCCGCTAGCCTCGGAGTCAGTAGCATCTACAAACATATACATAAACACAAGAAGAACGCAACAATAAAGGGGTGAGTATGTTGTAGTTGAGTTGTGTTGGAATATGATAAGGTAAACGAATGCACATACTATCAACATATGCATGAAGAACGGCGAACGCAACAACAATAATGGGCGACGACAACTGATGTAGGAACAATTGGGAGCAAATTAAGTGCCAAGGAAGAAGGAAGGCAATGAAGAGGGAAAACAGAAACGTGTCTAGAGAAGAAAGAAAAATATGAAGAGAGAAAGCAATGACGATGGTATGCGATTCTTTTTTTTTTTTTTTTTTTGGGTATTCATGCAATTTTGTTTTTAAAAAAACCATGTGTGGGGTATTTTTGGAGGGGGGAAAAAGAAAAGAGGCGACGGGGGTGTATTAGGAAAAAGGGAGTGCAACTAGCAACCCCCTTGTTTCCTGAGCCAGCCATCAAGTAATGATTTGGCTTTGCGAGCTCCGTCCACTCCGATCGCTGTAGTAGCTGTAAGTAATTGTAAATTAAATGCAACGCACGGACGAATTGTTATGATTCCATTTGGCATTCCAGAATCCACAGGCTCTCTCTACTCTCGTATCTTGTACTTGTACTACTCGAAAGCAAAGCAATAACGATCCTTCATTATTACCATTTCTCCACTCTTTGATTGGCCTCTTGCAAATCACACTACAACTACATAAATCGCAGGTTCGCTACTCCTACTCATACTCACGCCAAACGCTCATTTCATTTGAATCATCGTCTCCATCTCCAAATTGTTGCTGATTTCGTTTATTTGTTTTTTGTATTGAAACCGCAATGCATTTGTTAGAAAATGTGGAAGCTCAAGATTGGCGAGGGAGGGAGTCCATGGCTTCGGTCATTGAACAATCACGTTGGAAGACAGGTCTGGGAGTTCGATCCTAAGCTTGGATCGCCACAAGATCTCTTGGAGATTGAAACTGCTCGCCAGAATTTCCACAATAATCGCTTCACCCACCAACACAGCTCTGATCTACTTATGCGCATTCAGGTCCGTCTTCTCTCTTTGCTGTTGCCGTATTCTATTCCGGTTAATTTCAATTGTCAATTATTTCGTTAGTTGTGAAAGAGGCTCACTGGTTTTCTAAAATATTCAAGTTATCACTGTATGCTTGTTAGGGACACATTCCATCTTCACATCCAGAAAAATCGTTTCGTTGTCACGTTATGCTAAGGGGTGTGATTATGATATTTGGTGGTGCTTTACTATGGTGTGAAAGTTGTATTATGAGTTTATTATTCCAGAAAGTTCAATATTCTTTCGTATAAAACAATGTAGTTTGCAAAAGAGAACCCAATGAAGGAAGTCTTACCCAAAGTCAGTGTCAAAGATATTGAGGATGTAACCGAAGAGACTGTGACAACAACATTAAGAAGGGCCATAAATTTCCATTCAACTCTCCAGAGTCATGATGGACACTGGCCAGGAGATTATGCAGGTCCCATGTTTCTTTTGCCTGGCTTGGTAAGTTATGTTTTGAAAAACTACATCTTATCTGTGAAACTTGTTCTGTGCTATATAACCAATATTCTGGAATCACTTGGCTTTGCCAAAACTTCAACCATTGCCTTCAAAAATTGGTGTTTTCATTTAGTTTAGTATTTAGGTTTTCATCTTCCCTCCTCGCTGATGACGATGAGAACTCTACTATTTGGGATATACGATTAAGCAGGTAATTACTCTGTCTATCACTGGGGCTCTGAATGCAGTCTTAACAGAAGAGCATAGAAAGGAAATGGGCCGATACCTCTATAATCATCAGGTAAGAAGTTCACTCTATCTTTCCCCCTATTCTATGGGCTTCTCCCAGAAGTTCTCCAAATTAGTTAAATGTAACTGCAGAACAAGGATGGTGGGTGGGGTTTGCATATTGAAGGTCCAAGCACCATGTTTGGCTCTGTCTTGTGTTATGTTGTTCTGAGATTGCTTGGTGAGGGACCTAATGATGGACAAGGGGAAATGGAGAAGGCTCGTGACTGGATTCTTGGGCATGGTGGTGCTACTTTTATAACATCGTGGGGGAAGATGTGGCTTTCAGTTAAGATCTTAGCCTTATTTTGATGATTTTATTAACAGACATAGCGCTGCGGTTTATTTATTTCCTATTTATATTGTGGGATAGGTACTTGGAGTGTATGAATGGTCTGGAAATAATCCCCTGCCTCCTGAAATATGGCTCCTTCCATACATGCTTCCATTTCATCCAGGTTCTTGCTCTTTATTCTGGTTGTATATGTTTCAACTTTCTCAGAGAGAAGACAAAGTTACAGAAAATTACTAAATAAAATGGATCTTTTGGTAAAATCATTTCCAGATTTGGAAAAGCTAGCCACTTAACTGGTTAACAATGTTATATGAGTTGTCTCTTACACCAACAGCAGCAGCACCAACGAAAGTTTTTACTCACTAGGTGGGGTGAAAAAAGAGATCCGTGGGTAGCTCTATGGATTGAGATAAAAAAAGTTGGATCACTTAGAGTTGTTTCTTAAAACAGAAATATTTTTTCAAGAATTTCTTTTGTTTTTTTGTAACTTTTCTTAAATATTTATTATATTCAAAAGAAGCTTCCTTCCTTTACAGTTGAGTGTTTTTTGTTATTATTTCTACAAATGGGTAAGTGTTCTGATCAATGAGATCAGCTCGTGCATCGTTGTTTGAAACATTTCCCCCAACATTGGGCAACTTGAGAAGAATGACTATTTTATGGAATAATGATGGTGATAGAATCCTGTCAACTTGCCCAAGAAACCCGAGTTTATTGGTGAAGAAATAAATATTTTGATTTTATGTTGAGCAAGGTGACTAACTTAAAATTGTAGAAAAGATTTATTAAATAAAGTTTAAATTATATCCATATTTTTGGAAGAAGGCATCATCTGTTCATGACTTCATGTGGTATATGCTGTTCTTAAGGGACTCGATATTCTTAAATTCTTATAAATGATTTCATTGTTAAATTTATTGTCGATATTCATCTTAAACATTGTTTGATGTTCCATTCATTCTTTAGTGAAAACAGAAAAAAGAAAAGAAATCACATTTTTATGCTTTACAGGAAGGATGTGGTGTCACTGTCGGATGGTCTATTTGCCAATGTCCTACTTATATGGTAAGAGGTTTGTTGGTCCAATCACACCAACAATATTATCTTTGAGAAAAGAGCTTTATACCATACCATACCATGATATAGACTGGAATCAGGCTCGCAATTTGTGTGCAAAGGTTAGTGAAACTGCTAGCTGGTCCTATGAAAATGTCACGTGAATATTGTTTCATTTGGATTTTATCATTTATGATGGCCAAAATAGAATAGCCCGAACCTACTTATACTAATGATATCATTGAAAATAGCATCCTAACTTTGTTCCTCTCTTTTGCTTCTTTTTCTAGTGAACTACATATTTGGATTTTATCATTGAAAATTGATGCAGGCACTTGCCTGAGCATTGGGTACTTCTGTTATGCCATCATAAATTCATAACCAAATCTTGCCATCATCCACAATGGCAATCATCATGTTGCTATTATTATCTTATTTTTCGTTTGCCACTGCATATCCAACTCATTCTAGGATTTCTAGTTTATCACAACACAAATCACATCCTTAGTACAAACTTTGCTCACTCCATAACCATAAGTATAGCCTACCACATCTAGTGTCAATGGCCAACTCGCCCAAAAACTTAAGCTGTTATGTGAAAGCACATAAATGATTTTATATCTTTAACTCGCTCCCTTATGCAAGTGCCCTTTGTGCTTGAAAGTGGGACAAAACACCTAAAAATGACATTTATCTATAATCTATAACAATTAATAATGGGGATACGATAGTTTTGGTGAAGCCTTTTTTTTATGGCAAATATACCCTTTGCAATAACCACCCACAAAAACGTCAATAATGACACTGTTACTCTTTGTTCATTACGCTTTACAATTTTTTATTTTCATGGTGGTCTCAAGACACTCTCTCCCTCTCTCTGAAAATCTAGCTTTTCACAATTATCATATCAATCCTTCCTTTAAGCTTAACATCATCACAGAGAAACAGAACAACCCCAATTCTCTTTTCGTCACTGCATTTCTCATCTTCAAGGATTGTATTTTTGGAATTTTAGTGTTCTAGAATTTACACATCGAAGCACAATAAAAAATCAGGACAGACGGGTACGGTAGTGCCGGTCTTTCTGCTAGTTTAGAATAATGGGGGCGTTCATAATTGAAGTCTTGATTACTTGTTCATAGGTGATATAATGCCATGTTATGGACAAACTCTCCCAAAAGCTTGAGCTATTACACAAAGACTCATGAATAATTTGATATCTAACATAAAGAACTTGACATTTGATTTTTCTAACATTTAACTACCAATTTAATTGTGCTAGAGTTAAGTAAGAGTTACAAAAGGATTATTTTGTTTTCTGTGCAGGAAGACTTATACTATCCTCACCCACTCGTGCAAGATATTCTCTGGGCATCTCTACACAAGGTTCTTGAGCCCATTTTGATGCATTGGCCTGCCAAAAAGTTGAGAGAAATGGCTACAAGGACTGCAATCGAGCATATACATTATGAAGATGAGAATACTCGTTATATTTGCATAGGTCCTGTAAATAAGGTAATTGTTAGAGGGAGCATATACATTACGAGCATTGGGTACTTTTGTTATGCCATCATAAATTCATAACCAAATCTTGCCATTTATTGTCTACTACTTTCCACCCTTTGAGAAGGAGTATGAGAATAGTAACATACTGTTGCATGATTGGCAACTTTCATTTGTCAAGTGTCAATCGTTTATTTACATCACCTCCTTAATTTATTTTCAATGTATTGATTATTTTTTTTTCGATGCCTTAGCTTCCCTTCCATGTTCCACTTATTTTATGTTTCCGGCTAAACCAGGAAATGCTGAGGAATACTAACTATTTAGTTATTATTATTCTCAATGGTTACTATTAGGTGTTAAATATGCTTTGCTGTTGGGTGGAAGATCCAAATTCAGAGGCCTTCAAGTTGCATCTTCCACGGATCTATGATTATCTATGGGTTGCGGAAGATGGCATGAAAATGCAGGTCAACATATAAGTCAACTTACTTTCATCCTGCTAGAGTTATCAAGTGATATTTTTCATTCAATTGGACATATTCACTGATGATTAGTAATGAAATGAACATAACTGTTGTCTCTTTAGGATGTAATATGTGGAATCGATGTTACAGCGCAATCAAGCTTTTCTTAAGGTCATATGCCAGAGTCTATTAAAACAAATTAGTGTTACAAAGCAACACAACCAATTTTTGTTGCAGGGTTACAATGGGAGTCAACTATGGGATACTGCATTTGCTGCCCAAGCAATTATTTCGACTAACCTCATTGAAGAATATGGTCCAACTCTAAGAAAAGCTCATACATACATTAAGAATTCACAGGTGATTTATTTACATTTATCATTATATAAGTTGCTTTGGTTTTCCCTTGTTGATCAGAATCTCTTCTTTCCTTCTTTCTTGAAAGGTTTTAGAAGATTGTCCGGGTGATCTTAGTAAATGGTACCGTCACATTTCAAAAGGGGCTTGGCCTTTTTCCACTGCAGACCATGGATGGCCAATTTCTGACTGCACAGCAGAAGGACTGAAAGTAATTATTGATAAAAAAAAAATTAGACTTGCTTATTTGATTCTTTATTTTGATTTGCATTTTCTATTTTCAGGCTGCCCTAGTGCTATCTAAAATTGCACCAGAGATTGTTGGTGAGCCATTGGATGCAAAGCGATTTTATGATGCCGTAAATGTCATTATCTCATTACAGGTAGCTAGATTCCTCATTATTCAAGCCATATTATCTGAAAAGTTATTCTAGCAAATAAATCATGGTGATTATTTTATTTTATGCTTTTGCTTGTTACTATTGGTTCCTTCCCTACTTATGATGCTAATGTCAATAATAAGTCCAAGTTATTCACTCATCTTATAAGATCCTTCGCCATATAGTATTTTATTGCAAATTGTATTTGATATCAAGTCAGCTGTTTATCTTGAAAATGAAATGCTTCTACCTTGCATTTAAGATGAAACGCTGATGTAAATTTTTTATCAATTAAAATATAACTGAAGCTTCGTTGGAGAGATAATTGGCAACACCAAAAGCCGTGGTATGGTAGTGTTAACTGGTTATGATTGCAGGGCTTTGTAAAACTTCTTGTGGTAGACATAACTAAGAATGTATTAAGGGAATGCCTAATTTTCACAAATTTTTATTTTATTAGTTAAAAGCACTACAGTACTAGTGGTATACATATTTGCTATCTCATCATTTCTTCAAGCCTAAACATATGGTGATACACTTATAAACCTTCGGTTTGGGCATGAATTAAACAGTTTCAAATGCATTGGTGAGAGCTTTAGCTAACATGCGGCTTAGCCGCCCACCATTTTGACTAATGATTTCTTTCTTAATAAAAACAAAAGCTGTCTTCTTTGGGTATGTCCTCATCATTTGTCTGCTTAAGAATATGTTCTGAACGAATAGCATCCAATAAATGTTGAATAGGGAAATTTGTTATCCATAAATTCACACAAGGTAAGAGAACTCAATAATAGATAGGAACTCCATTTTGATGAAGTGTTTGTGTATATGTGCTGTTATAATATCTATTTTTATATTGAATTCAGTCTTTTTAGATAAGTGACATTTGGCCAATTTCTCTATACTGATATAGACATGAGTTATGGCAATGCCTAGCACTATTTGAGTTATCACATATCTAAGAATAATACAGTAAAACCAGAAAACATCCAAGAGAGAGAAGAAACATTGCATAAGCTCAAAAGAGTATAATATTCAGGAGAGAGAGAGAGTATAACTGAAGATCTTTCTTCTTTTATGTTTACTGTGTTTTTCTAAAAATATATTATCTTATAAAAAATATGAAGTATAATACTAATTCTTCTCAGCAAAAGTAATTGATATAAACTGTAACTTGAGATGATTATTAATTTCATTCTTATAACACTAAAGTTTATGTATAAAATGTATTTATTTTTTTCCCTTCATTGCAGAATGAAGATGGTGGCTTTGCAACATATGAGCTCAAACGATCTTATGACTGGTTGGAGGTAGCTTTATCTTGTTATTTTGCCTGTTTCATTTGTTTTTTGTACATCATCTTTGAAATATGAAGCATGTTTTAGGAAAAACAGAATCCATGCTTTGTTTTTGTTTTAATCTTTTAACAGCACTCCTTGAGCTCCCTTTTGTGTTCTGAAATGTCTTTCCTTGCATATAATTTTTAACTATATTCCTTTTATTTCAATTAAAGTTTGGCGATAATCTCTTTATATACAAATCAGTCATCATAAGAAATTGGAAATAAAGAACCAGGCTACTTGAAAATCATTGAACTCAGAACCATAGCTACTTTTTTCCATTCACGTGTCAGGTTGTCAAGCACAAGTTTTTGGATTGATGCCACAAAAGCTACTGCATGTTGAATCATTGTTTAAGAACAAATCTTTTCAGGTTTCATTGGGCTAACTGTTAGGTTTCAGATTTGGGTTCTAGTTGATCCTGAGAATTTGGGAAGTTGTTTTTGTATCAAACTTTATGTATAAATACACAATGTTGGTCTTGACAATGCCTTCTTTGTTGTCAGATAATCAATCCTGCTGAAACTTTTGGTGACATTGTTATTGATTATCCGTAAGCTATCAAATGCTTGTTGAATATCGGTTTTTTGTATCTCTCTTCCATTCTCCCACCCCATCATTTCAATTTAATCTTTTAATATTTCCTTATTCTTTGTTCTTAGTTATGTGGAATGTACGTCAGCAGCAATTCAAGCTTTGACATCATTTAGGAATCTATATCCCGGGCATCGTCGAGAAGAAATACAATGTTGCATTGATAAAGCTGCTGCCTTTATTGAAAAAGTACAAGCTTCAGATGGTTCATGGTTTGCTTCTCCCTTTTGGGAAACCACTTTTTTAATAAGCTTTTCTATTGTTATTATTATATGTAATATTCAGGTTTTTTTTTTTTTTTTTTTTTTTTTGTATTCCTGCATCTCAAGTTTTTTCTACTCATTTTCCTGTCAGATTCGATTTCTGATTGGAATTGAATTTAGTTTAGTTGACCACTAACCACTCAAACTGCTAAACAGGTATGGTTCTTGGGGAGTTTGCTTCACTTATGGCACTTGGTTTGGGGTGAAAGGGCTGATTGCTGCTGGAAAGAGTTACAATAATTGCTCAAGCATCCGTAAAGCTTGTGAATTTCTGCTGTCTAAGCAGCTCCCATCTGGTGGCTGGGGAGAGAGTTATCTGTCATGTCAAAACAAGGTCAGTTTGCTGTTTCTAATGGCAATAATATCGCTTTTTTATATTGCAGAATTGATAATAAGCACATGCTTCGTAGAGTCTATTCTGACCAATCCTTTTCTTAAAAAAACTAAAACCTTGGAACTTGTTGCACAAACATGATTGCAATGATTTGAAGCATATGGGTGTAGAACAGTATGCAAAAGTGAGAATGGATTTAAATCAGGAAACCAATGTTTGTACAAGTAATAAATAGCAAGAATACTAATCCCATAATACGTCCATTGTTTGAATTTACCTGGCTTGGGCACTTCCTTTGGTAGTCAGCTGTGAGCGGGGAATAGAAAGTCGAGATTCTCTCTTGAGTATGACCTAGCTCCTGATCCCAATACCATTGGATGCCAATGTCTGCCTAGTTGGCATCAAGTGAATGATTTGACATGAAGACATTTGTAAACTAGTGACATTCATACCTATGCAGTTGAATTTCATAGTATGAAGGGTTTGGTATGATGACCTCAAAATGCTGAAATCTTGAAAATTGGGAAGAACACGAAATCCAAGAAGATATGAATTGTGGAAATGGTATTGAAATCGAGCTCTAGATACCGAATTGATTTAGATTCGGATTATTAGTGTTATTTTTAATTTATATTGATTATTATGTTATTTATGATATCTTTTCTTCTTTTTAGGGATTTTATCTTTGATATAATATCAAGTTTATGGAAATTTAAATTTTATTAAAATGATGTACTGATTAGGATTTATCTACATCTTTAGTCTATTTAGGTTTATTATTGAGTAATGAGTTATAAATACCCTTTATCTAGAATTTAGGCTTTTATGATTAATTGATTATACAGTTTTTTATTCAGAAAGTAACTGAGTTGGAGGAGCACTCCGCACCTAAGGGAGTCATTTAGGCTTGTGAGGTAGTACCTTGCTAAGAGGAAAACTCTTGGAATATTTGTTCTACATCAATTTGTATTTGAGTCTCATTTTTTATATCGCTTGTGTGGCCCTTACACTGTTTTGGCCACTGTTTTGGCTTTCATGATTTTCCCAAATCTCAGGGCTTTTGCGTTTTGAGCCATTATCGGACTCAAAGCGCTGAGATCCATCCCCCTCAGTGTCCCTCACAGCAACATGTCACCAAAAACTCACTGAAAAAGCTCCCAACATGGCCTCTAACACCATGCGCCACCTACTTAATGGATGACGATTATGTTTGCTTTTTCATTGCTCCATTTCATCGCTACCTAGTGTAGTGGAAGAACCACCTTATGTCAAATGCTACGTGGATCACAAAGGATATTTTCGTCAGCCAGGTCTGGCTTGTTTAGATCATCACTAGTTTTCTGAGACTCTGGTGGAGATTTCCTCTCACCCAACGAAAATATCAAGGAAAGCATAATTCAAGAAGATAAACAAAAATGATACAGTTGGTTCTAGGAGATATACTTTTGAATCAAATTTTTAAAATAACTCTTGAGAGTGAGAATACTTGATTACTTTTGACTATGTAAATGCTGAGATTTCTCGAGTCATCTCTCTAGCAATGTCTCTTTGTTCAGGTTTATTCAAATCTGGAAAGCAACAGGTCCCATGTGGTAAACACTGGGTGGGCTATGCTGGCTCTCATTGATGCTGAGCAGGTATAAAGCAAACTTTGCTACTTTTGTAATGCTGCCATTATATTGATTTAGTTTATTGTTGCACAAAAACCATTTTTTATTTGTTTTAGGGTAGTTTATCATTTTGACAGTTAACTAAAATAAGGACCATTCTGCTTTTAAATGAAATAGCTTAGACATGCCTATGCCACAGGCTGAATAAATTCATATTAAAATGTAATTATTTAATTGTACTAATATTGTCATATAAGTTTATATATCATGTTAAATTGCTATTTAGTTTTTCAAATTTGCGAGAGTAACTTGTTGGAGCTTAAAGATAATATATGATACAAGCTATCCTCCTCTATCTTCGATTGGCAGTTGATGGCATATAGTTGCTATCATTGTCATGCCAGATACAATGTCAACACTCAACAACCATGCTTTTATTGGTGGAGGAAGGCCGAGTCTGGGGAGAGGTCTCGATCCTTTCCCGCTCCCCCTCTCTCTGGTTTTATTTTCAACCTCTCCCCACCACACTTATGTTTATCAAAAGAATTGTTTTTAAAATTCATTTGTTGGAGAAGAAAAATTATGAGGACACTCTAACTGATAGTAGGAATATTATTAGCAATGAATATATTTGGTAGAATTATTGTAGTTGAGACATACCGTATTTATATATTAGTTGTAGATTCAAATTATTCAATGATTACCAGAATTCATCCCCACCCCCCTTCCCCTTAAAAAAGTATTGGAAAGAATAAATAGATTTGTTAAGTGATTATTTAATTTAATGTCTATTTAGATATCTAAAATTAATTTTACTCCTAACAAGACCATCGTTTTTGGTTTGTGATTTTATGAGTAAATAAGTATGATTGTTGTTTAAATATCTGTTGTAATTAATACTTTAATCTCTATCTTTAAGAACAGAAGTGACAAACAAAATTGGGTAAATTATAGTGGGACTAAATTCATGAGTCATACTATGGAACTTTGGGAGAAAGTGATTGAGCGGAGATTAAGACGAGATCCACATCACATAAATCAATTTGGATTTATGTTGGGTAGATTGACAATGGAAGTTAAATACTTTCTACAAAGATTGATGGAGAGATATAAGCAGAATTGGCAAAACTTATACATGATTGACAGCAGTCGTAGAAATTGTTGGAAGTCTCACATCGCTTGTCTCAAATCTTAGGGTGCGGTTTATATACCTGTTGGGAAACTCTACTTAACACCAATTGGTTTTAGGATGAGATCTAACTTGATATCAGAGCCAGAGTCCATCTTCGTCATTGTTGCTCTGTTGGGGGCAACCTTCCTGTGTATCACCTGTTCTGGCAGGTATCTGTGGAAGGGGGTGTTGTTGGAAGTCCCACATTGCCTGCCTCAAATCCTAGGGTGCGGTTTATATACCTGTTGTTAACTTCACTTACAATTGGTTTTAGGATGGAATCCAATAAAAATATGGTTTCTTGGTCAACATTTGCCCAATCACTCGACTAAGAAGGTATAGGATATTGATGTCACAGAACGCCAGCAGTGGTGGAAAGCAAACTATCAATTAGTTTCTCTTTTTGGGTAATCCATTAATCCCAAGTTGTTGGTTCATTTTCATACTTACAAAACTTGCTACGCCAATTTGGAAGAAAGTGTGAAGCATATTTCCAAATGATGTTTAGTGTCTTTATGATATGGTTCATAATTTGGTTACTCTTCAAATGACTGATCAAGACCTCCTATAGTACTTGAATAGAGCATAGTATGCCATTGATGTGGTCAAATTGCTTTTGACTGGTGATGATCTCACTAAGATGGTATCAAAGCCTATTCTAAATTTGTTATTGAGCCACTTGCATTTGTTCATGTTCCAGATATCCAGTCATGAGCAATCACGGGTGTGATGGGGTGTATGGAGATTTGCCTTTCGCATTTGTCTATGATCCAGATGTCCAATTATGGGCATCAAGGGTGTGTCGAGACCTGAGATCCCACACCGACCCCGACTAGAGATATGTGGCCAAATTAGTCCTTATAAGACTTAGGTAATCCTCACCCTTTGAACTAGCTTTTGGGGTTGAGTTAGGCTTAGCCCAAATTCCAAGAAGATCCAAGTGGGGTGGATGAGTGTAATAGAGAAGTATCACTCTAGATTAAAGGAAAATTTTGCGGCACAGCCGTAACACTTGCAATGTTGTATGGGTTTGAGTGGTGGGCAATAAAGAGCCAATAAGAAAGGAAGCTCAACGTAGCATAGATGAGAATGTTACAATGGATACGTAGTTACACAAGATAAGATTATGAATACAAGTATTAGAGAGAAAATTAGGGCAGCTCTCATTGTAAAATGATGGTAGAATCTTGTCTTTGGTGGTTTGGACACATGTGGAGAAGACACGCTGTAGAGGTCCATTTAAGGCGAATTGACCATATGGAATATAGTCACATAGTTAGAGGAATAGACAGATAGAAAAAAACTATAGGCTAAACCATCAAAAGAGATTAGAGGTAAAAAAGCTATCTTCAAACCTCGTACATGATACAAAATCGGTTTAATTCATGTAGCCGGCCTACCTAGTGAGAAAAGACATTGAATGTTGTTATTGCTGATTATTGTTGTTTTTATTTTGTAAAATCTTGCAAATTTATGGACAGCACAATAATATCTACATGATAATCAAGGCTTTTGTACTTTTCTGTCAAGCTGCCACCGAGAATTATGATGATTGCTTTGCTGATTGCCAGTACATTCTGGGTTTCTATCCTAGTCATGTGATTTGGCATTTGACGTTTTCCCAATGATTGAATACTTTGTCAATGCATCACATCGTCTGTTTACGTAACCATTATTTTGCTGGAGAAAGAATATGTGAGCGTTTGGATAAACATTTTAATTATTTGTTTATTTAATAATTGTTTATCATAGGAGAACTTACGCACAAGTTTGTACAATCGAAAAAGAAATGAAGATAAACTTTCCATAAGCTGAAAACAGCTTTCTGACATATCATAAAGTATTTTTATTAAGCTCTTCTAAACACTTGCACAAATGCTTATATTTTAAGATAAACCCAAATAAGTTGTCCAGATTGTAATTGTTGTCATGTTCTCACACCTTTGGTTATAATGAAACAGGCAAAGAGAGATCCAACGCCACTGCACCGTGCAGCTGTATACTTGATAAATTCCCAAATGGAGAATGGTGACTTTCCGCAACAGGTATAGTCTACATCATAAAGTGTTTAAATAATCTAAATACCAAAAAATATATCATTTAAATCATGTTACTATTCTATAACTTCAGGAAATAATGGGAGTCTTCAACAAGAATTGCATGATCACATACGCTGCATACAGAAACATATTCCCCATTTGGGCGTTGGGAGAATACCGTCATCGTGTATTGCAGGCCAGTTAAACATCCTTTAGTTAGGATGCCGTTGGAATTATTTCGACCTCTTTCCATGGTTCTTATGAGTTTGGTAGTCTGCTGAACAGAAAGCAAACTCGTGTGGAGAATATCTGCAAGTTTTTTCTATTACTCGTTAACGCCTCTCTTGCTTCCCCGTGCCAGAGGAGCTAAATTTATAGAGAAAAAAATGTTTGTGTCGCCCTTCTTTTTAGCACAAGGAGCACAGTTATATGCTTTTAACCATTGATTTGAATAGTTGTTTACAAATCAATGTCAGAAAACGAAATGTTTTTTGAGACAAAATTTGAGTATTTTTTTTAATTAAAAAAATTTGAGTATTTGATTCAAAGAAGGGTGAGATTTTAATGTAGAGGAGAGGATAAGAGAAAAGGTCCTGGATATTCTATTTGGTTTTGGTTAAAGAGGAAGGAAAAGGAGAGAAAATAACCCTCTTTGTTTGGCTTGTAAAGGGGGAGAAGGTAAAATAAAACTAATTTACTATTATAATAATACATATTTTTATATGTAGTTTACTTTTATCATTATGATGATACCAAGAGGCTATAACACGAAACTTGTCATTCAAGCATGTGGTAGGGAGTTCGGTTCTAAACTCGTGAGTCTAGAAAATCATTTGTTGAGTGATTGGTCTCTTGGTTGAGGTATATCCTCGGTTCAACCCACAAGATATAACACTTGGGGTATCCTTGGTTCACCCCACAAAAAATAAAACAGAACTCCTCTAAGTCCATTTGTCAGCATGAAGTCAATATCAATAAGCATTAAGTCAGTATCAATAAGGAAATATTTTCCTATAATTTGGAATTTCTCGCTGATGCACTCCATTTTAACCTGTTCAAATCGGCATGAGACGTTCCAGTTGAATACAACTGTTTCCTTTTCAGAAATGTTATTTTGACAAATAACATTTCGGGACACCGTATGTAAGGACACCGTATTTCCCTCTTTTTTTATATTTATATTTTTCTTTCACTTTCCCTCTTTTTTTATTTTTCTTACTTTTCTCCCAACACTTTTACAAGAACACGTGAAGGACTTCTTTCTCTCATTTACTCGTTTCCTCCCACCACACAGCTCTCCCTCACGAACTCGAGCTCTCCCACTCTTCCAAGCTTGTCATCTAACTCCAATTCCATGATTGAAAAAGCTTCCATTGTCACCTAGTTCATCACCCACCACTTGAGGTCAACTTTATCTCCATCATTGTAAGGTAACTTATTTTTTTTCTTTCCTGTTTTGTTCTTTCCTTCTTTCTCCACAAATTTGGGTTCCACAAATTTGGTTTGCAAATCTTGTCTGTCTCCTTCCTACAAATTTGGATTGTTCTCCTTCCCTTGAAAAACCCTATCATATAGCATTTGCTAGGTATGAATGAAAGTGAATTTCTGCTACTGCATTATTGTTACACATTACTGATCAAGTGGTTAATGGTGTGCAAATATTTGGTTAATGAAGTACATTGGGTGGTTAATGAGTTATCCATGTACTAACCAACTATGACATATCACTAACCACAAAGTTGAACCCTGTTAACCACGTATGAGCATTTTTTATTAGGTATTAAAATGAGTTTATCCTAGTTTACTATCATGTTTATTGAGAATATGGTTAATACTGTACAAATAGTTGGTTAATGAAGTATACTGGGTAGTTAACAGGTTAATTATGTACTATATGTGTATTCATTAACCAATTATAACACACCATTAACCACATATGTGAACCCTATTAACCAAGTTTGAAGGTGCCAAAAGAAATCATTAACCCACTCATTATATGTTGTAGTTTTGTTGTGATATTTAAATTTATAACCTTATTTGATATAATAAGCTTGTAACTCCCTATTATTATAACATAACTTATGATAGATCTAATTAGGTTATTTTGTGCAGTTTAGGTGTGGCACCCACAATTGAAAATTCATGGATAGTTCAAATAATTTCGTGGACTGTGGTAGTGTTCATGGTGAATCTATTGGAGATGACAACTTTAATGATGATCACGCAAGTTAGGAGCCTGCAACAGGGATGTGTTTTTCTTGCATAGATGAGGTTAAATCATTTTATGGAGAGTACGCTTCAAAAAATGGTTTTGGGTGGAAGATTAGAACATCAAAAAAAGGAGATGATGGGAAGATCTGCTACTTAATCCTAGCATGCTCAAGAGGAGGGTCTCAAGTGTCAAAAATTTCATGTACATTGAAGACACTTCCGACTAAGGCAAAAAATTGTCCTGCAAAGATTTGTTTTAAGTTGGGAGAAGATGGACTGTGGTACATTAAAAAATTTGAACCTGACCATTCTCACGAGATCAACCCTACCAAGGCAAGGTTGTTTAAGCCTAACAAGAAAATGAACCTGCATGTAAGGAGAACAATCCAAATCAATGATAATGCAGGAGTAAGGATCAACAAGACTTTTCAATCTCTTATTATAGATGTAGGAGAGTATGAAAATATACCATTTTGTGAAAGAGACGTGATGAATTATGTTAACAAGGAAAGGCGTACAATTGGAAAAGAAGGTGATGGCAAGGCCTTGATAAGCTATTTTTGTCAAATGAGGGAACAAAATACAAATTTCTTCTATGACATAGATTTGAATGATGATTTTTATGTAAGGAATGTGTTTTGGGCTAATGCAAGAAGTAGAGCTACTTATGAATCTTTTGGAGATGTTGTGACTTTTAACACAACATATTTGACCAATAACTATGACATGCCTTTTGCTGCGTTTGTTGGTGTGAATCACCATGGTCAATCTGTATTACTTGGATGTGGCTTGCTTTCAGCATAAGACATAGAGTCATTTGTTTGACTTTTCCAATCATGGCTTCGTTGTATGCTAGGAAAGGCCCTTGTGGGTATTGTGACTTACCAATGTAAGGCTATGCAAAACGCCATTGAGTTAGTCTTCCTTACAACTCGCCATAAGTGGTGCTTATGGCATATAATGAAAAAAAATTCCTCAAAAGCTCAGCGGAGAAGGTGAATATAAAAGGATTAAGTCTGCAATAAAAGAAGCGGTTTATGATACAATCATAGCAGCTGATTTTGAAGAGAAATGGTATACTTTCATCGACAAATTTGAGCTTCGGCAGAATGATTGGTTGAGTGGGTTGTATAATGAGCGTCATAGATGAGCACCAACCATGTTAAAGAAATATTTTTGGGCAAGTATGTCAACAACACAACGAAGTGAGAGCATACATGCTTTCTTTGATGGATATATCAATTCAACAAGAAGTCTAAATCAATTTGTAAAGCAATATGATAGTGCTCTCAGAAATAGAGCAGAAAAAGAATTTGAAGAGGATTGTCGATCAATGGATACAACAATTCCTTGCGGCTCAAACTCGTCAATTGAAAAGCAATTACAAGGCGAGTACACTCATGCTAAATTTAAGGAGGTTCAAGCTGAATTTAGAGCTAAAATGAATTGCGTTGCCTCCTTGAAGACTGTGGAGGGTTGCCTTGCTATTTATCATGTGTTGGAGGAGGTGTTAGTTGGAGAAAGACCAAAAAAATGTGTCTTTAAAGTTGTCTTTAATCGTGACAACCATGATCTCAACTGTGAATGCTCGTTGTTTGAGTTTAGAGGTATTTTGTGTCACCATGTGCTATGTGTTGTACTCAAGAGAGGCTTAAAAGTGTGCCAGAGAAGTACGTTTTAGCAAGATGGAATAAAAATATTAAAAAGATTAGTAGCTAAAGATTGGTAGAAAGATGAACAACTTCTAGCAAAAGGGACCTGGTCCTGAAAACGGAAAACTCCAAGAGTTAAGACAGTTTAGAAGTAAAACTGACAAATTGGGGTATCATGTAGGGTGATAGAGTATTAGCAGAGTATTAATTTTCAGGACATAGGGTTAGGGAATTTCAATCTCGGATGAACAATGAGGAACCTATAACCAACATTTCACCATGAACCAGCAAAAATGGGGAACCTACCATGGCAAATAAAAAGCCAAAAACACATAGACAGAGCAAAAAACACGTAGACATTTCAAAATGCCTTCACTTCCCTTATTCACACATACATCACCTAGAGTCAAAAACAGAGATAAAACCCCAAAAATGCATTCCAAATAAACTCCAAAACAGAAGCAACCATAACCAGCAAAAATGACAAATAAACCCTAAACACACCAAAAATGAAAAATAATTACAATCAGAAAGTTGATACCTTGCTTAAAGGAGCCTCGTCACCACCGTCTTCAAGTCTTGCGGGAAGCTCGTCACCACTGTCTTCAACAATGGCGGGAGGCTCGTCTTCACCACCGTATTTCACGAGCTCGTTCAGAGAGTGGGAGCTAGAGATGAGAATTGTTAAACCGCGTAGTGGCCTTGCAGGAAGCTCGTCACCACCGTCTTCAACTATGGCGGGAGGCTCCTCTTCACCACCGTATTTCACGAGCACGTTCAGAGAGTGGGATCCAAACGAGCTTGGGTTCGCCACCGTATTTCACCGCGTAGTGAGGAAGGGGAAAGAGACAGAGCTTGGGTTCTCTTCAGGACTGCGTGTGAGGAGGGGAATGAGACAAAGCTTGGGTTCTCCAAGTTTCTTTCAGACTCTAAATGAAATGAAGGAGGGAAATATTTTATTCACAATTTACGAATTTGCCCCTACCCATATACGGTGTCCACCGTATGTTGTCAAAATTAGGTGTCTGATTAACATTTTTGTTTCCTTTTTGTTCCATTGCACGAGTTTTGCAATTGGATATTAGTTTGCAAGGTTGAATTTTTTGGGCAATGATATTCGGTAATTTTTGCTTTTTTTAAAAAGGAAACTTATTACTCGTATTTGTGGAGGCTTCATTTTTTTATTTGACCATCAGTTATTTTACTATTACTAAATTTTGTGTGCCCATTGTCTGCTTTTAAATGAAATTTTCTATAAAAAAAAAAAGTTCAAGTGAAATTTTCTACTTTTCGTGCTTTTCTTTTTTCGATGGTTTGCATTTTGATTACAAAAACTTGAATTCTGATGCTCATTTTTAAATGCACAGGTGGTAGAACACAGGGAACATGCTTGGATTTTTAACCATAAATTAAGATACTTTAGTCAATATTTTAAAAAAATTAAGTTTTTGCCTTTCTTTCTTCTAGATCTCCCAATATCAGAGAAGTGTAAAAATTGAAGGAGGAGGTATTTTGATCTCATTCTTTCCCTCCTCTATTCTTGTTATGGGCCGGCCTCCGAGTTGGGCCTCCTAACTGGGCCTCCGAGCTGTACTCTACAATATTCGAGCCATACCGAGCTGAACCCAATATCGTCCGAGCTGTAATGGGCCGAGCCCATTGGCCGAGCAGTACTCTCCCGTGATGATGACCTCTATCCTAATACGAGAAGCCCCGGACCTAGGGGAAGGGCGAGATAAGGGCTAAGAATAATATCTGAAGCTGTTATGAACCCCGAATATTAAGGAGAGGAGATAAGCTCTATCCACTCCAAGAGAATACTTGCTGAGGAAGGAAGCTAGCATACAACTCAGAACTACCACGCCTATATAAAGGGGGCTTGACCCCTCAGGTTAAGGGATCTCTCTCTACATTCTCTACTCTCTCTCTACCTCTTTCTGAACCCTAAACTCTTAACTCATCTCTATGATGCAACTCATCTCTATGATGTGAGCTCTACGCTCATCCTAAAAAGCCCTATTTAACTTAGGCATCGGAGTGCCTTTGCAGGTACCCCACCCACCGGTTTAAAGGAGGAAGGACATCGCGCTCGGAGGAGGAGTACTCACCACAGAACTCATCACCCATCTACCACGCTGAAGAACGGAGGTAGGAACTCGTCGAAGAGCTTGCACCATTTCGTGCATTAACATTGGCGCCCACCGTGGGGCCCGGTAAAACTAGCTTGGGCCTCAAGGATACCACACGAGCAGGATGGTACAAACGAAAAGCGACGAGGAGCACGCCGCACCGAGGATCGCCACCGGAGGAGCTAAGCCAGAACACAGTCAGCCAGAGCCAATAGCCGCCTAAAGATCCGATCTTGGAAGCAGATCGACCATGGCCGACCATCACCAATATTTCAAACGTTACTGTTTATCACAATCTTTGTACCCGCAAGGAGTACAATAAACTCAAGATCTACTCAGGAGGAGCATTACCACCAGGAGGGAGACCTCAAATCATCCTTAAAGAAGAAAGTAGACATCAAGCAAATCAAACAATAAAAGGGATTCAACCGAGTACGATTTGCAACTTGGATGATCACGTCTAGCCCTCTAATCAAGTATTACCTTACCATAATTCTCTGACAAATTATGCATCGAAAGATGATGACCACAACATCATCATATTTTCACAATCAAAAAATATTTCTCGATGATATATTTACGTCGTTACTCATAATTGGCCTAAAGAGTATTTCTTTGGTGAACTATATTTACAATCACACTGGACAAAAAGCATGGATTTTTATATAATAAAAGCTTGGGAGACATCACAGCAAGTCGATCGATTTTTAGCATGATTTAAATCCTTATTTATCTTATCAAAAAGAAAAAATACCTTTTAAGATTGTTGCAAGTTTTTAAATTAATTTGTGATTTATTCATCATCACATGTTGATAGCTCGCGTGCGTCAACGTAAAATTAATTCCATATAGCCATAAATATTACTAAGTTGATCCTTGTTGTGGCCCGATCCGATCTACGTAGGTCGGCACCATTATTGATGGAAAGCTGACAATACCATCTCCCATGTTCGGTTCGTTATTTGAATTCAAATAATCGTATCTACTCATATCTCCTCTCCTAATATCCGAAATATCCTATCATATCTTTTACTAACTACTTTTTGGAGAGGTCAAGATAAAAATCAAATCTTTGGGTATCCTAAGAATCAGGAATGTAGGTCAGCCACACAAATCAAGGAAGAGATCAAGATATGCTTGAAAAAGCCCAACTACTCAACTTGGTCAAACTCATCTCAACTACCGAGCTAACCTCAAATATTCAGATATTCGTCCGACCTCAAATCAGATAAATAGATGACCTCAATGAGCTCGAAAGGTCGTAACTCGACCTAAGCAGCAACCCCTGTGGTTTAAAGACACCAGGTCAGCATAGAGGCCTGGCGAGCTCTAAAGCAGCTCGGAAGGTCGTAACTTGACCCAAAAACGACCCATGTGGTTTAAAGACACCAGGTCAGCATAGAGGCCTGTCGAGCTATAAAGCAGCTCGGAAGGTCGTAACTCGACCTAAAAACGACCCCTGTGGTTTAAAGACACCAGGTCAGCATAGAGGCCTGGCGAGCTCTAAAGAAGCTCGGAAGGTCGTAAATCGACCTAAAACCGACTCCTATGGTCCAAAGACACCAGGTCAGCATAAAGGCCTGATGAGCTCTAAATCAGCTCGGTCAAAAGGATGAGCTGTAAAGCAGCTCGGTTAAGGTCGTAACTCGACCTCAGTAAAACCTCTACGGTTTAAGAGACCAGGTCAGCATAAAGGCCTGACGAGCTCTAAAGCAGCTCGGTCAAGGTCGTAACTAGACCTCAACAAAACCTCTACAATTTAAGAGATGAGGTCAGCATAAAGGCCCGATGAGCTGTAAAGCATCTCAGTCAAACCTAATGCGGGGCAACAAATGTTTCAAACTCAGTTTGGAAACAAGTTTTTAGAAAGGAAGCCACCCTGGAGCATGGAGAGCAATACAAAGTGAAAGCAAAAAATCATGGTGATAACCAGATAAAGAACTCGCCAATAAAGACCAGCTCTCCACTAGCTCGGAAAAGTGAAGCTCTCCGTGAGCTCACTAAAAGCAGCTCTCCACAAGCTTGAAAAAGGGTGAAGCTCTCCGTGAGCTCACCAACAAAGATCAGCTCTCCACGAGCTTGAAAAGGGTAAAGCTCTTTGTGAGCTCACCAACAAAGATCAGCTCTCCATGAGCTCGGAAAGGGTGAAGCTCTCCGTGAGCTCACCAACGAAGACCAGCTCTCTATGAGCTCGAAAAAGTGAAGCTCTCCGTGAGCTCACTAAAAGCAGCTTTCCACTAGCTTGGAAAAGGTGAAGCTCCACGTGAGCTCACCAAAGAAGACCTGCTCTCCACGAGCTCACCAACAGAGATCAACTCGCCACGAGTTTGGAGAGCTGAAGCTCTCCGTGAGCTCACCTGCAAAGGCAACCCTGCCACAAAGGAGGTCGGGACATGGTCCCCCTAGTCATCCCAAGTCGGTATAAGGACGTGTTGAGCTCTACTAAAACTCACAATGGAGGTCGGCATGTAATTAATAAGTGTCGAGGTCGGCACGACCTCCACTACAATAATTTCTTCAAATGTAGAGGTTTATATCTCAACATGTACTTCAATTCTTCAAATTCAAGTACAAGTTTTAGGTGGGAGTAGACCACCATAGGTTTGAGCTCGACCTACTCGGAGACCTACAGTTCAAACCTGTTTAGAGCTCTACCTATCTTCAAATCAAAATACAAGTTTGGGGTCGAAGCTCTACCTATAGTTCAAACCTATTTACAAGCTCTCCTTGTACTTCAGCATAAGTATTTATCAGAGCTCAACCTAATCTGAGCTGGACCTACTCGGAGCTCATCCTCATCAGAGCTCAACCTGCTCGTAGCCCATCTTGATAGAAGCTCGACTTGCTCGGAGCTCATCCTCATCTGAGCTCGACTCGCTCGGAGCTCATTCTTATAGGAGCTCGACCTGCTCGGAGCTCATCCTAATCTGAGCTCGACTCAACCAGTTTGGAGCTCGATCTGCATTTAAGCTCCCCATGTTCAAGCGGAACTTTGAGATAATTGGATGACTTCAGCGATCTGGATGACCTCAAACTGCGTAGATAATTGGAAGACCTCAGCGATCTGGATGACCTCAAACTACGCAGATAATTGGATGACCTCAAGTCACACATCAGATACCAGCTCGGACCTCAGAGATTAGACCTCATAGGTCATCTTTGATTTTTGATATCATACCTCGCATATCAGATCATCCTACCTACTACTCTCAAGCAGTAATTATGCTATTTCAAGCTCAGCAAGAGCAATTCTATGATGGGGTCAACTCTTACAAGGTATTTGGAGAATACCAAATACTGACACTCTAAATAGATGCTCAGTTGATCGGCAAGCAAGTCTAGGGGGATGGACAGAGATTAGACCAAAAGAATCTTGTGGTCGCATCTTGGCGACCTTTGCAGGAGAGGAGGCAGTCGACATGTTGGAAGGGGTCGACCCGGGAACTTGGGGCGACTTTCTCTTTCTTGGCCTTCCACCTAGCTCGAATACCAACCTAACGAAAAAACAATTAAACCCTATACCTTTTCAGGCAAAGGGTCTAGGGGGCTTGTGTTATGGGCCGGCCTCCGAGCTGGGCCTCCTAGTTGGGCCTCCGAGCTGTACTCTACAATATTCGAGCCATACCGAGCTGAACCCAATATCGTCCAAGCTGTAATGGGCCGAGCCCATTGGCCGAGCAGTACTCTCCTGTGACGATGACCTCTATCCTAATACGAGAAGCCCCGGACCTAGGGGGAAGGGCGAGATAAGGGATAAGAATAATATCTAAAGCTGTTATGAACCCCGAATATTAAGGAGAGGAGATAAGCTCTATCCACTCCAAGAGAATACTTGCTGAGGAAGGAAGCTAGCATACAACTCGGAACTACCACGCCAATATAAAGGGGGCTTGACCCCTCAGGTTAAGGGATCTCTCTCTACATTCTCTACTCTCTCTTTACCTCTTTCTGAACCCTAAACTCTTAACTTATCTCTATGATGCAACTCATCTCCATGATGCAAGCTCTACGCTCATCCTAAAAAGCCCTGTCTAACTTAAACATCGGAGTGCCTTTGCAGGTACCCCACCCACCGGTCTAAAGGAGGAAGGACATCGCGCCCGGAGGAGGAATACTCACCACAGAACTCATCACCCAGCTACCACACTGAAGAATGGAGGTACGAACTTGTCGGAGAGCTTGCACTATTTCGTGCATTAATAATTCTCATTCATTTCTCCTCGATAAAATACTATGTTAATATAATGGTGTTTATACTTTTTAAAAAAAAATGTTGTTTATACTTTATATAGTTTTTACTTGGATTAGATGAGATTTGGCTCCTCTGAGAGGAAGAGATTGATTGAAAAAATCAATAAGAATAAACAATTTTTCAATTTATTATACATGCGTATAATAACAATTTTCGTTGATTTTTAAACCCATAATTTCTATCTTTCACTTTTTTCTCTTTAAAGTGATTTTTTTTTTACTTTAAAGGTGTTTGTTCCGGATTTGGCTAAGCCCAATTCAACAAATAACACTACAGCGCAGGCCCAATCTCTCCGCTAGACTATGGTCAACTACAATTACCTGATTACCATCCTCCACTCAATCGACGGTCTCTTAGTTCGCGTATCACATACGCCACCGAACTCCAATCGTCGATCACATAGATGGATTAGCTTTCACCTCGCGTAGCACCATGGTGCCATCTTCTGCCACGTGTCCCGAACTAAATTACTTCATATAAAAGGGGACCCACTACAGTGAAAAGGTACGCATTCATTACATCACACTTACCTCATCTGAGAGAAATACTGACTTGAGTGTCGGAGTACCTATGCAGGTACCCACCACCGCGCTCTGCCTTCGTCACCACCGTACTCGGCAAATTCTCCAACTCCGGCCAGATCTACGTTCCTTGCTCGGAACATTGGCGACCACAGTGGGAGATTTGTTTCACTCTGAATAGATCTTTCCGAACAACACCATGGCCGGTCCTTCGCAACCATCTCGTCGTGCTACGAAACATAATCCTGGATCTCGCCCTTCATTGCCTTACGTCGATGGACAGTTGGTTTCCGTCACGCCAGAACCTCTCACTGCCTGAGGTGCTACGGTACTCGTTCCCGTCGTAGTGACGGAAGTTCCTACTTCACCGGTTCTGCCAGGCGGAGATCCTGCTATCACCGCTGCGGTAACCGAGCTGCGCTTGGAACTTCAGCCTTCGATGATGGAGAACATGCTTTCGATCATTCAGAAACAAACTCAGATGATCGAAGACCAGAATCGTAGGATTTTCGCGATGGAAGATCACTGGGCAGAGATTTTCGCTTGTGCAGTGGCACAACACAGATCTCATCGGAGATCTCCTTCCTTCTCCAGATCCAGATCTGAAGAATCCTGAACAGAGAGACGTCGCGAACCTTCCAGATTTGGAGAACACCGATCCACCGTTCGAGAGTACCACACCCTTGATTCATCGCGTCACAGGCAAACTGGTGAACAATCTCCCCACAGATGGGAGACACATCACCAGTCGTCAAGTGCCGGCAGAACCACAAATCGATCATCGACAAGGAGGCGGAACACTTCACCGTCTTCGAGGAGATCATCGCGTCGATCACCTCCAGCATCATCAAACTACGATGGGAGCAGTTCACCTCCTCACATAGGGAGATATGATGATGACAACGATCTTCCTCAAGCGGGACCGTTCACAGAGGAGGTTGTCGTGTTCCCTATCCCTCGCTCCCTCGAAAAACCACTAACATTCGAGTTGTACGATGGCACATGGGATCCTGACGAGCACGTCGGCCGTTTCGATACTATAATGCGATATCGGAATGCCAAAGGACCAATGAAGTGTAAGTTGTTCCCCCTGACCTTGTCGAAGATGGCGTTGGCCTGGTTTCAAGATCTGAAACCGAATTCGGTCGGGTCCTGGACCAAACTAAGTAGAAGGTTCACTCGTCATTTCACTACTTCACGCTCCCAACATAAGTCCGAAGCCACACTCGCGGCTATCCAACAGGGAAAGAACGAGTCCCTCTGAAGCTACATCGAAAGGCCATGCTGGCCAAAGAAGTCCAAGAAGACATGAAGATGTATCTATTGCAGCAAGGCTTGATCGAAAAAAGCCTCTTCCATGTCCACATCGGAATCAACCGTCCGACTGACTATAGCAATCTCCTACATCACGCGGAGAAGTTCATCGGCTACGAAGAACAATGCGCAGTAGCGAGGTACAGGGAGGTCGATCAGGGGAAGGATCCGACCAAATCCAAAAAAGAGAAGGAAGCGAGGACTCCGATTACCAAATACACTGAATACACCTCACTGAACACCTCTCGCACTCGAATCCTTGAGGAATTCCTGAACACAGAGTTCAAAGAGGCCGGCATCAAATTGCCAAACCGATTTAAATCGAGACCAGATGCAGATAAGACCAAATATTATCGTTCGCATCAGAACAATGGCCACAACAAAGAAGACTGTTTTGTGCTAAAAGATATCATCAAACACTTGATCAGAAAGGGGAAGTTGCAGAACTATACCCTCGAAAGGTCCGACAAGAGAAATTCGAGATCCCCAACGACACACGTTCATGACACTTCGGCTCCTATAAATGCCCGACATAAGATCGACGAAGGAGAGCAGACACTAGCTGCCCATATCGCCATGGTCATCACTGGAGGACCCCAGAAACCAGGGGGTCCATCAATTAAAACAACAAAGAGGAAATTCAAGGACATCGTAGTAGCCGCTGTCAACTGGTATTATCCACTTGTGAGTCGATCTAAGTTCAGTCGACCTCCACTGGCCTTCTATGACGAAGACTTGATAGGAGGCAAGCCGAACAAAAAAATCCTATTACTGATCCGGGCGATGATTGCAAATGTCGATGTTCGGAGAGTTCTTGTCGATCAAGGAAGTTCCGTTGACATTATGTACAAAGGACTGTTTGATACACTCAATCTTGCTGACGATCTCCTCCTTCCATGCGAGCGATCCGACCTGCAGGGATTCAATGGAGCCAAGACAATGCCAATAGGGCACGTCGACTTGATGATGACCTTCGGTTCGCACCCGAAGGCAAAAATGATGAAAGTGCTATTCTTGGTCCTCCCCTGCAACTATGATTACAACTGCATCATCAAAAGACCGACCTTAGCTGCTCTAGGCGCCGTAACATCAACCATCCACTTGAAGATGAGGTTCCACCTCGACACTAGTGAAGTGGTTACCTTATGTGGCGACATCGAAGCGTCTAAACGCGGCTTCGAAATAAGTCTCAAAAGGACACAAGCTGATCGGATGAAAAAGACAGTAACAGAGAAACACAGTTCCTCCAATTGATGGTAGCTACAGCGATCGACCTCCATCAACGACAGTTTGATCTTGTTTTATTTTTTTTTCATACTTACTGCTTTGATTTAAGAAGTTTATCTTACAATACAAAGGAAATACATACTTACTTCAGGTTGTAATCGACACTAGTACTTAATGCAAATTACGTTTCTAATGCGTTTCATATTGTGCTAGGAAACTGCAGGAGATCGTACTCCAAAAGAGCTACAAAGTCTCACTTCGATAGGTTTCGCCGAAACCTATAATTCCCAGCACCTACGTCGACAGGTCTTGGGCAGTCCAATAGTACTCCCGAAGCACCTCGACAGTAAATAGTGATTTAATATTATTGCCAACGTTACGGGAACCTGACCACGGTTTTCATCTAAAGACATTGTCTATTGTCAACAGTAGTCAATTAATAGAATGACAACAAAAAGCATAATAGGGAAGTAGCAGTCTAATTACTATTCGTGGAATTACCTTTTTGTAAAAGATATAAACTTCTTAATTACTAACATGTAAAAACGTTGATCCTCTAGCCATCCATCATAACACAATACATGAGATGCATCAGAATAGATCCACAACCACACCAACCCTTTTCGAAAATATTTCCTTTTAAAAAAATTAATAAAAAACAGAGCTTGCTAAGGAATCTGAACGAATAACTGAGAAATTAAAAAATGAAAGATAAAAAAGACAAAAACAAAAAAGCACAACACATTTCTATCTGAAAAACATAAACACATTCATAACTCAGCGAAAGCAAAATAGCTAAACAAAAAAAAATGAAAAAAAAATAAAGCAATGGCGCACCTATGGAAATGGAAGTTTGGTTGAGCAGAATAGAGAGTGAAGACGAGAGATTCTTCTTCTTCTTCTTCTTCTTCTTCTTCTTCTTCTTCTTCTTCTTCTTCTTCTTCTTCTTCTATTTTTCCAGCTTTGGTCAGAGGGAACAGAAGAGCGTGAATGAAACCTAAAGAGATTATCAAACAGATTAAAACTAAAAAGGGTCAACGCTATAAGGTAAAGGAACAAACCTATAAGAAAGGAGGAGGAAACTCAACCAGATCTGCGACGGGGCTTCAAAGGAGAACGGCGGCGAGAACCACGTGAAGTAGAGGTATTCGAACGACTACAAGAGAGGATGAGAATGACGACAGTACAACGGCGAGAGAGAGGGCTCAAACGACAGAGATAACAAGGAGAGTGTAGCGGCGAGAGAGAAAGAGAGAACAAGGAAAGTGAAGTAGGGTTATCTCAGAGAAATGCTTCGCGCGTATCTGAGAATGAGAGGGAGAAAGTTATTTTAATCAAAAGAAAGACTTTTAACACCGGTTCTAGAAATAACCGGTGTAATATGTTAGGTTTTTAACACCGGTTATATACAAACCCGGTGTAAAATGTCTTCAGATTTTAAATCGCAAGCGTTCTACACCAGTTGGATATATAACCGGTGTAAAAGACCTAATTCTTTTCCGTTTTGCACACTAGTGAATACGAAAACATTAGTAAAAAAAATACAATATGAGAACAAGTTAAGTGAAATGTTTTTTTTGACAAGCTAGTTAAGGGAAATGTTAGCGGCCCCTCCCCATTTTAATTGCAGCACCTCCCACTCACTTAAAATGACTAAAATACCCCTACCCCATAAAAAACTTAAATTAATCCCATTATTCTCCCCCCAAACTCCACCCCACCACTCCCTTCCCCTCCCACCATTTCTCACCACTACCTTTGGTGCCCCCTTCAACCACACTCCACCATCAGTCATCTCTGTTGCCACCACCACCTCCCTCCCCAGACTTCCCGGTGAACTCGCGAGCCCAAATTTTTTTCCTTGTGTTTTCAGCCATAGTATTCTAGACTTATATGAATGTCCATTTGGTTTAAAGGAATTGAGAATGATTTTAAAAATGAATTTATGCATCTTAAGGCATTTTAGGCTTGATATGTGAACAATCAATTGGATGGAGACGTGGCAAATTTTAACGGACCTAAAACAGAAATAATACATGGTATTTAGGGCCTTTTTGAATGTCACCCCTTTATTCATTGTATGTGTTTCCTGTGTGTATGTGCATGCAAATATTATTTTATGTTTTATTTTGTGGGATATTTATACGACTCTGATAGGTGACATCAGGCCGAGTTTATTATCTAATGATATGCGGACCATTGAGATGGATTCTATGTTTTGAAAAGAGGCTTGTTTATGCCCACGTTTAAATTTGATTGAGGTATTTCAGTAAGTGATGTATTGTTTTCCGCAGCGTCAATGTGATATCTTTAATCTATGCGAAAATGTTTTTGAAAACTCGTCATTTTACAACATTTAAAACCTTTTAAATAATTATTATATTAAATAATAAATACTTTGGGGGTTAAGGATGTCACAAATAGGGATGGAAAAAAAACCCGCACGGATTATCCGCATCCACAATGTGTAATAAATGGATAACTATTAAATGAGAGTGGGGATGATAGTACCCACCCCATAGATATCCGCAAATTCATTACAATTATTGTTTTATTATATATATATATATATATATATATATATATATATATATATAAACTATGAATTTTTCTATCACTTTGAGATGGAATAAATATTATTTGGATGAACCCATAATAATAAAATTTTGTAAATGTATATAGTTTATAATACAATATTAATATAAATATAATATGTTGCTATATTATGTTGTTTTATTTTTTATGTTATATTATTAAATACCCATGAATATCCATGGATACCCGTTACACACATAAATATTTGTGGTTATGAGTATGAGGAAAGTACTACCTGCACCCGTCTCACCTCATTGTCATCCTAGTCACAAAGAGATATGGGTAGGAAAACATACACCTCCCATTTAAGAGGGGGTGAGTATATAATTAGCATCGACCCATGCTATCCCTGGCTCTCCCTCACCCCGTTCCTCACCTAAAAAGAGAGCATAATGCTTCTACCCCTAAAACTAACCCCTTTTCCTTTCCCCACCCACCATCACCATCTCCCAACAGTCACCACCCTCCCCCCAACTTCCCACTTTCAGGTTGCCCTCCAAATTCCACATCCACACGACATCTCTGTCACCACCCTCTCTCCCACTTCCCACCTTCCCGTCCACATGCAACTTTGTCACGAGACTTATTTTTTTTCTGTGTTTTCAGAAGGTTCGAAAACTAATTTTCAGATATGTTTGAAAATTATTTTTCAGACTAAAAAGTGTATCATGTTTCCTTTCATAAACTGATTTTTGTAAGCAACAAAATTGCGTCGCGAAAACAAGTTTCGAGATGTAGAAAATAAATGGGTAAAAATGGGTTTCCGAACGACAACCTTTTTGCCTTTAGGAGGCAAACAACTAGTTTTTTGGCTTAAAAATAGTCTAAAAACTAGTTTTCAGGAGGCTAAAAATTTGATTTCCATAAACTGATTTTCTAGTTTTGGCAAAAAAAAAATTATGGAAAAAAATAGGGGACAGATAGGGACGGATGCAAGACTTTAAAATTGGGGCATCTGACTCTACTGATTTATTTATTTATTTATTTATTTATTTTTTACTAATTATTGAGTAATTGTATTTTTGCCCCCACTTAAAATTAAGTGTTGACCCACTAAAGATAAAAAAAATAATAGAAAATGAGCTATTCTCTTTTGATATGATTGAGAGATGAATTGTTGAATTGATTTTTTGGTCACATACATAGAGAGAGATATATTTTATAGTGTTAAAAATGAAAAAAAACATACAACAATTTCAAATATATGAAGACACATAGAGGACAATTATAATTCGTAAATGTTGAAGTGTCATCAATTTTATGGGTATGTAATGCTATAGTTTTTGTAATCTTCAATATTTTGCTTAATGATAATGATGTCATTATTTTATAGCTTATGCACCGATGTATTTTTTTATATAAACATTTATAGTATATCATCTTCCCCCCACTAGTTGATATTTCTGGATCTGTCTCTGGGGACAGAGTGGGGGATGTAGATGACGAGGGAGTGGTGGATGAAGTGGGGCTTGCAAGGAGGGGATTGGGGACGGGGTGGGGGTTGCAGGGGAAGGGGAGCGAGGAGTGCAGGACAGGGTTGCAGGAAATGGAGAGGGTAGGGCAGGGATGAGGGTAGTTTAGCAAAAACAAGGACGGTGAGAACATTAAAAGGAAGGATGGGGATAGCATTGCCCATAAGCATCATCACGAAAGCCCAAACTGAAATTGAAACCCAAACCGGGATATGGGCCCAAGGTACCAAAATTCGAATATGTAGAAAGGGCGCGAAATTTGAAGTAATAAATTATTTGGAATTGGAGTGAGAGTGAGAGGGGCGAAGATGGATGTCTCAGGAAAATGAATAACGACAATAAAACAATTTAAAATTTGTCTGTCTCTCATCTGTCTCGTTTCGTCTCATCTCACTCAAGTTTTCTTTTTAATTTTCGAAAATACTCCTTCGGTTTCAAATTATAAGAGCCACTGTACTTAAAAAAAATTATAAAAGCCTTTTGATAAAATTTCAAAAAACAGAATAATGTAGTTAAAAATAATGAATTTATCTTTCTACCGAAAAACAGACACATGACTTGAACTTGGGTGAGTCTGTCAGTCTTCTCTATTTGCGTGCATGGTGGAACTAGAGCGGCCAGATTTTCCCCAATCCGAGGTGAGCTTTCAGATTCTCTCTCTCACACAGCATTTTCATTTCAAATTTAAATGACAAGGGAATGGAGGTTGAGAGAGATGGCAATGCAAATGTAGCAGTCACCTGAATCGGGATCAAAGTAAGAGTCTGGAAGAAAGATGAAGAAGTCACAGTCACAGTCACAGTCACAGGGGCAAGGGAAAGGGACTTTGGAGCTGAAACAGAGAATAGCCAG
The DNA here is from genome assembly GCA_037113605.1 of Calophaca sinica. Taxonomy (NCBI): domain Eukaryota; kingdom Viridiplantae; phylum Streptophyta; class Magnoliopsida; order Fabales; family Fabaceae; genus Calophaca; species Calophaca sinica. Next base: position 85,011,325 of record CM073737.1, read on the forward strand.
TGCGTTGAACAAGGTAGGGGATCGGGATACACAGCAAATAGGGATGAAGGAGCTCGAGAGGAGCCTCCATGGTTTAACTCCCGAAGGGATATCCCCATTCGTGTCGTGCATAGTGGACACTGACTCGGAACAAAAGAGCGCCATAAGAAAGGAGTGCGTGAGGCTGATGGGAACACTGGCTAGGGTTTACGAGGGTCTCATCCTTCCGCATCTTCCAAAGATGGTTTCCAGCATTGTAAAGCGCCTCAGGGATCCGGATTCTGCGGTCAGGGATGTCTGCATCGACACAGTTGGCGTTCTCGCCTCCAAATTGGTTAATAATCAAAATGAAAAAGTATTTGTGGTGTTGGTAAGGCCTGTTTTTGAGGCTCTTGGAGAACAGAATAAGCACGTCCAGTCCGGTTCTGCTTTTTGCCTTGCCAGAATCATTGACAACACACACCATCCTCCCCTTTCCCTTTTGCACAAGATGTTGACGACTAGGATTCTCAAGTTGCTTAAAAATCCACATTTTATGGCTAAACCCGCCCTCATCGAGTTGAACAGGAGCATTATCTTGGTAAGCAGCTAACCCCAACCTTTCCTTTTCCTTTTATTCATAATCGTATATCACTTTATCACTGTGAATTGGGCAAAAATTAGTATTTTCCTTTTTTTTTTTTTTTTTTCAGGCTGGGGGCGCTCCAACACAAAATGTTCTGTCCACTGCTATTGCTGGTATCCGAGAGGCTCTAAAAGACACTGACTGGACGACGCGCAAAGCAGCTTCTGTGGCATTGGGAGAAATTGCTTTGAGTGGTGCTTCTTTCTTGCCATCTTTAAGGGCTTCTTGTATTCATTCCCTTGAGTCCTGTCGATTTGACAAGGTTGGTTGTGATTCTCACTTTTTTTATTTTTACATTTTTATCAAATGCACGTTTCTTTTAAAGTAGTTATTAGAAATTTGCTTCTAGGTCAAACCAGTTAGGGATGCTGTTTTGCAAGCGCTGAAATATTGGAGAGTTCTTCCGGGCTCCAATACTGCTGAGCCTTCTGAAACATGTTCCTCCTTTAAAGGTTTACCTATGCTCTCTCTCTCTCTCTGTCTTTTGATATCAATGTTGCAGTAGATAGATGAGAATACTTGGTGGTAGTATGTTATGTCTGAAATCAAGCGGGCAAGTCTAACTTCCTCCCACAGTGCATCAATAAACTTTGCCCACCTCCATTCATTTACAATTGCTTTTCAGTAGAGGTTATATATAGTCAGAAAATTGTAATGTCGGAATAACTAACCTTTGAAAAGAGACAAGGTATTAAAAAATTTGTCTCATCAAATGGTTGAGGTAGTAACAACAATCAATTGTATTTAATAATATTAATAATATTTTGTATATAGCCACACCACAACCGTTTCATCGTATCGTACTGTTATAATTTGAGGGTACATAATTTTGGAGCTTTGAGAGGGAAGCCCTTATCCCCCTTCCTTCTCATTAATAAATATTCAAACGGGGATTTATTAAAAACATCTTTCTTCAGTTCCCTTTCCTTTCTTCACCTTACTACCCACGCAAATCCTAGACATATAGGATTGAGGGTTCATGAGCCCATCCCGACAAGATCCTTCCATTCTTTCTGTCATCATAATTTGTGTTTGGGGCATAATATTTTCCATAATCATATCTTAAGACAGATTAGTTATTAGTTATTATCAAATTTGTTATGGGAACCAGGATGCATTTAGCAGTATTATAAGTCCCTATCAGACAGTAATCTTGCTTATATTCATCTTAATTAACCTTAAGTGTAGGACTAATATCATCATCTAGCATTATGAATTTATGATGAACTTTTCTGATTGCTATTCTTTTATCCCTTGACATGCTCCAATTTTTCTGTTTATGTTGTCTTCTACTTATGCTTTCCACAGAAAATATCTGCGGAGGTGACTCTGCTGATTTAAGCAGTACTACTACTACTACTGAATCCAGACACAGAGATGTCAAGCTCCAAAAAGTTAACATGAAATCAACTATGGGAAGGATTCCTTTGTCTGTCAGAAAAGCATGTCAAAATGATGTTGGATATCTTCACCTTCCTAAAACAGATGATTGGCATGTTAAAATTGCAGTCCCCAGAACCCATTCTGTAATGGAATCCCATAGCGAAGAATCTGAGAGTAGTTCTGTCACTAAGCCACTAGAAACAATGAGTGCTGATATTACAAGCATGCAGGATGTTGGTTATGAATATGTGCCCATGGATGATAAGCAAGAGTGCTCTTCTGTTTCTAATCTTGATGCTGATAACTATGAGACCAAGTGTTTAACTGCCCATGACTGCTTTATAAATAATGGACTACAGAAGCCAATTGTGAGAAGCCAACAGTTTGGTGAAGAAATAAGTTGTGGTGAACAAATGAACTCCATAAAGATGCAGCATCCTACAAGTTCTGATTCTACAGTCACCGAGCCAAGTCCCCAGATTAGACATGAATGTTGTGTACAAATGGCAAATGAAATAACTTGTATTCAGAATCAACTTTCAGATATTGAAATCAAACAGGCAAACATGGCGCATCAATTACAGGTATTAATATTATACATATATGCATGCATACATAGATACAAATACAGTGATTTTAAGTTTCTGAACCCCGCTGCTGCTAGACATTTTCCTATATGCAGTAGTTTATTCAACATAAGCTTCCTTGTTTTCTTTTCACAACATGATAACACTTGAAGTAATTTCAGTAACAGATGTTGGTCTTGTATGATTCTCTCACTCATTTACTAATAACAAAATCAATGAAGTGAATATTCATGTGATTTATCACAATAAAAATATGAACCGTAACTTTTGGCACACATGTGCACACAAATATTTGAAATACTGACGGAGCGGTTCTTATTTATGCATCACACGGTATATGACATATATTTAGCATACTGCCAAATCTTTTTCAGATGTTCACAACTGGCATAATGGATGCCCTTTCTACAATCCAATCAAGAATGGTAGGCTTGGAGAATGTACTTGATAGATTATCTCAAGAATCTTTGCAAGGAGTAAGACATTCTTGTTCAGAAAACTCCAAATTAATGAGGCAGAGCCAAATTGTGTCTTCTCCCAGGTTCTCCATATGCACTCCAAAGCCATATGCAGAAACTAGTAATAAACAATCTGGCTTGTTTTCGGTTGAACATTCTGAAAGTTTGGGGGAAAAAACATTTTCAAGGAGCCGACCAAGGATTCATGCTGAAGATAGTGTGGAAATGTGGAAAAGTTGCAAGGTAAAGACTGCCAAAAAATTCACAGAGGATATTTCAAACAGCTCAGGGGAGGATAGACACAGCATGAGTTCTGCTCAAGTGAGAAAGAATGGCTGGATCTTTTCCTCTGCTGCCAGAACCAATGCTAGTAATGGCTGTTCCGAGAGTAATACAAACTACTGGAAATGTGTGAAACGTCTTGTATGCGAAGGGGATCTAAACCATGCATATATGGAAGCTCTGTGTTCCGGTGATGAACTTATTCTCATTGATCTTCTAAATAAAACTGGTCCAGTTATAGAAAGTTTATCAGTGAAGACTGTCAATGTTCTTCTTAGTAATTTAGCATCATATCTTCTGGAAGGGAAATTTTTTAACACCATAATCCCCTGGCTGCAGCAGGCAAGTTCACTTACTCTTACCAATTATTTCACAGCAATGTATTATCTTTTTGAATTTTGCATTCCTTTCATTTTCCTAAACAACTTCCTTGCAATGAAGTGTATCTAAGTCTTAGCTAATGATGACAGAAAAATTCAAGTGCTCATGTTATGTATGTGTTTTTTACTGACAAATGTTAGTTAGTATTTTGTTAGTGGGTGGGGTTTGAACTCTCTCCCTTCTTAGCATTCCACTCCTTAACTCTCTCACCCCAATCACCACCAAGCTAACCATGTTATGTATGTTTGTATTCTAAATGTTGAAAAAGCAAACATCTGGGATGATCAGGATCATATTTAGAAAGGGGGCGAATTTTAGCATTACTCTCATAAATTTATCAGGCTGATTGTGCAAGTATTTATCCAATATCCTTTTCCGCTCTTGTCCATTTTTAAACTCTGACCAGAAAATCAATGATTCAGGCTCTTGGTTGAATGTGCATACTGCTTTTTGGTTCAAAACAAAACAAAAGCAGGTGAACCGGGTATAACTTGAAATTTGGCTGCTTTTTATTTTTATTTTTAAGTGTCTAGATTTTTTTGTGTAGCCAGACCAGCGGTTAAACTGATGAGCTTAGCCCACTGTTTTGTTCGACTTCACTGGGGTTTACAACTATTGTTTGGATTAATTAATATAAACAAATCTGGACAGAAATTAAATATTATATCCCAATTTTAAGAATTCTCACTTTCAAGTAGTGAAATCAGGTATTTTTGTCTTTATGAATTTATACGTCGTTTATATACTTAGATGCTTTTTACCAAATAACCTATTTGAAAGCAAAATTGATGTGCACAGGCATCACTAGGAGAAGTGAGATCTCAACTAACCTAGGGAATCATGTCTTTCTTGTTTTAGGTTGTTGAAATGAGTACTGTCCATGGACCAAATTGCATTGCTCTTTCTATTGAAGCCAAGGAGCAGCTTTTATTTGCAATTCAAGAGGTTGTGAACCTGAATATTTTCAGCCATTCTGAAAGGAGGCGTGCCACCGAATTAGCAATGAAGTTACATCATATGTGGGATAACATTACCGAAAATTAACAATATTTGTGTATCTAACATAAAAATGATGTATCTAGCCATTTTCTGCTGGAAGTCTGATCTCGTTCCTGGTTGAGCTAAAAAAGCCGGTTTTAATGGTATGTATCTTGTGAGTAAGTGAACGTTGGATTTCGCGAATCATATAGATTTTTTTCCCCCTTTTATTTCAGATCGGAAGAAGTAGCAATTTTGGAATTAAATGATTTGACGATTTAGGAAATTTCTTTAGCGGATTGGTAGCGGTGTACATTGGAAAGATTACTTTCTTTGTGCTGTGTACTACATCTTTCAGAGTGGATGTCAAGATTTTGATCGTAATGCACTCCTCCGTTCCAAATAAAGTGACTTTTTAAATAAAAAATTATGTAAAAAGTGATGTGTTATTTTTTCAAATACAACATTAATTTTTATTTTTTGTTCCTAAATAAATACCGTATACATCACTTGCAAGCTATTGTACTTTGTAAAAAATTCTTAAATGTTGCTACGCATGTTCTTTTTTAAGTGTCTCTTTTTTTAGAAAAATTGTTATTATTTATCTGTCATTTTCAAAGTTCAAGATCACATTAATTAATTTTTTTTGTCAAATATATTCTTAATTATTTATTGTAGAGAGAGAAATATGTGCAGTAGAATAACGAAAAATAAAGGATACTACAGGAAAAAAACTAATAATTTAAAAAAAAACAATAAAATTTATTGATTTATTTTATTATCGTAAAACAACATTCAAACAACACTTACAAAAGAATGGAACGAGTGCTATATTTATGCTAATATACTACTCCTTCTATTCCTTTTTAAATGTTGTTTAAAGTTGTTTTACAAGTTCGTTGAAGATGAAGATAGTGTTGGAAAAAATAACACTTTCTTAATTATTTAAAGTAAAAAATAATTTGAAATAAACTAAAGACAAATACTAACAAGTCCTTGTTATGGATGTACAAATAAAAGCTTATTAAATAAAAAATAATTTTATTTAATAAGTGTCAGCAACCTGAACAAGCCTCAGGAGAATCATCTGAAGACTACCGGTAGAGTCTTTGCTCCGACTGGAACAAAGACATCGGAATCTGGGGATTTTGTCCAAGGTACATGTCGCGTCGAGAGAACTTCCAGTCACGTGATTGTTATATGTCTCATACGCTCTGAATGTTTGTTTCTTGGGTTGTGTTGGATAGAAGTATGGACTAACCCGTAATTGATTATTAGCACTGAGTAGGAACTAGGTTGTTATGTTAGAGGCATTAGATTCCCCATTTTAGGTTAGGTGATAGTTTCACGAGAGTAAGCCTTGGGAAAACACCATTACAGTAGATAGCGGGTGCTGGATATGAGTGATAGCGCTAGTTACAAAATAGATTATCAGAGTGCGTAGCGGAAGCGTGATATGTGATGTAGGAAGGAATTTTAATAGAGCTTGAGGGTGATAGTGAGGTACCAACATATTTACGCTCAAGCCCCTATCAGAGATCCTTATAGAAGTGCTAGTAAATGACATGTCTGATTGTTGTTGCTTGGGTTACCTGGCTAGACAAGTAAGAGGGATGGCCACCCAATAACTTATCGCCGGTGACCGAAGCAATGGTTATCAACGCGGATAAATGGGATTAGTTGTATAGACTATCGTAGTTGGATTGACATAGTTACAAGTAGAGGTTAGTCACCTTACCATGATAACCTTAGAGACGGTCGGTAGGACTAATAGGAAATTTGCCCTTAATGACCTTGAGGACCCTTGGATAGGAGATTAGGTCCTTAAGATTCGTCGGAATTTCGAGGACGAAATTCTTGTAAGGGGGTAGAATTGTAATAGCCCAGATTTTCATCCCCTTGGATTAGGACATGTCGTAGAGGATTAGCATATGTTTAGGGTTCTTTAGGATGAGTTCCATATGTTTTACCATTCTTCCAGTCGATTGAGTATCTAGATGTACCTCTGTTTCCTATGTTTAGTCATTTCAGTCACCGTATTCCTCATTTTCGAACCCTCTAACAACTTAATTGGATTTAAGCTCCTTCAAGAAAGTTGTAGATATATCCTTTATCTTTGGATTTAAGCTCCTTCAAGAAAGTTGTAGATATATCCGTTATCTTTCATTTGGCTTTAGTTTGACTCAAATCCGATGTTTAGAACTCAAGATAATCTTTTCGGAGTCAAAGCAGCGCAAATGTAGCACCTAGAAATGTTATAGCACACTTCAACTGAATTTTAAATTGTGTTAGAGCCTAATTTTGGTTGTCTATTGGAGAGGAAATTATAGAAAATTCTCTTATCTTTCCAACACCACCAAGAACGCCTCAAAGCTCCAGATATGACAAAAACAGTCGCACAGAAACAGAACCAAGGCGCAGGGTGCCAAGCGCCCAGTGCTGTTCTACTGTCACACGAATTCTTCCCTTTGACGCGTTTTGGGACCGGTTGTCTGATTTGGGACCCGTTTTGACCCATTCTCGACCCATCTCTTGGGAGTTACATGTGAGGGTTAATAACCACCCACTAAACCTCATTTTTGAATCCTTAATCACGTCATTATCATCCCTAAAAGTGCTCCACTTAGAAAACTTCACTCTTCCTCTCTTCTCTCCATTTTTCTATTCTTGGGAGTTCTTGCTTGATACTCCACTTGGAATTTCGAAATTGAGGCCAACCGCACTAACATTCTCCCATTCTCATTGAAGTAATTAAGGTGTGGTAAGTCTTTGTCATCATGATTACACCATTTGATCACCATTAGGGTTTGAAATCCTAAGTTTCTCATTCTTATACCTTTGTTCTTGTGTTCTTAAAGAAGAAACCTACCAAAGGAGAGACAAAGCTTGGAACCCTCATCACCACATTAGGGCACACAAAAATTACAAGGTAAGGGATTATATGGATACATGATTAGTGGGCTCATGGATATAATTAGGCAATAGGGACGTCCCATGGTTCCTAGACTTGGCGTGGTTGTGCAAAAATAAGTACCATTGCCATTGTAATTGGAAATTCGCGAGTTTGGCATTGTCATGGTGTCCATAAAATGTTTGAAATGTGTGTTGTCATGTTAATGGTGTTAATTTGGTTGATTTCATGGCTATATGCCATGCTATGCTAAATGTGATGTTTTGGTTGCCTTGACTCTTATATGATTATTGTATGTTTGAAATGATGTCTCATGACTTGTGTTATGACTCCTAAGTGTTGTTTAAGTTTGGTATCTCGATAAGTGTAGGAGTGCTATGGTGTATGAAAGGTCTTGCTTGGTTTAGTAAGTGTAGGAAGTGATTATGTAGAAATTATGAGTGTTAGGCTAAGCGAAGACTATGCAGAATTTTGATAAGGAAAGCGTAATGTTTTTAATGGTTGAGTTATGGTCAAAAGAGCCTTAGAACTTAGGAATGATGATGATCTTTATGTGGTGGAAGTTTGAGTGTTTAGGAGCATGGTTGAACATAATTAGTAACTTAGAATAATTTTTATGAAGAAAAGTTAGCAGAAAAATTGACTAAGTCTGGACAGTTTTTAGCAAAGTCTCACTAATGAATTTTTAAATTCAAGATATAATAGATATTGACTCAAACTCTTTTAGATAGTGTTCTATAATTTTAGGGGAGTAGTACGGTATGTCCGGTCAGCCCCGAACACGTGGGGACCACCTAAAAATTCAAGCGCAAAGTTTCCTGGACAGAGCCTGGGCGCCAAGCGCCCAGACCTGCCCAGGTGGGTAGCTTAGGTGCACCGTGTTCTCGTATTTTCTCGTTCGTTTCTGCCTAAGGAAGTGTCCTAACGTGTATTCTAGGGGTATTTGAGGTTCGATAGGGTATCCTAAGTGATGATCAAACCTTGAGGAATTTAGGTAAGGTGAACCACTTGGGTTAAGTGTGGAAACTAAGTTAAGTAAGCTTAGACTTAGTGTTGTGAGGTAGGATAATAACTTGGACTTGTTCCAAGGTTGGGGGAAACTTGTCAGTTTACTGACGAGTAGTACCTCGTTAACATTATCGTAGCCGACTGCTTGATGAGATGGTCGGTGAGTTGATAAGTTGTTGTTGTTGTTGTTGTTGTTGTTGTTGTTGTTAAGGTTAGACACTTGTTTGGTTTATGCTCATGCATCATATGGTGTTTGTTTGTTAACGTTATTGGAGGTGAGCAACGATGATGCGATATAGTATCGGCCATTGATGGGCAAGGTGCCCGGCCTCGGGGGTCAATCGGGTAGGTGGGTCTTATATAAAGGCAGTGGATAGCAACCACAGCTGGGGTGTTCCCATATACACCGGGTTACCCTGACTAGACATTGTTCGTACTCAGGAGTGACGACATTCCCTCACTCACTCATCTGAGTTGGTTTGGATCCACATGTATGGTGAAGTAGACGTTGGTCTATGATTGCATAAGTACTCGTAGAGTCATGCATTCATGTTATGTGTTGTGTAAGTTAACATTATTATATGCGCATTGCTTAAGCTATGTCCTTTGCCATTATGTGCTATTCTGTATATGATGTCTAACCCCCTTTGTTGTGGCTACTCATACACCCTTGTGTATGTTTAGACGATGAGATTGCAGGTGAGAACGACGACGTGGCTGAGGAGTGATCCGTGGACGCGACTACCGTAGGTAGGATTTCCGATGTTTTGTTGTTTTATTGTTTTGTTGTTGTTATTTTTCGATGTAAATGCTTAGGGCCAGCTCTGAGACGTTGTGACATCGGGGTGTTTTTATTATGGTTAACTTGATCATAATTGTTATTTATTATTTTCTGCAAGGTGTAAGAGTGTGATGACTCTACCTTTTTTTATGAAAATTTTTAATTGACTGTATTTTCCATCGTTGCATATTATTTCTTTAACGATAGCATGCGGGGTAGAGGGTGTCACAGTTTCCATCATTGTTGAACTTTGCGAAAGAAGGAAAAAGAAGATTCAAGAAGATAACGATGGAAAGCGATGAACACAACGGAAGAAGAGCACCTACGTGCTCTAAGACCATAAAATGATTTTGGAAGAAGAATCACATTCATTACTGGATTCTGTGTGTGTGCGCGCGCGCTAATTATAATGATAATTAATTTATCGAGTTTTCAATATTTATTAAATAGTTCAACTGCTAATTTTACCTTGTCCTAAAAAACTACTAATTTTATCAAATACTTAATTTCAATCCATTAGGTTATCTACTATTAGCTATAAACTCATTCCCTACCCGTTAACTTATCTTTTTTCAGTTAGCTAAGCTTATTTGCTGCTTTTACCAAACATAGTTCATAGTTGTAGTATTGTATAAAACATCCTCTCCCGTCACAATAGAAAGTAGCGCAGCTAGAGCAAATCATCTTCAAATTGGTCGTGACTCGTCAATAGGGGTAAGAAATATCCAGCTGTGTTATTAGGACAACCAAATGAGACACTCAAAATCGATAATTATTTTGCTGGTTAACGCAGTTCACACACGTGGTTAATGAAATGTTGAATTTGGTTAATGAATATTAAATGTGTTACAACTCATTAATGAAGTCGTGGTTAATGGCGTTCAACGGTGTGGTCAATGAAGTTCAGTTGATGATTAATGAGTTACAACAACTTGTATATCAATTAACCAAGTTCAACATTTCATTAACCACATGTGTGAACTGCGTTAAACAGTAAAATAATTGTCGATTTTGGATGTCCCATTTAGTTGCGCAAATATCATTTCTCTAAATATTAACTCATTGGTTGTCATCTATCCAATTCCCTGGGGATTTGGAATCGGAGTCCAAGGTCTTACAATGCATATCAAACTGAAAATAGAAACGCAATTTATTTACTAAAAAAGGAATAATTTACAAAGTAAACTTCTTAAATAATAGGATTTGGATCTATAGTGTAAAAACAATCACATTGATATATTTTACAAGTTGCAGGCTTATATAAAATTCACATAAGTAGTAATAAAATTATACTCATAAATTGATGTGTACAATACAACCAAGCACTTGGGTAGTTAATTAGTTGAGGAAGTTGCGGCATTTGGCCTTTGTGCACACAATACTCGGCGACGATACTCTCCCAAAGCCCATATGGGAAAGATGTTTCGATATGATGAGTAGTTCAAGGTACAGTTCCTCATAAAAACTCCTGTTATCTCCTGTAGTTGATTAATTTGTTGCCAATGAATAAAAATATGTTATTGAGGAGAGAAACATACATATCATATCATATGATTGCTAAGTGCTAATAAAATCAGTTTTTCTGTGGTTGTCATCGAATCACTTACCTGCTGTGGGAAGTCTCCATCTTCCATTTGTGAGTTGATTAGTAGCTTCATTCCACGGTGTATGGGTGTAGGATCTATCTCAGCCTTTTTTCAACAAACCATTCTTAATTAGCACATTAAAATACTCTGCATCTATTAAGACACTTCGTTCTTCCATTTTAATTCAGAACTATCTAATACAGTATTTTTTTTTTCCAGGTATATGGACTATCTATCTGGTACTTCCACCCATATCATGTTTGTCTTTCTGTATAACATATTGTTTAATAGTTTATAATATACAACTAAACTTGCAACAAACATGGAGCTTTAATTTAATTTAATTATTGACTAACCTGCCCTGCACCAATAAGGGATAACAAAGCCCACGAACTTTGAACTAAATTTGCACGGTCGTCTTCTAGGTTTGTATATACCTATTTAATTTAAAAAGTAAAAACAAGTGAGTTATATATAATAATTCTCATGCAAATATAGGAATTCTTCTTTAGTTCAAAGCATAATGAACATAATATAAATATTTATAACCTTGTTTTGGCTTGACAAGTAACTTTCTCCCCACCCCGCATTAGGAAGCTGTTTTGACAACAAAAATTTACAAGCTTTTCGCAAGGAAGGACAGTTATGGTAGTTCCTTCCACAAGCTGTTAGTCCCTCTACAGCAAACCAGGTACCATATGTATAGCAAATTCCCCAACAGCCGTACCTGTGTAATTAAGTGCTTAATTATCTATCTATAATAAATAATCAATGAACCTTTTTCTTTTATTGAACCAAATATAATTATATAGCTGTGACAGGACAGGTTAAAAGAAAATCTGTTTAACACATATTATAGATAGCATAGTTGCAGCAGCTGCAAGTGATCGATCTAGTTCATCTTAGACGACACAACAGTAAGAAACATACTTATAAAATTGAATGGGAAAGAATTAGGCATAGCCGCCCGACACACACCTGTACTATTATATATAGACTAGGGTGTACGTTCTGCATAACACAACACAGAATACAACAATTATGAGAAGAGAAGACAGTCACAAAGACACAGTATATACCAGGAGCCATCGGGATTTTGTGTGTCTTCAATGTAATGGACTGCTTTGGCAATGGAGTGATCTATTTCCTGTCTTCTGTGGTTTGGGTATAGCTTTCTGAAGAGAGCCAGGCCTTGCATTGCTGATCCAGTGCACTCAACATACCTATATATTAATTTCATTTCACAGACATTTAACAAAATATATACGTAAGGGCCGTAAGAGTGGGCCAGCCAAATGAATCAACAATATAATTACTATATGTTTGTGGTAAGTGTAAGTAGTCTTATTACTCACTCCTTCTCTATCAGGGTGTCTTCAAAGAATTCAGTTGGATTGAATTTCTGCAGCAGACATATATATACAAGTTGTCATTTTATTTAGTAGTGGCAAAATCCTTGGATCGATCTTTTTCTTTCTTTAATTTGTTTGACGCATGAAGTTGTGTTGTTTGGAGTATTTTCTTACCTCTAACCAACGGTAGGCTTTTTGAGGCTCCCAAGCAGGGAATCCGCCATTACTGCTCTGCATTTAAACAGGATATATATTGTATGTGAGATCTGCTAGTTGAGTTGCATCTACCTACACTAGTTAGTTAGTTACATATATACTACTCCACAGGAAGGGTATATATTATATATACTAGTATATATCAATTAGAAAAGAGAAGCATACTTGTAGAGAGAGTATGACATTAACAGCATCATAGAATCGCTCTGTTTCCATTTTTTCCCCAACTAGATCAGTTGGCATTTCTGACAATAGGAGTGCGACCTGTGGATAAACTTAACTAGTTGTTGTTAAAGTCTAGTGTGTGTGCTGACATGCACATGCACATTTTGAAGAACCAATTAATAGTAAACATTAGTAATTCATATATATATATATATATGATAGATAGATAGATTGATGATAGAAATGGGCGGGGGTGAACCTTGAGTCCTTCTGCGGTGCAATCAGAGACTTGCCAACCGTGATCATGCATTGAGAAAGTCCACGCTCCTTTGGTAATGTGTCTGTACATTGCGGTGAAGTCACCGGATGGGTTTTCGCGGACCTTAACGAATAATTAAGATGACATTAATTAATTAATTAAGCCTCTTTCAGGTTGGTTAATTAAGGCGTTCGTTCAGCACTTATCTCATGATCATGCACGCAACGCTCAAAATTAATTATTACTACCTGCGAAGCCTTGATGAAGTGGTGTGCTTTCCGAAGCATAGGTCCATACTCATCACTCACATCACACGCAAGTATTGCTTGTATAGCAAATGCTGCATCCCATGTCTGGCACCCAAAGCTCTGCATTATTTCAAAATAATTTACAAAGCAGTGCCTGTCAGTCATTTATGTATTCAAAAAAAAAAAAAAAAAAAAAGACAACCGTTGTTTTATAAGTTCAGTACCCACTAATCTAAAAGTGGTTTTTTATTGAAAAATATAACATTTAATGTGTTGATTTAGATGATCTGAATCTGCAGTTTTTATGCTAAGTTTTAGAAAATTATTAGATTATAAAAAAGTATCTTGTAATATCTTCGTATTATCTTGAATTATGTCAGAAACAATCAAAGGCTAAGCTGACAGGCTGTTGAGCATTGCAAATAAGGTACGAATTATTGGTAAGGATTTTCCTGATGAAAGGATCATGCAAAAAATTCTTGTCATTGTACCTGAAAAATATGTATGCAAGATATCATCTTTAGAAGAGTTACGAGATCTGTCAAATATCTCCTTGGGAGAACTAGTAAATGCTTTATAGACATAAGAGCAGAGAAGAATGATGAGACAAGAGGTGATTGAGGTGACAATACAAGGTGCTTTAATAGCACAAAACTCATGAGAAGACAACAAAAGAAGACAATATAAGAAATCTGAGCAACAAGATAGAAACTTTCCACCTTGTCCGCACTGCAAGAAAACAAATCACCCCCATCAGAGATGTTGATGGAGGCCTCATGTCAAATGTTGGAAGTGTGGCAACATAGGGCATGTGGATAGAATATGCAAGAATCGACAACAAGGAGAAGTCAAGGTTGTTGAATATCAACTAGATAAAGAAGAACTATTTGCAACATCATGTTTTTTAACAAACAACTCCTCAAAAGGCTGGCTTATATATAGTGGTTGTACAAACCACATGACTTATGATAGATGGCTCTTCAAAGAGCTCAACAAAATTGCTATATCTAATGTCAGAATTGGAAATAGAGCACATCTTGCTGTGAAAGGGAAAGGAATAATCGCAATTAAAAGTTATTCAGGTTTGAAATTAATTTCTGATATTTTATATGTTCCCGAAATTAATCAAAATCTTTTAAGTGTTGCTCAGTGTTGGAGAAAGGTTATAAGGTGTTGTTTGAAGACAAGAATTGTGTGATTAAAGATGCCAACAACTTACAAGTGATCAAAATTCAAATGGAAGGCAAGAGCTTTTCCTTAAATTTGATGAGGGAGGAACAAACTAGAAATAGAGAAGAGTGCAGAGAAGTGCAAGGTTTGAAGAAAAGGTGAAAATTAGTTTGCAAGGAACATGCTTGTAAGAGTACAACCTTGGTAGATGATATAGTCTCAAAAGCTGTCACACAACACTCAGCGCTTTCAGAAGAAGATGACAATTCTGAAAAAAAGCCAGAAAAGAATCCCAAACAAAGATCAGGTGGATCCACCCAAGAAAGAAGATTGTAAAAATTACAAGAAAAAAAGAAAGAAAAGCAAAGAGTCAGATTTAAATATTTTTAAACTTGGAACATGCATCTTCAAGTCAAAGAGGAATGTTAATTTGAATGACTTGAAACTGTAGCTTTAAGTCAAGGAGAAATGTTGATTTGGATGACCTGAATCTGTAGTTTTTATGCTAAGTTTTAGGAAATTATTACAAGAAAATATCTTGTAATATCTTCGTATTATCTTGAATTATCTCATAGGATTAGTTTTTATTTTTAGATGATCTTCTAGGATTAGTTTTCATATTACTTAGTTATTATCGTGATTGATTTCCCAATTTCCTTATTTAATTAGGATTATGAGTCTTGTATCCCTACGAATAGGGATTTATATTTAGTCTTTTTAGTATCACCTCATGATCAATAATATTATAACAATATTATATTCAAAATCCTCATTATATTTCTTCTCTTATAATTAAAAAAACAACATAATGTTATCAATACTTTATTTTTCAATAAAAAAAAATTTTTATTCCGCAAAAAAAACACTTTTTATTTTTTAATTTCTTAAGACCCAAAATATATTATAGATTTTTTGTGTAAATTACTGTAAACCCCTATTTACCTATATATAACTCGTAGTAATTTTCTTAAAATCAAACTTGACAACGAAAAAAAAATTTGGATTTAATTGGTCAACATGTTTTATCATTCAAAATGACCACCTTGTTCTTATGTGGTTAAATATAATACTGATAGTGCAGCTAAAAATTTGCCAGGCCTGCGATCTGTGAGGGTATTTTCCATGATAAATGTATTTGTTGTTCTCATTGTTTCACTTGCTAACTCAAGGCGTCCGTAATGCTTTTTAGGCGGAGCTTTTGGGGGCCATGATCGCTATTGAAATTGCTTTCCAAAAAGGCTGGCATCGCTTGTGGTTGGAGTGTAATTCTCAATTAGTGATTGCGTCCGTCTTGAATAATTCCATTGTTCCTTGGAAGCTCAGGAATAGATGGAATAACTGTATTTTCTTAACTAAGCAGATGTCTTTTGTCTTTTCGCATATTTATAGGGAAGTGAACCCTTGTGCTGATAAGCTTGCTTCTCATGGAACCAATGTCACAGGCACAGTTTGGTGGAATCTCATTCCTAGATTTATTTCTGACGATTTCTTTTGAAATAGAAATGGGCTGCCTAGCTATAGATTCCTTTAATTGCCCCTTGGGTTGGTGGTTTTTCTTTCTTGTGTCAGATGTCTTTGCTGATTGTCATGTTTACTAGTTTTGTATTTTTGTTAGCGTGGGTCTTGGCCTAGTCCCTCTATGTTTTCTTTGTATGCTTCTTTTTCATTTTTTTAATATATATATAAGAGAGGGTACTCTTTTTTCTTCTAGATATTTTTCCCTAAAGAGTGTTTTGCATCAGAAGTTTTAATGAGGCTCATTTTTTTTAATTTAAAAAAAAAGACCACCAGATTACCTGATATAACGATATTTTGTATATAAGTGTATAAAAATATTTAAGAAATATGTAAAAGCTAGCTAATTTAATTTTGTCTTGATTGATTCAGAGTAGTATGATAATACTCCCTTCAATTATAAAATAATTTTTTTTCGATCAATCTTCAATTATAAAATAAATTAATCACATTATTTGAATTTCAAATGTACTAAATTAATAACAATTTTTGTAACATTTACAACCTTATATATACATGTTAAGCCTTATTAAATACTTTTTTTTCCCTTATAAATTATCAATTTTCCTATTAATTTCATCGATTCAGTTCTCTGTAATTTTTCTCTTCCCATAAGAAAAAAATAGATATTTAATAATTAGGTTAACACGTTCAATGTTGTACATGTTAGAAAACTGAATTAATAAAAGTAATAATATTACATCATTAATTCTTATTTAATAAATGCTTGAACTATATTATACTCCCCCAGACTCGATTATAAGAAAAAATACATAATTTCATACTGATTAAGAACAGTAGATAAGTGCATTTAATTTTCTTGATTTCATATAAAATAGAAATTATATTTACTAAACTACCCTTAATTATCATAATAATTCTCACAACTTTTTTTATAAAACAAAAATTGAATTAACTTAAGATACTTTTGAAACAACTGCATTAAATTAAATACCGGTAGCTTAGTTGAAATTTGCTTGTACATTAATATCTCTTAAAATAAGCTGGTCTTTAGAGGAGTCTCAAATTATTAAATTTAAAACTTCCATTTATATTCAAATCAAAGTGGTTGACTCAATTATTAAAAAAAGGGAATCCTAACTAACCTGGATTTTCAAGCCATCTTCTGCGAGCCAGAAGTAATCAGCGATTCGGGCTAAGTGAAGTTTGTATGCTTCTGAGTCGGGGTCATCAACCCAACGCGCAATCAAACATAACACCTGCCATTAATTTAATTCCATTCAGCCAGCAATGACAAAATTGTGCTTATGGTATATGGATCAACCTATAAATAAATAAATAAATGACAAAATATTTAATGGTAAAGATTAATGTATCTTACCTTCTCTACACTTCCAATGCAAAGGTATCTACTGTTCTCATCCTCGTAACGTACATGATTTATTGCGAGTTCTAATGCCTTCTGTCTAAGCATGGAAAAGGGCCAACAATTCAAAAAACGCTCTCCCACGTGATAAAGAAATCCCCATAACATATCCTGGATCAGAGGATGTGGGTAGTAGAGATCCTCCTGAAATTGCATACCATTTTGAGTAGTTTCATATATATATATATATATATATGTATGGGTGTAGAATATTATGTGGGTAGAATATCACTTATCACTGTAATTATGTGATGAGAGAGAGAGACACATAAAATTACTACATTATATCTAAGATCTACATTATTTGTGCAAGGTTTATTAATTTAAGACCGTCACTTTAGAAAAAAAACATTAAAAAGAAAATTTTATATAGATAACAAATTATGAATTTGATAAATCTACATTTTTTATTTTTGAGGTCGAGATTTTTTACTTCTATTTCTGAAATAAACTAATTACTTTGGAGCAAAAATGCTGAAACTTATATTTAATATATATATATATGTATATATAGTAATGCTATATCACACGAAGAAGTTGTTCACGAGCGCATTACGAAGGACAAAAATGAAGTGAAGCCATGACTAACCATACATGGTGATTATAAAATAGAGTAAAATGTCCAAATTGGTTCTCAAAAAAATTATGGAGACCAATTTAGTCTCTAAAAAATAAAAAATATCAATTTGGTCATTAAAAATCTCAAATATGGGTCAAGTTAGTCATTTTAAGGATAATTTTTAGAGACATTTTAATCTCTATCAGGGACTAATTTAACCTACATTTAAGATTCTTAAAAGCAAAATTAATATTTTTAATTTTTTAGGGACTAAATTGGTCTCCATAATTTTTTTTTTAAGATCAATATGGGTATTTTACTCCTTAAAATAAAGAAGACTTGACTTATATGAACCGTATTGTCTTTTGTGATGCGCTCGTGAACAACTTTCCCGTGTGAGATCCATTGACACCAGCTGTAACTTAAAAAACTTACGACAAATCTTAACCGTTAAAGTTAACTAATCATACAGCTCAAAACATTCCAATCAAAAAATTAAATAATAATTAATTAATAATAATTAAAAATTGGGCACGTGACCTCTGCAGTCTCTCGAGACCCCTCTACGCCGTTCTTCTCCGCCCTAGCTTCTTCGTTATTTTGGTCCCGGATCTTCTTCGTCCACCTAGCCCACCATTTGGTGCTTTATTTTTTCTCTTTCTTCTTCACCCTAACTTCTTCTTTCTTTGGCCCCATAATCTTCTTTACCAGCAAACCCATCCATTTGTGCAATAATCAACCCGTGGCAGTAAGAGATCGTGATATATTTCAACGCCAATCGGCTTTGAGAAACAATTTTTTCAGAAACAAGTTGATTCCCCTGTCGGTGATATTTATTCCAACTAATGCGGTTTACCCTGTTTAACTGGGTTTGATTTCATTTTATAAAGTTAAAAATTTTCAATTTCTTTCACAGTTGTTCAGTTTTGCCAACAGGTGAATATCCATTTGTCAACGGATCCCTTCAGAACAGTTTGTGTCATGTTCTGTTTCTCCCACTTTTGCTTAGTTTTGGCAGGTTCCCCCATTTTTGGTTCGTAAGGTGCTCACACAATTTTTTTCTTTCACCAATGAACAATTACTGAACAGGTTAGTTATCCTTTTAAAGAATCGTTAAATAGAATTGCAAAATTCAATTCTATTTGGAGATTATTTTGAACATTTTTTTTCTTTTGACAGAAAGATTTAGAGAACAAATCGACATTGATGGTAGCAGTCATTACAATGAGGCGCAAATGACTAACACCAGTCACGTGCACTGCTTTCTAATTTTTTTCAGTTTTTGGATGAAATATTATGGACCGCGGGATTTATTTATTTTAATGGTTGAGTTTTGACTTACACTCGGTGTAAATGGATCCTATATATATATATATATATATCAATTTAAGATACAGATTCAACGGACCTTAGCAACAGTGTTCCGGGCTTTATTCCAGTTGATTTGATCATAAGGTTCGTTGTACACTTCTTCTCTTAATGATCTGATCAAGGCAGTGATAGGACCCACGAACTTCTTCCCATATAAATATGACATGGGCATATAAACCAAGCGACAGTAGCACAACATTTTCCCTGCATGCATATATACATACATAGATATTGTTATATATATATATATATATATATATATTGCGAAAGAAAGGAACCCCAAATTAATTAAGTACAACTAATTAGACACCTGGATGAATAGGGGTGAATTTGGGTAGAAGCCAGAACTCCGGTGGAAGTGGATTGCAGCCTGCCCACTCATAAACTCCAAGTACCTACAATATTGTTGTCATGTCAGTGCTTATATTTGATGTACACACACACACACATATATATATATAAGACCTCTTAAAATTGATTTAATGAATGACTTAATTTACCGTGACCCAGAACTTTCCCCATGATGGAATAGCCACTAAACCACCGTGGTTGAGGATCCACTTTCTACCTCTGGCCATTGCGTTGTCTTCACCATCTTCAGGCCCTTCTCCAAGTATCCTCAATGCAATATAGCTCAATGCAGATCCAAACATTGTGCTATGACCCTCTATATGGAATCCCCATCCACCATCTTCGTTCTGTCAGCTCATCAACCAATAATTTCTCAATTCACTTATGAGTTTGATTATGTCCCATAATAAAATAGAGACAAAGTAGGGTCTCATTTTATGACTCAACATCGAGTTAGAGAGGGGTTCGAGTTAACCTTCACGATACCCAACTCATCTCATGTATATGACTTTTAATTTTAAAATTATTTCATTTATTTGAAAACATATTTTATAATAAACCGATATATCATTGTTTTTTCTTAGCAATATCATAAAATTATAATATGATATAGCCGATATACTAAAAAAATTTAATGTATATATTTCCTAATTATTTGATTATTTTTCTTTTAGACATTAATATTAATTATCCTATAATTTTAATTTATTTAGCTTATACTTTACGTTAATTCAGTCTCATTTTACTCAAACATGATTTTAAATAGACTCGTCGTACATGATCAGAAATTTTCGGTTTGGGGTCTGTTCGGATAATAAATTTGACTCAATTAAAATTTAGAATTACATAAAAGACAAGTATAGACCCTAAGTAATCTCGTACTTAATTGCTCATAAAGAACCTTCATAGACGGGCATAAATCCTATTTACAATACACATATAGCAGCAAAAAGCATGATATATACGCCCATATATATACCTGATGATTATACAAATACCGAACAATTTCCTTCTTATGTTCAGGACCTAAAACCTCATCAAGGGATCCTGTAACATAGAGGGCCATTACCTGCATACATATTAATTACAAGCATCAATATTTAGAGTGGTCATCAAAATCAGTATCAAGATTCAGCAAAACAAAATAAAAACAAAAACAAAAACAAAACGATATTAAACTAGAATTGGAGCTCACCAATGGTTGAAGGAAAAACAAAGGGCCAGCAGATTCCGCAGGCCAATGGCCATCATGGGCTTGAATTGAGGAATAGAAACTTATAGCCCTTCTAATTGTAGTAACCAATGCTTCCACCGTTATGTTATCTGCATCTCTCAGTTTCACTGCTGGGGGAATGGGGCCACAATTGTTCTCCTTTGTGAGCTGCATGTTAGTCAATATTCAACCTCCACGTTTAGAAATGACAATGAAATTGAATCTTCTGCAGTTCTTATAATATTGTGAGAAACTCAAGTCCCACATAGGCTAGAGGTAAGACCCAAAAATCCTAATATAGTATCAAAGTCTATTCTAGATCCACTGGACCACCCATTACATTATATACACGCACCAAGCCCAATAGTGCTGGGCGTGAGGGGGTGTGTTGTCTGGAATGCCAATTAGCCGCAGATCGGCTAAATTCCAAAACAGTTATTCCCTTTTCTTCAAACGATTACGCCAAGGAAGGAACTCTGTTCCTTAGCTATGGGTTCCTTAACTCACTCCAGAAATGTTTAAGTCGATGAACTAAGATAAAAATTGGGACATAAAGGTAAACATAAATGCGACTGAATAAAAGCTTGAGCGAAAAATAAGTTGTTTGATTGATTGTGTGTCTAAAACTATTTACAACTTGGGTATTTATAGCAACAATTGAGAACTACCCCTATTTGCCACGTTCAGTTGGCTAACAACGATAAATTCTTAGTTGGCAGTTATTCGGCTGAGCTGTGCCACGTTCCACTAACCATGATCCTAAAATCTAGGCGCACTACCACGTCATGGCCACGTCTTCCCTTTCAACGATCTTCTCGACGTAGATCTTATCTCAGGTTCCTTCGCTTAGCTCCTAAAATTGTGGAGAAAAATCTCTCGGCTCATGGTGCAAGAATCTGATCCAATGTGTGACTCCACGCTAACCCAATTGGCCTAATATCTTCCTTGCAACTCAATAAGCCCAAGATGGGCCTAGCTTCCAGTTTCCTACTTGTGACTCTATCAGCCGCAATTTCGGCTAATCTGCGACTCGACTGACAACCAATCGGCTATATGATCCATTCGGCTGTGGCTGGCTTTGGCTAATTCTAAGGAATAATTTTAGGTGTAAACACATGCCCCCCTACGCTGTCTTTAGCCGGTAACTTTAAATTTAGGCTGAAGCGGCGTAATGATTCAAGTCAAATCACTCCTTTTCATCATAAATGCAAGGTAATCCATTTGCAACAAACTTTTAAACAGTGCAACGGTTCGCCTCATCCATCCGATTTAAGTGCCTTTAAATCTCACTACCAGTGATTCTTCCATCTCTTTAAATACTCACTAGCCGAATTACCTCTCACGTTTACTACCAGCCCTAAATCCTGTAGCTTTCACCATCCTCCAACTTTTCGTCTTTCACCTACAAACCAGGCCCACCATGTCTTCTGCTTCTGATTCTCAAAATCAATCCTACACACACGATGGCGAACAGTCTTCTTCCTCCTCTGTGAACCTTGACCGCTCCCTTAGCCCCCCTGAGGCTCTTGGTTCTGGCTTTCAATCTCCCCTATTCGAGATTCAAGACTCTCTTTCTTTGGCTCCTTCCACTTCAGATATGGGTGAAGGAGCGGTCTTCCTGAAGGAGTACATGGCCCCTTCTCTCTACGCATTACCAATCTCCTGTGATTGGTTCACCACGAAGTCCAAACCCACTGACCTTTGTTCATGGCCTCGTTCGTCTCAACCTTACCTTGATTGGGTGGATCGGCTGAAGGCTGTCAAATCTGATAAATGGAAACAGTGGGGTCTCTACGACATGATTATGCTGTTGACTCAAGATATTCCCCTTAACCTGGAGTTGCTTTATGGCTTCTTCGGCTATTGGAGTATTGCTACCAACACCTTTACCTTTCCATGGGGCATGGTTTCCCCTACTCTCCTGGATGTAGCGGCTATTTTGGGGCTTCCGATCACAGGCGATGATGTCCTCTCTCACTATTCCTTCCAAATTCCAGAACTGGGATTCCACTTCTCAAAACACACTTCCGGGTATTCCAATTTCCTTGCCAATAATGCCAAGTCCAGAGGATCTGTGTCAGATGCTGAACACAACGCATTTCTTCTGTATTGGTTCAGCAAGTACTTTCTCTGCTCCAGCTCTATTGCCGTGGTTCAAGAATTACAGCTTTATGTGGCCCTTGTCAACTCTAATGGCAACTTCTCCTGGGGAACTCTTTTCCTTTCATACCTCTACCGCTGCCTATTTACCATTATGGATCGGCTGCAAAGAGGCGAAGAGATTAGGAACGTTCAGGGACCACTCTGGTTCTTGCAGCTCTGGATAGTGCTCTACTTTCCAGAGTTCATCGACTCACGTTTCAACCCTAGCGTTCTTCCTCGGGGTGCAAACGTTTTGGGTACCCACTTGGTACTCACTCCCTGTGAGCCCTCTTATGCTTTCACCGTAGCCACCAAACTCTTCGGTCTGACCCGAATAGCCACTGATTGGCGTCCTGTCTTGGAGAAAGGTATTGGGCCTTTCTGGATTTTCTCTACAAATGAACCTCTCCCAGTCGAACAACAAAACCAATTAGAGCTCAACTGGAGCTCAGTCTTGACTTCTCGTGACTTGCTCTGTGGCCTCAAACCCACCTCACGAAATAACAAGTCTTCAGCTGAATTCTACTCCCCCAACTGCGTAGCGAGGCAGTTTGGGTTATAAAGATATACCTGCCAGACAACTCTATGGTAGGGAGCCTGGGTAGGCTGCCCTTTGGTGCCAATGATGTAATGGAGTTGGTCTCTACCAACTTCAAAAGAACTCAGGCTTTCCGTTTCATCCCTTTCACTCCAGTATCTAGTGAAGTTTCCGCTTTTGCCAATTGGTGGCCATCAGTGAAGGACAGACTGTTCCCCGATCGGCTGGACCGCTATGCAACCCGCTTAGTACTTACTGATGTAGCTGAAGCAATGAGGCCACCGACCCAACCAAAAAACACTCCCGTTAAAACCAAGCCTCAACAGACTTCCACCAGGATGAGAACCTCGGTATTCCAACCAAGTAAGTACCTTTACATTCGGCTCTTTGCGGTTCTTGCTTTTTAATTCAACGTAGTCTCTTACTTTTCTTGTCTTATGGCAGCCACCACCACTACTACGCAATTTATTGTCATTGAAGACGACCCTGTTACTCCTCCCTCCAAGAAAAGATCAAGGGCCCCTGGCGTTGTAATAGAAGAACCTGCCCAGGTTTAGGCCAAGCCCAAAGAAAAAGCACATTCGGCTAGTAAAGGAAAACATCCGAAGGTGAAGGTAAATATCTTATCCTTATCCCCCTTTTCTTAATATTCTTTGTTAGCCTGAACCTAACCACCTTGTTTTCAGAAACCACGTGTGGAAATTCCCTTTCGATCCGTATGTCCAAGAATTTGCTGTAGGCGCTAGCTCTCAATTTCCCCCAATGGTACAGCCGATTTCTTATTCCTTTCAACATATATTGTTTGCTTACTCAATCGGCTAACCATCATCTGTCACAGGATCCCCACTCACAACCCGAAGAGGCCATCGATGAGGCTCCCAAGGTGCCTTCGCCTCCCACAGCTCCTGCAGTGGCTATCTCAGAAGAAGATTTGACAAAGTATTTTACCTCTGCTGACCCCTACTCGATGGCTTCCTCTCCCATCTCCAACCACTTCGAGAGAGTCAATGCCGCATTGATGGGGCAAATACCAACCAACATGGAACATGTTGCTACTTTAAGAACTTCTTTGTTCAAACTAGCCAATTCGGCTGATATCCCTGCAGCTAGCCAAGAGGTGTACAACACTTTGGCCCTCCAACTGAGCAATTTATCTCACCAATACGGGCGTTCCCGGGAAGTTCATGGCATGACGTCTCATGACCTCCAAAGATTGAGGAACTTCCAGGCGCAAAAAACTCATTTCCAAACCTCCTTCATGACCTTGGAGAAGGACCGCCAGGAAACTCTAACCCAACTTAAGGACACGGATGAAAGGTCATCCGTTTTGTCGGCTGAATTAGAGAGGGTTAAGAAGGAAATAGCGGAGTTGACCCCTCAATCGACTGCCTTAACTGAGAAACTCTGTTCTAACTCTCAGCAACGTTATGGTCTCTTCAAGCAATCTTCCTCTTTAGACCGTGACTTAGCAGTATTAGGCGCTCAGAGGACGTGCCTAGAAAAAGATCTTGAAACTAGCAGCGCTGGGTTAGCTAAGGCCACTCAAGCCTGGAACTCCTTTAAGCATCAACTGGATGTAATTAGGAGACAGGAAGATGTTGTCGCAGCCGATCCTCCAGCCACCCAATAAGGCGATCTGAAGGTGCTATTGTCCCACCAGTGGAGGCATTAGTTGACGCACCAGCACCTGAGCCCACCCTAGATGTAGCTGCAGCTTCGGCTACGACTGATGCTCCTGCATCGTCAGCCGATCCAGGTCCTGCCCCAATTGAAGAAAAATCAAGTGATGATCCTGAGGCTGCAGCTCCCTAGCTTTTATATCTTGGGCTAAACTTTCGTAATTTTGGCTAGGTGGCCAGCCTGTGGTCACCAAAAACAATTGCACTTTTTATATTAATGCAACTACTTTTAATTCTCCAATATGCCTTCCCAGATAGTGGAATAGTATCTCTTAAGATGTTTTCCATTGATGCTTCTATTTAGTTCTTCGCCTTGCATGTTAACTAGCCGATAAGCACCACCATGATAAGCTTTGCTGACAACAAATGGTCCTTCCCAATTTGGTGACCATTTCCCAAACTTGGGATCCTTGATCCCAATAGGTAGTATGGTTTTCCAAACGAGGTCTCCTTCAATAAACCTTTTTGGCTTCACATGTTTGTTATAAGCCCTAGCCATTTTTTGCTTGCTATGCTCAATTTGGTCTAAAGCCATGAGTCGATCTTCGTTAACCGAATCTAACTCCATTAACATGGCCTGTTGATATTCATCCAGACTTAGCAGGTTTTGCTTTGCTACCCTTAATGAAGTCACATTTATCTCTAAGGATAACACTGCATCTTGACCATATGTCAGCCGATACGGGGTAAAACCAGTTGCACTGCACTTGAAATTCCTCACGGCCCACAATGCCTCATTCAGTGTTTCATGCCACTTCCTTGGCTTGTCCTCAATGTTCTTCCTGATTATATCAATAAGAACTTTGTTGGTTGCCTCTGCTTGCCCATTGGCTTGAGCATAATAAGGGGACGAGTGAATTAACTTAATCCCAAATTGTTGCGCGAAGGCCACCACTTTCTCCCCAGTGAACATAGTACCTTGATATGTGGTGATGGTTTCAGGTATCCCAAATCTATAGATGATTTGGCATTGTATGAACCTAATCACCTCTTCCTGAGTCACATTCACCATTGGCTGGGCCTCTACCCATTTGGTAAAGTAGTCAATCGCAACTATGATAAACGCATGCCTCTTGGACGAAGGTGGATAGATTTTGCCTATTAAATCCATGGCCCATCCCCTGAACGGCCAAGGCTTTATCACTGGGTGGAGGTTTTCGGCTGGAACCCTTTGAATTGGACCATGCAGCTGACACGCCTCACATCCCTTGGCATATTGATAACAATCAGCTGTAATGGTAGGCCAATAATATCCATGTCTGTATATTAGCCATTTCATTGTGGGCCCTACCCTGTGAAATCCACAGATTCCTTCATGTACTTCTCCCATGACCTTCATGGACTCTTCTTTATCAATACACTTAAGTAATACCCCGTTGGTGGTTCTCCTGTAGACTTCATTGTCTACCAATACGTATTTAAGTGCCTTCTGCTTGAGCTTGAAATCAGTACTGCTTGAAGGATCTTTAAGATAGTCGATTAACTCTTGTTTCCAGGAGTCGATCGTTCCTATAGGTGCACACTCCCAAATTGGGTATTTTTCCTGTTTTACTTCGACTATCATGTCTTTGTACCCCGAAGCTTGTTGAGCCAAATCATTAGCCTCTTCATTCTCTTCCCTAGGAATGTGATGTACTACTGCATCAGCAAACAAGCGCAATAGCCTGCTAGCCGTTTCATAGCACTATTTCAAGTTAGGGTTATTACATTTATATTCCCCAGTTAGCTGTTTTATCACCAACTGTGAATCTCCCATGACTTGAACATAATTCGCTTTCATGGCTGCCAGGATCTTAAGCCCCAAAATCGAGCCAGATTCGCTCGATTATTAGAATTCCCAAGATCCAGCTGACACATGAATTTCCAATTTTTCCCTGCCGGGTCCGTAATGGTGATGCCAACACCTACCCCTCTTTGCGTTCTTGACCCGTCAAACGTCAGCACCCAAGGTTTCAAGTTAATACATGCAACGTGTTCGGCTAACGGGTCATTGACTTCAACACAAGGGTGTTGAGCCAAGAAATCGGCTACTGCCTGACCTTTCATTGCTCTCAATGGAACGTATTTCAACGCAAAAACATTTAACTTAATGGCCCACTTCATTAATCGACCCTGTAAGACAGGCCTATTAAGTAAATACTTAATAATATTAATTTTGCACAAAACCAATACTTCCTTAGGCAACAAATAATATTCAAGTTTTGTACAAGCATAGAACAACGATAAACATAATTTCTCAATAGGGGTATATCTGGTTTCGGCATCATTCAAGATGCGGCTGAGATAGTATACAGCTCTTTCAGTCTCATCATCAGCATCTCGCGAGCAAAATGATTGACTCTTCTTCTGCAGCTATATACAATTTGAGTGGCCTTCCTGACACCGGAGGGGTTAGCACAGGAGGTCTGGTCAACCCTTGCTTAATTTGATCAAAGGCCTGTTGTTGCTCTTTCCCCCATAACATATCCTCCGTATCCTTTAATTTCAGCAAAGGGGAAAAAGCCTTCATTTTTCCAGCCGAATTAGCTATGAACCTCCTTAGGAAATTGATCTTGCCAATCAAACTTTGCAGTTCCTTCTTGTTCCTAGGAGGTCTGGCCTCCAGGATAGCTTTCACCTTGTTCTTGTCTACTTCTACTCCTTGATGGTGGACCAAAAATCCTAGGAAATTGCCAGCTGCCACTCCAAAAGTACATTTGGCAGGATTCATTTTCAGCCCATGGGCTCGCATCCTCTTTAGGGCCTGCTCTAGATATACTAGGTGGCTTTCAAAACCCTCAGAATTGACAACCACGTCATCTATGTACACTTCCATGGTCTTGCCGATCAAGTCATGAAAAATGGAGTTCATGGCCCTTTGATAAGTGGCTCCTGCGTTTTTGAGCCCAAAAGGCATGACCACCCATTCATAGATCCCCAATGCTCCTGGACACCTGAAGGCTGTCTTGTGAGTATCTTCTTTCGCTAGAAATATCTGGTTATACCCTGAGTATCCATCCATAAAGGTGAGAATACCATGTGTGGCTGCCGCATCGACTAACATGTCAGCCACAGGCATAGCGTACTCATCCTTTGGGGTGGCCAAGTTCAAGTTTCTATAGTCAATACATACTCTTATCTGGCCATTCTTCTTGATGACAGGGACTATATTAGATAGCTATTCAACATTCCTGGCTGTTCTTATAAAGCCTGCTTTCAGTAGTCTTTCAATTTCAGCTTTAATTTGAGGCATCAGCTGGGGATTGAACCTGCGAGGTGCCTGCTTGAAAGGTTTGTATCCTGCTTTGATAGGCAACCTGTGTTCCACCAATTTTCTCGCCAAACCAGGCATTTCGAAGTAATTCTAGGCAAAGCAATCTTTGTACCGCTGGATTAATTCGACTATCTTACCCCGTTTGTCTTCCTCAAGCAACCCACTCACCTTCACGATTCTGGGTTGTTCTGGCGTACCCAAATTGATCTCAATTAAAGGATCATCTGCCTCAAAAGCAGGAGCCGTCTTGTGAAGAGGGGAGTCCAATTCCATAGGCTCAGCTGCACACGCCTTATCAAGCTCAGCTGCCGCACCTTCCTCCTTGGAGAATAGGACCTCCTCTTCCTCTTCAGTATCATAGTCTTCCATCATGGCATCCATCACTTTGGACTCGGCCTTAAAGATTTCTAGCCGACCCAAAAGGTCTTCGAGTACTTGTGGTGCCCTATTCATTAGTCACCTGCGCATTAGGCTGTGGCTCGGCCTGAGATCTTAGCTTGAATCCCTCATTGGTAAGGTTGCATGCTTTCCAAGCGCCTTCTTCATAATCCTCTGGGATGGCAATAGGACCTAGGTGTGGTGAATAGAATAAGGCTTTTAGCATCTTTACTTCAGCCGAAAAAGGATTCTTGTCTGCTTCGACTGTCTCAACATTGTCTCCAACCCAAAACATAAGCTTCTGATGAAGGGTGGAAAGGACACACTGACTTGTATGAATCCAATCCCTTCCCAGGATTATGCTATAGGAGGGTTTGCCATCAACCACAAAGAAAGCTGCTTTGATGGTTTTGGGGCTTACCGTGACTTCGGCTATCAAGACTCCAAGTGCTCTGGAAGGTTCCCCCAGGAAATTGGACATTTTCATGTTGGTAGGGACTAGGTCCTCAAGACTTTTTCCAAGTTTCCTCATGGTCGTCACAGGCATGACATTTAGCACAGCCCCTCCGTCCACGAAGACTCTTCCAAAGATCTTCCCGTTGATATAGGCCTTGATATAAAGGGGCTTCAGATGTTTCATGTAACACCTGAGGACGAGATCGACCTCGTATTAGGACGTCGTATTGAGACCTCGCGTCGAGATCTCGTGTCGAGACCTCGTACCAAGACCTTGTGTCGAGATCCTGTGCCAAGATCACGTGCCGAGGTCATTTGCCGAGCTGAGGAGATCGCGTGCATTAGCTGATGAGGTCGCGTACCGAGCTGAGGAGGTCGCATGTCGAACTGAGGAGGCCGCGTGCACGAACTCGTTAGAGCCTTGTGCGCTTGCACGAGCACCCTGGTCGACATCGTGTCGAGATGATAACACTCGTATCTTTACGAACGTTATTCAGCGTTATTATTATTTTGTTTGTAATAATTATATTGTCGGCTTGCAGTCTCGTCGCTGTGTCTAGATCTGACCTATAAAGTAGAGGGTAATCATGAGAGAGGAGAGATTAGATGGGTAGATTGACTGATGGGATTGGCATCTCATAACTGTAGTTACGATAATGCCCTTCCCTCACCAGCTGTATATTCGATCAGCCCTCACAAACACTCATTTTCTCTTTTCTTCTTTCTTCTTCCTTCTTCTCTGAGTTCCTCTTCCTCTCCAAACCTCCATCGAAGAACCTTGAGTTCCATCGAGCTCCTGCATAAACTTTCTTCATCAATCTTGTTCCTCATCATCCTCTCGACATATCTCACCATCTCGACCACCATCTGAGGTATGGAAAAACAGATTTTCTCTTCATGCTACTGTTTAGCGCCATTTCTTCCTTCCATTTTAGCTAGTTTTTATGCTTCCAAATCATCTCATATTGATGGGTTTTCTTCTTCATGATATTACCTACCTTTCTAACCGATTATTTGGGCTTGTGAAACAAATTTCTTTCTCTGTTTTCTGCAATAGGCAGTGCCCAAAAACCCTTCCTTTTTGGTTTGTTCGATTTCTTGTTTTTCGTTCGTTGCTTCTTGTTGTTGTCGTTGTCGATTTATCTGTTGTAGCATCGGATAACCTTTTTCATGAACTTTTGATCGAAAACCCTAACTTTGTGGTTAAGATTGGGATGAGAGCTAAGTGTTATTAGAACCCATAGATGGAACTGAGTTGTGCTTGTTTTAGGAAGTCTGATTCCCGAGATCGTGCGATTTCCGAATCGAGGTGTACGGGAGAGCGAATCCGAGGACGTGGAAGCAGTGGGATCCAGATCGAGAACTGTACGTGTCGAGGTCGACTGAGAAGCGTACGTGTCGAGGTCGAGTAAGAGAAGTCGTTGTCGAGCTCGTTTGAAGACAGCCGTGTCGAGGTTGTTGTCGAGCAGCATTAGCTTGGAGTTCGGTAAGGGCACTTCATATTTTACGTGTTTATGTTTTGTGCGTAAGGACACTTCTAAACATTCTAGGATTTTTATTGTTATATCACTATGTATGGATTCCTTGATCTGTGTCGAGCATGAAATGTTGTGATATGATTGGGTTTTTGCATGTATTTAATATGTGATTGAATATATGCTGTGAATTGTGTATTGCATGTTGAATTGCGTTTCTTCATGTCGAGCTTGATCTTTTTATTTGACATGCGGTTGAATATCTTGTGTATAACTCTTTGAATATCGTATGCGGCGAATTGTTCATCGAGTGAGCGAGCTAAAGTAGTCGTTATGACGCTTTTTGAGCCGTGACCGGATAACTAAGGGTGCTAGGTCCCCTTTTGTTTACTGGAGATTGACCAGACGTCGCCACGCTATGGGACCCGAGTTGATCGTCTAGGGAGAGCGAAGATCCCAAGGCTTCGGCTGGACCTTCCGACATATGGTACGGCATGTGCATTCCGGAAAAATTGTCGAGTCGAGAGAAAATGGATTGCGAGTTGTGTCGAGTTAGAGTGAGATGGTCGAGTCACGTTGGTGAATGTTATACTTTGCTGTTTGCTTATCTCTTTATGCCGTGCTTATCTTGTATTGTTGAGAAGTTGACCCTTTCCCGTGGTACCTTCAATCCATGACGGTTACCCAGGCGATGTCGAGGGTGCAGGGAACTCGACAGCAGATGATGGCGAGGAGGAGCTCGACGAGGACCCGAGCGACGACCTCTACTTGTCGTGATTTGCTTTGTTTTTTTGTTGTGTGTCCAGGGGTTGTGACCAGTTGGGCCGATTACGTTTTGTTATTACAGGGTAGACTGGTGGACTTACTTTTGGAGCAGCCCCCTGCGTGGGTGTCTGCCGGAAGTACCCCCAGGGTATGATTGCTCTCTTGAAGTCGTCATACCTTAGGTGTATTTTCTTTGCACATTATTACTCTGTCATTTTGTATACATTATTATTTCGAGTGGTATATATGCATGTATGTTTTATTAGAATTTAAGCCTTGTGTCTTAGTTGCACCATGTTTCGAAAAGCTGTAGATACTCTACTGTGCATGAGCTGGTTTTATAAAAAAAAAAAATAGATCGTACTTTTTAAAAGGCACAAGAGTATCGTTTTAAAACGCATCGCATACAGGTTTAGTTGAGCTCGGTGTGTTGAGCTCGGTAACTCGAGCTCGGTATGTTGAGCTCGGTAGCGGTCCGGAAACGGGTCGTTACATTTCACCATTTCTTCTGTAGGTTTCTCAAACACTACCTTGGTAACCTCATCAGCCGGTGTATCGGCTAACGTGGCCCATTCTGTCTCCTCAGCAAACACGTCTCCCTCCAAACCTCCTGGTTGTGAGTTGTTTGCCCAAAACTCTTCTGGGAATAAGCTAATAGCCTCTATCTCAGCCAGTAGGCCATCAGCTTCTTCATTGAATAGGAGATCCAACAAGGAATCTTCCATGATATCGTCCTGCTCCCAATACCTCTCTGGGATCACTGAACCTTCTATAGTGATTGCCTCTTCGCCCATGTCGACTGAGGCGATAAGACCCTCTGCTTCAGGAACAGGTCCCTGTTCAGTAATTGGCTCTATACTTTCGGGCACTTCCTCTTTCCCAGCTTCCTCAGCCTCCAGCTTTGGGAAAGCCTTATCCAGTGCTTCATTCACAGTTTCTAAGGGGATCTCGCTCTTTTCACTGTTCTTTACATCGGCTATCATCTGCAGAGTTTGTTTCATCCTCTGGACAGACCTCATGCTCTGCATCCTTCTCTTTTGGGTTCTTGATAGCACGGCTGGTACTGCCTTTTTGTCTTTGGGATACTTATTCAAGAACCAGTGCCCTTCTTTGACGTTAACCGGGGGTTTTAACATTCTCTGAGTCCTCAACTTCTCATCATTCCTTACTGTTATCTTCAAGGAAGACATGCCCCCTTCTACAGTGAACTCGACTACCCTTCTTTTATCCTTGGTGACAGGTTCCTCATCCATCTTGGGCAAAGATAGCCTACCACTTTCTCTGAGGGTTAGCCGATCTTGCCCCCCAGTTTTAGCAATGGGTGCCTTACTCTTCTCCTTGTCAGGCTTCCCTGTTAGGGCCTGACCATGTGTAATGTACCGTTTTACTAATTCCTGGGTGAGCCTACCTGGTTTAGGTGGCTTGCCCCCTGCCTATGTCTTACCTCTGGTTGGGGTTTTCCCAATCTGTCGAAGACAGAAACCCTGGCAGCCTAAGGTTTCAGTTGATCAATATGGGTTGAATCGGCTGATCCCTTTTTTGGCCTCCAGACTTGTTGTACAGATACCCTCTGCTTGTGGCTGGGTCCTTCGTCCTCGAATCCTGAGAATGAGACCATGCTTATCCTAAGGGCAGGGAATGGATCAGTATCCACTGTCATTTCAGCAATTTCTTTGTCCGCAAGCTTGAACCTCCCCTCTTTTATCCCCTTCTGAATGGCCTTCCTGAAAACCATGCAATTTAGAGTCGCATGATTATAAGAGTTGTGCCACTTGCAATATTTCTTATCTTTTAACTCCTCAGCAGGTGGGATCTTGTGCCCATCCAGCAGCCGAATCTGCCTATCCTTAAGCAAGTAGTCAAAGATCTGGTCTGCCTTGGAGATATCAAAGGAGTATTCTGTCTTGCCGTCTCCTAAACTTGGCTCCTTTCCTTTGGCAGCTCTTAGGGTAGGGCAGATATAACCTTTACCCTTTACTATTTCAGCTGCCATGATGTCTGCCGTGGAATCGGCTGAATCATCATCGGAGTCTTCAGCTTCTACAATGGACACCAACTGAGGACATCTCCCTCTACTGGCTCGCCTCTTTTCTTTCTCCTGGCTAAACTGCTCAATGCGTATAGCCCTTGAGACCAACTGGTTTAGGTCAGTGCAAGCTTGGCCTACTAGTTTTTCCTTGAGTTGAGGATGCATGCTGCTAATGGCCATGGTTGCATATTCTGTCTCAGGGAATTGCACTGAACATTTCTTAGCCATTTTCCTGAACCTTTCCACAAAATCAGCAGCCGATTCATCTACCTGTTGTCTCAGGTTCATGAGGTCAGCCACCGTGACTTCGGGTTGGGGCCAGTAGAATCTGTCATGAAAGCACCTCTCCATATCTGACCATGTTTGTATGGAATTAGGTGGTAAAGAGGAATACCATGTAAATGTTGTCCCGGTAAGTGACAAAGGGAACAACTGCAACTTGTGATATTCATTCTGGTACCCTTCACCACATTGGGCAGTAAACCTGCCTACATGCTCCATAGTCGATTTGCCACCCTCTCCGGAGAAAGTAGCGAAATCTGGAGTCTTATACCCTCTGGGCAGAGGTACCAATCTATCTACCCACTCGAGTATGGTTTCCTATAGATTGACGATCCAAAGGCTTCATTTGCACACCAAAGTATTTCTTGATGGTGTGCGTAATGATGGTTGGGTCTAGCATTGTGAACCCCTGGCCTCACTTCTCCCAAGTTAGGAGCAGCCATTTGTGGTTGTTGTCTCCAAGTTGGGGGATGTGCCTGGGATACTTGTTCTGGAGGATTGGGGCAGCCTGGTTGATTAAACGATGGAGGTGGGTAAACCCCCCATGGCTGCTCCATGTTCCCTTCACCAGGTGCCCTGTATTGAGTTCCAGGAACGCTTGTGTTAAATGGTAGAGGTGGGACCTGTCCCCATGACTGCTCCACCATCAAACCAGGTGCCCTGTATTGAGTTCCAGGAACGCTTGTGTTAAATGGTAGAGGTGGGATCTGTCTTCATGACTGCTCCGCCATCAAACTAAGTGCCCTTGGAGGAGTTGACCCCATTTGAGCGCCTGCAGACCCTTCAGGATAGGATGGATAGAATAGAGGGTTAGCCGACACAGGTGGAACATTGTTCCATGACTGCTGACCTGCATATCCCCCAGGTGGTCTTGTACCACCCATTCCTGGGCCAAGAGTTTGCCCCAGGTGTCTTTGTGGGTTAGTCGCTGCAATGAGAACCATAAGGCTGAGCACATGGCATAGCTTGCGGCATACCAATTGGTCCCACTGCATCCGGTGGCCTCCTAGCCATCTGCACCGGTCCAAAATGAAGATTAGCCTGGTTAGTCATGTCATTTGCCACCTGTTGACCTCCAGTGTTCAACGTGGCAAAAGCACCATGCTGGGAATTACTTGGATTAAAAGGTACCTTTACTATATTCGGCTGAACCTGAGTAGGTCCTGCCTGAATGTAGGTAAATTTGAACTTCTTTGTGCACTGCTGAGTCATGTTAATTTGAACCTGAATTAGTCTGCTTTGCACTCAATTTGGATGACGAGTCCTGCCTGGGTAGGGTACCCCACTTGCGTTGGGATAGTAGAATTGATAGAGCTTTCACTTGGGTGAGCCCTCTTAGCCTCTATCTCCCTGGCCTGCTGCACTTCGTTATGTACCATGGGTTTCACAATATCGGCCAATTGTTGTGACACTTGGTACATGATATCATTGATTCCCCAATCGAGTTGTTGGCGTATAAACGAAGTGGTCATCACCACCGGGGTCTCATTGGGCTCGTTGGGTTGAGTTTTAGCTCCTATCTCCACTTGTATTTGCTCTGATGGTGGAACATGGCTTCCATGGGATGGGCTTCCTTCAATCGGTTTCCTGGGATTGCTTTTTGCAGTCATATTGCTCAAACTTTTGCCCGAACACAAGTGCATACGCCAATGGTAATCATGACCTGGGGATTCGAACGTGTTGATTCGTTCACCTTTGGTCCCACCGGGCATGCCAATTTTGTTGTCTGGAATGCCAATTAGCCGCAGATCGGCTAAATTCCAAAACAGTGATTCCCTTTTCTTCAAACGATTACGCCAAGGAAGGAACTCTGTTCCTTAGCTATGGGTTCCTTAACTCACTCCAGAAAAGTTTAAGTCGATGAACTAAGATAAAAATTGGGACATAAAGGTAAATATAAATGCGACTAAATAAAAGCTTGAGCGAAAAATAAGTTGTTTGATTGATTGTGTGTCTAAAACTATTTACAACTTGGGTATTTATAGCAACAACTGAGAACTACCCCTATTTGCCACGTTCAGTTGGCTAACAATGATAAATTCTTAGTTGGCAGTTATTCGGCTGAGCCGTGCCACGTTCCACTAACCATGATCCTAAAATCTAGGCGCACTACCACGTCATGGCCACGTCTTCCCTTTCAACGGTCTTCTCGACGTAGATCTTATTTCAGGTTCCTTCGCTTAGCTCCTAAAATTGTGGAGAAAAATCTTGACTGCGTTTTACCTTGGATTTAAATTAAATCAAAATTATTTCCACGTCTCTCGGCTCATGGAGCAAGAATCTGATCCAATGTGTGACTCCACGCTAACCCAATGGACCTAATATCTTCCTTGCAACTCAATAAGCCCAATGCCCATGTCTAGCTTCCAGTTTCCTGCTTGTGACTCTATCAGCCGCAATTTCGGCTAATCTGCGACTCGGCTGACAACCAATCGGCTATATGATCCATTCGGCTGTGGTTGGTTTTGGCTAATTCTAAGGAATAATTTTAGGTGTAAACAGGGTGTATTAGGAAAAACCCAAGTCCCACATAAACTAGAGGTAAGACCTAAAAAAAGTTTATAAGTAAATGACACTGCTCACTTTGCAACCCAAATCCCACATAGACTAGAGGTAAGGCCTAAAAAAGAGTTTATAAGTAAATGACACCCGTCACTTTGCAAGCTGGTTTTGTAAGAATGAGTTAGGTACAAAATCGTAATATATAAACTACAAAAAAGTTTAACAGTAAAATTAAGATATGGCTAAAATTAACCGTGTTACAAATTTTAACAAGAACTTAACTTGTATCCACTTTCAGTGTAAAAATATTTTATATATGCATAAAATGATATGTTACCACATCAATGAGTATGATAAAACATATATTTTTAAACTCATTAATTGAGGTGAAAACGTGTTATTGAATGATTAAATTGTTTTTACACTGACACAAAATTGTAACAAATTCAACGATACAACAAGAAAATCCTAGATTACATGGGGCAATGGGTTACAAAAATGATCACCAAGACGAAGAAAACATTTTTAATGTGTTAAAATTGAACTCTCATTCCAAATATACTCCTAATTATACCTACTCTAATTGGGTGCACGAAAAAAATGTGAACTCCCAGTTAATATACATGTCTCATTAAAATTGAGGTATAAAAGGTATTTTAGCAAGTAATACATCTTAAAATAAGTCAATTTTTCTTATAATTAGGACAAAAAATACTCCAAAAATTCTCTTATAATAGAGACCGGAGGTAGTGTATATATAGAATATATCTATATATATATATATATATATATATATATATAGATATTTTCTTATTATAATATCTCATCTATATATTATTATGTTTATATATATATATTCTACATAATAGTTTTTTTTAATAAGGGTGAAAAGGGAATAATAAGGTTATAACTCATTTCTTTCTGTTCACTTTCCAAATGATGAAATGAAAACTTTTACATCATAAGATGCCCAAACAATGGAATGAAAACTTTATTCTATTACGCTCCACTTCATTTTGTTCCATTCCGCTACCCTCGTTTTAAAATATCAAAACATATGTTAAGTGAGCATAAATCACTAGAAGATGCGATCCAGATCACTTTCACATGATTTAATAGACTTTTACGATTTACCGTGTAATTAAAAATCCATTCCCACTTTGTAGAAAATTCTTTCAAGCAACTCCACTATTTAGTAGACTTTTATAAATCGATCTACTATAACCAACAACCAGTAAATAAGATGTTTGGCTAAGCTCAGGTTTGAGTTAGTTAATTGCTATGCATTGTAAGTATATGGTTTTGAAACCGTAAATCAATCCCAAATCATAATATGAGTGATTTTTAAGGTAGAGATAAGAGTCAAACATTTTTAATATTATATCAATTTATAATTGACTAATAATATAAAAAATCTATTACACTTACCTTGTATATCGATTAAATCATTCTTTTTTAAGAAAAAAATTAAACTTTTTTTTTTGTTATCATGGTACTAGTTGAAGTATTTCCCGACTTCGCCGAGAACTAATCTTTTCAGGACCTTGGCTGTATTAAGATAATCCCTCCTAACGGCGTTTTTGCCATACCCAAGACTCGAACTTGAGACCTTTAGTTAAGGAATTCAACCGCAGTACGAGTCGGACCAACGCTTGGTTGGTTGGAAAAAAAAACTTAAACTGATTGCATTTAATTAAATTGGTTAGTTTAATTTTTGTAATTTGTTTACTTAACTCAAACCAACATATTCGATTAAAATTGAATTGACTTAATAATTGGGATTATCAGATTAATTAAGGTAACAAAACTATTTTGTTATATTGTTATTTTAGTTTTATCTCCTCATATTATTATTATTATTATTATTTTTTAATAAAATTTTTAACTCTTGTACCAATACAAGTTAAATTTTCACCAAAAAAAAATACAAGTTAAATTAAATGAATTTTATATAGTACGCCCCTTTAAAAAAAATAGTACACCCCTATCAAAAAATATACGAAATATTATCTGTAATTGGTACTAG
This sequence comes from Calophaca sinica, assembly GCA_037113605.1. Lineage (NCBI taxonomy): Eukaryota > Viridiplantae > Streptophyta > Magnoliopsida > Fabales > Fabaceae > Calophaca > Calophaca sinica. The sequence goes on from CM073737.1 coordinate 85,049,615, forward strand.
TACTAAAGTATCTTTACAGCATTTTATCAGCAAAAAAAAGTAACTTTACATCAATTAATGTACACGTCAACACTACGTCACAAAGATATTCTAACTCTGCTTTTTTCCTACATATATATTCTAACTCTTTCCTTTTTCTTGGTATGGGATGGAATCAGATGTAATGGAATAGAATGTGTTTATGTTCTATTGTTTGGATTGAAAAAACATTGAATGTAATGGAATGGGATAGAGGGGGATGCATTCCACCCCTTTCCACCACTTCCTATCATTTTTGTTCCCCTCGAATTTGGGAGGTATGTGATGAAATCAATGTTAACTTACTTTTTTTTTAATTATTGAAATACTATTTTGTCCTTGTAATTTATAAACTCCTTTGAGTTCTTCGTACGTACCAACCGCAACCAAAAGATAAACCATTATTCTGTCGTAGCTACTTTGTCGCCGCTAGTGATTGAAGGATTCACGTGCAGAATAGTTGATGAATCTGCTCTGTGCAAAGCAACAATTCACGGCCAATACAGCTTCAATTAAAAATCTACATAAACAACATATGATAAATATGTTTTCCATGGAGGTAGCACATAGGGCTGGACAAAATGGCCTGATCCGGCCCGAATCAAAGAAGACCGGACGCCTCGCAGCGATTTGGGCGGAAGTGGGTCGGTTTAACGGGTAGGCGGATTAAACAACTGGGTTGTGCTGGATTAATGCAGACGGGCCTGGGCCAAGAAATATTACCGGTGGTAGCCGGACCGAACCGAATTAGCGAAGACTAATTAGAAGCCCAATACACTACTCAGTCACTCTAGTCCAGCTATCACCAGGCCCAGCAACAATTTTTTTTTTACCCTGAAAGAGCAACAAAACCTAGCGCCGCTCAGAACTCACAAGTCACAACTCACAAAGATGAACAAACTCGCGAAACCCTAGCGCCGCTCCATCATCTCATTTCTTTCTCTTTTGCAACTCAGTCTCACAAACAAGTCACAACAATGAATGAATGAACTAACCCTCCTGAAGTGAAACCCTAGCGCCGCTCTGACCGGTGTTGATCTTCCTCTCATTTCTTTCTTTTTTGCAACTCTGTCTCACAAACAAGTCACAATAATGAACAAACCTTCCTGAAGTGAAACCTTAGCGCCGCTCGTTCCCTTGTTCATCTTCCTCTCATCTCTCAGAGACCTTGTCTTAGAGCAAGTGACCCTCAACACTCAATCTCTCGTACTTGTTGTTGCCTCTCTCGTACCTGTTGCGACGACACTGGGGAACGAAGAGCATGGACGGAAATTTTTTTGGCTGAAGATCAAGGTTTGTTTTATTTTCGGATTTAGGGTTGATGCTTGTTTGTTTTTATTCTGGATCTAGGGTTTGTGACTAATTTTATTCTGGAATGTGTTTTTTTTGGGGTTCATGTTTGTTTGATTTTATTCTGGATTTAGGGTTGATGTTTGTTTGATTTTTACGTTTGCTTTAGGGATTGTGTTTGTTTTCTTCGAACAAGCAAGGAGGAAGTCAGTTCATTGGAGGCTTGGACCAAGCAAGACTTTGGTTCTAGTTCAGAGGTTTTTAAAGGTTAGGGTTTGTGTTTTTTCTTTGTGTTTAGGGTTTTGCCTTTTTTCTTCTTTGGAGTTTAGCTTCCCTGTTTTGCTTTTTACTAACATTTTGATTTTGTTGGGTGGTTTAGTGTGCTGGATCCTTGGAGGCTTAGAGCAATCAAAGCTTTGGTTCTGTGTGTGGGCTTTTTACTTATAAGTTGCCTAAATGAAATTGTTTTTGAGTGACCTTACTTTAGAATAGGACATGATTATTGTATGCATGCTTTAAGGTTATAAATGTGTACTTTAATATGTCTACTTGTATGCTTCTTTTATGCATGCTTTAATATGTTTTATTGTATGCTTTAATTTGCAAACTATATGCTTTATGGTATGCTTATTTGTATGCTTTACAGATTTGTGTGCATGATTGTTTGCTAATTTTTATGCTTTTACCGGTTCAGAATGTGTAATTGGAGTGTCTACTTAGTCCTAGACTACTTGCATTCTTAATTGTATGCATGTTTTAAAGTTATGAATGTGTACTTTAATATGTCTACTTGTATGCTTCTTGTATGCATGCTTTAATATGTGTTGTTGTATGCTTTAATTTGTAAACCATATGTTTTATTTGTATGCTATAATTTGAATGTGTTCTTGTCTGAATTTGTGCTTGATGAAAATTTTGAGAAGGCTTAAGTTAACTTAAAAGTTGTAGAAGGCTTATGTAACTTTAAAGAAAATTACAAGAAGGGAGAACTTAATGTGGTTCAGCACCTAACCGTCTTCTTTAGTTGAGAATTTTGTTATGTTTATGTGGGTGGCGGTTGTTGACTATGCTTCTTCATTAATTCAGTGATGGAGCAGCCTGATCAAGATCTGCGTTCTACATTAACACCACAAAATCTCATTGCTGAAGCTGGTAGTGCCATCCCAAATCCTGTACCAGTTGTAATAGATGGTAGCGGGGCTCAGCCCACTGAATATTTTGTTGCTTGCTGATCTGTATAATACATGATTGCTAATTACATGATAGTTTTGTATTACCTTACTGAATATTTTGCCTAGGACCACTTGTTAATCTTCATTGTTGCAATTAGCAAGTAATACAAAACTATTTCAGTTTACATTAGTTGCATTATTTAGTAGTTGGCCATTTGTAATTTGTAAATATTACAATGCATGTTCTGCATTATTAAAGCCTCACTGCTGATTGTCACATTCAACCTGCTGATTGTAAATATTTAGTAGTTGCATGTTCTGTTGTAATTTCAGTTTACTATTTCAAAATATTCTGCATGTTCTTCATTGTAAATATTTAGTAATTGCATGTTCTGTTATAATTTCAGTTTACTATTTCAAAATATTCTGCATGTTCTTCATTGTTGTAATTTGTAATTCTATTCCAATGCAGGTTCAAAGGAGGAGCACCCATTCCTAAAGCCTCACTGCTGATTGTCACATTCAACCTACTGAATGTCGCTAGAAATTAGTGTGCTTGTTTTAGCATTTATGAACAATGTGTAATTGCATCAAGTAAAGGTCATGTAATTCATCTTGTTTATGTTCCCTTTTTCGTAGTATGACATGTAATTTGTCTTAATATGGTCATGTAATTCAGATGTTTTTAATTCCTCTTGTTTATGTTTCCTTTTCATATGTTTGATAATGGTTTAATGGATTTATCTAAATGGATGGATGGTTTAATGATTTGATGTCTAAGCATGTATTTAAATCCCTCCCTAAATGATGTAATGGTTTTAACTGTTTGAATGACTCAATTCATAAATTTAGGCATATTTTCATAATTAAAAACTGGGAAAAAAAATCACTGGGCCTAAAAATGAGTCAGGTTCAACATTGACCCAAACCGCCATTACCCAACTGATTACCCGCCCAAACCGTGAAACCGATCCCGAACAAACCGATGTTAGTTTTGGACGGAATTGGGCCTCTTTATATTCACCGTGGATTGGGCTGGATTGGTGGTTTTGGGCCCGAACCCACCCAAAACCGATTGGTGTCCAGACAAGCGTTTGTGCTTTTGCAGGTGGATGTTTATGAGTGGAATATTTTACAGTCTTTGTATTTTATTTTATTTTTTACATTTTACGGTGATATAAATAATGTATGGTTTGCTAAGTTATTTTACTTTCACATGAAAAAAATTATTATCACTACGACCATATTTATCCAAATTAAATATAGCTTCCGCTTGAGTGATCTTGAATTTTAGTGCATGGTGGTAATTATTTGAGAATTTGTGTTTAGGCTTACATTAGGGGTATAAAGGGAATAGAAAATTTATACACATTCCATTCCGTTCACTTTTCAAACAATGAAATGAGAATTTTGTTCCGCTCCGTCATAAAACAGCCAAACAATGGAATGCGAACTTTGATCCGCTTCACTCCGTTCCATTCCATTCCGTTCTATTCCACTCAGCTCCGCTTATTTTAAAATATCCAAACATACCCTTAATCCTGGGAGAAGTACATCTTCCGAAAAGGAATTTGGCAGGCATTTTTTTTTGGCAGGCATTGAATTTTGCTAATTACTTTGTTGCCGGAAGACACTTTTCTGCATCATGTATCAAGGAATGCTATATCTTTTGTGGCGGCTTCTATAGTTAGACAACAAATCATGTGGTCTATGGTATGTAGAAGGTCGAATCTCCAACAATGACCCATGTCGCCTCTGGTATGTAAAAGCTCACGGTGCTCTATGTCCACACGACTGAGACGGTGACCCAATCAGTACCGGTTTGACAAAAAAAAGGAAAAACGAATATGTTGAGTTTTGAGGCATTCATATGCATTTTTTTTTTGCCAAACCGGTACCGATTGGGTCACAGTCGCAATCGTGTGGATGTGGAGGACTGTGAGCTTCTACATACGGAAGGAGACATCGGTCGCTATTAGAGTTTTGAGCTATTTTTAAGCATCGGTCCACTATAACATGATACACTGCTCCACCCTAGTCATAGCCATCGTTTGTGGCTGTATAATTTGGGTAGTAGTAATAGGGCTCTTATGTTGGACCCTTATTTTGTTAAAGTATGTGTGTACAACTTTGTGGCTTTATTATAAGACAAAATATCATGTTGCAATTATTATTACATATATGTTATTAACCATCCTATCAAACAAATATTAGTAGTTTAGTAGTTTAGCCTTTTATCCACCTCCCTGTTGCATCTCAAATGAGGCCACCATATCCTGCTAATAAATATGCATTCTTGCAAGACCCATCACTATTTAATTTTACCCATTCATCTGGTGGATGCAGCCAGCGAATGTAGATGGAATCTCGATGGACGACCTCATCGAGATACTAGATTCGCTGGTTGCATCCACCAGATGAATGGGTAAAATTAAATAGTGATGGGTCTTGCAAGACTGCAGATTTATTAGCAGGATGTGGTGGCCTCATTCAAGATGCAACAGGGAGGTGGATAAAAGGTTGTTCTCGCAAACTGGGTACCTGTGATGCTTTTCAAGCATAGATGTGGGGTATGCTTATTGGTATGGAGTTGGCTTGCCAAGAAGGAATCACTAGACTACTTGTTGAAAGCGATTCTCAAGAGTTGGTAAACATGATTCAGAAAGGTGATATCTTAATGAATGAGATGCCAATTTTGGTTCGTAGAATTCTGAAGATGGCGAGCAAGGATTGGCAAGTGAACTTTTAATATACTTTGCGAGAGGGGAACAAGTGTGCTGATTAGCTGGCAAATCATAGCCTTAGCATGACGACTTTGGAGATACAAATTTGGATCCACCCTCCTAGGGAGATGAATCAGTTACTTTTTGATGATGTTGCTGGGGTGTCTATACCCAGGCGTTTGATTTTTGCTAGTTAGTGCTGTTTTTGGGCCTTGGCCTTTCTTTTGTAACAAAAAAAAAGTATCATACCTGTTATAATTACATCATTCTTATCTAATACTACCTCCAGTCCTAATTATAAGAGAATTTGTTGTCCTAATTATAAGAAAAAATAAACTTATTTTTAGATGTATTAATTGCTAAAATATCTTTTTTTAGTACAATTGCTAAAATATCTTTTATATCCCTATTTTAATAATTTATATATTTAATAGAGGTGTATACTTATTTGTTTCTGGATTATTAATAATACTATTAAGTTCAAAGCATTCTTACATACAGTTACACCAGTGATGTTTGCAATATTGGTCCATTACTCCTTTCTTATCTTTCATTATTATTAGCTTATTTGTGGACTATTTTCATTGTTCTATATAGAAATTATTTAATTGTGTCGGTGTTTCATATTATCTTATCTTTCAGTACAAATATATATTGTTGGTGTTTTAACGTGACGCAACGCGGCGCGACCCGTTCGTATGTAAGGGTATACCATTAGTTAAATTTGTGTTTTTGATTCGTAGTTTTTTAAATAGTTTTTGCATATTTTCTTTTTTGACTTAATTACACTTTTGGTCTTCTAGATATCACGATTATGCGATTTTAGTTCCCTAAATTCTAATTGAGCGAATTGAGTTCTCAAGGTATCACAAATGTACGATTTTGGTATTCACCAAATTAGGTCCTCTAGGTATCGCAATTGTGCGATTTTGGTCTCTTCGTTCAATTGTCATTCAATTTATAGCTGAAAATATTGTAAATATTTTTTAATTTTTAAGCCAACTAACATGTTACCTAGACCAAATTATGTGATAAGTCATACCAACACGTGATACATCAATATTTTTATTAGAAATTAAATGACAAGAAGGACTAAAATCGCACTATTGCAATAAATGGATGACCAAATTCGTACAATTAGAGCCAGAGGGATCAAAATTGCATAATCGCAATACCTGAAGAACCCAATTCGTGCAATTAAAACTTGAGGACTAAAATCGCACAATCGCGTTGCTATCATTATGACCCAATATGATTAGTACTCCCTTTGGACTCAATTATAACAAAAAAAGTACCCAAATTTGTTGGACTCAAATATAAACAAATTTCAACTAACTCATCTCTATTTAATGTCATTTTTCGAAATATACCCTTATTTAATTCTACTTTTATTTTCTAAGAGCATCGTACACTCCCAATAAAACAAGTTAGTAAATTAAGGGTATATTAGTAAATCTAGTTTATTTTTTATATGAAATCAAGAGCATTAAATGAATATAACTAACTTTCTTAATATGTGTGAGGTTAAGTTATTTTGCTTATAAATAAGTCCGGAAGTAGTATTTGTTTTCTGACATAATTAATGATATCATTTGTCAATTAAAAAACATACTGATATCATTGATATATTTGTCTTTTATTGAAAAATAAATTTAATGCATTGATATCAATATGACCCAATACCATTTTTTTTATGGGTATGGCCCATTATATTTGTATTTTTTTTTTGGTACACAATTATATTTGTTTTCTAACGTTGATAAACTTGTCTTTACCTTCTACTTTTGCAAAAAGTACTATTCGTTCAGTTAACATCCTCTCTATTTCTCAAAAAAATAGAGGGTCTATTTAGGAAAAAAATAAATACAAAAATTTTAAATGATTTAATTTTTTTAAATAATATTAAAAGTTTGTTACACTAAATCACACCAAATCTTTTCTTTGTATCTATCTCTTTTCTAAATAGACCCTCAATTTCTTTTGTGAAATAGAGAGGATCTCAAATGGTGAGGAACTCCTATTTGTTTTACCAATAGTGTTTCTATGTCAAATGGTGAGAATGCAACTCGAGGCATGCAACATACTCTCTCCGGTCCTTATTATAAAGAACAAAACCATAATTCATATATACCAAGAAAATACATTAAAAATAGTTTTTTTTAATTAATACTCTTAAAGATTTATTCATTTATTTTTACAAAAATACCCTTTAATGAACCAACCTACTTGCATAGAAAATAAAGTATCTCATTAATATAAGTTTCACTATAAATAAGAGTATAATAGAAATTAGTCATTTAATACATTTAGAAATTGGTGTTGTTTCTTATAATTAAGACTAAGAAAAAAGACTCATTTGTTTCTTATTAAAAGGATATGAGGGAGTACTTATTACTCCATTCGGTCCTTATCATAAGGAATAAAACCATAATTCACACATACTAAGAAAAACATTGAAAATAGTTTTTTCTAATTAATACTCTTAAAAATTTGATTTTTTTCTTCTAAAAATACTCTTTAATAAACTAACCCACTTGCATAGGAAATATTATCTCATTAATATAAGTTTTACTATAAATAAGGGTATAAATAAAAATTAGTCATTTACTCTATCCGTTCTTTTTTCATGTCGTTTAAGGTTGTTTTACACAAACCAAGATAATCAATAAATTTTGTTGTTTTCTATAAAATTATTAGTCTTTTCCATATGATACCCTAACTTTTCATCACTTTATTGTATATATTTCTCTCTCTATAATAAATAGGTAAAAATATATTTGATAAATAAGTAGTTAATATGACATTGAACTTTAAAAACAACAAGTAATTAGAAACAATTTTTTTTTTAAAAACTGATATGTAAATACGAACGGAGAGAGTAATATATTTAGAAATTAGTATTATTTTTTATAATTAAAAGGAAAATAAAAAAACGCTTTTATATCTTATAAAAAGGCGTGGAGGGAGTGTCTGGGACAATGTTTAACTCTCTGTCTTGGTGAGCATTTTATGGAGTAACTCCGTACTAGTATTAATTAAACGTTGAAAATCGGAGTTTCCTTTCCTTGAGGTACGTGGCAGTTGGCCGCCGCTGGAATTAACGGAAAAGGAAAAGACCGACAGCGTGAGATCTTAACGCCATTTGGTACTCTGGTAGTTTCCTATTTTAATTATTGATTGATAATACTCATAATAAATATATCACTTCCAATGTAAAATTTATAGCAGAGAATTATAAACACTCCATTAAAATTATGTAGTAAAAATAAATAATAATTAATGTATATTATTAATTCAAGGGTATAATAAGAAAAAATGCTTAATTATATTTTAGATTTCTAAAACAACCAAAATTTTAAGACAAAAATAAAAAATTAAAACACCTAAAGTTTTGGGATGAAGGGAGTAATGTTTTTGTGGATTTTATACATAATTTTTTGAATCATTTATATTAACCAATCATATAGTTTATTTTAATTTAATAATTAATAATTTTATACTCCCTCCATCCTTTAATATAAGATATTTTTATAAAAAAAAATTTGCCCCTTATATTAAAAACTATTTTCAAAGGCCAAGGTGCATTAATTATTTTTTTACAAAATTACCCCAAATACTAAGATGTATTAATTCTCTCTTTCTTAATAGTCTTTGAAGATGAAAATGATAACTTGGGAAAAATAACACACATTCTGTATAAATTTAATGCTGATAACTAACAAAACTAACTTTTGTAAAATGTATGAAATGGTTAAAAGGGATCCTATATCAAAGTACGGATGGAGTACTTTGTATGCATGTTTTGAAGTTACAGTATTGATGATTACTTTGTGAAGTTGGACCGGACCGTTCACGTACAAAGGCGAAGGGTATTCCCATTTAGGCTGTAAGTTAAATTAAAGACTCATACTTAATCTGATTATTCATTTTTTATAAAACAAATCATTCTTTCTCTTCTTTATGTGAAATTACAAATTAAAACAAGATTAAAATTAAAGATCCATAAAATTAAGGATCGCTCATATTATACTTTTGGGAGAACTATAAAAAAGTATTTAATAAAAATAATAAAACGACATATACTAGATAGGAGTAACTTCAAATTTAAGCTTTAATTAAAAAAAATAAAATAAAATGTGTAAATATGCGAACTAAAGGTAAATTACATTAACGAGATATATGTAAATTAACAAATGTATCTTGAAGAGAGCATAGATTGATTAATTAATTATGACATAACTCTTTTTTTTTTTGACGAAATTACGACATAATAACTTAATATGGAAAAATACGCAAAACAAAACGCTTTAAATTTAGATAATAATATATGTATATATATTGGTACGTACCTGCATTCTCATCAAGAGATCAGCGCTTTGTTTGATGGAAAATCGGTTTTTAGTGAATTGGTGGCGTAGCCTTTCAATCTCAGCGCGTTCTTGTGGAGTTCCTGCATTTGGATCGAATACCCAATGTTGACGTCCGATGAAATTGTTCACGGAAATCAACCCCGTTCCTCCTTCTGCTATCTTCAACTTCCACATTTTTTCTATCTTCTTCTTTAATTTGCTTTGGCTACTCTTCTTCCTTATTACACCAACACATGTAAGGTAAATATATATATGTTGATCATCAATCCATATATTAATAATCACAACTCACAGGTATGGGCAGCCAGAGAAGAGGTATGGGCATGCAAAATCTGAAATATATATGCACTGCAGCAAATGGGAACTTTGATAAGTTAAGTTAATTTAGAAGAAAGGCGCTCACATATATGCAATTAATGCATAATTAATATTGAATAAAGCTGAGCAATGGCGGAGGTTGGTTTTATATTGACTAGCTAACCGAAATCGATCGATCGAGATGCGTAGCTAAGTAGTGCTGAGAAAATCTGGAAAAGAAATACCTCTAACTAGTAGAAGGTTTTTTACACCCTTGCCCGTGCAATGCTCAAGAGGTTGTGTGTGTGTGTGTATATATAGTACTCACACACATGTGAAGCTGTGAATCAGCGGTGTAGTGTTCGGTGGCCAAAAAAGGACTGCAATCATATTAACAAACAGCAAGTATTTTTAATATATATTGTATAGTATTTTAAATAGTTCTTAAAATTATGATTGAATATATATAAACTACCAAGAGAATATTTTTTAAATTTTAATAAATTATGCAAAATAAATTGTGTAAATTAAGTTTCTATTCTTGACACGGTTTGTCAATATTTAGATTTAATTTATAATATTCAAAAGAAATAAAAGTTATACATAAAATAATAAAATGTGAGAAACTTAACCACCACTACAAGAAAAAAAAAATTAGCGCAAAAATTAGAGATGAAAAAAATATGAAATTCATCTCTAATTCCATCACTAAATTTAGTGATGAGAAAATTAAAGACATGTTTTATTTTTTTCCTCTCTAGTTTAGGTTGCTAAATATTTAATTTTTTTAATAGTGAACACAGAATAAGTGACACGGGTGAATTAGAGAAAAAAATCTTTATATTCAAGAGTGAAGACTAAAATTTAAAATACAAAATTATTAAGTACAATAACAATGAGTTATATCATTTTTTAAGCCATTACTTAATTTTTTGATAAAATTATATGTCATTATTTTGGTGAGTAGTACTTTAAACTATAAATCCGTAAAAAACAGGGCACCTTAAACTATAAAAAACTATTCAGGAGTACTCACTAATTAAAATAATTTATGGCATTATTTCACTGAGTGCTTTTGCTGGATATGATCACTACATGTATAACTGCGAGTTTAATTAATTCTACTATACGACCAACTACTATGAGACATAAAACGATGGTTTAATATATTTGTTATATATATTCTTATAACTTCTTAATTAATAAATCATTCTACTCTAACTAAATTTTTAATTAAGTCTATATTACAATATGAAAATTACAAGTCTCTCTCTCTCTCTCTCTCTATATATATATCATAATAGTTAAATCATATGAAATTATTTAAAATTTTGTTAAAAGTATAGTACATATACATAAAGCAATGTAATATAAGCATCATGATGATTTTGTGGATATAAAAGGTTTTGAAAACAAATAAGGTCAAAATCTCTTAATGCTCCCCCTTAAAAAATTTCATGCAAGTGGTATCAGGGCCGATGTGCGTGAGCCAACGACGGTGCAACTACACAAATATGACAATTGATTATATAGGCCAAAGTATCTTAATGCTCTCCTAAAAAAATTTCCTACAATAAGGAAACACTGTATAACTTAGATTATTAAAGTACTTCCTCCAATCTAAAATAAAAGTAAAAAAGTCTATGTATTTGGTCTATGTAAATTTTCGTTAGATAAACATTAAAAAACTAACCATGCAGTAGAAGCTCGATATTTTCTTAAAAAATTAAATAAAGAAGAGAAGCTATAGCGTTTTGTAATGCTTACCCTATTAATAGTACTACTACCATATAGGTAGGTGTCACGGTTTTCTTGACATTGATATTTGAGAAATTCGGTAAGTACACACATATAAAATTCACATAAATTGAGAAAATATACATTAAATTTGTGAATAATATAGTTTAGTTTTAAAAAAATTACTCTTTAATTACTGATACAAATATTTTTTTCAAGACTTTTAAGAGAGATGAATGGTCATTCAATTTACTATTGGCTATAAAAAATAGAAATTAATTAGGAATGTTCTTCTAAAAAATTAATTAATACCTATAGTAATTTAAAAAAGGAGAAAATTTAGATAAGGTTCTTTAGGTGTGGTTGGTGCTGCTCCTCACATAAAATAGATAAATTTTTTCTCTATCTATCCAATCCTATTATTTCTAACATCTCATAACTACTACTATCAAAATATTTTTTATCATGATTTGTGAGAATAACAACAGGAATCACACTTAAGTAACCTTATGTAAGTTTTATCTTTTAAAAAATGCCTAACAAAAAGGACAATTTTTTTTAAAGAGGTTTATATATAAGGTGGTATCTCTGTGAGCGAGAGAGAAAAAGTTTGTCGCACTAAAATTCACACGTGTTGATTTGAATCGTATACACAAAACACTTACAGTAGATACTTTTACTATTTAATAAAGTGACCAAGAAATTTGTTTGTTTGAATTAATTTCATTTACCGCTCACCGCTCTTTCCAAATTTTTTTTTTTTATACATTACGTGGGATGTGACCCCTTTGAGTATCCAATTGGAGTCAAAATGAATTTTGATTATATAGTAGCTTATTATAAAAGGGAATTTGATCAAATAGTGATCGTGATCACAGAGGACGATGGTCGGAGTGAACGACAGTGTGGCAGTGTAACAGGAGGCATAAAGACTCTGATGCCTAAGTCAGGAAGTGGACAAAGGAGAGTTAAGCGGGGAATGAGTACAAGGCTCATTCAGAGAGGTGGCTTTATATAGGAGATCAGATGGAGAGAACTGGCAAGAGGGTTTGTTAGCCCGTAACTGATCGTACACCTATCGCGACGTCAATCACAGCGTGAGCTGTGCTCAACCGTTGATTAGAAGAACGGCTACTACGGTCATGATCCGTGTGACGTCAGTAAAATTACAACATTGATTAGGGTGAAGTGGCCAAACAAATGGCGACGATTGCAATATGTGTCTAGTGATCTCTGTGTGACGTGAATGTACTACGCGTGAAGTCACATCATTTGTGTTTTCTCTGGCACGACTTGCATGATATGCTTCCGAATGTGGGCCTCCATGATGGGCCTTTAAGCTCCAGCCCAACATAATCATTATCAATACGGAGGAAACCAACAATTTTGTTGGTGTTGGGACTTTTAGTCCCACATCGGGTAAAATAGTAAAGAGGAGTGAACCTCTTTGTTATAAAAGGAGGCTTGGGCCTTGGTTTTATGTACACCATTCAAAAGCTTGTCTAGCAACTTTTGTCTCTAGATAAATTCCTCTCTTTGTTTTAGAATTTAATAGAATTCTTAGTATGCTCTGTGGTTGTAGCTTGGGCTGAACCTCCACATCAGAAAAAGAATTTATTAGGAATATTTCTTGTAAAAGGAGAGGTGTGAGGAATAAGTTTTGCTAGTGGGAAAGCTTTGTGGGTGTGCGGGGTGCAGAGAGAAAATTGTGTAGTTGTAATAATTTTCTACATAGTGGATTTTTCTCTGGTGCTGGTGGTTTTTCTCCTGGTTTTGGAGTTTTCCACGTTAAATACTTATGTTGTTATTATTTCTCTATTTTGTTTTTCCAATTTTCCACAAGTGCAGTTTCTGGGGAAGAGAATTTGAAGAGTCAAATTCCCAACAAGTGGTATCAAGAGCACAAGTTCTGCCAAAGAGGATGTCGGGAATCAGAGTTTCAAATGCAGTCAGATTTGATGTAGAGAAATTTGACGGAAATATCAACTTTGGCTTGTGGCAAATACAAGTCAAGGATGTGTTGATTCAGTCTGGTTTACACAAGGCTTTGAAGGGCAGGGTTACTCCTGAAAGTAGTGGAGATGCTGATAATGAGGCTAACATTATCTCCGATCTTGATGTCTTTTGAAAGAAGGACATGTATATCCTTATGGCATGGGTCCCAAAGTTGCCATGATAAAGGATATTAAATGTTAGCGGGACCACATTTTGCACACGGGCATTGGTTGACATTGATGCAGGGTGTGTGGTGAAATTTATGTCGATGGCTGATTAACTTCCATGAGAGTCAAATATGGGAGTTGCACCATAGTTTTTTCAGCAAGGTTATATTTCGACATGTGCCGAGTTTAAATGCTTGGGATGGCTAGTTCTGAGTGATTCACTACAAGAAACACGGGATTACCGACGGCCATTTACCGACGGCTTTCGTCCGTCGGTTAAAAAGCGGGATTTCCGACGGTCTTACCCGTCGGAAAACGCGTCCCGTCGTACAGTGGACATTACCGACGGTTTAAGCCGTCGGAAATCTCGATTTTTTAGCGACGGATTAAAGCCGTCGGTGGGTGTCCGTCGGTAGACCGTAAATTTTGAAAAATTGCCGCATGTTTTTGAATACCGACGCCCATTTACCATCTTTACCGACGGATTAGCCGCCGCTAATCTCAGTGTCGTTCTGGCGGCTTAAGCCGTCGGTTAGTTTAGAATGGCCGTCGGTAAGCTCTTTATTTGGCCAGAACAGAATCCTTCTTCTTCTTCTTCTTCACTCGCAGACCTGAACTCATCTCCCTCGACCTCAATATTTCATCTCCCTCGACCTCGTAACTCAATTCATTCACTCCTTCGTCTCCCTATATTTCATCTCCTCGACCTCGAACTCAATTCATTCACTCCGCCCGTCTCCCTCGTTCGGCCTCGCCGCAGCCTCCCTTCATCTCCCTCGTTCGCCCTCGCCGTAGCCTCCCGTCATCAACCTCGTCGCCTCGCCGCGATTCTTTGTCGTTCGCCTCCGCCGCGATTCTTTGTCGCTGCTCAACCTCGTTCAACCTCGTTCAACCTCCGCCGCGATTCTTGCCGTCGCTTTGGCCGATTCTTTGTCGTTTAATTTGGACAATATCAGGTCAAGTCTTTCATTCATCTCCTCTATTTATCAACAACATTCACAATTGCTTTTCTAAATGTCATGATTGGAAGTTTGGAACAAATTAATCAAATGTAGAGTAATTGGATTGAATGGATTATTTTTTTAGTTTGTGATCTGAATCTTTGGTGTATTGGGGGTTTATTAGGTGTGGTTGAAGGGAAAGTTTTGATGTGTTGGATGTTATCTTGGTGGGCTTTGAACCGTTTCTTCTGAGAAATGTTTTCCAATTGAGGTGTTTTTTGTGGGGTGGAAACAGGGATTTGGGTGTGTCTACCCCAATTTCATAATTATTAGAGGTTTTGAATTGTTAGAAAAGCCCATTTTCAACTTTTTTTTCCTAATTGATTGGATTTGATTAATGTTTGGCTCTCTGTAGTCAATAGCGGGCGTTGCGGCGCAATAGCGGCGTGGCGTTGCGTGGCGAAGCGAGCGCCACGCAAAATGCCGTGGGCGGAGCGGTTTACGCTATGCAGAAGGCCGGAAAAAGCGGCCAAATCGCGGGCGATATGGCGGTCTGAGCGCCCACAACGGCGGTAAAAGCGGAGAAAACCCAAGTGTTTTCTTCCGAACTCGCCGTTTTCTTCTCTGCAACTCCGGTGCGGTTCTGCTTTTTTCATGGTTTCGCTTTCGAGAGAGAAAGCAAGAGGAGAGAGTAAGGCACGCTTTTGTAGTTTACTTTGTTTATTATTGATATATTAATTTTGACGAGAGAAAGCAAGAAAAATTTGTTTATTATTGGTTGATTGAAATAAGAAGCGTACATAAGGCACGCTATTCGACAAAAAGTAAAAAGTATAGTGGACTGAAGCGCATAGACTCAGAGCGAGAATTGGTTTGATTGCTAAAAAAAATCTCAATTGTTTATTATTTTGTGGAACTGTTTGTTAAAAAAATCAATTAATGGGAATTGGAAACTTAGCTACAGGGATTATAATTCCTATATTACTTCAATTACTTAATATTTATTAGTCAACATATTACTTAATTATTTTTAATATGATATATTACTTGTTTATTTTTTTTACCAAATATAATACTTAGTTATTTACATTGGTTCCATGGGCTTTAGGCTTAATTTCTACATTTCATATATTTTACTTAATATGCATTATTCAACATAATACTTAATTATGTGATATTTTTTGTCACTTAATCACATCAATTATTTACATAATATAATAACTAATTGTATTATTTATTAGTATAGAATATATTTTTATTTATAAAATGATAGAAGTCTATGAATATGTGTTAAATTTTGTGTATTCTTTTATTTTCGAGTTTTTATGTGTAAGGTATAAATTGTTTGTATTGTTGTCCTAGACTTCGACGTAGCGGTCATACCGCTACCCGCTACACCGCAATAGCGTTTTGGGGGTCGGCCGCTACGCTACGCTATCCGCCATTGACTACATAGGTTTGGCTTCATTTTGGATTTTATGATTTATCCAAGCTGGTGAATTATGTGTCTTAGAAATGGAAAGAAATGCTATGATGTGGATCACACCTTGATGATTCATCCCCCTTAGAAAATGGTTTTATTTATTTGTTTATTTTTGTTGGTGGGGTTTTGTTTTTCTGAAGAAAAGGACAGATGGAAAGGGGTTGACCTTAATGCAGGGATTCTTGGCGATTATGACCTATCTGTGGATCTATGAATCAGTTTTGATTAGTGATCCATTGTGTTTTATAGTTCTCATGGTGTCAGATTCCTGTGCTTTGGTTTCTCAATGGTTCTTCAGTTTTCTTAATTACATGTTCATGTTTAATTTTATAAATTTTTATATCTCAATAAAAAATGTTGTTTCTCCGTAGGAAGTTCTATATATGTTGTCCATTGTGGTGTTTTATATTGGGGCCAAGACTAATTTTTCAGTCATTCATTCATTTTTTCAATTTGGAGATCAAATGCATTGCAATTTTATTCATTTCCTTGATATACTTAAACTGGTTAAGTTTAGAAATATTTTGCTTGTTAACTTCGCGTATCCAATGTTAGACACAACTGTGTTAACTTAAGATAGCAATTGCAGTGGGGTTATAATTGAACTGAATCTTATAGTGGTAAAATTTTTGGACATAAGAACTGTAGTAACGTTGATTGATGTGTTAGTTTGTTGCAGCAAAATGGGAAAACAACGATGTAACAGTATGTTATCTAGGTCATTTATTAGTTAGCTTTTCAATTCTATGCATGATTAGTTGACATATGTACATGTGAATCAAGTTTATAGCAAGAAGCTTTTGATACAAATAAAAGACTATGTGAACCATCTTGGCATGTGATTTTTCTTTGGTATAGTGTTACATTTTGTATGCAAATAAGAAAGTTTTTACTGTGTGTTTTTAAGTTCTGGTCATCAACAAAGGCAAGTGAAAAATCATGTTTTTACTGATTTTATGAGATTCACCATGTTCTTCTTCTTTCTTTTAAACTTTTTATTCAAAAAAGTTGCAATGTGTGCAGTAACCGTGGGACAAAAGCAACTAGGACCTACTCTCTCTCTCTTCAAGACCACATTGCAAGCATTTTTTTTTCCTTGTAATTTTCTATCCTAGATTTTCTTTTTTCTCTTTTTGTGTTTCTGTTTCTGATATAGTTTACTAAATTTATATTTCATTTGTTTTTAGGCTTGAGGAGCTCCAAGTTTTGGATATCAAATTTCTCTACGGTTGTTCAAAGCCAACTATTGTGGTGCTTTACCAGGTTTTTAACTCTATTATACCTATTGTTTTGGGGGTATTAGTTCCTTTGTTCATCAAATAGACTCTGTGTGAGCTGTTATCTTTTTTTGCTGCTTTCTATTTTTTCTTTTCACTTCTTTATTTTGGTTTGGAAAGAAGGGGGGGTTGAAGGATCTATTTGTGCAACTTACTTACACCGTGAGACAATCCATTTCTGTTCCCATTATTTTACGAACTTCATGTTGACACCAACAAATAGTAGGAATGAAGTAGAAATTGAAAGTGAAAGACACCCGCTTGCCTTATCAGTATTTTGCCTTTCCGGTCGTCATGGTGGAAAGGAGGTGGATAACTGGATAACGGGCGAAGTGTGGAAGTCAGCCCACGTTCACGTGTTGATCAACTGTGCAGAAGTATCACCGTATCTAACGTATGTATCATTTTGACCACTTTCAATTTCTTTAATCCACAATTGCTCTTGATCATTTGTTTGATAATGACTTGATCAGGGCATTCTTGTTAACTAAGCCCACAAGCGTACAAGACTCTTCTGCCTATATTCATGAATATTTCCCAACGTGGTTTAGGAACCAGGTATGTTTTTTGAGTCGTCATATATATTATTATTATTTATTGTTTGAAAATACAAAAATATTGTTTGAAAATAGGAACCATAATTTGTTTGCACATGGTGTGTACACAGGTGTATAGCGAGGCAGAATCCCCTAAAATCCAACACTTGAGAAATTTATCTCATGGTCCTAAATCACGTGTAAAAGAATGGCACACATTCTTTGTAAATGGATACAAATTCCAAACCAGTCAAAAACAGAGGGGAAAAAACAGATTAACAATGGGGTTTATGTAAAAGGTGCCACAGATGGAGGTGAAGATGACTTTACGGCGTGATTCAACATATATATGAACTGACGTACAATACTTTAGACTATACTAAAAAATAGTGCTATTTTATTGTAATTGGTTTGAACCATCAAATAGAGGCACAAGAGTGGATCGAAAATATAATCTTGTTGACATACACATGAGCGTAAGATACCAAATGTTTGATCTGTTTATCATGGCACAACATGTAAGACAAGTGTATTATGTCCCTTATCCATCAACTCGAAGGGACAAACAAGGATGGTGGGTCGGAATAAAGATAAAACCACGGTCGCATTGAAGCGAGATGATACGAGGAAGAAGTGGCTTATCAAGTGGATGAGATGTCTCATGTCAACGTAGTAAATGAAGTGGAACCCATTACTCGACTACGTGACAATCCAATCACATATGAAGATGTAGATGGGGATGAAGAATTAAATGAAGAAGTGGCAGAACCATCAAGATCTGAAGACGATGCCGAAATTGAGTGGGCAGAATGGGCAGATTGAAATTGTTTAATTTTTTACAATTTGAGAAATTAATGTGTAACAATATATTTTAATTTGTCGGTTATTTTCATAACTTGTTTATTTTTATGGAATTCATTTGTAATATTGTTATGTTTAAATATAATATTTCATGACTGTTATTATTCAATTGCTCTATAGACAGATATGGCATCGGGAGGTTCAGGAGCAGACCCCCCCAGACCACCCAGTGGTGGTAAATGGAAGGGGAAGGGGATCGCCCTCGACCCCCCTCGTCGTCAGAGGCCGACCATCATTAGGCGTGACCCTACTGGGTTTTCGACGTTGTCATCTACACGTCGTCCTAGTACATCTACGTCGAGACAGCCTGATACACCTCCTGCACCTAGACAGCCTTCTGCACCACCTACACAGACTCAGGCACATTGGACACCAGCTACACAGACTCGGGCACGTTCGGCACCTTTGCCTCACATTCACATGATCCCCACCCCGGGGTTCCAGTTTGCACATGGCGCTTCGAGTTCCCATGTTGTGCCTGATCCGGTGGCCGATGCTCATCAGTCCGACCATGATTATAGTACGGGCCATACACCTGATGACACTGATGTTGGGCAGGACGGGGAGGAGCAGGAGGTTCAGCAGGAGGAGGTTCCTGAGCAGGGGGGGCCAGGAGCCTGACACTCTTGAGATGTTGTATGATGGTCGAGTTCTTATCAGACCATCTGGTAAAGGGTAAGTATTTGCAATTTTTTCGAGTTATTAATAATTTACATGTATATATATATATATATATTTTTTTATTTAACATGTTTTTATTGTTCAGGTTTATTCCCTCAAAGCCTGCTGCGTCAGCTATCACAGCAACAATTGAGGAGAATTACCAGGAGTTTTGGCCCACCTGGGGGACACTTCAGGATTTTGAGCGGGACCATATGTTTAAGTCTTTCAGAGTAAGCTGCAATTTTTATTTTATTGCATATTATTTTATTTTCATAAATATCAATTATGTTTAATAATGTCTTATATTGATACAGACGAGGGTTGCTTGGGAGGAAAAATATGAGGAGCTGATGGAGAAGAATTTTCATATGAAGGCCTCCCACCGCCTTTCTGACATGCTTCGAGATGCCCGCATCAGGGGCCAGCCCAGTTGGATAGGGGATGACCTCTGGCAGCAGCTGGTAGCGCACTGGAACACCCCTGAGTTCCAGGCGACCAGCGCGAAGGCCAAGAAGAATAGGGCCTCTGAGAAGGGTGGCGGCTGCACACCGAGGCGATGTCGGTCCAAAGGCAAAGACGCAGTTAGAGTTGTAGGTGTTATAAAATTGTTATTATTATTATTTTATTATTATTATTATTATTTATTTATTTAATTTTTTTTATTAATACAATCTCAGTCGAGGAGGTTGGGGAGAGAAGTTCAGTTGCACGAGCTCCATCTTGCAACTCATCTGAAGAGAATCTTGGTGATTTCGTTGATGAGCGCTCGAGGCGGACTCAGGTAATTATAAAATATAATAAATATTTTTTAATAATGTTTATATTGTTTTGTTAAAAAAAGATTTGACTTATTTGTTTGTTTAACTGGAGGAGTTTGAGGCGAGGATGTCTCGGCTTAGATCTCAGAGCTCATCATGTTCTCCATCTCGTGAGCCCTCGACGATCTATCTACACCGCCGAGGGTTTGGGCGGAAGTGGTTGGCGGAAAGAAGAAGCGGTCGCTTATATGGTGCCGGGCGACCTTGCCAAAGAACTACAAAAGGGGCCCGCCGCCACACATCGGAGAGTCGTCGAGTAGTAGTGTCGCCACCGGTCGCTCTGCGCGGATGACCAGGAGATAGCCGAGTTGAGGCGACCGTGGCCCGCGGCAGGAGCTTTTGACTCAGTCTTTGCGGCAGGGAGCAGATGTACGGATGCTAGCTCGCCCGGCTACTCCGGCCTCGGCCTCGCCTCGCCTCCGCCTCGCCGCCTCTCCGCGTACTCATGGTCATGTCGATGATGCAGATGATGTAGAGCATCTCGATGATGATCGTGAGTACCAGGACTATTAGTTCTGTTTGTACTTATATTTTTCATATTTTTGGATATCATGTTTTTTTCGTTTCGGATATTATTTTAGTTACTGATTTTTATTTGTTGAATTTTTTTATTTAATATGTTTTCTTTTTTTAATTTACTTTTTAGTTTACGTTATCACATTTTTATATATGGAAATCAATTAATAATTAAATTTAAATTAAATTATAAGTAATTTTTAATTAAATTAATAAATAAATATTTTTAATATGAGAAATTAATTAAAGAATAAAATTAATTTGGTTATTAATTAATAATTTTATTAATAAAATTATTTTTACAATTAAACAAATAAATAATTAAATTAATTAATTAATTAAAGAATAAAATTAATTTTTTTATTAATTAATAATTTTATTAATTTTATTAATATAAAATTAATTAAAGTAAATTTTTTATTAAGCAAAAAAAAAAAAAAACTTCCCGATTACCGACGGCCTATGCCCGTCGGAAAACATCAGGTCTACCGACGGTCATGTCCGTCGGAAATCTAACGACGGCTTTGCCCGTCGGAATACCCCGTCAATTTACCGACGGGTATAACCGTCGGTAATACCGACGGCAAAGAATAGTCCGTCGGTAATCCTTTGCGACGACCATATTTCCGACGGGTTTTGGGCCGTCGGTAAGCCGTCGGTAGTCCAGACTTACCGACGGCTTTTAAGGATTACCGACGGCTTTAGACCGTCGGTAATCCCGTGTTTTCTGGCAGTGATTATGCTTTTATGGTGGAGCATGACTGCGTTGCAGTGATAGCGAAAGCTATGGGAATCTTCATCAAGGTGGAGCGTTGTGGGACCACAAAGTCACAAGGTGGAGATTGTTGGTGTTGGGACTTTTAGTCCCACATCGGGTAAAATAGTAAAGAGGAGTGAACCTCTTTGTTATAAAAGGAGGCTTGGGCCTTGGTTTTATGTACACCATTCAAAAGCTTGTCTAGCAACTTTTGTCTCTAGATAAATTCCTCTATTTGTTTTAGAATTTAATAGAATTCTTAGTATGCTCTGTGATTGCAGCTTGGGCTGAACCTCCACATCAGAAAAAGAATTTATTAGGAATATTTCTTGTAAAAGG
Organism: Calophaca sinica; assembly: GCA_037113605.1. NCBI lineage: Eukaryota > Viridiplantae > Streptophyta > Magnoliopsida > Fabales > Fabaceae > Calophaca > Calophaca sinica. The sequence goes on from CM073737.1 coordinate 85,071,575, forward strand.
AGAGGTGTGAGGAATAAGTTTTGCTAGTGGGGAAGCTTTGTGGGTGTGCGGGGGTGCAGAGAGAAAATTGTGTAGTTGTAATAATTTTCTACATAGTGGATTTTTCTCTGGTGCTGGTGTTTTTTCTCCTGGTTTTGGAGTTTTCCACGTTAAACACTTATGTTGTTATTATTTCTCTATTTTGTTTTTCCAATTTTTCACAAGTGCAGTTTCTGGGGAAGAGAATTTGAAGAGTCAAATTCCCAACAAATTTAATATCTTTTCGTTTTTCCTACTATAAATTTAAATAACTATCCCAACTATTTTTTCCCAATTAAAATTTTCAAAATTTCTACAACATCAAATTTTTTTTTTACTTTTTTTGTACCATAACTATCTTTCATATGGCTTCCCTTTTTACTAGTAAGTATTCTTTTTTTTTTCTGTCATTTAATAACAATACATCCTCTTTTATATATAAGTCATGCACTTTGTTTCGAATCAACAAACTTATATTCCGAAACATCATCTCCCCCAAGGAAATGGTATTGATGTTGGAACCTAAACGATTGAAAAGTTTAGACCCTCATTAATTTTAATGATAACAAAGTATCTATGTGAGAATAATTTAACTTCTGATAAGTCTTGAAGTGTGTAGGAATTGAATACATTCATTAGCTGCATCCGGATCACTCCTGCGTCTTGCCTTACATTCTAGCGAGCGTCCGATGTTGTTATGTTAAGACACGTGGAATACCCATTTGCTGCAAGCGTCCTATGAAGCCTAAGCGAGCATCCGGTCCTTTTAGTGAAGCACATGATGATCACATTTATGCTCTTTTACCTCAGCTTTCCTCGAACAGAATTCGAATTTGATTTTGTACGCTCAATTTGATGTACGAGGTATCAAAGGTGACACCTTTGGAATAAGACAAAATTCGTACAAAGCAAGTGATTAAAAGCAGATAGTACAAAACAGAAATATGTACTATTTTGAAAAAGGAAGACAAGGACGTATATTTCAAAATTACCTCATTCAATGATTTGGAGCTGTTATTCCCTACAACGGTATTATTCTCAAGGATCTCTATAAATACCTCAAGCTCTCCATTGAAGAAAAAGCAAGAAACGAAATACTGTAAAAACTATTACTCAGTGAACAACCAAGTTTCTTGCCAAGTTTCTGAGAACCCAGAACTGAACTTCAGCGTATTATATTCTTTCTTAGTAAGCTATAGTTTTGAGCTTAAGTTTTTTATCATCTCTTTAGGAGTTATTTGATTGTATTCAAATTATCTTTGTGAAAGTTGTATTTCCTAGTAACAGGCTTGATTCCTCAAAGGCTCGAACGTACTGAGTCATTTTGAGAGGTTAAGAGTATTGTCAAGTTTGTGATAATAGAATACTCTCAAGGAATTTGTAGTCAGGTTGATTATAGTGAAAATCCTTCAGGAACAAAGGGACTAGACGTAGCTACCAGTTTGGTGGTGAACTAGTATTAATCTTGGTGTCTTTGTTTTACTGCTTTACATTTACTTTTATCTTGCATAGAAAAACAAGTTTTCATAAAACCGTATTTCAGCGTCCGGTCTCTTTTTAGCTTCCGGTAACAAACGAGTTCTAATCTAACTTGTTTCGAAGTGTTTTTAACTGACAGTTTGTGAAAATTTTTCAACACAATTCAACCCCCTTCTTGTGTTCACGTTCAATTGACATTGCAAAAAGGTACAAACATCACGTTATAGATAAGGATGACAATGGGGTGGGGTGGGGACGGGACGAGTAATGCTTCCCCCATATTTATCCTCGTTTATATTCATAGATATTTATGAGGGTAAAGGGTGTCTATGGATATCCATCGGTATATAAGAATTTAACATAAAATAATAATATAATATAATATAATACAACAACATAATATATTAACATTGTATATTATACTATATATTATTATTATTATTATTATTATTATTATTATTATTATTATTATGGGTTCAATCACTAAAAAATTTGAAATAATAAAGAAACGAAGTTTATCTCATCACAAAGTGATAAAAAATGTCATAATATTTATTATATATTTAATTTAAAAAATATTATTATGAATATGTGGGTATCCGTGGTGCGGGTACTATGATACCCACCCCATCATATAGGTATCCATTTACTACATATTGGGAGTATCCGCAGGTGCGGGTATTTTTGTCATATCTTATTATCGAATTCAGATTGCAAGATTATCTAATTTCAAATTCAATCATCATCCCTTTTTATCTTTAGGATGTCAGATATTGCTTGGTCTTGACAAATGCACGTCACCCATTTGATATAGCTAACTTTTCACTTATTGCTATTATCGTATTCAGGGACGGATCCAGAATCCTATGAGATGGGGGCTAAATTTTTTTAATAATTGTTTTTAGATCTAAATCTGAATTCAAAATAAATATTCTAAAATTTGTAATGATTTATAAATTATACGTAAAAACAATTTACTTTACATTATATAAAAAAATCTTATGTAAATTAGATGTAATTTTTCTTTATTTCAATTAAAAAACATTTTTTATTATAAAAAATAATAATTATTGTATTTTTTGTTAGAAACTACTGCAAATAAGTTCTCAAAATAATAAAAAGTTGATTGTTTTAAAAAGATTGATCAAATGCATTAAAAATGTTAAAAGCAGTATTTTATTTAATTAAAAATGGAAAGTAACAGACTATATGTAATTCAATTAATAGTTGAATGGGGAAAAAGAATGGCTCAGCAATGTTCATCTATTGCAGCAAACATTGGACTATCGTGCTAATGGATTTCAATTGCCTATAATTTCATGATGCAAGGGACAATAAATCATGTATGAGTGAATGTGGTCTTGTCAAAATACTCTCTTGTTAGTCAAATATGTTGGCTAATAATTTGTGGCTATTTGTTGTTAAAAAATGTAGGCTACCCACCATATTAGAACAAACAAGTGGTGCCATATTTCTTAGTCAAGAAAGATGGCCACCAACCAAGAGAAAAGGAGGAAGCAAAATTGAACCTCTCCTTATGTGTTCAATGATGGCCACAAAGAAGAAGCAAAATTGAAATTCTCATTGTATGTTCACATTGCCATAATCTTCTATAAATAGAGGGCATTGCCAATGAAGAAATTCATTCCAACCTTGAGAGAATTCCAACCAAGTGAGTTCCAAAGCTTAGAGATCGATAAGCATTTGTGAGATAAAATTCTAGTGACAGAATTTTGTGAGAGAAATTCTTGGGTGTAATTGGGTTGTGGGTTTTGTGAGAGAATGTGAGTGTTTGTAAACACAGTGTGTATTTCCTTTTTTCAATATAAGGTCTGCAGCAGTCCGGAGACGTAGGCATTATTGGCCGAACTCCGTTATCAATTTTTGTGTGTGCTTCCGCATTTATTTTTCGCTCTTCCACTAATCTGACTATGGGGAAATTTAGCGTAGTTTCCTAACAACTGGCATCAGAGCTAGTTGGTTATTTCTGCTAAATCTTGCTGAGGATACTGTTCACGTGAATAGTAATTTTTCGTGAATAGTAAAATTGGTCGGCATTACCAATTTGTCCACGGAGGTGTTCTAAAGCACGGTGGTTCGCAGAAATTGTCAGAAGCGATCCTGAGAAGTCGGACTCGAGTGGGAGTGATGGCCGCAGATGAAGAAAAGGTGAAAATTGAAAAGTTCGATGGTGCGGACTTTGGCTTTTGGAAGATGCAGATCGAGGATTATCTGTATCAGAAAAAGCTGTATCAACCTCTCACAGGAAAGAAACCAGCGGAGATGAAGGAAGATGAATGGATCCTTCTTGATAGACAGGCCCTTGGCGTTATCCGTTTGACGTTATCCCGTAATGTTGCGTTTAACATTGCAAAAGAAAAGACCACGGCAGATCTTATGAAGGCTCTTTCCAACATGTACGAAAAGCCGTCGGCCTCAAACAAAGTTCATTTGATGAGGCGGTTGTTTAACTTGCGGATGACGGAAGGCGCATCGGTGGCACAACATCTCAATGAACTCAACATAGTCACAACCCAGTTGAGTTCAGTTGGAATCGAATTTGATGATGAGGTACGAGCATTGATACTTTTGTCTTCTCTTCCAGAGAGTTGGAATGCTACTGTCACAGCTGTGAGTAGCTCAACGGGAAACAATAAGTTGAAATCTGACGATGTTCGTGATCTGGTTCTAAGTGAAGAGATCCGACGGAGAGAGTCGGGTGAATCTTCATCCTCTTCAGTATTGCATACAGAGTCAAGGGGAAGAAATTCAACCAGAGGAAATGGACGTGGCAAATCAAAGGGCAGGCGGTCCAAATCCAGAAATCATCATAGTTCTCAAAACTCCAACTCGAAGACTATCGAGTGTTGGAATTGCGGGAAGACCGGGCACTACAAAAATCAGTGCAGGAGTGCACCGAAGAACCAGGAGGCGAAGGACGAGGCAAATGTTGCTTCCACCTCAGGAGGAGGTGACGCGTTGATATGCTCTTTGGAGAGCAAGGAAGAGTCTTGGGTGTTAGACTCTGGAGCATCTTTTCATGCCACTTGTGAGAGAATTCTTCGAGAATTATGTACCAGAAACCTTGGTAAAGTTTACCTTGGTAATGAACAGTCTTGTGAGATTGTTGGCAAAGGTGTAGTGAAGATTAAGTTGAGCAGTCCTGTATGGGAATTGAAAATGTCGGACATATTCTGACTGACGAAGAACTTAATCTCCGGTAGGCGATTGGCGATGGCGGCTACACTTGATCTTCCACGGCGATCATTGGAAGATTTCAAAGGGTGAAATGACGATTGCTCGCGGTAGAAAGAGTGGTACTCTTTATAAGACAGCAGGAGCATGCCATTTGATTGCAGTTACAGCAGATGATAGTCCCAATCTATGGCACCAGAGACTAGGCCATATGAGTGAGAAAAGGGATGAAGATCATGCACTCGAAGGGCAAATTGCCAGGTCTTGATCGAGAAATTGACATGTGTGAAGACTGCATACTTGGAAAGCAGAAAAGAGTTAGCTTTCAGACAAGTGGAAGAACCCCAAAGAAAGAGAAACTCGAGCTTGTTCACTCTGATGTTTGGGGTCCAAAGACTGTCTCATTCATTAGTGGGAAGCAATACTTCGTGACCTTTATTGATGATCACTCTAGGAAGGTATGGGTATACTTTCTGAAACATAAGTCTGAAGTATTCGAGGCTTTCAAGATGTGGAAAGCCATGGTAGAAAATGAGACAAGATTGAAGATCAAAAAGCTCAGAACCGACAATGGTGGTGAATATGAAGACACCAGATTCAAGAAGTTCTGCTATGAGCACGGGATCAGAATGGAAAGAACCGTGCCAGGTATGCCTCAACACAATGGTGTGGTGGCGTATGAATCGAACGTTGATAGAGAGAGCCGAAGCTTGCGGGTGCGATCGGGCTTCTGGCGATTACGGGCTTGATCAACACAGCAGCTTACTTGATCAACCGAGGTCCATCGGTACCATTGGAGCACAGAATACCAGAAGAGGTATGGAGCGGAAAAGAGGTAAAACTCTCACATCTTAGAGTTTTCGGTTGTGTAGCATATGTGCATATCAGTGATCAAGGCAGGAATAAGCTTGATCCCAAATCAAAGAAGTACACTTTCATCGGTTATGGTGAAAATGAGTTTGGCTACCGTCTTTGGGATGATGAAAACAAAAAGCTGATCCGCAGTAGAGATGTGATCTTCAATGAAAGAGTGATGTACAAGGACAGGCATAGCACAGATGCCAGCAACTCAGAACAGAGTGGGCCAGTGTATGCAGAGGTGGACGATGACCCAGAAAGTCCTATAGTTGAGAATCCTCAGTCAGAGGAATCAATTGACGCACCAGAGCCTCCTACTCCAGCTCCGGTAGTGAGAAAGTCTTCTCGAGTTCCTGTGCCCAACAGGAGATACATGGACTACATGTTGTTGACTGATGGAGGGGAGCCTGAAGATTATGCAGAAGCATGTCAGACCGCAGATGCTAGCAAGTGGGAGCTTGCCATGAAAGACGAGATGAAGTCTTTGATCTCCAATCAAACATGGGAACTAGCTGAGTTACCCGTGGGAAAGAAGGCACTTCACAACAAATGGGTGTATCGGGTGAAGGAGGAGAATGATGGCTCCAAGAGATACAAAGCCCGACTAGTCGTTAAAGGATTCCAGCAAAAGGAAGGAGTTGACTACACCGAAATTTTTGCTCCAGTTGTGAAGCTCAATACTATCAGGTCTGTGTTAAGTATTGTTGCCAGTGAAGAGCTCTATCTTGAGCAGTTAGATGTGAAGACTGTGTTTCTTCATGGAGACTTAGATGAGGAGATCTACATGCACCAACCAGAAGGCTTCTCAGAGAAAGGCAATGAGAACATGGTGTGCAGATTAAAGAAGAGTTTGTATGGCCTGAAACAAGCTCCGAGACAGTGGTACAGGAAGTTTGAAAGCTTCATGCACAAGGAAGGCTTTCAGAAGTGCAACGCTGACCACTGTTGTTTCTTCAAGAGATATAAGTCCAGTTATATCATTTTGTTACTTTATGTCGATGATATGTTAGTAGCAGGTTCAGATATGGATGAGATTAAAAACTTGAAGATGCAGTTGTCAAAAGAATTTGACATGAAGGACTTGGGTCCAGCAAAGAAGATCCTTGGAATGCAAATCACAAGAGATAAGCAGAGAAGAATTTTGCAGTTATCTCAAAGTGAGTACATCAACCGTGTTTTGCAAAGATTCAACATGGGCAACGCCAAACCGGTCAAAGACACCTTTGGCGATCATTTTCGCTATCCAAGGAACAGTCACCTCAGGCGGAGGAAGAAAGAGAATCCATGGCTAAGATACCATATGCTTGACCATTGGAAGTTTGATGTACGCAATGGTGCATGCGAGGCGGACATTGGCCATGCAAAGGGGAGTAGTTAGCGAGTTTATGTCAAATCCAAGAAAAGCTCATTGGGAAGCGATGAAATGGACTTTGAGGTATCTACGAGGCACCACGGAGAAGTGTTTGTACTTTGGCAAAGGAGAAATAAAAGTACAAGGCTACGTAGATGCAGACTTTGCGGTGAAGTTGATCAGAAGAAGTACCACCGTTACGTATTTCTTGTTGGTACTACGATTAGTTGGATGTCGCGGATACAAAAGATTGTTGCTTTATCCACTACAGGCCGAGTATGTAGCGAATGAAGCCAAGAAAGAATTGATATGGCTTGAGGATTGTTAAGCGAGTTGGGTTTCACAGGGAGAAGAGTGTTTTGCACGGTGATAGTCAGTGCGATACATCGGCAAAGAACTTCGACATTTCACTCGCAACAAAGCACATTGGTCTTCGTTATCACTTCATCAGATCTCTGCTTGAGGATGAGGTGTTAATGTTGAAGAAGATTCAAGGAAGTAAGAACCCAGCAGACATGTTGACAAAGGTAGTGACTATCGACAAACTGAAGTTGTGCTCAACTTCAGTTGGCCTGCTAGAATAACAGACCAGGAAAGGCTGCTGCAAGATCGAGGTGTGAAGACCGATTGAAATCAGTCTTCAAGTGGGAGATTGTTAGTCAAATATGTTGGCTAATAATTTGTGGCTATTTGTTGTTAAAAAATGTAGGCTACCCACCATATTAGAACAAACAAGTGGTGCCATATTTCTTAGTCAAGAAAGATGGCCACCAACCAAGAGAAAAGGAGGAAGCAAAATTGAACCTCTCCTTATGTGTTCAATGATGGCCACAAAGAAGAAGCAAAATTGAAATTCTCATTGTATGTTCACATTGCCATAATCTTCTATAAATAGAGGGCATTGCCAATGAAGAAATTCATTCCAACCTTGAGAGAATTCCAACCAAGTGAGTTCCAAAGCTTAGAGATCGATAAGCATTTGTGAGATAAAATTCTAGTGACAGAATTTTGTGAGAGAAATTCTTGGGTGTAATTGGGTTGTGGGTTTTGTGAGAGAATGTGAGTGTTTGTAAACACAGTGTGTATTTCCTTTTTTCAATATAAGGTCTGCAGCAGTCCGGAGACGTAGGCATTATTGGCCGAACTCCGTTATCAATTTTTGTGTGTGCTTCCGCATTTATTTTTCGCTCTTCCACTAATCTGACTATGGGGAAATTTAGCGTAGTTTCCTAACATCTCTTACTATCTTGCTGAAGGAAACATATTACTACAAAGAGGAATGCTACAGACACTCTCTCTGACACTCTCTCTTAAACACTCTCTCAATGATTGGGCCACGCCACACTTTTTTTTTCAAAATCAACCATTCGATTGAAAGTTACTATCATATAGATCATATCTGTAAATTTTAACATTAATCTATGATCATTTGCTATGTCATCAAGATGCGTCAAGATTAACGTCAATGGTGTAATTACAAATAACGTTAATCTTGACGCATCTTGATGACATAGCAAATGATCATAGATTAATGTAAAAATTTACAGATATGATCTATATGATAGTAACTTTCAATCGAATGGTTGATTTTGGAAAAAAAAAAAGTGTGGTGTGGCCCAATTATTGATGAGTGTTTAAGAGAGAGTGTCAGAGATAGTGTCCGTAACATTCCTCTTACTACAAAATACCAATTGAGGGGGCGGGGCGGCATGAGCCCATGCTTTCCCTCCATTGGATCAGTCTCTAATCGTATTGACCATTTGGTTTGGGAATTATTGCAAAGAAGAAAATCACATTTGACTTTTTTTTTTAAATTTGGGAATTTTAAGCATCTCACGGAGTCTCAGATCTAAAATAGGCAAATTAGTATCAAGAGCTTTAAAAACATATTTATTGAATAGGCTAGAAAAAGAATTGGGTAAAAGTTCTGTGTCGGCAATGAGTAACGATTTTAATCGTTAAGTAGATTAGCGAGATAAAAAGCGACACTAATGGTGTGGATACAATCATATTTTCAAGACATAAAATTTTGAACAAGGAGTTTTTTATAATGTCGACATTTTCGAGGAAAATATGTTTTCAATGTTTTTCTTTATTCAATAAAATTTTTGGGGTGCTGCAGATGATTGGTGTCTGCTGAGGTGCCAACATAGTTAGGATTTCAGTAGTCACAGTGATGCTCTTGCACACCAATTTTTCTTAAAAAAAGGCTTGGAGGTTGTACCAATTTGTTAATGTATTTGAAGTCAAGCCTTTGATTTCGATGTGATTGGGGTCAAATTTTAGTTACAAGATGACTATTATTATGTTGTCATATTTTCAAGGTTGCTCAAAATTATGCATATAAGCTAAAAATCTCAACAAGTGTAAGGGATGTTAGGAATTGTGAGTACCACATGTAAATCAAAGACTTCAGAAAGGTGTATATATTCAAAAATACAAGTTATCAAGCACATCAGGTTATTCAAGGGAGTTGTTAGCAGTTGCGAATAGTTCCATTGGAGTTGGAATCAAATCAATTCAAAAAGGAGGTTATTTTCAGTCACATCAAAAGACATTGTAAGAAGATTACATGTAATAATCTTAGAGCAGTAGCCGTTATAGGTTTTTTTGTCTATAAATAGGATGAGAACAATGTTATGAGGATCAGAATCTGATCATCTTTTCGAACACCTAAATGCTTGTAATGCCCATTCTCTCAGAGTATGGCTCCTAGGTCATCAATGTATGTACTTCCAAAGCAATACTTTTGATTTTCTTTGTACTCTTATACTTTTTATGACCTTTGTAGTCGTTATTAATTATATTTTTGAAGACCTTTTTTCTTCCATTTGATTTTATCTTTGTTATTCATCTATATTATTAATACGTTTTTCAATCATTGTCTTCCACATACTCGCAAACAGATGCACACCTATTGCAGTCTTTGGATTGCTTCAAAAACCAATGGCATGGTTCTTACGTTAAACAAAAATCCTAAAAATGCACCGTAAATCTATCAACTTGTGCATCATTTGGAGGACTATACTAGAGTCCCAGATTGCTCATCGAATCAAAGTGATTACAAAAAATCACCGTAAACAAATTCGCACGCCGGGTGGGACCAAGTCGAAGATTGTTAGTATCATACGGAATTAAGAAGTGGTCAAACAATGGAAAAAATTCTAGGAGAAATAATCAGGATAATAGCGGGTAGAACAATAATAAGGCTAATAATGATGTGAGTAGCGTTCCATGTTAGAAGAACTAGTTATAAATCAGATAAGCCAATTAACAATATGTGAGTAGTGTTCCATGTCAGAAGACCCAGTTATAAGTCATATAATGCCAATTATCAACGTTGTCGAAGGACTTGAGGGGTCTTCTTTAGAGCATAAAATACCCATGTATGGGTTACCACTGATTAGGTTTCTCTGGTTATGACACAACAATTGGAGGATAACAACCAATATATTCAGATCCAATAGTAATAAATATGCCCGTGGAGGGTATGTGAATAATACTTTGGTTGGTATGTGGGTTAATAATTCTTATTCGAACTTTAGAAACATGAGTGCACCCTTAGTGCATAATGTATCTAGAGAGAACATCTCATTGTCTCCTTTGACAAATAACCCTTTACATTCAATAAGATAACAAATGGATGAGAAAAACCATGATATGGTCAATGTGCTGACACATCATATTGGTGGAACTAGACGAATAATTGTGTCTGACCCTTTATAGTTTTGATGATAACAAAGAATTTTTGAGTGAACAAACTTCTTATGAGTTTAACAAGTGCACTAAGTGTTTAGATGATCTGATTACAAAATACTCAATAACTCTGAACCCATGGCAGAAGCAACATATTTCAAATACAAATCATTTGTTGCGACTGACTAAAGGAAGAATCTTATGCATCTGAATGAAAGCCTAAGCTCTGTGTCGTACTACAAGAACTTTTGATGACTAATTCAAAGCTACTAGCATGAGTCTGCATGTGTTGACTGGGAAACACTCTTGATGAGTACAAGAGAAGATTTCTGAGTCTGGTAGAACATCTACCTTGAATGAAGATCAAAGTTATTACCCAAAAGATATTAACCATGTGTTTTGAATCAAGTCAACCTTGAAAGAGCAATCTACCTGACAAAAGGACCTTAGAAGCAACAATTTGTCTAATGCATAAAAGGGAAAGATTGGGAGGAGGTGGAGTAGTGACCATATAATGTTTTAGAGATAGTACCTTTTTTTTTTGAAAAAATGCCCAGCTTTTCTACAAAAAGGCTACCACTATCCTAGAAAAGGACAAGCCAACAGTACCACACATTTAATGCATTTTAGTGCAACGAGAAGGATATTTCATAACAGCATTATTTCGAACCCTAACGAACACTTCCCGTCATTGGCTATAAATATAAGAAGAATGGAGAAGAAGATAAGATATAGAACAACAAACTTAAATTAATTTTTCCTTTAAACAATTAAAAGCTTTCAAACAAGAGTCAGAGAAAATAAAAAGTGGCCCCTTAACCAAGAGGTCAGTTATTGGCTTTGCAATTTTTGAAAAATCTTTAACAAACCTCCTGTAAAAACCTGTAAAAACCTGCATGTCCTGGGAAATTACGCACCCACTTCACAGAAGTTTGGGGGGGGGGGCAATTTTACAATCACCTCCACCTTCGCAGGGTCCACCTCAATGCCTTTATTGGATACCTTGTGCCCCAAAATAATGCAATTTTGCACTATAAATTGACACTTCTCCCAATTAACCATTAAATTATTGTCCCTGCATCTTCGTAAAACCAAATTCAAGTTACGCAAACAATCCTTATAAGAGGGTCAAAACACAGTGAAGTCATCCATAAATACTTCAATGCATTTTTCAATTAAATCTAACAAATTAGCCATCGTGCATCTTTGAAAAATGGTAGGGGCATTACATAAACTAAAGTGCACCCTTTTGTATCCAAATGTATTGTAGGGGAAAGTAAAAGTAGTTTTTTTTCTTGATCCTCAGAAGCCATTGGTATTTGCGTATAACCAGAATACCCTTCCAAATAACAATAATAATCACGATCTGCCATTCTCTCAAGCATTTGATCAATAAAAGGATGATGAAAGTTATCTTTCCTAGTAGCATCATTTAATTTCTTATAGCCTATGCACATATGCCAACTAGTAGTCTTCCTAATTGTAATTAATTCATTTTTCTCGTTTTCCATTACAGTAGTACCTCCCGTTTTAGGAACACATTGGACAAGACTTATCCACTTACTATCAGAGATAAGATAGATAGTACATGCATCAAGAAGTTTAATTACTTCCTTTTTTACTACCTCCTTCATGTTAGGATTAAGACGACATTCAGATAGTGCTTGAGACTTGTAAGCATCCTCCATGTAGATCCTGTGGGTGCAAATCGAAGGACTGATGCCTTTAATATCATGAATGGTCCACCCAAAGGCCTCCTTGTTGTCCCTCAAGACCCTCAAGAATTGCTCCTCCATAATTTCTGTCAAATCTATAGAAATAATAACAAGCAAAGAGGAAGGAGGACACAAGAAAGCATATTTCATGTTAGTAGAGAGAGGTTTTAATTCAAGCTCGGGAGCCTCTACAATGGAGGGCTTTGGCTTTGGAGAATTGCCCCATTCCAATTCCTCAAATCTATGATTACTCCATCCCGCAAAAACATAAAACCTCTTCTTCTTCACCACCCTCCAACATTCCAAGCCTTTACATAGTAAGTATTTTTTTTTCGAGGGTCCTGTATTCTGAAATCATCAAAACTGTCAGAGGTAACCACATCATTAATATCTAAAGCCTGAATAAAATTACAAGAAGCGAATGGGGAGGGGTTCTCCATGGAATTGAAAACTTCAAATACATTCACCTCATCTCCAAATCTCAAAGTTAATTTCCCCAGTCGAACATCAATTAAGTTTTTTCTCGTGGCTAAGAAAGGACGTCACAAAATAATTGGAACCTCCTTATCTTCCTCCATATCTTGAACAACAAAATCAACAGGGAAAATTAGTTTATCAACCTTAACTAAAACATCTTCTACCATCCCACAGAGGTAGGTAATAGATTTATCAGCTAACTACAAAAAAATGTTAGTAGGTTGTGGTTTCTGCAAGCCATGTTTCCTAAAAATAGATAAAGGCATCAAATTTATACTAACCCCAAAATCACAGAGCACTTCTTCAAAATAAGAGTTACATATTGTGCAAGGGATATTAAAACTACCTAGATCCTTAAGCTTATGTAGTAACTTTTTCAAAACTATAGTAAAACATTCCTCATTAAGTCTAACTGTCTCAAAGCCTTCTAATTTCTTTTGAAAATTTAGCATATTCAGGAATTTGAGCAATAGTTTCACAAAGGGAATATAAATATGCAATTTCCTAAAAGTTTCTAAAAATTTAGCAAATTGCTTATCATGCTGTTCATTCTTAAGTCTTTGAGAATAAGGGACATTTACCTTTATTTCTTCATATTTTTCCATTCCCTTCTTGTTTTCCTCAGAGGTGCTTCCTTCAGCGAAGCTTCTTTTTCTTTCTCGGGCGCCCGCTTGAGAGTGATAGCCTTGCAATGCTCACTTTTCTCCTCTCTCCTTGTGATGTTGTCAATCTGAGCTTCTAAAATCTTGAACTTTTTGTGGTTCTTTTCCATGTATTTGGCCAAGATTTCGTTGAGGTCAAGCCTCTTGTCTTATTTATTACTTGGCTCTCAATCTTGTGCCTTTTGGAACTAACAATAGTTATTTCTGTCATTGTTGCTCTGTTTTGCTTCAATGAAGAAGATTTGGGCTCTCACGGGTTGATTTTTTTTGGGTTCTCACATGTTGATGATGGTGTTTCTGGGTTCTTAAATGTTGATGGTGGAAGTGTGGAGGTGGGGAGATGATGAATGTTGAACCGAGAAGAAGAAGGGGTAGTGTGTAATTAAAGTAATGGGGATGGAACTTTCAAAATTTTAGTTTTGTTTTTTAATTAAAATCCATGTCAGGTTTGATTATGTGGCATTAGGTTGTTTCCATGTAGCCTAAATGAGGACATGTAGGCATATAATTAGGAAAAGCTGAGGGAGGACTACAATATTGCAATTGGGGCAAACTTTGAGAACTCAATTCGATTGTTTTAAAAGTGGGGGACCAAAATAGACAATTCGCAATTCTCTGGGGACCAAAAGTGGATTTAAGCATTTTACAATATTACTATTTTCTCCTCTCAAACTCTTTATCTCTCCATCTCAAGTTTTTTACTCATAGATGGGAAGAAAACCTTTTTAGTGGGTTTCATAGTTTTTCTTTTCATCACTCTCCCTACTATTCAATAATGAATCTTCAGATATGGAATCTCTAGAATCAGAAGCTTTAGAGAAGGTAGGAGTTAGAAATGGCAGAGAGAATAGCATTTCGTGGTGGCATACAGCGGAAGATGGTGGTGGTAGTGTAATTACAAGAACTCTGATGCTCAAGTCAGTGGGAGTTTAAGAGTGAGTTAGAGGTTTATGTGAGAGAATACCTGGGTTTTTACCTTTGAAATGCTTATATAGTCACCTCGGTCTGAGCCTTTGCAGGAGGATTATTCAGGAGATAGCTATTCTTGTAACCATAATTGTCCTTTGCGAGGAGCTGTAGGATGTGCATCTAACGGTCTTGATTGGCCTCCAAGAAGCGGTAAGAGTCATTTAGTCTGCTAGTGGGTTGGGACATTTGGGGTCTGTCCTTGTTGGGCCGCTGAGGCTAGGATTAGTCGAGGACGGTTTTCCCCATGTCTATAGCTTGCTGGAACTTGAGGTGCCGACTTCACATTATGCCAAAGTGGCGTTGGGACATTTAGGGTATGTCCTTGTTAGGCCAATGAGCTAGGATTAGTCAAGAATAGTTTTCCCCCAAGCTCACGTTTACCAAGTTTGAGATCGTTGTTTTGCAACACTTGAAGGTAGCCCTATCTTAGATGCATCCAATGCAGGGGATTTCATCCAATGTTACTGGATAGTTTGTCAATATATGAAGCTCAATAAGTCATTGGCGTCCTTCTTCAATATGTTCACCCAATTGAGGATGTCAGATGCAAAAGATGATCAACAAGATTGGGTCTCACTCCGTAGTAAAAAGAAAAAGGACTTTTAGCTATACTCTGGGTCTTTAAAGAAATTAAAAGAGAGATATTTCTTTGTCCAACCGAATTCTAATAAGGCGATAAGCCATCTCTTGAAATAGGATGAAACATCGATGTTTTCTTTGAACTAGACTTATGAACATTTTCAAAATGATATGGACAATTATTGTTGGAAGAACGATGAGTTAGAGGATGAAGACATTTGTATTGTTAGGAAAATTCTCCATTGGGTGAGGGATTTTGACCTAGCACATAATGTTAAGAAGGTTTTATCAATTATTGACAATTGCTTAATTGTCCTAGAAATCACTTTGTAATGTGTTGTGTACGTGATAGCCCACAATCGGAGCAGTGATGGTCTCTTGTACGACGAATATGTTACTTCTTGTGGACCTAGTGATTGCCAACTTTGAGAGGATGTTTGCCTTCACATTTTGCTCTCTATGTACGTGCTGGATATAAGTGTAATCAAATCAGCTCATAAAGTTATTCACATTGATCAAATACTTTTGGCGAACAAATTCTTCAACTTTGTAATTCCTTTTTACTTGGGAAACAATAAGCTAGGATTCACTGCAAATCACTACTTTTGTTTCACCCGGCTCGACGGCCATGCGCAACATGCCAATGCAGGCCTCGTACACGCCTTGATTCTTTAAGGTCTGGAATGAGAAGCTTATAAAATGCTTAATGATGACCCCTTGATAGTTTTCAAGGAGTATTTTGATGCCACTCCTTTTTGCATTATCAATGCTCATTGTCTATGTTCCTCTCATGGATCAGAGCTCAGAGAAGTCATCTCGATGATGAAGTCAAAAGAGCTTGAGTCGTGATGTCATGCTTGAATTTGTAATGTAATTTGAAGTCCAATAGCTCTATGGGCCACTCAATCATGGGCCCAACTTGATCTAGACAATGTGGGATCTGTCAGATTTGTTTGTAAGTTTTGACTATAATCAGATGGCTTTGGAAGTATTGATCGAGGTGTCAGGTTGCAATGACCAAGGCGAAAGCTACTTTTGCTACCCGCACATATCTTACCTCGAGACCCTAGAGATCTTTACTGATGAAGTAAAAAAGACGTTGACCTTCTGATGTTCCGTGGACTAGAGCTGCACCGATGTCTTCTTCTATAGTTGTTAAGTAGAGATATAATATCTATCCTTGATCCAATCTGGTAAGCACGACAGGAGTTGATAGTGTTTGTGTCATCTCGGTGAAAGCCCTCTTGCAATCTGAGTCCTAGTTGAAGTCTCATCCATTATTTAGTAGATTAAAGAACATGATCGCTCGTTGTGTTGCTTTTGAGATGAACCTTGTAACATCCCAATTTTTATGAAAATTATTTTATAGTTCCAGCTACTTGAAAATAAATCATGGAGATTGATCACCTCAATAATTTGTTAAAAGTACGAAGAACTACCAAGATTTATTGTAAATAACTTACTGTTTTAGTAATTAATTCAGATTAACAGACAGTGTAGACGTATACTGTTTTTAATATGAATTAATCCCGGAAAATGTGAAAGATTGTTATTTGATTAAAGAAAATTATTTTATTGAAAGAGAAATAATTTTCAGGATTTAATAAATATTTTCAAGTCATAGTTTGATTTTTCATGGTTTAGTTATTGTATTAATTGTCTGTTTTATGTCATATTTAATATGACTATTATTTTAAAGATTTTGTCTTGATAATTTTATTATTTGAATAATAACTATATGATAAGAGAAATTGAAATTAGTGATCCATACTAATTTACAGTTTTTATTACGCTGCGAGAATACTATCGAATTCTGTCGTAACTAGGCTATTGGGTGTGTTTCTAACTAAAACATGCCCAAACGTGATCCAAATTTTATAAACTTTTAGATCTTAGCATTTTCCAATATTTAGGATTTATTGAAAATTTTTCTGAAATTTTTGGGCATCAGAAAATAATTAGTGTATTGTCTACGCCCCGAACTGCATTACGGTAGCGTTTTAGCTCGTAAATCGAGAAAGCGATATTCATAGAAATACTTCTAATATTTTTGGGGACATTTTGGTTGATTAATAATTTTTGAGTATAGAATAATTTATTAGATTTATTTTTGGAGTTTTTGGTACAAAAACTCTAATAGACGTGGAACGCCGCGCACCCGGTTGATCGATAACGCACCGAAGCGAAACCCTTTGAAATTTTTAGGGGGATGTCGACCACTTTAGACCAATGGGAGCCAAGACACATGCTTGGGACCCACCTTGGGAAAATAGAATGTTTTGATTGGCTTAGGTGTAATTGGTAGTTAGTTTACTTAGTTAGTTTGTAACTAGATAGTTAAGATCCAACTAAATGAACAATTTTTATCTCTTCCTTGTCCCTTGAGATCTCTATAAATAGGAGATCAGCCCCTTCATAATTTTTCCATTTATGCTTGGTGGAGAAAACTCTAGAGAGAGAAAGTGTGAGAAATCTTGAAAAACTTTGTGTTTTTGAGTGCAAACTTCCTTCCTTTGTTTTTGATTCTTGATCAACCATCCTTAGACTTCTTGGAAAGCCTCCTAACCCATGTTATTTTCCTCTTGGCTGACATGGAAGAGTTTTTCAAGGTTTTAGTGTTGTTCTGTTTAGAAATTGTTAGATCTTGATGTATTAGCTTGATTAATCTTTAGATCCATCCTTTTCCTCCATGATTAAGCTTGTTTAGTGTTTTTAAAATTTGAAAACTTCAACTTTTGGTTCTGGTCAAATTTATAGGGCTGTTGGGGGCTTGATGTTGGCTTGATTTTGTTGATTTAGAGTTAGTTCTTAGAGGGTTTTGAGTAGTATGTTTGAAAACTTGTCATATAAGCATGTTTTACAAAGTTTTGGAAAAATAAATTTGGTTGTTTAGGGGGCTAGAAACCATGGCCTCTAAGATGGTTTTGGGGGATGTTTTAACTTGATTTTAAAGTATGTTAGATGTTATGGAAGTTGGTTTAAGGTTTAAGGATTTAAGTGTGGTGAAATGATATGTTTTGGAAATGAAAAGTTGAAAATTTTGGGTTTGTTTTAGGGCACCAAAACCGTGGCCCTTATGTTATTCTTAAACATTTTTTTAAGTTGTTTTATGTCTCTAAAATATTTTAAAGTTAGTTAAGAATTTGGTTTGGCAAAACATTTCAAAGAAGTTTGATTTTAGGAAAAGATTTGGTTTATGTTTCAGTAATTGTTTTGAACTTGTAATGAAATTGTTTCTAAAATTTGGTGACATGTTTTAGTGTTTTAAAAAATGGTTCAAAGTTGGGAAAACACTATTCAAAGTGGTAAAACACTATTCCAATTGGTAAAATTTTGGGTTAGGTATTTTTCTAAGTATGTAGTGTTTGAAAAAGTTTCAAAACTTGCATAACTTTGACTTGATTCATGACATATGACTAGGTGTGATTCGAATGGGATTAAGAGAGTAATTCTTAGGCCTTTTAGGGACCCAAACCATGGCTGTCCTAGGGTGTTAGGACTTGTATTTTCAGGTTCTAATTGCATTAAGTTTGTGTTATTAAGGTTCGTGCTTAAAGTTCGTGCGAGGTTCGACTTGACGTTTGGAATTGCCTTGCTTGGATTGTTAAAGCGCCCAAGGTAAGGGAAATTCTTACATAATGAGTTTAGGCTTTTCCCCTTGTTTGTTGAGTGGTTTGCTTGATTGTCAATTGTGTGGTAGTACTTGTAGTATTACTATGTGTTATAGAGATATTGTAGCATGTTTTTGGCCCCGTGTGGCAACAATGATTTGGATTTTATGTCTTAAATCAATTATGAATGTTTTTGATTTGAACTTGGAATTGATTAAAGTGTGCATAAATAAGGTCAATGATGCTGGATTAATTAATAATGCGACGATCTACTGTTATTGGTTTGACGATTTACGAACGGTAAATCCGATGCGATTCCATAAGCTGAGAAAAGATTTCATAAAAGAAATATTAAGGGGCATTTTGACTTAAAAGTAAGCATGATGATTTTAGTAAAACTAGCTAAAGCTTGCAAAGAATTTTTCAATGGAACCATAGTAGAAAAAGAACTTGAGTAAAATTTGTGAAAATGGTTGAGTTGAATGATGCGTCTGGGAAAATTCTGGCTAGGAAAGACTTGGTAATTAAGAGTGTTCGCACCGCCTCTCTTTCCTGGGAATTCCCCTAATGCATTATTTAGCACAACTAGGGTTCCAACGACCTAAGCTCAAAAGCTATTTCTGGCACAATATCACTTAGATGTGACACCAAAACTAAGATTTAAAAATTCACGAAGAAAGTGAGGACTCGTCGATCCGCATTGATTAAAATAAATTATGTCTCAGACGCTCCTTAAAGATAAATGGGTTGTATTAAAAAAATTGTTTGGATGCATACTGACCATTGAGCATCGACACTCGTAGCGTTTGATTGTCTTAAGGACTTCAAAAGGGCGGGTTGTCACTTCATTTGCCAGCTACCCACGGTACCCATTGGACCAGAGGTAGTAGTTGGCAACACGGCCTAATGTGTGGCTATACCCTTGGTAGGGGAATTTGTTCGGACCTGGAAAAGGCTTTCCTTGTTCTTATTGCTGTCCTTGTTTAAGGCTGTAAGTGTATATACAAACTTGTTCATAATGCATTGGCATGCATGGCTAACCACATTTATGATATGTGATAAATTGTTTGATGAATCAGACATTATGATGTCTAGATCATTGATCTGCTGATAGAACTGTCTGCTCACATGCAATTGTTTAATATTGTGGTGACTTGATTGTTGACCTGATTGGTTGATTTGTCTGTTCACATGCAAATACTTGATATACCATGATGATGTGTGCGGTCTATCAAGTATGTATATGTATATAAAGGCGTGTTATTGTATTATATGTATATATATATATATATATATTTATATATATTGTTTGCATGCGACATAGCCTATGATAAACTCGTGGACAAAGAATTTACCCTTGCACTGTTGTTGGATTGGACATTCTTATGGATGTTACCAGATGGAGTGTCACATTCTTTCTTCTTTGTTTCGTCCTTCCCGGATGTATTGAAGAATGAGCCAGTGGAGGAAGATTCCTCTGAGTGCTTTGTGTTGTGATCTTACTGAATGATTCTTTAGTAAAGTTTATAGTTGTTGGCCAGCTTAGCTTAGGGTTTTGTTTTGATTATTTGCGTAATTAAGTATTGCCTTGTAATTACACTCTTCGAAAAACTCGCCTCAGTGCGAAATGATAATGTTATGTCTTATGTGATCTGAAGCATTAATTGTGATGTGATATACTCTGATATTTGCAAAAGATTGATTTGACATCATTTAGAAAACTGCAGTACTCTTTATGTCTCAATTTTGAAAAGGATTTCAAGGTAAGAAAAAGAAAAAAAAAATTACTCCTATTTTCCATTGCGAAATACAGAAGAGTATTTTTTTACTGAAAGCATATAAGCATTAAATGTTTTTCAGCATTAGAGTGGGTTGCACAGTAGCGCTCCGGAAACGAGGTGTTACAATGGTGGTATCAGAGCAGTTCGGTTCTAATCGGACCGCTTTGTCTAAGCTGGCCTAGATTGTTGGGAATTGTCGGGTATAAGTTTGTTATGCCTAGGTTATGTGAACTTTGTTCGTGATTGTCTGTAATGTTCCTAGTTGAAACAGGCGTGACATTGTGTGAAATTGTGTGCGATCATCTCAGATGATTGAATTTGTTGTGGGGATTTTGGTTAGTTTATTGTGTAGAAATTCGATGCCTTCGGGGCAAACGAGTCTTTTTGCTAGAGCTAGTAACTTAGATGTGAATCGCGTAATTCGGGTGGTAGTCTGGATAGCAACTATTGTCGCACAACAGATTACCGCAAAGAATCAACACGATTGGCCGAGACAACAAACGAATGAACTAGCTATTGGAGGGTCAGTTAAGCCAGATTTTCAAGGCAAAGGACAAAGAAGAAGACAACAACAAGGAACATCTCATTTCCATCCTCAGGGAAATGAACACAATCAGAATTGTTCTGTGGCATTGGCTATTGGGAATGGCCAGGAGTTGAAGTGGAACTGTCACGAATATGGAAGCAAGGAACAGTTAGCTAAAGAATGCTCGTCGAAGGACCGACTATGCTGTAACTGCAAGAAGCCAGGATGTTTTTCTAAGGACTATCAATTGCCGGATGTGGATCAACTGCAGATGCTGCGAAGGTGGCATGCTCAACTATTGGAGGATATGTCTACATGATAGACATAAGAGGGAATCACAAGCATCGGTAGCCGAAGACACACTACTTCAACGGTAAAGATGAGGAGCACAACGTTAACAGTAATCAACCAAGGAAAGGTTGTGTTTTAACTGCAAGGAAGCGGGACATCTGTCCAGAGACTGCAAAGTACCACGAGCTGAGTCTACTGTCAACAATGTTGAGACTACAAGACCAACCACTAAGGGACGTGTCTACACCCCAAGTAGAGCAGAGAACTTATCATCTGAAGACTTCGTCTCAGGAAATGCGACACAATGGAGCTGAGCGGACGAGATGTACGAGAGAGATTATCCGTAGGTGACACTATAATTATCGTATTATATGTATTATGGTGTACGCGTGGTTCTAGATATAGACCACATAAGTGTTTTAACCCTGTGGCATATTTTATTATTATACTAGATTCCAAAATCCAAAATTTTATTATCTTTTGGTATTATGATATATGTTATTGTGATTATTCGTGAAATTATTTATGTGATTATTTTGTGAGCGTATTTCTTATACGCGAATATTTTTGAGCACGTTGAATTAAATTTCTCTTGATAATTTAATTTACGTGATTTGTCGCCAATCGAGCAATTGATTATGCAACTACCCTAACACAACGAATTAGAGCGACGCCGAGACTGTGGGGCTAAGTTAAGAGAGCAATTTGGAGTATGTGAAAGTTAGTGGAGGGAATATAGTGTGTGATGATTATTGGTTAGACTTTGTTGCAAAATTCTATCCCACCTTTTTCTTTGTCCTCCCACACATGGATAGCTAAGTGGAACTTTAGGTGGGGGGTCATTTTTCTTCCTTCTTTTCGCCGATTCCTTCTAAATAATTAAGGGGAGAAAGTTTTCTTTAGTGTTTTGGTGTTGGTGGGGAGAACCTTGGCTTTCTTCCTTTTTATTCCCTTGTGAATCCTAAACCATTTTGCTATAAAATCTCCATTTTCCCTTCATCCTTATTCTAACTTGTGCCCAATCGCGTGGTGGTGAGAAGTGCGAGAAACCAAGCTTTCATCTTCTCCTTCTTGTTTTTCTTGCAAACCGTGAGCTTTAGGATGACTTTGGGGGAAGATCCTTTTGCAATTCCTTGGCGTTTATGCTGATTAATGTTGTCAGTGATTTTGTGTTTGGTGATCGTGCAAATTCTTCTTTCTCGTTTTGTCTACAGACCGTGGGTTCATAGAAGACTTTAGGTTCCATGAGTGCTTTCATGTTGGCAATATCTAGTTGGGGTTAGCATGTGGCCAACGGCCTTCGTAACCGTGTTCGTGACTGTACGTGTTCGTAACCGTGTCCGTGACCGTGTTCGTGATCGTGTTCGTGATCGTGATGGAGCAGAGATCGTAGTTTAGAATAAAGCGTCTTTCACGAGGACTTCTTCAGCATGGACGCGTAGTACTATGTTTTGTAGACATTTAAGTTGATAATGTAGTGCCTTACTTTAGTAAGGATATATGAATAAAATGTATGCTTTGTGTTTGATTATTTGAGCGAAAAATTATTATGTTGTATTAAATTTCAAAGTTCATATTTATGATACGTTTAGTATTAAGTTATGACTTTTCGTGATTTTGATTTTATTTTGGTTTATAAGTTAATTTTCGGGGACGAAAATTTTTAAGGAGGGTGGTAATGTAACATCCCAATTTTTATGAAAATTATTTTATAGTTCCAGCTACTTGAAAATAAATGATGGAGATTGATCACCTCAATGATTTGTTAAAAGTACGAAGAACTACCAAGATTTATTGTAAATAACTTACTGTTTTAGTAATTAATTCAGATTAACAGACAGTGTAGACGTATACTGTTTTTAATATGAATTAATCCCAGAAAATGTGAAAGATTGTTATTTGATTAAAGAAAATTATTTTATTGAAAGAGAAATAATTTTCAGGATTTAATAAATATTTTCAAGTCATAGTTTGATTTTTCATGGTTTAGTTATTGTATTAATTGTCTGTTTTATGTCATATTTAATATGACTATTATTTTAAAGATTTTGTCTTGATAATTTTATTATTTGAATAATAACTATATGATAAGAGAAATTGAAATTAGTGATCCTCACTAATTTACAGTTTTTATTACGCTGCGAGAATTCTATCGAATTCTGTCGTAACTAGGCTATTGAGTGTGTTTCTAACTAAAACATGCCCAAACGTGATCCAAATTTTATAAAATTTTAGATCTTAGCATTTTCCAATATTTAGGATTTATTGGAAATTTTTCTAAAATTTTTGGGCATCAGAAAATAATTAGTGTATTGTCTACGCCCCGAACTGCATTACGGTAGCGTTTTAGCTCGTAAATCGAGAAAGCGATATTCATAGAAATACTTCTAATATTTTTGGGGACATTTTGGTTGATTAATAATTTTTGAGTATAGAATAATTTATTAGATTTATTTTTGGAGTTTTTGGTACAAAAACCCTAATAGACGTGGAACGCCGCGCACCCGGTTGATCGATAACGCACCGAAGCGAAACCCTTTGATATTTTTAGGGGGATGTCGACCACTTTAGACCAATGGGAGCCAAGACACATGCTTGGGACCCACCTTGGGCAAATAGAATGTTTTGATTGGCTTAGGTGTAATTGGTAGTTAGTTTACTTAGTTAGTTTGTAACTAGATAGTTAAGATCCAACTAAATGAACAATTTTTATCTCTTCCTTGTCCCTTGAGATCTCTATAAATAGGAGATCAGCCCCTTCATAATTTTTCCATTTATGCTTGGTGGAGAAAACTCTAGAGAGAGAAAGTGTGAGAAATCTTGAAAAACTTTGTGTTTTTTAGTGCAAACTTCCTTCCTTTGTTTTTGATTCTTGATCAACCATCCTTAGACTTCTTGGAAAGCCTCCTAACCCATGTTATTTTCCTCTTGGCTGACATGGAAGAGTTCTTCAAGGTTTTAGTGTTGTTCTGTTTAGAAATTGTTAGATCTTGATGTATTAGCTTGATTAATCTTTAGATCCATCCTTTTCCTCCATGATTAAGCTTGTTTAGTGTTTTTAAAATTTGAAAACTTCAAATTTTGGTTCTGGTCAAATTTATAGGGCTGTCGGGGGCTTGATGTTGGCTTGATTTTGTTGATTTAGAGTTAGTTCTTAGAGGGTGTTGAGTAGTATGTTTGAAAACTTGTCATATAAGCATGTTTTACAAAGTTTTGGAAAAATAAATTTGGTTGTTTAGGGGGCTAGAAACCATGGCCTCTAAGATGGTTTTGGGGGATGTTTTAACTTGATTTTAAAGTATGTTAGATGTTATGGAAGTTGGTTTAAGGTTTAAGGATTTAAGTGTGGTGAAATGATATGTTTTGGAAATGAAAAGTTGAAAATTTTGGGTTTGTTTTAGGGCACCAAAACCGTGGCCCTTATGTTATTCTTAAACATTTTTTTAAGTTGTTTTATGTCTCTAAAATATTTTAAAGTTAGTTAAGAATTTGGTTTGGCAAAACATTTCAAAGAAGTTTGATTTTAGGAAAAGATTTGGTTTATGTTTCAATAATTGTTTTGAACTTGTAATGAAATTGTTTCTAAAATTTGGTGACATGTTTTAGTGTTTTAAAAAGTGGTTCAAAGTTGGGAAAACACTATTCAAAGTGGTAAAACACTATTCCAATTGGTAAAATTTTGGGTTAGGTATTTTTCTAAGTGTTGTGTTTGAAAAAGTTTCAAAACTTGCATAACTTTGACTTGATTCATGATATATGACTAGGTGTGATTCAAATGGGATTAAGTGAGTAATTCTTAGGCCTTTTAGGGACCCAAACCATGGCTGTCCTAGGGTGTTAGGACTTGTATTTTCGGGTTCTAATTGCATTAAGTTTGTGTTATTAAGGTTCGTGCTTAAAGTTCGTGCGAGGTTCGACTTGACGATAGTTTGGAATTGCCTTGCTTGGATTGTTAAAGCGCCCAAGGTAAGGGAAATTCTTACATAATGAGTTTGGGCTTTTCGCCTTGTTTGTTGAGTGGTTTGCTTGATTGTCAATTGTGTGGTAGTACTTGTAGTATTACTATGTGTTATAGAGATATTGTATCATGTTTTTGGCCTCGTGTGGCAACAATGATTTGGATTTTATGTCTTAAATCAATTATGAATGTTTTTTATTTGAACTTGGAATTGATTAAAGTGTGCATAAATAAGGTCAATGATGATGGATTAATTAATAATACGACGATCTACTGTTATTGGTTTGACGATTTACGAACGGTAAATCCCATGCGATTCCATAAGCTGAGAAAAGATTTCATAAAAGAAATATTAAGGGGCATTTTGACTTAAAAGTAAACGTGAGGATTTTAGTAAAACTAGCTAAAGCTTGCAAAATTTTTTTCAATGGAACCATAGTAGAAAAAGAACTTGAGTAAAATTGTTGAAAATGGTTGAGTTGAATGATGCGTCTGGGAAAATTCTGGCTAGGAAAGACTTGGTAATTAAGAGTGTTCGCACCGCCTCTTTTTCCTGGGAATTCCCCTAATGCATTATTTAGCACAACTAGGGTTCCAACGACCTAAGCTCAAAAGCTATTTCTGGCACAATATCACTTAGATGTGACACCAAAACTGAGATTTAAAAATTCACTAAGAAAGTGAGGACTCGTCGATCCGCATTGATTAAAATAAATTATGTCTCAGACGCTCCTTAAAGATAAATGGGTTGTATAAAAAAAATTGTTTGGATGCATACTGACCATTGAGCATCGACACTCGTAGCGTTTGATTGTCTTCAGGACTTCAAAAGGGCGGGTTGTCACTTCATTTGCCAGCTACCCACGGTACCCATTGGACCAGAGGTAGTAGTTGGCAATACGGCCTAATGTGTGGCTATACCCTTGGTAGGGGAATTTGTTTGGACCTGGAAAAGGCTTTCCTTGTTCCTATTGCTGTCCTTGTTTAAGGCTGCAAGTGTATACACAAACTTGTTCATAATGCATTGGCATGCATGGCTAACCACATTTATGATATGTGATGAATTGTTTGATAAATCAGACATTATGATGACTAGATCATTGATCTGCTGATAGAACTGTCTGCTCACATGCAATTGTTTAATATTGTGGTGACTTGATTGTTGATCTGATTGGTTGATTTGTCTGTTCACATGCAAATGCTTGATATACCATGATGATGTGTGCGGTCTATCAAGTATGTATATGTATATAAAGGCGTGTTATTGTATTTTATATATATATATATATATATTGTTTGCATGCGACATAGCCTATGATAAACTCGTGGACAAAGAATTTACCCTTGCACTGTTGTTGGATTGGACATTCTTATGGATGTTACCAGATGGAGTGTCACATTGTTGCTGCTGTTTCGTCCTTCCCGGATGTATTGAAGAATGAGCCAGTGGAGGAAGATTCCTCTGAGTGCTTTGTGTTGTGATCTTGCTGAATGATTCTTTAGTAAAGTTTATAGTTGTTGGCCAGCTTAGCTTAAGGTTTTGTTTTGATTATTTACGTAATTAAGTATTGCCTTGTAATTACACTCTTCGAAAAACTAGTGCGAAATGATAATGTTATGTCTTATGTGATCTGAAGCATTAATTGTGATGTGATATACTCTGATATTTGCAAAAGACTGATTTGAAATCATTTAGAAAACTGCAGTACTCTTTATGTCTCAATTTTGAAAAGGATTTCAAGGTAAGAAAAAGAAAAAAAAATTACTCCTATTTTCCATTGCGAAATATAGAAGAGTATTTTTTTTACTGAAAGCATATAAGCATTAAATGTTTTTCAGCATTAGATTGGGTTGCACAGTAGCGCTCCGGAAACGGGGTGTTACAAACCTCGTCAAGGTAGCCATCCTTCCTGATAGTTGTTGAATTTCCTTAACAGGCTGTGGGTTTTTCATCTCTATTATAGCTTGACACTTATCTGAGTTGGCTTTATTCCTCCTTCTGTAAGCATAAATCCAAGAAATGTAACGGCTTTGACCTTAAATGTGCACTTATGGGGGTTTAAAGACATTTATGCGTTTTTAGCTGTGGTGACATCTCTTATAGATTGGCTTTGTGCAACGACTCTTGTGTACTTTTGACAATCATGTCGTCATTGTAGACTTCTAGTATGCAATCGATCTAACCTTTGAGGACTTTGTTCATCATCCTTTGATAAGTCACTCCTGCGTCCTCTAGATCGAGTGGCATAACTTTGTAGCATCAATTATCCCTCTCAGTCATTAAGGTGGTCTTCTCCTCATCATCTAGATTCATGGGTATCTGATTGTACCCTGAATATGCATCCATGAACGAATGTTAGCAAAAATCAGAAGAGCGACATACCATTTTTTCGATATTAAGGAGGGCATATGTATCCTTAAGGCACACCCTATTAACATTGGCGTAATCAATACACGTTCCCCATTTCCCATTTGATTTTTTAATAAGTACAACACTAGAGAGTCAGGTTGTGTACCTGATAAACCCATCATTAGTGCATGTTAGGGGATATTTTAACATCATTTTTGCACATTTATGAAAATTTATCCGGATTATTGCCTTACTTTGTGTAGGAAGCATGGAATTGGAGAAAAGGATAAAAAAGCAAATCTTCTAGAGCAGAATCGGGTAATTTAGGCATCAGTAGGTGATGCACAGCCTATGCAGACCACTCTACACAATAGTGCATGACTTCAGAAGGAAGATCTGCTTACTAGAGTGAAGCATGACCTTACAATCATTATGCACGACCGTGCAACACGTTTCTACCACCATGTCATGTTTGAGCGTGCATCTATGCATGCCCGTCAATTGCCATGCAAGGCCGTGCAATGAATATTGACATCCTTTGTGAATGCCCTCTTGTATACCAGTGCACGCCCTCACATAACTATGCAGGGCCGTGCACTGAGTCGTGCATAGGCCGTGCACATGTGTTTTAGCGTAAAAATTACACTGTTACTATAAATAGGCGTGCTGAACTCAGAAAAATGGATCATTTTACTGCCAAAAGATCCCTACGACTTGTTTTGAGAGCTTTGGAGCTGAGGCTAGGGATTGGAGCCAAGATTGAGGATTTCTTCACCGGTTTTTCTCATTTTTTCTTCATGATTCTTATTATATTTATTGCTTTTGTAAAAGATATGAGTAACTAAACTCTGTTCTAGGGTCTAGATGGATCTTGTTCTCTAAAAAACCCCTTTGCCATGTCTTTGCTTTTACGTTTTAATTCTATTTTAATTCAGTTATTACTATTCTAATTGAATTGTCATATTGTTTTATCCTTGTGTTAGTATTGATCACCATTTGCATGTCAATAATCAATTAGTTAGTAGCTATCAAACTGTAGTTAATTGGTAGACCTATAGGATAATTGGGACTAATAACTATTGCATGACCAGACCTTAGTTTTAATCTATCAATCACTTCAAACTCTTCTTTCTTAGTGCTTTTCCTAATTTAAATCTTTGAATGATGATAACACCAATGTTGCATCAATTTTATAAGGATATTAGAATGTGATTTGAATAATTATTGAATATTATCAATTGAAATTCACTCTCTTTTAATCTAAATTGTGCATAAATAGAAAATTAGGCAATATGGTGGTCAAATACAATTATGGGCTTGAAATTGGGCCAAAACTAGGCTCAAAACTAGGCTCAGACGTGCTTAGGCAGTGCTGAACCCATTCCTGTGCCAATAAATGAACGTTCAACAGAACATTTCAAGGTTCTCCGGGATTGATTCTTTCCCAATTTCTCTTTTTCTCTTGTATTCTTCTAGTCTTATTTTGTTGTTTTTTTATATTATGTTGTGTAACTAATTCCGTCACTGAGGTGATGGAGAATCTTTTACTATGCTTACAATCTTAATCTAATTTATAATATGAGTTCTTAATCCTTTTGATTAAATTATTCCTGGTAAATTTATTCAAATAAGAATGGATCATTCTTTACCACTACAAAAATAATGGCATTTCGCGGCGGTTGAAAAGGCATTCTAACCGCCGCAAAATGCTCACAAAAAAATTAAAAAAATAGGGGCGGTTGAAAACTGCCGCCATGAGTCAAAATAAAAAAAATAAAAAATCATTTAGGGGCGGTTGAAAACCGCTGCAATGTGTAAAAAAAAAAAATCAGTTCTTGCTCTCATTTGCAGCTTGAGATCTCTATTAGTCTAACGTCTTAAAAACCAATATTCGAGCAACTGAAAGCAAAAACAAAAATTGGAACCAGATATTCTAATTAGAAGATCTCACCATATCAGGAGCATCAACAAGTGCCTGTCAACATATTATACAGTTTCAACACCAAATACTTTAAAGTTGCAACAATCATATTCAACTCATCAACAATGTAGATGCCTATAGCTTTTTACCCAACAATAATACCATAATTTAATTTCTGGCAATGAAAATCATTACAACATTTTACTAACACCCAGATGAAAAAAATCATACTTTTTTCTTGTTTCAAGTTGCTAACCAACCAAACCAAATAGATGGACACCCCAAGGATCTAAAGGAAAAATAGTGTGACAAATAAGATTCCACAGAATTAGAAAATTCTTATCAGAGACCACAACAAAATATAGATAAGAAGTCTTCAGTACCTGTAAAACAAAAACATGAAAAAAATAAGAATAGATGATAACTTGATAAAAAGCATAAAATATGCAAGGATAATAGAATAAAGACAAACTTCATAAAAAAGGCATAAGAACTTGTAACTTCACATGTCAGAGCATGCATTTGTACCTTATCCACTCTATGGAGTCTGAAAAAGAAGATCTACAACTAAGAAGTGGCAGAAACATGATTTCTGATGTGATAATTTGGTCATACATACTCATAAAATCTTTACTTATGTCAAAAAACTAATTTTTTTTATTATGTATAGAGGGTAAATAATCTTCATTACATCAACAAGTGCATTTGCTGTGACAAAATCGTAAATACAAATTTTACACCTCATTTATCATACACATTTCATAGTGTTTTATTTTATCTATGCTGTTATTGGGGAATAATATAGGAATTTGAAACTTTTCAGTATTTGTCTACTAAGCAAAGATACTTAAGAAGCATCAAAAGCCGCCTACTTGAGGCCTTCATTATTTTGAAAGCACAACATCAGAAAATCAATCTACTTAAAGCTTGCATACAGTCAATAGCTGATTCAATGGAATCTCCTAAATATAAGTGTTATACTCCAACAAATAAAAACTTCCTTAATATGCAAAGTCATATAAATAAAAAATGCTGACAAAAATCCATACCTTGGATCATTTGAGAAAAGTAAGTGATTGCATAGAGCTGTGAACCCAGCCCTTGTCTTGTCAATTGCACCATTATGCTTCATCTTCAAAAGAACTTCTAAAAAATGATTTCCAATTGTTTCAAGTTGTTCCAAATCAAGCATAGAATCAAATGAAAAGCCAGCACTGTCAATAGAAGGCCCCTCTAACTCAGGCGAATCTGAACATGCATCACTTGGCAATGGTACCTTTCTTATAATAGTCCCCAAAAGAAGGCTCACCTGAAGAAGAAAAATAGTGAGACAAAGGGAACCAAATATGTGTGTATGTATGTATGTATGTACGTACGTACGTACAATATATATTAAATAACATTTGTTCAGTTCTTGCTGGAAACAAAGTATGCTATAATTTGTGAATGTTTTCTTGGAATCATTTGTAGAATTATAAGCATGTAATTTTAAGGAGAATATTATCATCAGTAAAGAAATAATTAAATATAAATTGAAACATTTCTTCTTTCCGTTTTAGCCTTTTGAAGAGTTAATGATCCATTGCAATTAACAGTCCTTAAACAGGATCCTCTGACCAACATAGGGATGACTGAATGTCTGTGAATACATGCCTTGACAGGATGGTTTTGATGATTGCAAATAGTCAACCGTGCAAAAAGTGGAAAAGAATACCAATACGCGTATCAAGAATGATAGTTTCTCAAGTCTTTGGGTTTTGGGTATTTATTTATTTTTATTAAGACTATTTGTAAGTAGTAATAAAAAGCTCTCAATTAAAATAAAATCACACACTCACAAAATGATTTTTATTCTAAAATTGATTTTATGATAATTTTTCCTAAATTATTTTTAGGCACAAAGTATTTTGAAAAATTCTTAAGTTGTATTCAAAATATTGTTTGGAAAATATTTCAAGTTTTCTTTGGAAAATATTCTCCGTGTCGAGTTGTGAGGAAGTCGCGTGCCGAGATGAGGTCGCGTGCCGAGCTGTGAGGAGGTCGCGTCCGAGTGTGAGGAGGTCGTATGCCGAGCTGCGGAGAGATCGTATGCCGAGCTGTGTGGAGAGGTCGTATGTCGAGCTGTGTGGAGAGGTCGTATGCCGAGCTGGGGAGATTGTATGTCGAGCTGGGGAGAGGTCGTATGGAAATACGATGTCGAACACCAAGTGGTGTCCGAGAATCTTTTCCGTCCCCGTGTTTTCAATTCTTCATATTCAAAACGCATAGCGGACAAATCCCTTTAATGCCGCAACGGACAAATCCCTTTAAATCCGCAGCGGACAAATCCTTTTAATCTGCAGCGGACATTTCTCTTAAAGTGACGCTCCTCTCGGTGCCTATAAAAGCACCGCACCATGAGCATTGTTTTTAACATAACACAAGTGCTTAATTTTTGTGCTAAAACTCATCAAATATTCTCCATCACTCACACTTATTTGAGCACAATTTTTGAGAGTCTTTTTATTCTACATAATTTGAGTTGTATTATTTGAGCTTCAATTTGTTATATCCGCACTATTGAGTGTATCTTTCTCATCTCATTTTATTTGTAAAAATCATTTCTTTTGGGTAGGAATCCCAAGGTGTTCATAGAGAGGTGATATCTCTTGAGCGTATTGCTCTGTATAGAGTTGTAAAGGTTTCTAGCTGAACCTGATTTAAAAGCTAGTGATTTAGTGAAAATCCCATAGTACTTTGCTTTGGGGACAGGACGGAGGCCACAGGGGTGTTTGGTGGCGAACTCGTATAATTTGTGCGTGCTCTTCTTTGCTCTCTGTCTCTTTATCATTCAAGCACTTTATTTATTTCTTTCAAGTTTTTTTAATTCAAGAATTTATCTGTAATTTTTATATAAGCACCGCTATCACAATTCACCCCCTCTTGTGTTTGAAGTCACTTGGTAACAAGTGGCATCGAGCTAGACTCTTGTATAAAGGACTTAACAGTCTCAAGAGAATGACTTCAAACAATAACGAGGAACTTCCATGAATGGACCCCATTTTTCAATGGTGAGGGGTATGGTTATTGGAAGGATAGAATGCAAATCTTTCTTGAGGGTGTTGATATTGATATTTGGGATCTTTGTGGAAAATGGTCCATTTGTCCCCACTCAATCAATTAATGATGCAGTGGTAGACAAACCAAGATCACTTTGGACCGAAGATGATAAGAAAAAGGTCCAATACAATTTGAAAGCTAAGAACATCATCACTTCTGCTTTAAGCTACGATGAGTTCTATAGGGTCTTAAATTGCAAGACTGCTAAAGAAATGTGGGACACCCTTCTATTGACCCATGAAGGTACTACCGAGGTCAAGAGGGCTCGAATGAACACATTAACCCATGAGTATGAGTTATTTAGGATGAAACCAAGTGAAAACATACAAGATATGCAAAAAGGTTCATCCATATAATAAACCATCTCGAGCTCTTGGGAAAGTCTTGATGAATGAAGATTTAATTAATAAAGTTCTTAGATGTTTAAATAGAAACTGGCAACCCAAGGTTACTGCTATATCTGAATCTAGAGATTTATCTACTATATCATTGGCAACCTTGTTTGGAAAATTGCAGGAACATGAACTTGAACTAAATCGACTCACTAAGAGTGAAGAAAGTGATAAGAAAAAGAAAGGAATTGCTCTCAAAGCAATCGTAAATGAAAAAGAGGAATCTGACGACAATGATATGGACTCGTCTGATGAATCAGAAAATGAGGAGGCCAACTTATGTCTCATGGCAAAACACGAGGAGGATGAGGTAAATGCTCTTGAACTCGAATCTCCTTTAACTTATGATGAGCTGCTTATTGCTTGTGAAGAATTAAATAATGAAACGACTAGACTTCGAAAAATTATTTCTTCTTCTAAGAAAACCATCTCTTCTCTTGAATCTAAAATTATTTTCTTAAACCAAGAGATGGAAGTTTTTAAGGAAAAACAAGTTGTTGTGACTGAAGTTTCTACTTGCACCTTTTGTGAAAACCAAAAGATTGATACTTTCAAGGGTGATGAATGCAATGTTTTGAAAAACAAGATTGAAGATTTGGAAAACACCCTTGCCAAATTTACCATGGGAAGGGATAACTTAAACATTCTATTGGGAAAACAAAAGGGTACTTTTGGAAAAGCCGCTTTGGGTTATAATCCACAAACGCATGAAAAATCCTTTAAATTTGTCAATCACAACAACACTTCAAGCAGCCCTTTCATTAAATGCTTTCACTGTGGTAGAAATGGTCACACTGCCTCCATTTGCAATATTAGAAAGAACAAGAATGTGGTTGGCAAAAAGATATGGATTCCAAAGGGTACTTTGCCAAAAACTAACTCATCTGGACCCAACTTAGTTTGGGTACCAAAGGTTAAAAATTAATCTGTTGTTGTAGGTGTGCTTGAAAGCCAAGGACTTAAATTGGTATCTTGATAGCGGCTGTTCAAAGCACATGACAGGAGACAAAAGCAAGGTCTCCTCATTGGTACCTAAGAATAGTGGTTATGTCCGGTATGGTGACAACAACAAAGGTAAAATTCTTGGGATTGGTTCTATTGGTAAGAGTCCTAATCCCACTATTGAAAATGTTTTGTATGTGGATGGTTTGAAGCATAATTTGCTAAGCATTAGTCAACTTTGTCATAAAGGAAACAAAGTGGTTTTCGATTCTTCAAAATGCATGGTCATTGATTCTATAAATGAAAATGTTATTGTTATTGGACCTAGAATTGGAAATATTTATATGCTTGATTTAGATAAAATACCTTCAAATGATGCATGTTGTCTTATTAGTAAAGAGGATGAATCTTGGCTATGGCATAGGAGAATGGCTCATATTCACATGGATCATCTTAATAAGTTGGTTCAAAAGGACTTAGTAATTGGCTTACCAAAGCTTCGTTTTGAAAAAGATAAATTATGTGATGCCTGTCAAAAAGGAAAACAAGTAAAGGCCTCTTTCAAATCAAAAAATATTGTTTCCACAAACCGGCCTTTACAACTTTTACACATGGACTTATTTGGACCATCTAGAACTAAAAGCTTTGGTGGAAATTACTATGCCCTTGTTATTGTGGATGACTATTCTCGCTATACATGGACTCTATTTCTTTCTCATAAAAATGACGCTTTTGCTGCCTTTCGTAAACTTGCTAAAGTTATCCAAAATGAAAAAGGAATGAATATAGTATCCATCCGAAGTGATCACGGTGGGAATTCCAAAATGAGGCATTTGAGGCCTTTTGTCTTGAAAATGGAATTGAGCATGATTTTTCCGGACCTAGAACACCACAGCAGAATGGAGTGGTGGAAAGGAAAAATCGGTCTCTTGAAGAGCTTGCGAGACGATGCTCAATGAGACCAACCTTCCTAAGTATTTACGGGCAGACGCGCAGTAAGCACCGCATGTTATGTAATGAATAGAGTCCTCATAAGACCTATTCTAAAACAAACGCCCTATGAAATTTACAAGGAAGGAAGCCCAACATTTCCCACCTTCACGTATTTGGATGTAAGTGCTTTGTTCTAAATAACGGTAAAGATAACCTTGGTAAATTTGATGCTAAAGCTGATGAAGGTTTATTTCTTGGATATTCCACTTCTAGTAAAGCCTTTCAATTTTTAATAAACGCATTTTTAACTGTTGAAGAATCTGTGCATGTTTCTTTTGATGAATCTTACCCCAAATCTTCAAAGAGAAGAAAGTGTTGATGATTTTGCGAAGTGTTAGGAGATACCTATTTAGAGGAACAAGAGAGATCAAAAGTTCAAAAGGAGGATCAAGAGTCCTTGCCTCAACCCTCTCAAGAACTCTCTCACTCAAATCTTCCAAAGGAATGGAGAGTCTCAAAGAACCATCCTCTTGACAACATAATAGGTGATATCTCAAAAGGGGTAACGACTCAAACTCTCTTAATCATGCATGTCATCATATGGCCTTTGTCTCTCAAATTGAACCAAATGACGTCAATGAAGCCATCTTTGATGAGCATTGGACCCTTGCTATGCAAGAGGAATTAAATCAATTTGAGAGAAATGATGTTTGGGAACTTGTCCCTAGGCCTAAAGATCACCTAGTCATTGGGACCAAATGGGTCTTTCGCAACAAGCTTGATGAAAACGGTATCATTGTTAGAAATAAAGCTAGACTTGTTGCAAAAGGCTATAACCAACAAGAGGGCATAGATTTCGATGAAACCTATGCACCCGTGGCTAGATTAGAAGCTATTCACATGCTTCTCGCATTTGCATGCATCATGGATTTCAAACTTTTTCAAATGGATGTTAAAAGTGCATTTCTTAATGGCTTTATTCAAGAAGAAGTATATGTTGATCAACCTCCCGGTTTTGAAAATTTTGAATTTCCAAATCATGTTTTCAAATTGAAAAAGGCTTTATATGGTTTAAAACAAGCTCGAGAGCTTGGTACGAGAGGTTGAGCAAATATTTACTTGAAAAAGGTTTTGAAAGAGGAAAAGTTGATACCACTCTTTTCATTAAACACAAAAATCATGACATTTTACTTGTTCAAATTTATGTTGACGATATCATCTTTGGTGCTACTAATGAGTCCTTGTGTGAAGATTTTTCCAAAATCATGCAAAGTGAGTTTGAAATGTCTATGATGGGAGAGCTCAACTACTTCCTTGGTCTTCAAATCAAACAAACAACAGAAGGAATTTTTATAAATCAATCCAAATATTGCAAGGAGTTGCTTAAAAGATTTGGAATGAGCAACGCCAAAGAAATCTCAACTCCAATGAGCACATCATGCTATCTTGACAAAGATGAAGGTGGTAAGTCAGTCGAAGTAAGTAAGTATCGAGGTATGATAGGATCTCTTCTCTATCACACTGCTAATCGTCCGGATATTATGTCTAGTGTTTGTATGTGTGCACGTTTTCAAGCAAATCCTAAGGAATCACATCTCTTAGCGGTAAAACGCATCATGAGATATCTCACTGGCACACAAACTATGGGTTTATGGTACCCCAAAGGTGCTGACTGCACACTTATTGGGTACTCGGATTCTGATTTTGCGGGTTGCAAAATGGACCGAAAAAGCACTAGTGGGACATGCCACTTACTTGGGAATGCCTTGGTCTCATGGCATAGTAAGAAACAAGCCAGTGTGGCTTTGTCCCTTCTTTGAAGCGGAATACGTTGCGGCGGGTAGTTGTTGTGCCTGCAGATCAATTGGATGAAACAACAGTTGAATGATTATGGAATCAATCTGAAAACTGTTCCAATTAAGTGCGATAATACTAGTGCCATAAACCTCACGAAAAATCCGGTTTATCACTCCCGGACCAAACACATAGAAATTAGGCACCATTTTATTAGAGATCATGTTCAAAAAGGAGATTGTGTGATTGAGTTTGTGGAAACATCTAAACAACTCGCAGATATTTTTACTAAACCTTTGCCTAAAGAAAACTTCTTTTTTATAAGAACCGAGTTAGGAATTTTAGATCAATCATGCATTGAATGACTGCGTGTGAGTGCATTTTATTATGAATAAGTTCTAACTTGGGCGTTGGAGTGTGCTAACATTTTTATGCAGGTTCCGTTACCAAGACTAAAAGTGGAGAAATGCAACCGTCCTTCCTGTAATCGTTAAAATAAAAGTTTGTGCAGGTTATGTTAACTGTAAACAATTATGCGCTTAATATCAGTGAAGATGAGGAAACAATTGATGATGAGAATGAGTTGAACGAGGACTAGTAACTCTTATCCTAGTGCTTTATTTTTGCTATCTCCCTGAATAATTTTTTTTTACCAAGGATTTCTTATGCTTCATTGAACCCTTGATACTCTATTTTAATTATTTTTCGCCATCTAGTTACACGTATATGCATACGTTTTACATGCCTTTCCCTTTATCTTTTCCGCTTTTTGATGTTGCCAAAAGGGGGAGAGTTATATGATTCAGGGGGAGTGGTTTATTTTATGCATATTGTGAGGGGGAGTTTTTCTGATATCTTTTTTTTCTAAATATTGTGAGGGGGAGTTTTTCTAAATATTGTGCTTAAACTCTGATATCTTTTATTGAAAAACCATGCTTATATCTCATTGCCATATCATGATTATATTTTACTAAATTCCCTCCATGAGATGTTTGTCATCATCAAAAAGGGGGAGTCTGTGAATACATGCCTTGACAGGATGGTTTTGATGATTGACAAAAGGGAGTTTTGCAAATAGTCAACCGTGCAAAAAATGGAAAAGAATACCAATACGCGTATCAAGAATGATAGTTTCTCAAGTCTTTGGGTTTTGGGTATTTATTTATTTTTATTAAGACTATTTGTAA
Organism: Calophaca sinica; assembly: GCA_037113605.1. Classification (NCBI taxonomy): domain Eukaryota; kingdom Viridiplantae; phylum Streptophyta; class Magnoliopsida; order Fabales; family Fabaceae; genus Calophaca; species Calophaca sinica. Next base: position 85,109,359 of record CM073737.1, read on the forward strand.
GTAGTAATAAAAAGCTCTCAATTAAAATAAAATCACACACTCACAAAATGATTTTTATTCTAAAATTGATTTTATGATAATTTTTCCTAAATTATTTTTAGGCACAAAGTATTTTGAAAAATTCTTAAGTTGTATTCAAAATATTGTTTGGAAAATATTTCAAGTTTTCTTTGGAAAATATTCTCCGTGTCGAGCTGTGAGGAAGTCGCGTGCCGAGATGAGGTCGCGTGCCGAGCTGTGAGGAGGTCGCGTGCCGAGCTGTGAGGAGGTCGTATGCCGAGCTGCGGAGAGATCGTATGCCGAGCTGTGTGGAGAGGTCGTATGTCGAGCTGTGTGGAGAGGTCGTATGCCGAGCTGGGGAGATTGTATGCCGAGCTGGGGAGAGGTCGTATGGAAATACGATGTCGAACACCAAGTGGTGTCCGAGAATCTTTTCCGTCCCCGTGTTTTCAATTCTTCATATTCAAAACGCAACGGACAAATCCCTTTAATGCTGCAACGGACAAATCCTTTTAATGCTGCAACGGACATTTCTCTTAAAGTGACGCTCCTCTCAGTGCCTATAAAAGCACTGCACCATGAGCATTGTTTTTAACATAACACAAGTGCTTAATTTTTGTGCTAAAACTCTGTCAAATATTCTCCATCACTCACACTTATTTGAGCACAATTTTTGAGAGTCTTTTTATTCTACATAATTTGAGTTGTATTATTTGAGCTTCAATTTGTTATATCTGCACTATTGAGTGTATCTTTCTCATCTCATTTTATTTGTAAAAATCATTTCTTTTTGGGTAGGAATCCCAAGGTGTTCATAGAGAGGTGATATCTCTTGAACGTATTGCTCTGGTATAGAGTTGTAAAGGTTTCTAGCTGAACCTGATTTAAAAGCTAGTGATTTAGTGAAAATCCCATAGTGCTTTGCTTTGGGGACAGGACGTAGGCCACAGGGGTGTTTGGTGGCCGAACCTGTATAATTTGCTGCGTGCTCTTCTTTGCTCTCTGTCTCTTTATCATTCAAGCACTTTATTTATTTCTTTCAAGTTTTTTTTAATTCAGTAATTTATCTGTAATTTTTTATATAAGCACCGCTATCACAATTCACCCCCCTCTTGTGTTTGAAGTCACTTGGTAACAATGTCCAGGAAAAGATAAAAAATGAGATGAACTTGTTTCGTTGTTTGTACTTTTACCCAGATGTAAATGCACAAAACGCACACATGGATATATCAAGCTCCCTCATCTTGTATTATTCATTCTTACTAGTTTGCTTCCTTTGACAATTTTTGCATTAATTTTGGAAACTGCTAACAATATTCAGAACACTCAAACAACTAAGCAGACACACATCAAGATAGCACACATCAAGATATCATGAATCAAGAGGATAATCATCAAGATATCATGAATCCAAGGTTCAATGTTACCTAAACTGTATATCACACATCAAGATATCATGAATCAAGAGGATAATCATCAACAAAGGTTCAGACCTTGGTGAATAAGGGAAGCATCTATTCCATTCATTACCATGCAAATCCCTTGCAATTAACTCTTGAGCAAGAGGCTGTTGGGAGAAGTCCTGCAGGTAACAATTATGAAGACTTGAGAAACTAACAGATTTTGGTGAATAACACACCAGTTCCACCATCTGAGACAACCAAATCATCCTCAAAATGACAACTAACAACATAAAAATCAAAATAAATAATCATACATACATCCAACTGATTATGTGTCCAAACCTACAACCTTGAACCATAAAGCAATCATGCTAGTAAATAAGGAAACTTATCTAACGTTAGTTTGCGAAATGTCAGCCACAATTTAGTTCAAAGTACATTATAATGGCACCCAAAAAAAGTTGAGAAACTAAGACTTTAAAGAACATAAGCCGCACTCCCTCCAACAGAAACCATAGAAAAAAGTTTCCAAGTAGCATGATTCTTTTCCTATAGAGAAAAACTATTCAGAAGAATAAACTAGTAAGAACCCATTCAATTGTTCTGTCTCTGCAATACAATATTCAAATAGATAAACAAATAAAAGAAACTTTTGATTAACCTAAAAGAAAATACAACAGACACACAAATTGGAAAATAGAGGGGTTAGGATACCGACCCTTCACTGTAATCTGCTTGCAGAAGATCCAGATAGAGATCCCATTTGTTTCCAATGACCTAAATGGAATAAAACAAAACGAATTGAGCATCAATAAATCATAACCCTAAATTCTAAAATCGTTAAAAGGGCGCAAACTATTTTAAAATTTTTAATTAATGAGATACAGCGAAAAGAGCAATAAATGAGCAGAGTGTTACCAAGTGACTTCAAACACAAGAGGGGGTGAATTGTGATAGCGGTGCTTATATAAAAAATTACAGATAAATTACTGAATTAAAAAAAACTTGAAAGAAATAAATAAAGTGCTTGAATGATAAAGAGACAGAGAGCAAAGAAGCGACGCGAAGAAATTATACAGGCTCGGCCACCAAACACCTCTGTGGCCTACGTCCTGTCCCCAAAGCAAAGCACTATGGGATTTTCACTAAATCACTAGCTTTTAAATCAGGTTCAGCTAGAAACCTTTACAACTCTATACCAGAGCAATACGTTCAAGAGATATCACCTCTCTATGAACACCTTGGGATTCCTACCCAAAAAGAAATGATTTTTACAAATAAAATGAGATGAGAAAGATACACTCAATAGTGCAGATATAACAAATTGAAGCTCAAATAATACAACTCAAATTTTGTAGAATAAAAAAGACTCTCAAAAATTGTGCTCAAATAAGTGTGAGTGATGGAGAATATTTGACAGAGTTTTAGCATAAAAATTAAGCACTTGTGTTATGTTAAAAACAATGCTCATGGTGCAGTGCTTTTATAGGCACTGAGATGAGCGTCACTTTAAGAGAAATGTCCGTTGCAGCATTAAAAGGATTTGTCCGTTGCAGCATTAAAGGGATTTGTCCGTTGCAGCATTAAAGGGATTTGTCTGTTGCGTTTTGAATATGAAGAATTGAAAACACGGGGACGGAAAAGATTCTCAGACACCACTTGGTGTTCGACATCGTATTTCCATACGACCTCTCCCCAGCTCGGCATACAATCTCCCCAGCTCGGCATACGACCTCTCCACACAGCTCGGCATACGACCTCTCCACACAGCTCGGCATACGACCTCTCCACACAGCTCGGCATACCATCTCTCCACAGCTCGGCATACGACCTCTCCACAGCTCGGCATACGACCTCTCCACATAGCTCGACATACGATCTCCTCACAGCTCGGCACGCGACCTCCTCACAGCTCGGCACGCGACCTCAGCTCGGCACGCGACCTCCTCACAGCTCGGCACGCGACCTCATCTCGGCACGCGACTTCATCTCGGCTCGACACGGAGAATATTTTCCAAAGAAAACTTGAAATATTTTCCAAACAATATTTTGAATACAACTTAAGAATTTTTCAAAATACTTTGTGCCTAAAAATAATTTAGGAAAAATTATCATAAAATCAATTTTAGAATAAAAATCATTTTGTGAGTGTGTGATTTTATTTTAATTGAGAGCTTTTTATTACTACTTACAAATAGTCTTAATAAAAATAAATAAATACCCAAAACCCAAAGACTTGAGAAACTATCATTCTTGATACGCGTCTTGGTATTCTTTTCCACTTTTTGCACGGTTGACTATTTGCAAAACTCCCTTTTGTCAATCATCAAAACCATCCTGTCAAGGCATGTATTCACACAGAGACCTTTCCACAGGTGAAACAACGAACAGGGATAATCGTCGTCCTTTGTCCTAACCACAAGAATCAAGAGAAGAAGAATAAAAGCAGAGAAGAAGAATAAAACTAAGAATGAAAGCAAATAAGAAGAAGAATGAAAGCAACTCGAGAGCATAGAAGAATCAAGAAATAAATACCGCTGCCTTGTTTCATCCAACTGTCGCACTTAATTGGAACAGTTTTCAGGTTGATTCCATAAGCATTCAACTGTTGTTTCATCCAAATGATCTGTGCACAACAACTACCTGCTGCAACGTATTCCGCTTCAGCAGTGGACAAAGCCACACTGCCTTGTTTCTTACTATGGCATGAAACCAAGGCATTCCCAAGTAAGTGACATGTCCCACTAGTGCTTTTTCGGTCCATTTTGCAACCCGCAAAATCCGAATCCAAGTACCCAATAAGTGTGCAGTCAGCACCTTTGGGGTACCATAAACCCATAGTTTGTGTGCCAGTGAGATATCTCATGATGCGTTTTACCGCTAAGAGATGTGATTCCTTAGGATTTGCTTGAAAACGTGCACACATACAAACACTAGACATAATATCCGGACGACTTGCAGTGAGATAGAGAAGAGATCCTATCATACCTCGATACTTACTTACTTCGACCGACTTACCACCTTCATCTTTGTCAAGATAGCATGATGTGCTCATTGGAGTTGAGATTTCTTTGGCGTTGCTCATTCCAAATCTTTTAAGCAACTCCTTGCAATATTTGGATTGATTTATAAAAATTCCTTCTGTTGTTTGTTTGATTTGAAGACCAAGGAAGTAGTTGAGCTCTCCCATCATGGACATTTCAAACTCACTTTGCATGATTTTGGAAATTCAAAATTTTCAAAACCGGGAGGTTGATCAACATATACTTCTTCTTGAATAAAGCCATTAAGAAATGCACTTTTAACATCCATTTGAAAAAGTTTGAAATCCATGATGCATGCAAATGCGAGAAGCATGCGAATAGCTTCTAATCTAGCCACGGGTGCATAGGTTTCATCGAAATCTATGCCCTCTTGTTGGTTATAGCCTTTTGCAACAAGTCTAGCTTTATTTCTAACAATGATACTGTTTTCATCAAGCTTGTTGCGAAAGACCCATTTGGTCCCAATGTGTAACACCTGAGGACGAGATCGACCTCGTATTAGGACGTCGTATCGAGACCTCGCGTCGAGATCTCGTGTCGAGACCTCGTACCAAGACCTCGTGTCGAGATCCCGTGCCAAGGTCGCGTACCGAGCTGAGGAGGTCGCATGTCGAACTGAGGAGGCCGCGTGCACGAACTCGTGTTAGAGCCTTGTGCGCTTGCACAAGCACCCTGATCGACCTCGTGTCGAGACTGTAACACTCGTATTTTACGAACGTTATTTAGCGTTGATGATTCTATTGTTTGTAATATTTATATTATCGGTTGCAGTTCTCGTTGCTGTGTTTTAGATCTGTAACCTATAGATTAGAGGGTAATCATGAGAGAGAAGAGATTAGATGGGTAGAATGATTGATGGGATTAGCATCTCATAACAGTAGTTACACGTCAATTATTTGTGTTTTGTTTTAAAAAGAAAAATATCTTTTAAAGGGTTTCTTGACCAGCTGTATTCGATCAGCCCCTCACAACTCTCACTTTCTCTTTTCTTCTTTCTTCTTCTCTGAGTTTCCTCTTCCTCTCCAAACCTCCATCGAAGAACCTTGAGTTTTATCGAGCTTCTGCATAAACTTTCTTCATCAACCTTGTTTCTTATCATCTCCTCGACATATATCACCACCTCGACCATCATCTGAGGTATGGAAAAACAGATTTTCTCTTCCTTCATGCTACTGTTTAGCGCCATTTCTTCTTTCCATTTTAGCTAGTTTTTATGCTTCCAAATCATGTCGTATTGATAGGTTTTCTTCTTCATGACATGACCTACCTTTCTAACCAATTATTTGAGCTTGTAAAACAAATTGCTTTCTCTGTTTTCTGCAATAGGCAGTGCCCAAAACCCTCCCTATTTGGTTTGTTTTGATTTCTTGTTTTAGTATGTTGTACGTTGCTTCTTGTCGATGTTGTTGTTGATTTATTTGTTATAGAATCATAGAACCTTTTTCATGAACTTTGATCGAAAACCCTAACTTTGTGTTAGAGGAAAAATGGTTTTGTCTGGTGATGTATGAAAGAAGTTTTAATAAAATTTTAGAGAAAAGGAGTTAAATTGTAATGTTTGAATTCTGGTTATATTTGTTTAAGTTTTTGAGTTTTAATGTTTACTTGGGTTGTGGTTAAGATTGGGATAATGAGAGCTAAGTGTTATTAGAACCCATAGATAGAACTAAGTTGTGCTCGTATTAGGCAGTGTGACTCCCGAGATCGTGTGATTTCCGAACTCGAGGACGTGGGAGCAGTGGGATCCAGATCGAGAACTGTACGTGTCGAGGTCGACTGAGGAGCGTACGTGTCGAGGTCGATTGAGGACGGTACGTGTCGACGTCGTTGTCGAGCTCGATTGAGGACAGCGTAGACGCGTAGCTTGGAGTTCGGTAAGGGCACTTCTAAACATTCTAGGATTTTTATTGTTATATTACTATGTATGGATTCCTTGATTTGTGTCGAGCATGTAATGTTGTGATATGATTGGGTTTTTGCATGTATTTAATATGTGATTGAATATATGTTGTGAATTATGTATTGACTGTTGAATTGCGTTTCTTCATGTCGAGCTTGCTCTTTTTATTTGACATGCGGTTGAATATCTTGTGTATAACTCTTTGAATATTGTAAGCGGAGAGCTGTTCATCGAGTGAGCGAGCTAGGCGAGTCGTTATGACGTTTTTGAGCCGTGACCCGGATAACTAAGGGTGCTAGGTCCCCTTTTGTTTACGGGAGATTGACTAGACGTCGCCACGCTATGGGACCTGAGTTGACTGTCCTAGGGAGAGCGAAGATCCCAAGGCTACGGCTGGACTTTCCAGCATACGGTACGGCGTGTGCATTCCGGAAAAATTGTCGAGTCGAGAGAAATGGATAGCGAGTTGAGTCGAGTTTAGAGTGAGATGGTTGAGTCACGTTTGGTGAATGTTATACTTTGCTGTTTACTTATTTCTTTATGCCGTGTTTATCTTGAATTGTTGAGAAGTTGACCCTTTCCCGTGGTGCCTTCAATCCATGATGGTCACCCAGCAGGTCGAGCGCAGGAACTCGGCGGCCAGATGATGGCGAGGAGGAGCCCGACGAGGATCGAGCGACGACCTCTACTTGTCGTGGATTTGCTTTTCCTATGTTTTTGTGTATAGTGGTTGTGACCGGTTTGGGCTAGATGTTATTTTGAGCCTGGGGTAGGCGGTGGACTTACTTTTGGAGCAGCCCCCTGCGTGGGTGTCTGCCGGAAGTACCCCCAGGGTATGATTGCTCTCTTGAAGTCGTCATACCTTAGGTGTATTTTCTTTATACATTATTACTCTGTATTTTGTATACATCATCATTTCGAGTGGTATATATGTATTTTACGCATGTATGTTTTATTAGAAATTATATCTTGTGTCTTAGTTGCACCATGTTTCGAAAAGCTGTAATTACTCTGATGTGCACGAGCTGGTCTTAGAAGCAAAAGAAAAATAATGGACCGTACTTTTCTAAAGGGCACAAGAGTATCGTTTTAAAACACATCGCATACAGGGTAACTCGAGCTCGGTATGTCTGGAGCTCGGTAGCGGTCCGGAAACGGGTCGTTACACAATGACTAGGTGATCTTTAGGCCTAGGGACAAGTTCCCAAACATCATTTCTCTCAAATTGATTTAATTCCTCTTGCATAGCAAGGGTCCAATGCTCATCAAAGATGGCTTCATTGACGTCATTTGGTTCAATTTGAGAGACAAAGGCCATATGATGACATGCATGATTAAGAGAGTTTCGAGTCGTTACCCCTTTTGAGATATCACCTATTATGTTGTCAAGAGGATGGTTCTTTGAGACTCTCCATTCCTTTGGAAGATTTGAGTGAGAGAGTTCTTGAGAGGGTTGAGGTAAGGACTCTTGATCCTCCTTTGAACTTTTGATCTCTTTGTTCCTCTAAATAGGTATCTCCTAACACTTCGCAAGATCATCAACACTTTCTTCATCAAGATTTGGGGTTAGATTCATCAAAAGAAACATGCACAGATTCTTCAACAGTTAAAGTACGTTTATTAAAAATTCGAAAGGCTTTACTAGAAGTGGAATATCCAAGAAATAAACCTTCATCAGCTTTAGCATCAAATTTACCAAGGTTATCTTTACCGTTATTTAGAACAAAGCACTTACATCCAAATACGTGAAAGTGGGAAATGTTGGGCTTCCTTCCTTTGTAAATTTCATAGGGCGTTTGTTTTAGAATAGGTCTTATGAGGACTCTATTCATTACATAACATGCGGTGCTTACCGCGTCGCCTGTAAATACTTAGGAAGGTTGGTCTCATTGAGCATCGCCCTCGCAAGCTCTTCAAGAGACCGATTTTTCCTTTCCACCACTCCATTCTCTTTGTGGTGTTCTAGGTGCGAAAAATTATGCTCAATTCCATTTTCAGTACAAAAGGCCTCAAATGCCTCATTTTGGAATTCCCACCGTGATCACTTCGGATGGATACTATGTTCATTCCTTTTTCATTTTGGATAACTTTAGCAAGTTTACGAAAGGCAGCAAAAGCGTCATTTTTATGAGAAAGAAATAGAGTCCATGTATAGCGAGAATAGTCATCCACAATAACAAGGGCATAGTAATTTCCACCAAAGCTTTTAGTTCTAGATGGTCCAAATAAGTCCATGTGTAAAAGTTGTAAAGGCCGGTTTGTGGAAACAATATTTTTTGATTTGAAAGAGGCCTTTACTTGTTTTCCTTTTTGACAGGCATCACATAATTTATCTTTTTCAAAACGAAGCTTTGGTAAGCCAATTACTAAGTCATTTTGAACCAACTTATTAAGATGATCCATGTGAATATGAGCCATTGTCCTATGCCATAGCCAAGATTCATCCTCTTTACTAATAAGACAACATGCATCATTTGAAGGTATTCTATCTAAATCAACCATGTAGATATTTCCAATTCTAAGTCCAATAAGAACAACATTTTCAGTTACAGAGTTCATAACCATGCATTTTGAAGAATCAAAAACCACTTTGTTCCCTTTATCACAAAGTTGACTAATACTTAGCAAATTGTGCTTCAAGCCATCCACATACAAAACATTTTCAATAGTGGGATTAGGACTCTTACCAATGGAACCAATCCCAAGAATTTTACCTTTGTTGTTGTCACCATACCGGACATAACCACTATTCTTAGGTACCAATGAGGAGAACTTGCTTTTGTCTCCTGTCATGTGCTTTGAACAGCCGCTATCAAGATACCAATTATCCTTGGCTTTCAAGCACACCTACAACAACAGATTAATTTTTAACCTTTGGTACCCAAACTAAGTTGGGTCCAGATGAGTTAGTTTTTGGCAAAGTACCCTTTGGAATCCATATCTTTTTGCCAACCACATTCTTGTTCTTTCTAATATTGCAAATGGAGGCAGTGTGACCATTTCTACCACAGTGAAAGCATTTAATGAAAGGGCTGCTTGAAGTGTTGTTGTGATTGACAAATTTAAAGGACTTTTCATGCGTTTGTGGATTATAACCCAAACCGGCTTTTCCAAAAGTACCCTTTTGTTTTCCCAATAGAATGTTTAAGTTATCCCTTCCCATGGTAAATTTGGCAAGGGTGTTTTCCAAATCTTCAATCTTGTTTTTCAAAACATTGCATTCATCACACTTGAAAGTATCAATCTTTTGGTTTTCACAAAGGTGCAAGTAGAAACTTCAGTCCACAACAACTTGTTTTTCCTTAAAAACTTCCATCTCTTGGTTTAAGAAAATAATTTTAGATTCAAGAGAAGAGATGGTTTTCTTAGAAGAAGAAATAATTTTTCAAGTCTAGTCGTTTCATTATTTAATTCTTCACAAGCAATAAGCGACTCATCATAAGTTAAAGGAGATTCGAGTTCAAGAGCATTTACCTCATCCTCCTCGTGTTTTGCCATGAGACATAAGTTGGCCTCCTCATTTTACGATTCATCGACGAGTCCATATCATTGTCGTCAGATTCCTCTTTTTCATTTACGATTGCTTTGAGAGCAATTCCTTTCTTTTTCTTATCACTTTCTTCACTCTCAGTGAGTCGATTTAGTTCAAGTTCATGTTCCTGCAATTTTCCAAACAAGGTTGCCAATGATATAGTAGATAAATCTCTAGATTCAGATATAGCAGTAACCTTGGGTTGCCAGTTTCTATTTAAACATCTAAGAACTTTATTAATTAAATCTTCATTACTGAAGACTTTCCCAAGAGCTCTGAGATGGTTTATTATATGGATGAACCTTTTTTGCATATCTTGTATGTTTTCACTTGGTTTCATCCTAAATAACTCATACTCATGGGTTAATGTGTTCATTCGAGCCCTCTTGACCTCTGTAGTACCTTCATGGGTCAATGGAAGGGTGTCCCACATTTCTTTAGCTTGATCTTGCAATTTGAGACCCTATAGAACTCATCGTAGCTTAAAGCGAAGTGATGATGTTCTTAGCTTTCAAATTGTATTGGACCTTTTCTTATCATCTTCGGTCCAAAGTGATCTTGGTTTGTCTACCACCTGCATCATTAATTGATTGAGTGGGGACAAATGGACCATTTTCCACAAAGATCCCAAATATCAAGATCAACACCCTCAAGAAAGATTTGCATTCTATCCTTCCAATAACCATACCCTCACCATTGAAAAATGGGGGTCTGTTTCATGGAAGTTCCTCGTTATTGTTTGAAGTCATTCTCTTGAGACGGTTAAGTCCTTTATACAAGAGTCTAGCTTCGATGCCACTTGTTACCAAGTAACTTCAAACACAAGAGGGTGAATTGTGATAGCGGTGCTTATATAAAAATTACGAGATAAATTACTGAATTAAAAAAACTTGAAAGAAATAAATAAAGTGCTTGAATGATAAAGAGACAGAGAGCAAAGAAGAGCACGCAAAGAAATTATACGAGTTCGCCACCAAACACCTCTGTGGCCTACGTCACATCCCCCAAAGCAAAGCACTATGGGATTTTCACTAAATCACTAGCTTTTAAATCGAGTTCACTAGAAACCTTTATAACTCTATACTAGAGCAATACGCTCAAGAGATATCACCTCTCTATGAACACCTTGGGATTCCTACCCAAAAAGAAATGATTTTTACAAATAAAATGAGATGAGAAAGATACACTCAATAGTGCAGATATAACAAATTGAAGCTCAAATAATACAACTCAAATTATGTAGAATAAAAAGACTCTCAAAAATTGTGCTCAAATAAGTGTGAGTGATGGAGAATATTTGACAGAGTTTTAGCACAAAAATTAAGCACTTGTGTTATGTTAAAAACAATGCTCATGGTGCAGTGCTTTTATAGGCACTGAGAGGAGCGTCACTTTAAGAGAAATGTCCGTTGCAGCATTAAAAGGATTTGTCCGTTGCAGCATTTAAAGGGATTTGTCCGTTGCAGCATTAAAGGGATTTGTCCGTTGCGTTTTGAATATGAAGAATTGAAAACACGGGGACGGAAAAGATTCTCGGACACCACTTGGTGTTCGACATCGTATTTCCATACGACCTCTCCCCAGCTCGGCATACAATCTCCCCAGCTCGGCATACGACCTCTCCACACAGCTCGGCATACGATCTCTCCACAGCTCGGCATACGACCTCTCCACAGCTCGGCATACGACCTCTCCACACAGCTCGACATACGATCTCCTCACAGCTCGGCACGCGACCTCCTCACAGCTCGGCACGCGACCTTAGCTCGAAGACGCGACTTCCTCACAAATTTCGACACGGAGAATATTTTCCAAAGAAAACTTGAAATATTTTCCAAACAATATTTTGAATACAACTTAAGAATTTTTCAAAATACTTTGTGCCTAAAAATAATTTAGGAAAAATTATCATAAAATCAATTTTAGAATAAAAATCATTTTGTGAGTGTGTGATTTTATTTTAATTGAGAGCTTTTTATTACTACTTACAAATAGTCTTAATAAAAATAAATAAATACCCAAAACCCAAAGACTTGAGAAACTATCATTCTTGATACGCGTCTTGGTATTCTTTTCCACTTTTTGCACGGTTGACTATTTGCAAAACTCCCTTTTGTCAATCATCAAAACCATCCTGTCAAGGCATGTATTCACACAGAGACCTTTCCACAGGTGAAACAACGAACAGGGATAATCGTCGTCCTTTGTCCTAACCACAAGAATCAAGAGAAGAAGAATAAAAGCAGAGAAGAAGAATAAAACTAAGAATGAAAGCAAATAAGAAGAAGAATGAAAGCAACTCGAGAGCATAGAAGAATCAAGAAATAAATACCGCTGCAGGGGCGTCAGACTTGGGAAGAACGAGCGGCGGTCCGGATGACAGAGCGGCGGCGCGGCGTGCAAACGACGGTGTGGCGAGCAATGACATGACGTGAGAACGAGGGGTGCTGCAGTGTGAAGAGGAAAGGAAATGATAGAGATAGGGTTCTGGGTGGGATCTCTCGCAAGGGTTAGGGACTTAGGGTTCACTCTCCAGCCTTTTGTTTTTAAACCCTGCAATCGCCGCAATTCACCCTGCAACCGCCGCAACATTCAAGAAGTTAACGATGGTTCTGTTGCAACCGCTGCAAACCAACTGCCAGTTCGCTCCCTTTTTATTCAACCGCCGCAGGTTGACCAAAAACTGCATCAGAATTCAAGTAAAACAAGGCGGTTGAATGGACCACCGCTGCTTTTCACCTGCCGGCAGTTCATGCTGCAACTGCCGCAAACAGACCGCCGTCGCTGGCCTTCTTTCTTGTAGTGTACGTAGTAATTAATTGTGTGGCGATCGTACCTTCAATTAGTTAACGGAACTCTAGGGATAATTGAATCTACATGCTCTGTCGGATCAAGGATTGCGTGTTCATTTCCAGTTAGTCATTGAATTGATAAATCTATTGATGCTTTATGCTCTTTCTATTTATTTACTTTGAATGATCAAACAAAGTAATAAATTAGGAGGAAGACTGTTAGCATTGCACAATCATTGGGTGTTAATAGCTTTTGAATAGACGACTGGTAATCAATAAGGGTATTTTCTCAGCTCTTTTTATAAATTAGTTAAGTGAATAAATATTAGTATAAAGTGAACCCAGAGCCTCAGTATCTCCATAATCATTGTTCTTATTTTTAATTTGTGAGTATTTTATTCTAAATCTTTCTTTTCTCTTTAAATCCAATTTCACTTCGAACCATTTGTCTAAATAACAAATTAATCTAAGTAAAGCAGTAATCATTTCAATTCCCTATGGAGACGATAATCTTTTATACATAACTTGACGTGATTGTACACTTGCGATTTCGACCGAACAAACGACCAAACGGGGATTACTTTAGGCAAAAGAATATTAATTTCGCACGACTAAACGAATTAATAGAATTGATAGAGGGATTGATAATTGGGTAATAATAATGACATTCAATAGGATTAAGACGCTCGGAGAAATAAAGGGACAAGTGAAACTATGACCCTACTTGAAACTTGTTTTTACCCATTCTCTTGTGGTGATTACATTGGCAATCACTCAAATCACTCGTCTAAATAACAAAGGAACTTTATTAATTCAGTAATTGTTATTATTCTCTGTGGTTTCGATAACTTTGACTCAAGTTCTATTTTATTGCTACATTACGATCATGTGCACTTTCCTGTAAGGCAACAAGTTTTTGGCATCATTGCTGGGGAATACTTAACAATATTGAACGAAAGAGTTTCCTGTTAATTTAGGCAATTATTATTTTACTTTATTCCATTTTGTCCTTGCTTGTTTTTGCTCACCTCCTCCTAGAAGCTTGTTCTACTCTTCAATAGTGCACAGGTTAAGAGCTATGGGTGAGAGAAGGACATCGCTTGATTACTTCACTTCTGTTGTGGAGTTGGATGACAACATCACGAATCTGGCTGTGGAGGCGAACAACTTTGAACTCAAGGCAACCTTGATTTGTTTGGTGCAAACATCTCTACAATTTAGTGGGTTAGCAACCGAAGACCCAATGCTCATTTGAAGAAATTTTCCAGAATATCAGACATCATCAAATATAACGAAGTCTCTACTTTTGCTATAAGGCTTAGGCTATTCTCGTTTTCCTTATCTGACAAAGCCATTCTTTGGTTGTCCTCTTTGCCCACTGGATTAATTACAACTTAGGACCAGCTAACTAGGAAATTTATAAACAAATACTTCCCCCATCCAAGTCTTCAAAGCTTTGAGCTGAAATTGCCAACTTCGTGCAATCTGACACGAGTCACTCTATGAGGTTTGGGAAAGATTCCAAGATATGCTTAGAAGTTTTCCTCACCATGGTTTTGAAAAATGGAAACTCATCCAGATCTTCTACAGTGGACTTTCTTCTAAAAAATAGAGCCAGAGTTGATGATTCGTGTGGAGGCTCAATTCTTAAAAAGGAACCTGAAAAAGTCTATACACTTTTAGAAGAGATGGACGCTAACAACTTTCAGTGGTCAACTGGAGATAAGCACATGAAGAAGAAGGCTGGATTTTATCAAGTGGATTTTGAAACCATCTATGCGGCAAAATTGGATGCTATTTCTAAACAGTTATAGACTTTTATGAAGGCCAAAGCACAGTCACAGACTAGTTACACACCATCTCTGGCAAATAGCTTGGAGAATCCTTTGATGATGCAAGTCGAGGAGGCCAACTACGTCGATCAAAATGTAGAAGGATTATGGCCTAGTATGTAGGATGCCTTAGTGAAGTACATGCTAAAGGTGGTTGCATGAGTGGCTTGGCCAACTACATGGATAGAACAAATGAGCGGCTAAAATCTATAGAAAATCAAAGCTCCAAAAAATAAAAATCTACACCTTCAAACAATTCTTATCAACCCCTTAAAACTAGTAGCAACATCTATTATTAGAGCAAAAAAGAGCAAACCTACAATTGAAGGGTTAGAAAAAAGAGGGATTGAAGGATCTGAAACCTAAACCTAAACACCAAACTTAACACACACATACACAGAGAAATTTTGGGGAAGGGGGTTTACGGTTGTAGCCGCATGAGAGAAAAAGAGAGAGAGAGAGAGAGAATTGAGGGACGACGGAAGAAAAGGAAATGGAGGAGAGGGAGACAGGAGACGACGATTTTAACACCCCATTTCCGGAGCGCTACTGTGCAACCCAATCTAATGCTGAAAACATTTGATGCTTGTATGCTTTCAGTTAAAAAATACTATTATGTATTTCACAATGGAAAATAGGAGTAATAATTTTTTTTCTTTTTCTTCTCTTTGAAACCCTTTTAAAAAATGAGACATAAAAAGTACTACAGCTTTCTAAATAATGCAAAATCAGTCTTTTGCAAATATCAGAGTATAATGCATCACAATCAATACTTCACATAACATAAAACATAACATAATCGTTTCGTACTGAGGCGAGGTTTTCTGGAAAGAGTTATTACAAAACAATGGGTAGTTACGCAAATAACAACGACAAAACCCTAAGCTAAGCTGGCCAACAACTATAACTCTTACTGAGAAACATTTCAGCAAGGTCAAAACACGAAGCACTTAGAGGAATCTTCCTCCATGGCTCAATCTTCAATGCTTCTGGAAAGACGGAACTGCTGCAGCTATCGAACTCCATCTGGAAGTGACATTCATAAGAATGCCCAATCCAACAACAGTGCAAGGGTAAATTCTTTGTCTACGAGTTTATCATAGGCTATGTCGCATGCAAATAGTATACATATATAAAACAACAACATGCCTTTATATACATATACATACTTAATAGACCGCATGCATCATCATGGTATATCAAGCATTTGCATGTGAACAGACAAATCAACTAACAGATCAACAATCAAGTCACCACAATATCAAATAATTGCATGGGAGCAGACAATTCTATCAACAGATCAATGATCAAGTCATCACAATATCAATTTCATCAAACAAATCATCACATATTATAAATGTGGTTAGCCATGCATGCCAATGCATTATGAACAAGTTTGTGTATACACCTGCAGCCTTAATAGGTCAACAGTAGACGAGGAATTTTCCCAACGTCCCAACAATATAGCCACACATTAGGTAGTGCAGTGACAACTCGTCTTTTGAAGTCTTTAAGACAAATCAAACGCTCCGAGTGAAATGACAACTTGTCTTTTGAAGTCTTTAAGACAAATCAAACGCTCCGAGTGTCGATGCTCAATGTTCAGTATGCATCCAAACAAATTCTTCAATATGACATGCTCACCGTAGGGAGCACCTAAGTAATGTTTTAATTAATCAATGCGGAATGACAATCAATTATGTTTCACATTCAAAAAGGTGGAGGGAACTCAAAGTTTGAGCACCACAATGAACATCCCTTACTACTCAAGTAATGCTCGGGTATTCTTCATCATGCAGTAAACTGAGATGGTGAGAAATACCCCTTAGAGTTTAAACATAGGACACTAGGTCCAGGTGTTCAACTGCGGAACGCTAATCTCAATCTTAGATTAAAATTCTAGGCACGTAATGCGGAACACTAAGCTCAATTTTTAGGTTGAGGTACTAGGCACGCCGTACGGAACACTAGGTATAATCCTTAATCAAGAAAATGCGCACGCAAGCAGGACATTAAGTCCCAACACAGGACACATGGCCCATATGCTCAATAGGAACACTAGGTTCCCTCTGTTTTATTCTTTCGTAATCTTCAATATTTGAAATCTCTTTCTCAGTTCTTGTATCACTTCCATTTATCTGACAATACTTTTTAGCTCTAGGTCGTTGAAACCCTAGTTGTGTTAAATAATATGCTAGGATAATTCCTAGGAAAGAGAGGTGGTGCGAACACTCTTAATAGCCAAATCTTTCCTAGCCAGAATTTTTCCAAACACATTATTTAACTCAACTGTTTTCAAATTTTACAATGTTTTCTTTTTAAAATATCCTCTTAAACAACTATTAACCCTCTGATCTATAAAGCGTGTTTGTACGCCGACTTATTTTAGAAAGATACATTTAGTTTACCTTGAAACATTTCTCGGCTCATAGAATCACATCAGACTTACCGTTGTAAGTCGTCAAACCAATAACAGTCGATCAACGCATTATTAATTAATCCATTATCATCAACAATATCTTGCATATTCCAATCAATATCAAGTTCCATTTAATCCAACATGATTCAAGGAAATCAATAAAAATCATAATGCCACGCAGGGCCAAGAACATGCTACAGCATTTCAGACAGCCTATAACAATTCAGTATGCTACAACATGTTACAGCATTTCAAACAGCATATAGTAAAACTACAAGTATTATCACACAATCAATCAATCAAACCAAACAACACACAAGGCGAAAAACCCAAACTCATTATGTAAGAATTTCCCTTACCTTGGGCGCTTTAACAATCCAAACAAGGTAATTCCAAACAATCGTCAAGTCGTTCCGCGCACGAACCTTAACAACGCAAGTTCAATCAATTAGACCTAAAAACTCAATCTAATTCCCCTAGGGAAGCCATGGATTTAGGGTTCCCTAAACTAGGAATTACTCAACATAATCCCTAATAGGTTCTATCTAGCCATATGCCATGATACATATTCAAATCATGCAAGTTTTCAAACTTTTACAAAAGCTACACACTTAGAAAAATACCTAAACCAACATTTACCAATTGGAATATTGCTTTACCACTTTGAATAGTGTTTTTCCCAACTTTGAACCACTTTTCAAAGCACTAAAACATGTCACAAAATCTTAGAAACAATTTCATTACAAGTTCAAAATAATTCTTGAAACATAAACCAATTTTTTTCCCAAAATCATGCTTCTTTGAAAAATTTTACTAAACCAAATTGCTAACCACTTTTTACAACATATTTAAGCTTAAAAACAAGTTAAGAACATGCTCCAAATTCCATCAAAGTGCCACGGTTTTAAGCTTCCAAAAACAACTCCAAGTTTTCAAATCTTTTAACATCAAAATCTTATAAACTTTTCTTAATCAAAACTTCTTACCAAAACTAAACTTCTTTACCACTTTAATACAATTAAAAACAAGTTAAAAATTATTCAAAACTTGATCATAAGCCACTGTTTTGGAAGCCCTAAAACAGCCCCAAATTTAATTTAATTCAAGCTGTTTTTCAAAGCTTTTAAAACATACAAACCTTTATAGATTCAAAGCCATAACCAAAAACCAAATTCTTAAACAATTAAAACACTTTAAAAACAAATTAAAACATCCTCAAAACTCATAACTCAGCCGCGGTTTCCAGCCCCAAACTTTAACCAATTAATCTTCTCAAAACTTGTTAAAACATGCATATAAGACTAGTTCCAAACATAACATCAAAAACCCTCCAAGAACTAACTCTAACTCAACAAAAACAAGTCAAGATCAAGCCCCCACAACAGCCCATGAATTCAGCTAGGGTCAAGGGTTAGGGATTCCCAAATTTTAAAAACTCTAATCATGCTTAATCATGGAAGAAATTAAAGGATCAAAAGCCTAAACATGCTAATCTAGCAAAATCTAACACTTTCTAAAGAAAAAAACACTAAAATTATGGAGGACTCATCCATGGCAGCCATGAGAAGAGGAAAGTGAACAAGAACACTTACCAACAAGATTGATGATGGTTGATCAAGGATTAAGAACAAGGAAGGAAAGATTGCACTCTAAAACACTAGTTTCTTCAGGTTTCCTCACACTTTCTCTCACTAAAATTCCATCCAAGTTATCCAACAATGGAGAAATGAAATGGGTGCTGGTCACATGAAGGAGAGGCCACGAAAATTTGGGGACATGGAAGGAACAAAAATTGTTCATTTAGTTGGAAGCTAACCAAACTAGTTACAAACTAACTAAATTAACTAAAATTACATAATCACCAATCCTATGCCTACACTTGTCATGGAAGCTTCCAATCCAATGATTCAGCTCCCCTAAGCCTTATCTCAACTGCCACTTGCCCCAAAATATCTAGATATTTCGTTTCGTCGCGTTCTCGCTCAATCGGGTGCACGACGTTACGCGTATATTAGGGTTGTTGAACCAAAAACTCTAAAAATAAATCTAATAAATTATTCTATAATAAAAATTATTAATTAAACAAAATATCCCTAAAAATATTAGAAGTATTTCTATGAATGTCGCTTTCTCGATTTACAAGCTAAAACGCGACCGTAATGCAGTTATAGGCGTAGACAATACACTAAATATTTTCTGATGCCCAAAAATTTCAGAAATATTCCAATAAATTCTAAATATTGTAAAATGCTAAGATCTCAAATTTTATAAAATTTGGATCACGTTTGGGCAGGTTTCAGTTAGAAACTCACTCAATAGCCTAGTTACGGCAGAACTCAATAGAATTCTCGCAGCGTAGTAAAAACTGTAAATTAGTGAGGATCACTAATTCCAATTTCTCTTATCCTCTAGATATTATTCAAATAATAAAATTATCAAGACAAAATCATTAAAAAAATAAAAGTCATATTAAATATGACATAAAACGGACAATTTAACAAATAACTAAACATCGAAAATCCAAATTGTGACTTAAAAAATATCTATTAAGTCCTATAATTATTTCTCTTTTAATAAAATAATTTTCCTTAATCAAACAACAATTTTTCACATTTTTCAAGATTAATTCATATTAAAAACAGTATACGTCTATACTGTCTCTTAATCTGAATTAATTACTAAAACAGTAAATTGTTTACAATAAATCTTTGTAGTTCTTCGTACTTTTAACAAACCATTGAGGTGATCAATCTCTATGATTTACTTTTAAGTAGTCGAAAACTGTAAAATAATTTTCATAAAAATTGGGATGTTACAACGATGGCCGACCGCGAGAAAGGAAAGGGCCACGTGCTCGCAGTGCGGCTGTGACGGGGCAGAGCGGGAATGGGAGAGCGATCTTGGGGGAGAGAGAGAGAGAGGGAGATCTGACAAGACAGAGAGAGATCTCAACAAGATTGAGAGAGATATGGGCGATACCGAGTGAGGTCTGAGGATATCAGAGGAGAAGAGTGATGGAGGGGATGAAGGCCAGAAGAACCGCATATGGCGGGCTCCTATGCGACACTGTGGTGGTGGGGCTTCCAACCCCCTTTCTCTTCTTCTCTCTTTTTATTATTGTGCTAATGGTTTTGCTTCACAGGGTCACTCACAGTTGAGAGAGCTTTGTATGGGATAGAAGGAGTTTGAGTTGCTCACAAGTATTGAGAGAGCTCTATATTTAGAGATAACTCTCGCTTCTCCTCCCAATTTCTGCAATCCCTTTGGCTTATTGTTTGCTTGTTTGTTGTTATTGGTTCTTCTGTTGTGTCTGTTATTATTATTATTATATGGTGGTGAATTTCTGGGTTTGCAGAACACTGGTTTTTAGTGAAGAAGACAAATGGGATACTTGTTGTTTGAGCGGGAATGGGGGATTGTGGCTAAGGTTTCATGAAGAGGAATGGGAAGGAGAATAGGTTATGTGTAATTAAACTAAAGGGAATGTGATATTAAAATTGTTATAATTTTTTTCCATGGCACACATGCCTAAGTGGCATTAGCTGGTGTCCACGTAGGCTAAATGAGGACATGTAGGCATAAAATTGGGAAAAATGGAGGGGGCTACGAAATTGAAATTGGTGATCGACTTTGAGGACTCAATTCGCTCGTTTTAAAAATGGGAGATCAAAACCGCCAAATTGTATTACTCAAGGAACCAAAAGTGGATTTAAGTCATTGTAAAATTATCGTCATTGTAAAATCATGCCAAGTCCAGAAGTGTCTATGCAATTTCGTATATAACTAGTTTCTTTTTTTTTCTTTTTTGTTTTCTATCCATTTAAGTAAGAAAAACTATTTATTTAATTTTCCTTTTCATTTTTTCTTCATGACAAATACAAAAAAAAAAAATTCACTTTTCATATTTTCTCATCGATCTCTTCATTTTATTTTTCTAATTATTCTCGCTCTCTCTCTCTCTCTGTCTCTCAACATGCAAACAAATTGTTAAATATAGTGATCACGTTTCTAAGATCATCTCTTTCCTTATCTTAAAAAGGAAAATGCTAACAAGTGCCCTTAGGACATTTGTTAGGGAATCAAAAGAGGTAAGTATGTATGGAAAAATGATGTATTTATTAAATCAAAAGGTTTTTAACTTGTATTAACCAGAAAATGCTTGGCATGTTTTGTTTGGGTGCGATTCGGCTACCAAAGTTTGGGAGGAGGTTGGGTGGTGGCAAGGGATTCGAGCCATGGTGGAGAGAGCTGAAGGGGTGGTGGAGGCTATCTTCCAGCTACTGGATGCGGTTCCTAGCGAGAGGCTGCCAGATTTTGCTACAATAGTGTGGTGCTTATGGAGGAGGAGTAATGAAAAGGTTTGGGATGATGTGGAGAAGAGGCCAAGCATCTCGGTTTGCTTGTCCAGAGAAGCACTGCAAGATTGGTACCGGGTGCATGGGCAGAGGGAGCGTCGCGAGCCAAAACCAGATTCCTCTATTGCGATGTGTTGGCAAAAACCAGGGGAAGGTGAGCTGAAGTGTAATGTGGATGTTGCCTTGTTTAGTGAGAACCGAAGCTTTGGAGTGGGAATGTGTCTAAGGAATAGCAGAGGGGAATTTTTGAAGGCTCACACTGCTTGGTTCCAAGGTTGTCCACTGGTGCAAGAAGCGGAAGCTTGGGGATTATGGGAGGCTATCAAATGGTTGACTGATTTAGGTGTTACTAAGGTGGCCATAGAATTAGACTACAAAGCAGTGACTGATGGCATTTCTGGGGCAACTAAGTCAAGAACGGAGTTTGGTACCATTATTGACCGCTGTAAGGCTAGATTAAGTTCGTTACAAAACTATGGGGTTAGTTTAATTATGAGGCAAGCAAATCAAGTCTCTCATACGTTAGCTAGGGCGTCGAGATTATATGCTAGTCACCACGTATTTGAGTTTATTCTAACCTGTATTGAGACTATTATTTTAAATGAATTGAAGTAAGTGTGTTTCTATCAACAACAAAAAAACTTGTATTTTCAATACAAACTTTCCTTTTATGAATTGCTTAACTGTTGGGAAAAACCTAAGTCCCATATAGACTAGAGATAAGGTTTCAAAAGAGCTTATAAAGCCTAGGCAATGCTCACCTTACAAGCCGATTTTGTAAGGATGAGTTAGGCCCAAATATCATAGATCTATGAGCCACCCACCGCATTATATTCACGCACCAAGCCCAATAGTACTTGGCGTGAGGGGGTGTATTGAGAAAACCCCAAGTCCCACATAGATATTGTAAGGATGAGTTAGGCCCAAAATCATAATATTAACTAATATGTTTAGGGCACTCGTTAGCAAGACCCATCCTAAAGTGATGCGATCTTAATTACTATAGTACTAATTACAGATGGATGCAGCCTGTTGTGTACGTAGATTGTGTGAGAATTACGCTTGCATAACTGTAATTTGGTGGAATTAGGTGGAGTAGTATCAACTATGGAATTAGGTGGCCACTTAGTAATTTGGTTGCGAGGAAAGTTTCGCGTGGATAAATACTTTAAACGTGGGGAAATACTTTAAAGTTTGCATCATCAATTATGGAATTAGGTGGCCACTTAGTAATTTGGTTGCGAGGAAAGTTTCGTGTGGATAAATACTTTAAACGTGGGGAAATACTTTAAAGTTTGCTGAAAAAAATGTCAAAATGGTGTTCGCGTCACACGCATCATCAATTATGGAATTAGGTGGCCACTTAGTAATTTGGTTGCGAGGAAAGTTTCGTGCGGATAAATACTTTAAACGTGGGGAAGTACTTTAAAGTTTGCTGAAAAAAATGTAAAAATGGTGTTCGTGTCACACAGATGCGTGTTCTGCTTTTGACCCATCTACATGGTGGGTTTTATAAGAGTAAATAAATTAACGTAATAATAAGGGAGTAACAGGGATGACAATGGGCACCTCTGAATAGGGTACTATAATGTCCGTTTCTATACTCATATTTGAAAAAAAATACCAGTACCTAGACCCGTAGTCGCATGGGCAACAACTTTAGTACTCGTACCTGTGCCCGTTACTCCCATTTTAACTATGAAAAAATAATAAATAACAAAAAAAATATTATAACAATTAAAAAATATCCGAAAATCTTTTAAATCTATGCATAATACATTACAAATCAAAGTATTTAACTAAATAAAAACATTCAAAACATAAAAAATAAATAAATATCGCAATAAATATCCAAAACAACAAATTCATAAACTTATATATTTAATTACGAGTAAAAATAGACACATTTTCATTAAATTCATAATTTCATAAATAACAAATTAATAAAATGGGCACTTTTTTTTTCAGAAAAAAACACCTGATTAAAAATTTATATGTAATTACATGTGTATGTTTGTATATGTGTGTGTGTACGGGTGCAGGGCGGGGTGGGCACTATAGTGCCCATACCCACACCCGTGCCGACTCAGATTTGCGGGTAATTGCCTAGACTCGAGCCCATACCATATAGCGGTTTTTTACCATGCCCATTGCGGGTATTTTTGCGGATACCCAGCGGATTTGGGTCCAACTGCCATCTCTAGGGAGTAACAGGAAACTTCAACCCAATACAAACATAAAAAATGAAGGCAAACATCCCTTAACAAATCTTGTGCTTAGGCTCCAACTTTTTAAATGAATTCATTTGGCTTACTTAAAAAACAAAAAGGGAAAATAAATAATAAGAAATGCTTTCATGCAAAAATTTATGAATTCAGTTATGCATGGGTTTTTATAGGTAAATAGGTAAATATAATACATTTGAAAGTTGCCAAAGCAATAAGCACAAGATGTGCTAATGAGAAGCAACAAAGAAGTGCAGGTAGAATAGGGATGTCAATGAATATCCTCTGAATAGGGTACAATATATAATGCCCGCCTCTATACCCGGGTTTGAAAAAATTACTTGAACCCGATCCTGTACCCGCATGGATAGCAATTTTAGTATTCTTACCCGTATTCTCTGGGTACTTAAGTACTCTTACTCGCATCCGTTATTGCACTTTAACTATGACAAATTAATAAATTACAAAAAAAATATTATAACAATTAAAAAGTGATCCAAAGATCTTTTAAATCTACTCATAAAACATTACAAATCAAAGTATTTAACTAAATGAAAACATTCAAAACATCAAAAATTGATTAAATATCACAATAAGAAAGTATAGATGCAGCTAGGTTTAGAAAGTGTAGAGTATTTAGATTATTTTTATTTTTATTTTTTTTAAATGGCAAATGTTAGTAGTTAGATACTGCTAGCAATGTTAATTTTTGGGATGGGAAGGATTGGAACACACATCACCTTATACCTTCTCATGCCCCTACTACTAGACCACCTTATGACTCCCAGATTAATTTTATTTTAATTTGTATCATAGTTAAAATTATATATATTAGTCATATAAATAAATAAATAAATAAATAAACACACACACACATATATATGGGTGCGGGGCGGGGTAGGTATCGTAGTACTCGTATCCGCACTCATACTCATTCAGATTTGCGAATAATTATTCATATTCGCACCCGTACCCATTGGACAATTATCCTACCAATCGTGGATAATTTTTGCGGGTACACAGTGGGTAGGCTACAAATTGTCATCCTTGAGTTAGAAGTATATACAATAACTTAATATAGAAATTGTAAATTGGCATCAACACCAGAGAAAAGGAAATCAGCAGAAAAAATATAATTATAAGGCCATAGAAAGGCTGCTGATCAGCACCAGCAAAACCATAATCATGGTTGTTAATTGTGGTTAGTTTTCTCTTATTTTATTAATAATACTAGTGATCACGTTCTCCTTTAATAACTTATATTTTGTTTAATTTGACATTTATGGTTTGTTTACTCTTGTCTTGCTTTTATTCCCTTTTTGGATGGGTGAGAGCAGTAATTTGCATGTGACCGTTGATATTGTGCTAGCAAACAAAATATAACTAATTTTCGAAGACAAATTAGTAGACATGCTTTGCATGATGCCTCTGAAGTCATACCTCAAATTGGCACGGGTTTCATTTGTTAACATTCTTTAAGCTTCTTCGTTTTAAGTCATTTTTTGTACTACATAAATTGATGCTTTTAATCCACCTAATAGCCTAGCTAGTTCGATTCCGTTGACCCCGCCAAATGTGGATTTTGCGTTTGGAAGCTTTTCTTTCTTTCTTCCTCACATTTATTATGGTTTCTATTAATCATCCGCACAAAACCTAACGAATATTACTCTTATAGGTGGAGTTCAGTCTTATTTTTCTCACTAAAGATCAAATGTTTTATGAGACGACAAAGCTCATTGATATTTGGTATCACTTTGTCCGTGATGTAATTGCTCATGATGATATTTTTGTGAGCAAAGTCAGCACTCATGATAATCATGTTGATATTGAAGTGATTTGACATCACAGAGAAAAGGGTTGAACTGTGACTTGTTAAAATTTAACTTCTTGAAATTGACTAACTTTCTCTCAAGAGACTTCTTGGAGAATAGAGGGTTAATTAAACAGTTATGAATGAACTTTCTTATGTATGAACAAATGATAGAGTGAACGTTTATGAATGTAGAAGGATGTTTAAAATAAGTTTCAGATATTTGAGTTTGATAAGAATTCTTAATGAGAAAGTTGTGCTTGATTAAACTTGTTAATAATGAGGTTTTAATGAAATAAATTTTCTGAAGCGAGCAGTGCAGAAACTAAAAAGAGATAAAAGATAGAAAATTTACACACAAGAGTTATAGTGGTTCATCCAACTTAAGCTACTTCCACTTCTCACTTCTAGTGAGTATTTCTACTATTTTCCCAAATAGTTGCACTGCTTTTCAAGTCCTTCCAAGACCCAAAAGCTTACACGATAGTTTCTTCTACAGCCCTATCGAATGTTTCACTTTAGAAACTTATACAAGTTTAGAAAGTTACACTTGTTAAACATTCTAACCAACATTCACCACCTTGGTAGTTTGGAAGAAGAAAGAAACACGGTTACAGATACAACGAAATGTTTGTGGGATTGACAATAGCTATTTGATACAAGATAAATCACAAGGTAAATGTAAGCTAAAAACGCTCAGCAAGATTTGTATCCCAGAATGATGTTTGCGCTAAGACTGAGTGAGATGAGAGAATGTTTGATGACTGGCTTTGATTTGCTTTCAGAGTTTTCCAGTGTGCTCTCATGCTTTGAAATGTTGTTCTGAAGACTATTTATAATTTTTCTTTATTTATGACTGTTGTAGAGAGTTCTTTCTAGCTTCAGGTAGGTAGGTCTGCATTATGTCAGAAAAGTGTACTGCAGTGCAGGCTTGCAGAGGTAACGTGTCCAATTCCAACGGGTAGATCAAACTTTCTATTCTGACTTGAAGATGATCTCAGAATAGTCTTCTTCCTCATACTGGACTTGTTTTGAGTTTCAGTGTGATTTAACCTAGAACTGTAAGTTTATGTTCCAGTACAACCAACTTTCTTTTCCTAAGAACTTTGCAATAGAAAGTATCGTTAACTTTCTTATGCGCTCGATGAATTTTCTGAAGTCAAGCAGGAGAATATTTTCTTTGGCAAAATATTTTAAGCTTGAACTTTCTTTTGCTTGAAGTCTCGAAATCCTGTCTTATACAATACACTACAAGAAAACACGGGATTACCGACGGCCTAAAGCCGTCGGTAATACATAAAAGCCGTCGGTAATCCAGTTTTACCGACGGATAACCGACGGCCAAAAACCCGTCGGAAATATGGTCGTCGCAAAGGATTACCGACGGACTGTTCTTTACCGTCGGTAATACCGACAGCTACACCCGTCGAAAAATGATGGTGGATTCCGACGGGCAAAGCCTTCGTTAAATTTCCGACGGTGTTGACCGTCGGTCAATCTGAAAAGTTTCCGACGGCTTAGGCCGTCGGTAATCAGAATTCTTTACCGTCGGTAATACCGACGGCTACACCCGTCGGAAAATGATGGTGGATTCCGACGGACAAAGCCTTCGTTAAATTTCCGACGGTGTTGACCGTCGGTCAATCTGAAAAGTTTCTGACGGCTTAGGCCGTCGGTAATCAGAATGTTTTTTTTCAGAAAACTAAATTGATTAATAAAATATTTACTGTAATTAATTTTATTAATAAAATTAATAAAATTATTAATTAATAACCAAATTAATTTTATTCTTTAATTAATTAATTAATTAATTAATTAATTTAATTATTTATTTGTTTAATTATAAAAATAATTTATTCTCATATTAAAAAATATTTATTTATTAATTTAATTAAATATTACTTGTAATTTAATTTAATTTAATTATTAATTGATTTCCATATATAAAAATGTGATAACGTAAACTAAAAAGTAAATTAAAAAAAGAAAACATAATAAATAAAAAAATTTGACGAATAAAAATCAGTAACTAAAATAATATCCGAAACGAAAAAAAAATGATATCCAAAAATATGAAAAAATATAAGTACAAACAGAACTAATAGTCCTGGTACTCCTGATCATGATCGAGATGCTCTACATCATCTGCATCATCGACATGACCATCAGTACGCGGAGGCGGAGGCGGAGTCGATGGAGTAGGCTGCTGGCGAGCTAGCATCTGGTACATCTGCTCCTGGCGCTGCAGCAAAGACTGAGTCAAAACCTCCCGCCGCTTTGGGCCACAGTGCGCTTCAACTCGGCTTATCTCCTGGTCATCCGCGCAGAGCGACTCAGCGGCAAGACTACTACTCGACGACGCTCCAATGTGTAGGCGGCGGGCCCTTTGTAGTTCTTTGGCAAGGTCGCCAAAGACCATATAGGCGACCTTCTTCTTTCCGCCAACCACTTCCGCCCAAACCCTCAGCGGTGTAGATAGATCGTCAGGGCTCTGAGATGGAGAACATGATGAGCTCTGAGATCTAAGCTGAGACATCCTTGCCTCAAACTCCTCCTGTTAAACAAACAAATAAGTCAAGTCTTTTTTTTTAACAAAACAATATAAACAATATTAAAAGAATATTTATTATATTTTATAATTACCTGAGTCCGCCTCGAACGGTCATCAACGAAATCACTAGTACTCCTCTTCATATAAGTTGCAAGATGGAGCTCGTGCAACTGAACTTCTCTCCCCAACCTCTTCGACTGTGATTGCATTAATAAAAAAACTTAAATAAAGAATAATAATAATAATAATAATAATAATAATAATAATAATAATAATAATAATAACAATTTTATAACACGTACAAGTCTAATTGCGTCGCTACCGACCGACAGAACCTCCAGCAGTGCAAGCCGCCACCCTTCTCAGAGGCCTTATTCTTCTTGGCCTTCATACTGGTCGCTTTGGAACTCGTGGGTGTTCCAAAGGCGCTACCACCGCCGCCAGAGCTCATCCCTATCCAACTGGTGGCGATCCATGATGCGGCATCTTGAAGCATGTCGAAAGGCGGTGGGAGGCCTTCATATGAAAATTCTTCTCCATCGCCTCCTCATCTTTTTCCTCCCAAGCAACCCTTGTCCGTATCAATATAAGACATTATTAAACATAATTGAAATTTACGAAAATAAAATAATATGCAATAAAATAAAAATTGCAGCTTACTCAAAGAATTAAACATATGGTCCCGCTCAATATCCTTCGTCCCCAGGTGGGCCAAAACTCCTGGTAATTCTCCTCAATTGTTCTTTGTGATAGCTAAAGAAGCTGGCTTTGAGGAAGAAACTCGAACAATAAAAACATGTTAAATAAAAATATATATATATACATGTAAATTATTAATAACTCGAAAAAATTGCAAATACTTACCCTTTACCAGATGGCACGATAACAACTCGGCCATCATTCAAAGATCTCAAGAGTCTCAGGCTCCCGCCTCCCCTCGCCAAGAACCTCCTCTGCCGAACCTCTCGCTCCTCCCCGCCCCGCCCAACATCAGTGTGATCAGCTGTATGGCCCGTACTATAATCATGGTTGGACTGATGAGCATCGGCCACCGGATCAGGCACAACATGGGAACTCGAAGCGCCATGTGGCTGCTGGAACCTCGGGGTGGGGATCATGTCAATGTGAGGCAAAGGTGCCGAACGTGCCCGAGTCTGTGTAGCTGGTGTCGAATGTGCCTGAGTCTGTGTAGGTGGTGCAGAAGGCTGTCTAGGTGCAGGAGGTGTATCAGGCTGTCTCGGCTAGATGTACTAGGACGACGTGTAGATGACAACGTCGAAAACCCAGTAGGGTCACGCCTAATGATGGTCGGCCTCTGACGACGAGGGGGGTCGAGGGCGATGCCCTTCCCCTTCCATTTACCACCACTGGGTGGTCTGGGGGGGTCGGCTCCTGAACCTCCTGATGCCATAAAAGTCTATAGAGCAATTGAATAATAACAATCATGAAATATTATATTTAAACATATTTTTTTACAAATGAATTCCATAAAAATAAACAAGTTATGAAAATAACTGACAAATTAAAATATATTGTTACACATTAATTTCTCAAATTGTAAAAAGTTAAACAATTTCAATCGCCCATTACGCCCACTCAATTTCGGCATCGTCTTGAGATGTTGATGGTTACGCCACTTCTTCATTTAATTCCTCATCCCCATCTACATCTTCATATGTGATTGGATTGTCACGTAGTCGAGTAATGGGTTCCACTTCATTTACTACATTGACATGAGACATCTCATCCACTTGATAAGCCACTTCTTCCTCTGTATCATCTGCTTCAATGCGACCCCGTGGTTTTATCTTTATTGCGACACACCAACCTTGTTTGTCCCTTCGAGTTGATGGATAAGGGACATAATACACTTGTCTTACATGTTGTGCCATGATAAAATGATCAAACATTTGGTATCTTCTGCTCATGTGTATGTCAACAGTATTATATTTTCGATCCACTCTTGTGCCTCTATTTGACGGATCAAACCAATTACAATAAAATAGCACTATTTTTTTAGTATAGTCTAAAGTATTGTACGCCAGTTCATATATATGTTGAATCACGCCGTAAAAGTCATCTTCACCTCCATCTGTGGCACCTTTTACATAAACCCCGCTGTTAACTGTTTTTTCCCCTCTGTTTTCGACTGGGTTTGGAATTTGTATCCATTTACAAAGAATGTGTGCCATTCTTTTACACGTGATTTAGGACCATGAGATAAATTTCTCAAGTGTTGGATTTTAGGGGATTCTGCCTCGCTATACACCTGTGTACACACCATGTGCAAACAAATTATGGTTCCTATTTTCAAACAATATTTTTGTATTTTCAAACAATAAATAATAATAATAATAATATATATATGACGACTCAAAAAACATACCTGGTTCCTAAACCATGTTGGGAAATATTCATGAATATAGGCAGAAGAGTCTTGTACGCTTGTGGGCTTAGTTAACAAGAATGCCCTGATCAAGTCATTATCAAACAAATGATCAAGAGCAATTGTGGATTAAAGAAATTGAAAGTGGTCAAAATGATACATACGTTAGATACGGTGATACTTCTGCACAGTTGTCAACACGTGAACGTGGGCTGACTTCCACACTTCGCCCGTTATCCAGTTATCCACCTCCTTTCCACCATGACGTAGGAAAGGCAAAATACTGATAAGGCAAGCGGGTGTCTTTCACTTTCAATTTCTACTTCATTCCTACTATTTGTTGGTGTCAACATGAAGTTCGTAAAATAATGGGAACAGAAATGGATTGTCTCACGGTGTAAGTAAGTTGCACAAATAGATCCTTCAACCCTGGCCTTATTTTTCACGACCGTTTTGAGTCACCCATAAATCTACAAAATAACAACGTTGATGATAAAAATTGATACATTTAACCCTTCAAATAAATATTTATTTTAGAGAATACTTTATTATAGTACCTTTCGAATGGATACATCCATCTGTATTGAACCGGTCCACCAAGCCTAGCTTCATGTGCAAGATGCAATCGCTAGATGCTCCATAGAATCAAAGAAAGCAGGGGAAATATTCTCTCCAACTTACAAAGAATGACTGGTATGTTCTGCTCCATCCTTATGAGATCATCATCTCTCAATGTCGCAGAACACAAATCTTTAAAGAATTGGTGAGTTGATCGGTGGATTTAAAACATTTGACAAGGAACTAAATGCAATAGGAGGTAAACACTCCATGAATACATGACAATCATGGCTTTTCATCCCAATCATGGTTCCTTTGTTCACATCGGCACATCTTGCCAAATTAGAAGAATAACCATCCGCATCCAAGTTCTTTTATCCACCGACAGATCGACTTGGCTTCCTCAGCTTAAAGAGTAACAGGCTTTGGGTTTCGTGGTCTTCCCATCCGACCGATTCACAAATGCAAGTCCTTTCGCCTACTGATAAAGTGGTAAGTCTAGTCCGCCTTCTCATTGTCTTTTGTTTTTCCTCTGACGTTCATCACTGTGAGAAAAACATTGTCAAAAAAGTTCTTCTCAATGTGCATAACATCAAGGTTGTGTCTCAATAAATTATCTCTCCAATATGGCAGATCCCAAAAAATACTTCTTTTTGTCCAATTATGCCATTGTCCATATCCTTCAAATCGATCCAATTTCCCAAAATCTGTGATTTTAGGCAGTTCTATAACCATTTTCCAGATCTGTTCTGGTGTCAACCTTGGGGGCGGGCCATCTAATTCAACTTCCCCCTTCTTGAAAGCGTTCTTATTCCGTCTAAATGCATGATCATCGGGTAAAAACCTGCGATGTGAGTCAAACCAAGAACTCTTCCCCCCAAATTTCAAGGTAAAGGCCTTTGTATGCTCCATGCAATGCGGACATGCCATTTTACCATGAGTACCCCAACCAGACAACATGCCATATGCAGGGAAGTCATTAATGGTCCACATCACGCCTCATTGTAAAATTCCTCTTCGCGTGCAATATCGCACGTCACAACACCATTCCACAACCTTTTGAGATCGCTAATAAGAGGCTCTAAATAGATGTCAATACCATCCGTCGGATTATCCGGACCCAGATAACACAAGTCAAGAACATATAAGGCTTAGACATGCACATTTCGGGAGGAAGATTGTATGAGGTAACGATAACTGGCCAGCAAGAA
The DNA here is from genome assembly GCA_037113605.1 of Calophaca sinica. Taxonomy (NCBI): domain Eukaryota; kingdom Viridiplantae; phylum Streptophyta; class Magnoliopsida; order Fabales; family Fabaceae; genus Calophaca; species Calophaca sinica. The sequence goes on from CM073737.1 coordinate 85,141,377, forward strand.
TAAGGTTTCGCCGTGGATTGAACATACGGGGTAAAACCATCAGAGCATAAGCCATGTCGTACATTACGTGGATCTGCTGCAAAATCAGGATGCACACGATCAAAGTGCTTCCAAGCTTCACCATCAGAAGGGTGGCACAACATACCTGAAGTGCTTCTATTCTCATAGTGCCATGTCATTTTGTCTGCAGTCTGTGGTGATGCAAACATTCTCTGCAGCCTTGGAATAATTGGCAAATAAAACATTGCCTTCACTGGAACTAGTTTTTGTCTACCCGTCCGATTATTAGTATGTGACATATACCTAGGCTCACCACAAAATTTGCATTCAACTAGCGCACCATCGTTTTTACCAAACTCATTGTCGTAATACAACATACACCCTCTCACACAACAATCAATCCTTTTAGATTCCAGCCCCAACTTGGATACTAAGCTTTTAGCCTCGCAATAACTTTTTGGCAAATCATCTCTGATAGGTGACGAGTCCAACATCATTTTCGTTACGAGATCCAAGCACACTTCGGTAGCACCACAGTTGGACTTAAGAGCTAAGAGCCTCACACACATTAATAACTTAGAGTCTGTAGACCCTTCAAACAACGGCTTGTTTGTTTCTAACAATAGATTATAAAATTTTTGTGTTGTCTCATTTGGAAGTTCATCTGTGTCATCATATTGTTGCTCCTCGAATAACTCGTTCACCCCCAAGGCATCACAAACCATATCTTGCATCAATTCAATCTGCTCACCACATCCCGAATCTACGTAACTGCTTGAAGCACCTTCGTAATTATCATCAACCCCTAAATCAACGTGAGGCAACTTTTCACCATGTCTAGTCCAAATCCAGTAATTAAGCCTAAATCCAACTGAATACAGGTGGTGCATGACCTCACTTGGGCTCTTAATCCTTCTGCAATCGCAATTAAAGCACGGACATCTAATCCCTCCATTAGTTTTGAAATCTTTATGTGCCATTGCGACTTGGACAAAGTACGCAACCCCAAATAAGAAAATCTGGTTTCAAACCCCTCTCCCTGATACAACCTATCGTACATCCAACTATGACTCGAAAGAAAATATTCCATCTTCTCGCATGTCAAAAAAAAAATGACAATTTCAAAGAAGACGACGTTCTTACAACCGCTCTCTTTCTTTAAATGGTATGACTTATCCCATTCGAGAAAAACTTTTTAGAACTCGTATAATAATCATTCCTTAATTCTCAGATCTTATACTTGACAAAATTTTCGGCAAAGATTTCCCATTGGTCTCTGAGTACACAAAATGAACGCAGTTATGAACACCGCAATCAAGTATGCACCCAGAGAACAAAAGGAAATGAATCGAACCGAAATTTCATCAAATATAAAGATACGAGAATTAAGCAACAATTATTATACGAGTAAAGAAAAAGTTTTTTCCCAAACTGTCCGACTTGGACAATTCAAGGTTCAATATACAATGAGCACATGGTATCCTAAAAGAGTATATGCACTCAATAATATATTAAACCTCAAACGGGAAGCTAAGACTTCTCTCCGATACTAATAACAAATATCAAACATCCATTCGATCAATGATTAACATAACAATTAGACAAGCAGAAGTGACAAGGGTAGAATTAGTTTTATTATTTATATATATATATATATAAATAATAAAAAATATTTTATTTTCCTTTTTCATTTAATTTTTATATGATAATTTTTAATGTTGTTATTTTTTATTTCTTTTTATTGAATTTTTTTAATTCTTCTCTTCTTCAGATCTTTTTCATTTTTGTTATATCATATTTTTAACGATTGTTTCCCTTGTTTCTCTTTTTTAATTTCGCTCATCTCATCTGTTAATTATTTATTAACAATTCAATCAATATTGCAATTTTAATTTATATATTTTATTTTCTTAAAACGGAAGAGCTACTTATTCATTCAGGGTTTATTTAAACTTATTTTACATCACTTAAAATAAATGCTGATATTAATATTCAAATATATCAACATAAAAAATATTCATATGCTCTCTTTATTTTATTTTAATAAGCCTCTAAAGTAATTTATGAATAAATAATCACTTAAGTTTCTAAAAATAGCTCATTAAATAAATATTTTATTATGTCATTTCAGATTTTGTGCTGAACGTTAAATATTATATGTCACTTTTTAATATATAATTTTATAATTTTATTTATTTCACCCGCTATTTAACTTACGCTATCTGCCCGCTATTTTACGCTATCCTACCAATTTTACGCTATTTTTCGCGATCCTCGATTAACAACACTGGAATTAGAAAAATATACTAGGTCATTTAAAGAGGATAGAATTAGACAAGCAGAAGTGGCAAGGGAAAGATACAGAGAGATGTGCAAAGCAAATTGCAGCCAAGCAACATCACCAATGTAAACTTCTTAAATTGAAGAAATTTTATCTAGTTTTTAAGTAAATTATTATTTTATTTTTTTAATAAAAATATATAGATTTAAATTTAAGTTTAAGTTTAAATTTTAGTTAAAGAGCAAGAAGAGAAGAAAATATAGATACCAATAAAATTAGTTACCTAAGACCATTTTCCTTATAATATAATAATAAAAATAACAATAATATAGGAATAGAATAGATAAAAAACAATAAAATATGGTTTACTTATCTATTAGACAAGATCTATTATATATATTTAGCAAGATTAACTAACAATAGATATAAGGGGAAAATAAAAAATAATATATAAAATTAGTCAACGCACCTTTGTGTGTTGTGAATCCTGTTGATATGTTATCTATTAACTATCATCTTTAGATTAAAAATATAGTTTAAGAATCCTTATTAACTTGATAAAAGAGAAATTTAACTCTTTGTTCCTTGTTCCATTTTTGCTTTTAATATTTTGTTTGGGCTGAAAAGTTGTGTCTTAAGGCTAGGGAAAGGTAAAAGCGATGCGATCTTGTCTACACATTCTGTGTTGTTACATAGATAAACGGACAAATGCTTGGTTCTCTTTATTGAAAGTTGAGTTAGGTGTTCAGGTTGATACCTGATACATAACCACTTTATTCTTTGATATCTTATTAAATATAACTAGCATTTATTTCTATCATGATTTGCACTTTTTAAGCTATCTCATGTTGATTTACTTACATGTTGATAATACTGATGCTGGGATTAAAAGAAATCTAAACTATAAAGGTTTAAGGTATAAATCTATTACAGAGAAGTTCATGGACCATTTCTAAATTATAAATTAAAATTGCACTCTTTACTCACAAGCATTGTGACTGATGAGTGATAGCAGAACTGGCAGACAATTACACAGTACATATCATTTACACAATTACACAATACACTTCAAAATCCCCTCTTTGGAGAGAACTATGAACGAAAACAAATAAATATGTCGGTGTGGGGGTCAACAGACAACCCTTTTCCACCCAATGAGTTACCCGACATTTCGTTAGAGTGCATACCTAGTGGTACAAGTGGCGAACTGGTGGAGGTGGCGAACTCAGAGGCCTATGAAACAGAGCTTTTTGTGTTAGCAGAAACTAATAAGATATAAACAAGAATATCAAAACCACACCAGAATGTAAATAAGGATAGAATTCAAACAAGTTCGAATGCAACATACCTAAAAACCAGTAGATCCAGAAACCCAGGAATCCAAAAACCTAAAAAGAAAGAAAATGCAATGTAAAACCCTTGTCACCACCAAAGGAATCCAGAAACCCTTGTTCATAAGCAGCAAATTAATTCCAATCACAAGATCCATGTACATGCAACTTCATGTTCTCTTTCTTATCATACAAACCCCATATCTTATGTCAAAACAACAATAATTTATCAATCAAATGCATAAATTAAATTAACTTAAATTAGCAGTTAAAACATATATAAGAAAATGTCAGATGGAATCAGTAATTAATCAATTTCATTTTGATTCAGATCAAGGAAATGACGAGCATCTTTGTTATCCTGTCATTGATAAAAATATAAAATCAAAGTCATCAAAATGTTTACAATAAAAGCGGTTATGTTTCTAACCAAATATATTACATAAAGGAAATAAAAAAAAGCAGCAGAAATTTTCATTAAAAATAAAATCATAGAAACAGTGAATAGATGAGGTTATGCAGGAATACTAATAAGCCCAACCATAAACTGAAACTACAACAGTACAACTATAACATATGGCTCTCAAACCTTCTTTGACACTTTAAATATTGTCTTAAACATGTGTCAACAATTCCAATACAAAAACATGCAATGCTGACACTTTTTTGTCACTGCTATAACACAAATTACAAGTTGTACCTGCCGATAGACTTTTTTTTTTCCCTCTTGTGTCTCAAATATATTAAATTGCAAATCGAATGGAATTATTTGAAAGATCAGAAAAAGCATATGTATTATTCTGGAAGCATGCTTGTTACAAGAACATAATCTTTAAAGCAAATGAAGCCAGGCTTCCATTGGTACAGTGAAACACAAACATAATTCCCTCACTCAATAACTTTTGGGCCAAAGAGACACCCTTTGAGATGCAAGCATTCTACTCCAACGAATAACTATACACTCCAAAGGACCACTTAAATGCATGCTGCCACAAAATTTTAGCCTTGTTATGAAGCGCATTAGATTTCTTAATAAATTTAGCTCAGAGGAATTCCACACATTTGAAGAATGATATAGAAATGTTCGTAATCATGTCCAGAGGATGACTACCAGATTTCCAAATAAATTTACTAAGAAGGACCTTCTCACAGTGCGTAAAGAATGGAAGCACTTATAAGAATTCTCCCGGCAGGGTCAAGATCAAGACTCGAGAGCCCATATTCTTCAATCAATATGAGAAGATAAATGCATAAAATCTAGCAAGAGCAAGAGGTGTAGTAAATTCCTCCAACCCCCCCCTTCTTTCCAAACCAAAATAAAGAAGTGAAAAGAAAAAATAGAAAGCAGCAAAAAAAGATAACAGCTCACACAGAGTCTATTTGATGAACAAAGGAACTAATACCCCCAAAACAATAGGTATAATAGAGTTAAAAACCTGGTAAAGCACCACAATAGTTGGCTTTGAACAACTATAGAGAAATTTGATATCCAAAACTTGGAGCTCCTCAAGCCTAAAAACAAATGAAACATAAATTTAGTAAACTATATCGTAAATGTAAACACAAAAAGAGAAAAAGAAAATCTAGGATAGAAAATTACAAGGAAAAAATCTATAAAATGTAATTAATAAATAACTGCTTAATAAATAAGTAAAGAGTGCTTAATTGTTCCTGTTATGAACCCGGATAAATTGTAGTGAAAAGAACAGAAATGTATTATTGAAAACCGAATAGAAATGGGGAATAGAATTCCCCCCGTTGACCCATTCACAAAGGATCTCTCTCCTTTCACTTACAAGCAATCAAATTAGAGTTATTTCCTGCATCTTTATTTCTCCTATTCATAGATGATATCTCCTCCAATTAACCAACTACCCTAACTAATCCCTTTTATTCTTCATCCTAACGGTTCCTAAATTGGAAAGACTTTTACCGATATTTCCTTGTTTACAATTTTCTCAAGTTTTTGGGAATTATATAATACATTCACGAAATAGTCTAAAGGATATATCTATAGTGAGAGACACATCGGCAGCATTCATGGGCCTGCACTTAAAAGCTTATGCTTTTCGGACAGCTAATTCATTGGTCATAAATTACTACCATTACAAATATTTGTGGAATTTATCAGCAAGCTATAAGCAAAGATCTGCTCAGATCACCTACATCACCGTCAATTCGGACAGTTGAAGAATTTAAAGGATCATATACACATATATTTGAATGTTCTCTTAAATAAAATAACTGAAAGCTAAAAGCAAACAAACGCACAAGTCGCAATGAGATCAGGGGAGAATAAATAAAGCTAGGGTTGCATCACCCAAAGTAACAAAGAGGACATAGTGTAAAAGACATAAAGACATTGAACTTTTTATGTACCAGTTTAAATCCATAACTCCTTTCCACCACGGTATGCTACAGTTTTTTTCTTACATGTTCAATAATATTTATATCCTTGCCTTCACATTACTATATCAGGCGTCAATGATTGCAATGTACTTGACCAACCGAGGCGAGAAAAAGAATCTAACATGTTATTTGCTACTGAAATCAGCTTTGTATCTAAAAGGCACTTAGATGCTGATCCACTCATTGTAGTCAAGTCTTTTCTGAATGTCAACAACTCAAACTGCTAAAGCATATTTATGCAGCCAATGCTACAATTCTCTGATGTAGAGCTAATTCTTCCAAAAATATATCTACTTAGATAAAAATTGTAGTTCATTTGGAATGGAATTCGATCAGCCATAATTCCTACTGAGTATTGACTTATGTAGCCAGGAGAGTAACAGGCCAACTGCAAATTATTGATCTATTGACCAAGTTATGCTACATACCGGGCATTTTATTTTTTTCTTCTTCCATACACGTATGGAGCATCATTATCAATAAAAAAGTCTTTTCTACCATGGTAAATAATTTCTTGAAGACAGATAATTGAAGCCCATAGAAAATGAGGTGTCTTAACCATCTAACTGATAGAAAGTCTGGCTTTTAAAACCATGTCCTCAACTAAACATAGATTAAATCAACTATTCAAAGCCTTAATACTTCCTTTTGTTGTTTGCAATATAACTATATCTAAGCTCATTATTGGTCCAAATCCTTGATGCATGAGAAGCAGTGTCAACTTTTCAATCTCATCTTATATGAAGACACAACAATATCGAGCATGACATAAGTTCAAAGGTCCTACTTACACGCTTAGGAAGGGCACCGGTAATTTTTAATCAAGGATCGACTCATGGTTATAACATTTGTGCATACCTAGTGAAGCTGAAGCTTACCTCAATTGTCACTTGCCCAGCAACAGAATTCACGTTGGCATTTGAAACGAACAGATTATAGCTTTCATCCCCTCCAAGTCCACTCCAAGTTGAAGCTGCAACACAAGTTCCCAATCTCAAAATCAAAACTTCCTCAAAACCCACGGGAAAAAAAAATACAACAAAAATAAAATGCCCTTCAATTAACCTAGCTCCTCACGGCGAGAGTGGGATGGTGAAAAAAAAGGTGGTTACGTTCGGCGGCAGTGCGGCAGAGGGAGGCTGCGGCGGAGGGCGGCGGAGGGCGAACGAGGGAGATCAAGAAGAAGGGTTCTGATCGGCGGGAGTGGGATGGTGAAAAAAAGGGAGTTATTCGGCGGCAAGGGCGATCTGAGCTCGCGGAGGGCGAGTGAATGAAGGGAGGCGGAGGGGGGCTGCGGCGGAGATGAAGAAGAAGGGTAGAAGAAGCGAGTGAAGCGAGTGAATGAAGAAGAAGGATTCTGTTCTGGCCAAATAAAGAGCTTACCGACGGCCATTTTAAACTTACCGACGGTCACACCCGTCGGTAAACGACACGGGATTACCGACGGACTAACCCGTCGGAAAAGCTACACATTACCAACGGTCAATGGCCGTCGGTATTCAAAAACAAGCGGGAATTTTCCAAAATTCACGGTTTATTTTCCAAAATTCACGGTTTACCGACGGACATTCACCGACGGCTTGAGTCCGTCGCTAAGCGGTTTTCCGACGGCTTAACCCGTCGGTAATATCCAGAATCCAACGGATGCTTTTTCCGACGGATTTGGCCGTCGAAAATCCCGCTTTTTTAGCGACGGACTCAAGCCGTTGGTGAATGTCCGTCGGTATGTGAACTATTTCTTGTAGTGATATTACTCAAGTAGAGACATTAGAAACCAAAGTGATCAAAAAACATAAACTAAGATCCAAAGGTTTGATCATCACTCAAAACTTGAGATAGGGATTTTGCCTCAACAGATATGACGACCAAGGTACTTCTAGTAGCCAAGTTTGAGCATCACTTGAACTTGGTTGGTGTTTCTTGTTAAGTTTGGCCCTTAGGGCATTTTTGGTATGGGTGTTAGTTTTTGTTAAAGATTGGTGATTACGCTTTGTTCCTTGCATTGGAAATCGTGTCAAGATGGAGATTGTTAGAGTTGGTGACCCGAATTCCAATTGGGTCGACCCAAAAAGCATTTGATATCATCCATTTGATATGTTAGCAGCCATCTGATAGGTGTGCCCACGCTTAAGGAGGAGAGTTTTTCTGCCGGTACTTCCAAAAGTGCTAGTTGAATAAGGCGTGACCAAAGATGTGCCCACGTCTAATGATGAGAGCGCTTCCCTTCAATTTCTAAGAGCGTTGCATGAGTCTGTTTTGTTGTTTGGCTTTTGGGTTAGGGTTTCTCATGTACTCTAATACTCTTAGAGAGTTTTGCATCTATGATGCTTGTATTAGCTGCTCATCTCCATCTCCTCTTGTACGAATTTTCATCAAAGTGAAATTGTATTTCCACTGCCTGTGATTTTTTCTTGTAAAAGGTTTTTCTACGTTAAATATGTGTATCCGTTCTTCTTGATCATTTATCTTTGTTGTTCATTATTTCTAGCAGCTGTTTTAACGCTGAACTTATTTATTTACTAAGACGCTTGATTTTGAAAGATCTTATTATCATTGTAAAAAAAAAATCAAAATTAGGGAAACACAATTCAATCCCCTTTGTTGTGTTTCAACCATCCACTTCAAAGATCATTAGTTTTTGGAAGTTATTCTAAGTGTGACACCTTTGTATAATCTCTTTTTCGTGTATTTGGGACTCCTATATATGGAGGTCTCTAGTTTGAATTCAAAAACATGTTTATGAGAGAAGTTTTTTATAAACACCTGAGAGATAGAAGTTTGAAGCTTTGTTCTTGAGCACTAGAGAAAAGATCTGCTTGTGGAGATGTAAATCATCATTAAGCTCACCAAATAGGCGTTTCAACCAAATAGCTTCCTTACCAGCTTTGTAATAGCCATGTACTCTGCCTCAGTAGTAGACAATGCAACTGTAGTCTGTAGAATAACTTTCCAACTGATAACACAACCACCAATAGTAAACACATATCCTACAAATAAACATCAGAAAAACCACACAAATATATGAATATCCACTGAACTGCCTTCGAAGGTTCTTTACCGGGATTTTCCATGTATCTACTAACAACACTAACAATATGTGCAAAATCTGGATGAGAACAAATCATAGCATACATAAGAGATCCCACTGCACTAGATTATGGAACTCGAGACATATAACCAATATCTCCATCTAATTGCGGAGATAAAGGAAATGAAAGCCTAAAATGAGCTGCTAATGGAGTACTAACAGACTTGGCATTTTGCATATTAAATCTATGAAGAACTTTTTCAATGTACCCTTTTTGACTTAGGTTCAATTTTTTTACCTGCCTATCTCTATGAATCTTCATTCGAAGAATCTTGTTGCTGCTCCTAAATCATTCATCTCAAATTATTTATTGAGCTGAGCTTTAACTCTTTTTATTTCTCCTTTACTCTTGGCCGTAATCAACATATCATCAATATACAATAATAGATAAACAAATGACGCATCATCATACTTCTAGAAGTAGACATAACTATCATAACTGCATATCTTAAAATTGTGAGAAAATATAAACGAGTCAAATCTTTTGTATCATTGAACGAGAGACTGTTTCAGACCATAAAGAGACTTTTTCAACAAGCACATATAGTCTTCTTTACCTGAAACCACAAAGCCTTCTGGCTACTGCATATATATGTCCTCCTCAAGCTCACCATATAAGAATGCAATCTTCACATTTATCTGCTCAAGTTCAAAATCATGCTTGGCTACAACAAAAGTAAAGCTCAAATTGAGCTATGTTTCACAACTAGGGAGAATATATCTATGAAATCAACACCTCGAACCTGATTGTAACTTTTGGCAACAACTCTTGCCTTGTATATGGCATCTTCGACCCTTGGTATCCCTTTTTTCGTTTGAATACACATTTACAATGAACTGCCTTTTAATTTTAGGGTAAATGCACTAACTTCCATGTGCCATTCTTATGAAAGGGCTCTGTCTCTAAATACCACCAATAGAAGGTTCTAAATACATAGAAGCAGAATTTTCAGAATTGACTGCCTCTAAATACGTAGAAGGTTCTTCAGTTGAATCAATATCTCCTGCCACTTATAGAGCATAAGCAACCAAAACAGCCTCAACATACCTCTGTGGTTTTATAATTACTCTTTTGTCCCTATCTGTAGCAATAGTATAATGTCGTGTTGATCGATGGTGGTGGTAGAGTCGAATTAACCTCATCACGCATGTCAAGATCAGGCTGAGATGTATTCTCTAATGTTGATTCTATCCCAATTTGGAACTTCATCTGCATGTCTGATTTCTCCTTACTTGCATCACCAGAATCAGCAGTGGTCAAACCTCGCAACATAGAAGTTTCATAAAAAAGAAATCTCTTTAATTATTACTTTATGGATCTTAGGACACCACAATTTATATCCTTTAACACCAGACTTACAACCAAGAAAAATACATTTAACAGATCTAGGCTTTGGTTTTCCATTATTAACATGAGCATAAGCAGGACAACCAACAATTTATAAATCAGATTAATTAGCAGGAATACCAGACCATACCTCAAGATAAGTCTTTTTGTCAATGGTAGTTAAGGGTGAGCGATTAATGAGAAAACAAGTTATAGAAGCTGCTTCAGCACAAAAGGACTTTGGCATACTAGCAATTACAAAGCATGTGACGAACTTTCTCCTTTATAGTTATATTCATTTGTTCTGCAGCACTGTTTTGTTGCAGAGTATGGCAAACTGTATGATGTCTAACAATTCCTTCAGCCTTGCATAATGCATTGAACTCCTCATAACAAAAATTTAAACCATTATCAGTATGCAGGTGTTTTATTTTCTTTCCTCTTTGCTTCTCAATCATAGTCCTCCACTCCTTGAATGTAGTGAATAAATCACTCTTGTGCTTTAAGACGAACGCCCAAACTCTCCTGAAAAAACATCAATGATGGTCAACATATAATTAGCAACACCTTTAGATGGGACTCTTGATGGTCCCTAGAGATCAGAGTGCAAATAGTCAAGTATTCCCTATGTATTGTGAATGCCATTAGCAAACCTAACACGTTTCTATGTTCCAAAAACACAATACTCCAATTTACTGATACTTTGACCACTAAGAAGTCTTTTTTTTGCTCAATTCAGCCAAGCCATTTTCATTTATATGCCCAAGACGCTTATGCCAAAAACAGGTAGCATCATGATTTAACAAAGTATTTGAGGCAATAACTGCATCTCCAGTTACTGTAGTACTCTGTAAAACATATAAATTTGAAGTTTTCTCTATCCTTTCATCATAATAAGAACTCCTTCACTTACCTTCAAAACTCCACCATTGCTTGTGTACTTTGTTAGCTTAATTTTTCTTTTGTTAGAGGTAGATGAAACTGCCTGTATGACTGTCCCTGCTACTGGGTTTTGATCTAAATTTTTTGGGTTATTTTAATTTAAGAGTTTGTTACCTGAATTTTCGTTTATATAGAATCAAGAGTACTTAAGTAGGTAAGATTCCTTTATAAATCTGGAACATGCTTCACATTCCCAAGTGTTCTAACAACATCATCAAACATCTGAATTCTGATTTTACGGATACCTGCAATTTTATAAGAAGCATCATTGTCCATCAAACCAGTCCCGATTAGGACATGTATGAAACGTGCAAGCAGAATCAACAATCCACTCCTCACAATGTTTGGAGTGATCATCAGAAACTGTAAGAAGTTCTCCATCACTGCAGCTTTTTTTTTTTTTTTTTTGCAACACGGGCTTAACCAGAGATTATAGGTTGTTTTCTATTATGACCTGTAGATGTCTAATTCTTATTATGCAACTTGTATCAATCAGCAATGACGTGCCCATTTCTCTTACAATGCTTACAATATTTATGTTCATTACTACCAGAACTTCTTTCTTAAGATCTTCCTCTAGCAATAAGACCCTCTGGTTGAGCCTCAGAGTAACCAATGAGTTGCTTCATCTCTCCTTAGAGAGCAATGCCTCGTAAACCTCATTATATGTGAGAGTATCTCAACTATACAAAATTGTATCTCTAAATGTGGTATATGAATGAGCCAATGAACACAGTAGAATATGCCCCAAATCCTCTTCATCAGATTTCACTTCCATGGTCTCCAAACCAGCAACAATTTCCTTAAAAAATGATAAGTTATCAGATAAAAATGAAACTTTAGACATACGATGAGAATAGAGACATTGTTTCAAATGTAAATTGTTGGTCAGACTTTTTGTCATGCACAACAACGCCAATTATAACCATAGTGCAACAGTAGAATTCTCCTTCAGAACATCTGTAAAATGAAGATGAATATAACTCATAGCTTTACAATCCTTACATCTTTTAACCTCTGGCATTCAAGAATAGGGCATCTTATCGAAACCCAATAAGGCATCATCCAAATCCATATGTGCAAGAATAGCTAGCATCTTGACCCGCCATAGCGCGAATATGGTGTCGTGATCCAAAAGCGAATATTGTACTTGACGGTTGCCGTTATAATCGAGCAACCAAAATCTAAAGCTTTGGTACCAGTTTGTTAGAAATAATGAACAACAGAGATAAAGGATCAAGAAGAATGAACACACAAATTTAATATGGAGAAACCCTTTACGGGAAAAAACCACGGGCAGAGGTGAAACAATTTTACCATGATGAAAATTGGTAGAAGACGATATGAGGATGAGCAGCTAATACAAGAATCATAGGTGCAAAACCCTCGAAGAGTATTATCTATTATAGTACATAAGCAACCGTAACCCAAAAGCCCAAAAACAAAACATGTCCATTCAACGCTTTATATCACTCTTAGAAATTGGATAAAAGCATTCTCATCATTAGATGTGGTCACGCCTTATTCAACAAGCACTTTTTGAAGTGCTAGCAAAAAAGCTATCCTCCTTAACCATGGTGTAGCACCCCAGTTTTTTGTATTTAGGATTTTGTGTGCTTAAGACTGTGTCTAGGATCATCTTAAATGATTAGGAACGCGGTCGAATAGCTAGAATTGTAGAAAACTTAATTCTGCACTTTTCTGTATAGATTAACCGGTTAAATTAATGAGTTGATCAGTTAAAGGTTAACCTGTTATGACAGTTGGTTTACCTGATTAAAATGCGAAATTTCTGCAATCATGAATTTGATCTATATCTTATCTAATCTGATCCAAAACATTTTAAAAATGATTACAATCCTTCTCTAATTCAAATAACACGACCCAATCTGTCTCAGAGGCCTATATAAAAATATAGTAGGGTTTAGATTTATTCACCATTGCTAATCACTCTTAAATCAGAGCCTTTTGTGAACTTTTTCAAAAGAGCAACCTTTTTAACAAAGACCCATCTTCCTCAGTCAGTGTTTTTTGTTTTGGGTTCTGACTCCAGAAGCTTACCAAGGTAAGAATTAGTGTAACTCCTTCCTCTGATTTTTCCCTTATTCCTTTTAAATTCTAAAACCCATTCTTTTCTTTTTATACGCTTTCTGCTCCTGAAGCATTGGAACTAATTGCGTGAAGAATCTTCTCTTCTGCCTCTTGCTTTTTCGTGCACCTTATTGCATATATGGGTGGGAGTGTGACATGAAATATGTAAGATTTCAGAGAGGACGAGAGATGAAGGGATTTCCTATGGTTCTAACTTGTGCTTTTTGCTATTTCCTGTTAAATCCTTGTAAGAGCATGGTGTTGCGTGTAAAGCATGTGCAAGTATACACAGTCAAACAAGTAGTAAAGTAAAGAGGATATCGTTCCCACGAGGATTGATTGATCCATTTTCACAAGTTTTTGTCAAGTAAGAAGCTAGTGAGCAAAAAGAGAAATAAAAATAACAAGTATTGTTCCACATGGTGGTTTGGATTGCAATTTAAAGACAAATAATAAACACAGAGGCAAGCAGTGTTGGTTGGTATACTAGAGAATCAGATCCCATGTAACTCCCCTAAGTAGATTAGGTGCTAAAAATGAGTGCCACAGTACCTGTGCGCAAAGTAAAGTGGTTTGTGCTTTTTTGCTACTTTCAACAAGGGTTGATTAAGAGTCCCTTATGTCTAAGCCCTCGTTGATTTCCCCCTTTGCAGTTAATTATGATTTAGATCACACTATGGGCTTGATTTGTTATGTCTAACAAAACCAAACTTAGTTAATATGTCTGTTACCTAAGATGACCCATATTAATACTTGAAATCTGCACATTGAGCCTTGTTATTATTCAATGTTCGTGTATCTAAATTAAGGCGATCAAGCTCAAATTAAACATATAACGGAATAGTTGCAAGTATTAAAAATACTGAAACAGACACATTAACACTACTAACAAGGGTTCATTACAAAGTCATTTCATCTCTAGCTTAAAGAAAATTAGCTCATACTAAGCTTACAAAAAGTAAAGAGAAAATAGGTGTTGCGAAGCATAGTCATGGCACTTAAGTTACAAATTAGAAATTTACAGTGATAATATAGAGGAAACAGCTTGGAATGAAGACAAAATCTCCTTCTCTGAGCAATGTCTTGCTCAGTGCTGCTAACTCCAACTTCAACTGTCACAAAAGGGCTAGGTTTCAGCTCCATAAACATCCAAAAAGGTGGTTTCCATGGAAGAAAAATGGAAAGAACAAAATGGTGGAAGAGAAAGGGTAGATGGCGACTACTGCTTCTGGGTAGGACAAGGGAACAATTCCTAACCTAGGGATTAGCAAAAGCACAATGTGTGTCCCCTTTTAGGTCATTGTCTTTTTATACTCTCTCTCCTCTTGGCCCAAAAAGCAAAGTACTAGGTAAGTGTCCTTGTGTCCTTGGCCTAATAAAAATAAGGAGGTCTTGTCCTATATGCTTAAACCGTGAAAGGAAATAGGGACCACACAGACTACTACTAGCACATGCACAGAAGGTTCAACAGCTCCTTAAACTTGCTCAACAGAGTGCAGATCTTCCATTAGGCTCCTTGTGTAGAGGTTGGTGCCACGACACTGATTTAACACCTGGTTTGTTTCTCAAAATTCCTGCACATTCTTATACACAAGTTAATTCCTCCAAAATGCACCAAAGGTGCCATAGTTTGCTCAGACTCACAACTTGGGATATGAATGCAGAAATACAACAAAATGCTTAATTACATGACTCAAATTACTCTTAGACTTGCAATTTTCTAGATTGAAAAGCATAAATAACTCTCATGAGAGTTTTCACAGGAATTATGTGCGCTAATTGTTAATTGTGATTGTTGTTGTTATGGGTTTATTGTAGGAGCAATAACCCTTCCATTTTGAGATATCTTGATTGTCGATGAACGAGTATGCCTTTGGTGCTTTGATTGATTTTACTTTTAATTTTGTGATTAAGTAATTGTTAGATTGATGTCAAACCTTGTTTTTAGGGTTACTAATACCTTTAGGTCGAATTTGATTGATTATAACCACTTAGGAACTTATTTGGGAGGAAGACTAGTGTTCTACGATTTTTCTGCTTTCTAACAAATATTAATCAATTAAATCAGATAGATTAACCGATTAACTGGGCTTGAATATTGTTAATCGATTAAAGGAAATGTTTAATCAATTAAATGTTGAAATCAAGTGGATTTAGAAACAACGCTCTAATAATAGTCAATGCTCTGATAAGACTACACTGTTGGAACCCTTCGTCTGGTACTCAATGACTCTGTTATATGAAAGGGCAACAAATATTGTACTGAAGAACTTGCCTCCGGTCCAAGCTTACTCTGGTAAGCAGAGTATCTCAGTAACAAGCATCGTTTGATAGGAAGATGCCTCTGATTGGAAATTAGACTGAGTGAAACATTAAAGGCTACTTCAAGTATTAAAGAGACCTCATTGATGAATATTTTTAATGTACAAAGAATCAAAGGCCAAAGAGAATGTCAAAAGATATAATCATCAGAAATGACTTGCTCTGGAAGTGTCTCATCTTCAAAAAGATCATGAGGGACAAGATCCTGTAACTGTCTGCTGTGTCAGTGTACAGGAGCAGAGTTGAAAGTGACATGACTCACTAAAAGCAACAGAAAAATGATCTGAAGTTTTGTCTATTGGCGAAAGAGTTGTTAGGTCACAACGGTACTATTTGCAACCCTAGTTATATTTACCTTACTTCATTCACTGAGTAGGTTAACGAAACTGAATCATTCTTGCGAGACAGTGAGCAACCAAGAAATTATTCCAAGTCTCTGAGACCAGTGAACAAACACTTAGTCGTTTTATTCTTTCGGTTAGAAAGGTATTCTTTGTGCTTAAGCATTTCATTGTAAATCCTCTCTACTGAGAGTTATTCTTATTTTTTCAATTTATTTTTGAACTATTGTATTAAGCCCTATAGTGATTGCATTCCTTAGAGGCTTGATTGCACTAAGTCGTTCTAAGAAGTTGTGAGTATAGCCAGTTTGGCAGTAGTATACTCTCAAGTGTAATCATTTGATTATAGTGAAAAAATCCTTTAAGTGTGGGGAAGGGACTAGTGTTGAGGATTTCGGCAGTGTACCGAATCGCACAAGTAATAAAATGATAAGTAAGATCGTCTCCACAGGGATTGCGATTGATTATTCAACTAAACAAAGTTCGTAACTATTTTGAACGAGAACCGAATAGTGGTATTTGGAAATAAGTAGATTTGTAACAATTGAAAATTAATAATAACAACTATTTAAAAATCAAAGGATTCAAAATGACTAGGGATCGAATCTTCTTGTTTTCACTCTTATGCATTTAATCTACAACCAACGCAAGTTATTCCATACAAATTGAAGTTCGAATCAACGATATTAGATTAAGTACAATTCCTTGTCTCATAACCCCTTTAACTAAACCAAAAATCCCTAATTCCTTAGGTGACCAATAATAAAGTTAAGCATAAAGATCAATGATTCACAAGAACACATAATCACAAAGTTATATTCCTATACTCATCATAACTATGGCTAGCAATCTCAGTTCAAGTCATTCACCCAATTTCCCAATCATCATGAAAAACCCCAAATCAATTCAATAGCGGCCAAGTATCAAAAAGCATTAAGCGCAGAGAATTGAAAGCTCAATTGAAATGAAATAAACTTGCTTTAATAAAATAGAATTAACTACACAAGAGTTTCATCAAGATTCATCTACCCTAGTCTGAGAGATTTAGCTACTCATAAAGTAAGAAAAACCAAACCAGAAAAATCAAGGAAGAAGAGAGGAGGAGAACGAATCCTATCCTCCACCGTGCCCCCAAGAATCCAAATTCCAACCCTAGACAAGTCTTTTTAGTGTCTATTTATAGTCTAGGGTGAAAAGGAGTGAAAAACCAAGTAAAAAATGGTGAAAAACGCGAAATCCTGAATTCTGGACGCTCCCGTAGCACGGCCGTGGCCTGAGGCACGGCCAGGCCGTGCTTCTTTCTGTGTCTCGTGTTAAACAGGATAAGTCGAAGCACGGCCGTGCTTAATAACACGGGTGGGCCGTGCTTCCTTTTGTTGCCAATTTGTATTGCAATATTCGCCTCTTTAACGTCCGAATTAGCTCAAGGTGTCTTCATGAAAGTTTAAGCTATGGATCTTAGCTTTCCAATGGCACCGGTTTCATCTCATTTGGACACCTACAACTCCAGATATGATTAAAACATTGAGCAGGTGTCAGGCTGGGACAGCATCACCTTATCAACTTGTAGCACAAATTACCCCAACTCATTCCAAGTGAGTTTTCTCCTTTTTCCTAGGACAAATACCTTCTTTTAAGCACAATTGAACCAAAACCAAGTGCATTATTCAAATCAAGCAAAGTGCATAAATATCATAAATTAACATGGTTAAAAAAAAACTAAAATGCAATGTAAAATTAACACTAAACTATATGCCATTTTGAACTTATCAACTAGACGTAGCTATCAGGTGATAGTGAACTAGTATAAATCACCGTGTCCGACTTCTCTCTTCTCTTCACTTATTTTACATTGTTATTTTGTTAAAGATTTTTTTTGAAAAGGTTTTTAAAAACACACAAGTATTTCAAAAAGATGTATAAAACCCAATTTAAACCCCCTTTCTTGTGTTTTGCCACGTTCATTAAAGTGATTTATGATGGTTTAACCGATTAGAACTTGTGAGTTATTGGTGCGGCTCAGACAAGTGCACTTGATCGTAACTCGTAATAAAGTGGAGTATATTTAAGACTCCGAATGTCGAATCCACAGGGAATGCATGACTACTAACGTAATAAAGATCCTATGCTATTTAGAGAGCCTAGGGGAACCGGGTTCACTAATACTTAGTCATTGAATTTATTAACCAACTATTGCGAGCTATGTTTCCTATTCAAATGCCAATCACCCACTCTTATATTATTAACACCCAATGATTAGGCAATGCTAACAGTCTTCTTCCTAAAAACTACCTCCAATTATCATGTAAGACAATTAAAAGAAAGAGCATTAAAAAATAGTGAGTTTATCAATTCAATAACTGATTAGATACAATCAATTATCCTTGATCTGGCATAATTAACGAGTTCAATTATTTCTAGAGTTCCGTTAACTAATTGTGGTACGATCGCCTACAATTAACTAATTTATTAAGGATTGGCCAGATCCTATGAGATTAAGCATGCTAAGAATAACACATTCAATAAGATAATAGGAAATCATAATAGTAAATAAATAAACGTCAAGAGCATGGTAAAAGATCCCCCATCACCCCTAGTGATGAAATTAGCTATTCATAGTATTTCTCAATAAGCTAGAATAACATTCCAAACATAAATCCCTAAAAGACATAATTAAATGGAACCGGGACACCCTTTCGGTATGATGACGACCCTCTTTTGTTCTTCACGATTCTCCTAAGCTCTAACAGCAAAACAGGACTAGGCAAGAGCTCCAGAGCTTCTCCAGTCCAGAAGGTAGCAAAAGTCTTTGAAAGAGGGCTAAGAATGCTTATTTATAGGCTTGGCAGCACACTAAGTCAAACTGGTCTCAAATCTGGGCGATTTGAGACTAGGTACGGCCAGATCTTGTCTTTATACACGATCGTTTCCGATTTTGGCTTCTGCTATTCGATAGCTGTAATCGGGCTTGGCTTGACTACTTTAGGTACGACCGTACCTTTGGTACGATAAATCGACTCAATCTGATTGTATTGGACTTTTTTTGGGCCTTGGTCATCGACCATGAGGTATGCCCCTACTGCTATGCACAGTTAGGTACGGCCTTACTGATAGTATGTCAGGCCGTACTGAATATCCAGAATCACCAAAATATGCTCAAATCTTGTCAGAATAAAATATTCTGCTTCCCAAGTTTCCTTTTTTACTTTTCTGCATAAATAAGGAAATAGTGAGCATATCTTATCTAATAAGAAACATAATTACAATATTTTATACTCAAAATATCCCAAAATAATAGGCAAATTTGCGGTTTAACAGTTAACCAATTAGACCTTAACCGATTGGACAGTTTCAGTTAACCGATTAGAGATGTGATTTAACTGATTAGACCCTTATGCTTAACCGATTAAATGATTCAGAAACTAGGATTTTGCTAAGTTATGATCTTAACTGATTAGGAGAGATTGCTTAACCGATTAGAAGAAAACTGAAAGCCATAGATGCTAAGTCTTGATATTGTAATTTCTTATTGGATTAGTTTGACCTATTGGACCTTACGAAGCTATATTTTACGGTGATCTGAGGATATTATTGCACTTTAGGTGAATGATCTAACACTTATTAGACTTAATATTAGATCCCACGAACTAGATAGCTACCGATGAACTATGTTACGACGTTGAAGATGATGCTACGATGTTGATGATGATGTTAAGGTGACGATATGTCACCTAACTATTACCGTTATTCTCGTTGACAATGGTTGAAAGGACTGGGATGTTGAAAACGAATGATGGTTGGACGTCTTTTGTGATGGTTGTACATTCATGCATTCTTTAGAGGTTGTTCTAATCGGGGGAAAGCAATCGATGATACACGATGGTAGAGGTCGCCATTAGACATTGAGAGCACGTGAGCCTGGTGTGGGTTGTTATAAGATCCCAATTTTTATGAAAATTATTTTACAGTTTTCGACTACTTAAAAATAAATCATAGAGATTGATCACCTCAATGGTTTGTTAAAAGTACGAAGAACTACAAAGATTTATAGTAAACAATTTACTGTTTTAGCAGTTAATTCAGATTAAGAGACAGTGTAGATGTATACTGTTTTTAATATGAATTAATCCTGAAAAATGTGAAAATTTGTTGTTTGATTAAAGAAAATTATTTTATTGAATGAGAAATAATTTTAGGACTTAATAGACATTTTTAAGTCATAGTTTGGATTTTCATTGTTTGGTTATTGTATTAATTGTCTGTTTTATGTCATGTTTGATATGACTATTATTTTAATGATTTTGTCTTGATAATTTTATTGTTTGAATAATATTTAGTTGATAAGAGAAATTGAGATTAGTGATCCTCACTAATTTACAATTTCTATTACGCTGCGAGAATTCTGCCGTTGGGAGGCTACTGGAGAGTTTCTAACTGAAATAAGCCCAAACATGATCCAAATTTCATAAAATTTGAGATCTTAGCATTTTCTAATATTTAGAATTTATTAAAATTTTTCTGGAATTTTTGGGCATCAGAAAATATTTAGTGCATTTTTTGTACCTTGAGACTACCTAATTGCAACGTTTCGGTTCGCATTTCGAGAAAATGAGATACATGGGTGCTTTTCTCATGTCGTGAGGAATATTTTGACTAAACAATAATTTTTGGGTGTGGACTTGTTTATCAAAATTATTTTTGAAATTTTTGGTATTAAAACCTAATATACGCGTAACGTCGTGCACCCGATTGATTGATAACGCGTCGTAGCGAAACCCTTGCTTAGTGAGCAAGAATGATGGCCACACATGGACCAATAGGAGCTGAACCATGTGATTTAGAAGGTTCTAAGACAAGTGTTGCAAGATTATTGGTTGGTTAGTAAATGGTAGGAAGTTAGTTTAGTTGGTCTGTAACTAGTTTAGTTAGTTTCCAACTAAATAAACAATTTTTGTTCCATTCTTGTCCCCAAATTTTCGTGGTAGGAAGTTAGTTTAGTTGGTTTGTAACTAGTTTAGTTAGTTTCCAACTAAATGAACAATTTTTGTTCCATTCTTGTCCCCAAATTTTCGTGGCTCTCTCCCTCATTAGACATCAGCCCATTCCATTTCTCCATTGTTGAAAGCTTGAGAAAAAAATTCCTTGAGAGAGAAAGTTGTTTTAGGTGATGAACTTAGTGATTTTGCTTCCAATCTTTTTTCCTTTCTTCTTAATTCTTGATCTATTATTATCATCCTTGCGGGTAAGGATCCTAATCCCTTTCCTCCTTCTCATGGCTGCCATGATTGTGTTTTTCATGGTTTTAGTGTTATTTTGCTTAGAATTTGTTAAATCTTGATGTAATAGCTTGTATATTTCATAGATCCATCTTTCTCCTCCTAGATTAAACTAGTTTGATGAATTTAAAATTTGAGAAACCCTATGTTTTGGGGCTGGCCAAAATCAGGGGCTGTTTAAGGTTGTTTTGGCCTTATTTTGTTGATTTGGAGTTAGTTCTTTGGTGGATTTTAAGTGGCATATTTGAAACTAGTCTTATATACATGTTTTACAAAGTTTTGAGAAATGAATTTGTTTAGGTTTTGGGGCTGGTAACCGTGGCTCATGAGCAAGATTTAGGGGATGTTTTAATTTGTTTTTAAAGTGTTTAAAGTGTTTAAGAAGTTGGTTTTTGGTTAGGACTTTAAGTCTATAAAGATTTGTATGTTTGAAGCTTTGAAAATTTGTTTGAAACAAAATAAATTTGGGGCTGTTTTGGGGTTTCCAAAACAGTGGCTTATGATCAAGTTTTGAGTGAGTTTTAACTTGCTTTTAATTGTATTAAAGTGGTATGGAAATTGGTTTACGATAGGAAGTTGTGGATCTAACAAAATTGTAATGAATTTGGAGTTAAAGATTTGAAAACTTGAAGTTGTTTTTGGAACACTAAAACCGTGGCCTTCAAGGAAGTTTTGTCACTTGCTCTTGACTTGTTTTATGCCTAAGATTGTTGTAAAAGGTGGTTAGTAAATTGATTTAGCAAAGTCTTTCAAAGGAGCTTGATTTTAGGAAATGATTTGCTTTATGCTTCAAGTATTGTTTTGGACTTGTAATAAGATTGTTTCTAAAATTTTGTGACATGTTTTAGTGTTTTAAAAAGTGATTCAAAGTTGGCAAAACACTATTCATTTGGTAAAAACACTATTTCAATTAGTAAAATTTGATTTAAGCTTTTTCTAAGTGTGTAGAATTAGTAAAAGTTTTGCATGACTTAGACTTGTTGCATGATATATGACTAGGTGTGATCTACATGGGATTAAGTGAGTAATTCTTAGGCCTTTAGGGACCTAAACCCATGGCTGCCCTTGGGGCATTAGATTGAGTTTTTAGTTCTAATTGATTGAAACTTGCGTTGTTAGGATACACGAGAGGTGCGACTTGATGATAGTTTCGAATTACCTTGCTTGGATTGTTAAAGCGCCCAAGGTAAGGGAAATTCTTATATAATGAGTTTGGGATTTTCTCCTTGTGTGTTGTTTGATTGTTGATTAACTGTGTGGTAGTACTTGTAGTATGACTATGTGTTATTTGGAATGCTGTAGCATGTTTTTGGCCCCGCGTGGCAAGACTGAATTGTATTGTGTGACTTAAATCATGTTTGATTGATTTGATTGGACTTGAAATTGATGAATGTATATAGCATGTTGTAGCGTACTGAATTATTATGTGTTGTATGAAATGTTGTAGCACGCTCTTGGCCCTGTGTGGCATTATGATTTGTATTGCTTGCCTTAAATCATGTTTGATTTAATTGGAATTTGGAATTGATAGGAATTTGGAAAATATTGTTGATACTAATGGATTAATTAATAATGCGTTGATCGATTGTTATTGGTTTGACGATTTACTATAGTAAATTCGATGCGATTTCACAAGCCGAATTCTGATTTCGTAAACAAGTTGTTAAGGGCATTTTGATTTAAAAGTAAGCGTGAGAGTTTTAGCATAACTAGCCAAAGCTTGCAAAGAATTTTCAAGGAATTAATAGTAGGAAAAAGAACTTGAGTAAATAATGTGATTTGTGAAAACGGTTGAGTTAAATGATGCATCTGAAAAATTCTGGCTAGGAAAGACCTGGTTATTAAGAGTGTTCGTATCGCCTCTCTTTCCTGGGAATTTTTCCTAATGCATTATTTAGCATAACTAGGGTTTCAACGACCTAGAGCCAAAAAGTATTTTCAAATACATAGGAGTGATACAATGACGGAGAAAGAGATTTTAAAGATCGAGA
Source organism: Calophaca sinica (assembly GCA_037113605.1). Lineage (NCBI taxonomy): Eukaryota > Viridiplantae > Streptophyta > Magnoliopsida > Fabales > Fabaceae > Calophaca > Calophaca sinica. The sequence goes on from CM073737.1 coordinate 85,164,776, forward strand.
TTTCGAAGGAATAAAATATAGGGAACCTAATGTTCCTATTGAGCATATGGGCCATGTGTCCTGTGCTGGGACTTAATGTCCTACTTGCGTGCGTATTTTCTTGATTAAGGATTGGACCTAGTGTTCCGTATGGCGTGCTTAGTATCTCAACCTAAAAATTGAGCCTAGTGTTCTGCATTATGTGCCTAAGTTTTGATCTAAGATTGAGATTAGCGTTCCGCAGTTGAACACCTGGACCTAGTGTCCTGTGTTTGAACTCTAAGGGGTATTTCTCATCATCTCAATTCACTGCGTGATGAATAATACCTGAGCATTACTTGAGTAGTATGGGATGCTCATGGTAGTGCTTAAACGTTGAGTTCCCTCCACCTTTTCAAAAGTGAACGTAGTTGAGGTTTGTCGATCCGCATTGATTAATTAAAACATTACTCGGGCGCTCCCTACGGTGAGCATGTCATATTGAAGAATTTGTTTGGATGCATACTGACCATTGAGCATCGACACTCGGAGCGTTTGATTGTCTTAAGGACTTCAAAAGGACGAGTTGTCACTTCATGCCCGTGTGGCAACAATGCCTAATGTGTGGCAAGCCTAAGGTGTGGCTATACCCTTGGTAGGGGAATTTGATTCGGACATTGGGAAATAAAGTTCCTCGTCACTGCTGACCTTGTTTAAGGCTACAGGTGTATACACAAACTTGTTCATAATGCATTGGCATGCATGGCTAACCACATTTATGATATGTGATGATTTGTTTGATGAAATTGATATTGTGATGACTTGATCGTTGATTTGTTGATAGAATTGTTGTTCACATGCAATTGTTTGATATTGTGGTAACTTGATTGTTGATCTGTCGATAGAATTGTCTGCTCACATGCAATTGTTTGATATTGTTGTGCCTTGATTATTGATCGGTTAGTTGATTTGTCTGTTCACATACAAATGCTTGATATACCATGATGATGCATGCGGTCTATTAAGTATATATATGTATATAAAAGCATGTCGTTGTATTATATATGTATATATTGTTTGCATGCGACATAGCCTATGATAAACTCATGGACAAAGGATTTACCCTTGCACTGTTGTTGGATAGGATATCCTTATGGATGTCACTTCTAGATGGAGCTCCATAGCTGCTGCAGTTTTGTCTTTCCATGAGCGTTGAAGATTGAGCCAGTGGAGGAAATTCCTTTGAATGTTTCGTGTTTTGATCTTACTGAGCTGTTTCTCAGTAAGAGTTATAGTTGTTGGCCAGCTTAGCTTAGGGTTTTGTCGTTGTTATTTGCGTGATTACCCATTGTTTTGTAATTACTCTTTTCATAAAACCTCGCCTCAGTGCGAAACGATTGTGTTATGTTTTATGTTATGTGAAGTATTATTTTGTGATGCGTTATACTCTGATATTTGCACAAGTCTGAATTTGCATTATTTAGAAAATTGTAGTACTCTTTATGTCTCATTTTTTAAAAGGGTTTTCAAAGAGTAGGAAAAGAAAATGAAAAAAAAAATTACTCCTATTTTCCATTGCGAAATACGTAAGAGTATTTTTTTTTAACTGAAAGCATACAAGCATAAAATGTTTTCAGCATTAGATTGGGTTGCACAGTAGCGCTCCGAAAACGGGGTGTTACAGTTGTCACCATTATCGGCATGAGCTAGTTACTCATTGTTGGGGGCGATCCACTCGACCAAGCTGGACTACCCTGACGAGCCTCAGTACGTTATCAAGAATGGTGAGAATGTTTAGAGGGAGGATCATGTTGATCGGTGAGCCACCCAATCTTGACATCGAGTACAGAGTTCCCATTCATCTTTTCATAGTTTAATAATGGATGCACATGCATATGGAGTAGTTGGTGACTAGGATTCCACATACATTGGCATACCCTGAGTTAATGGTTACGTTGATTGATGGATGATTAGTCTGTGTTGTTATGCATCTGTGTTTATGTTCTTCGTTGTGCTTACAAGTATTTTTTAGAATGATCTCTCACCCCTATGTTGTCTTTTGTCTACTCGTTCTTGACTCATGAGCAGCAGATGAGTCTACTGAGGACGAGGTCACGACAGCAGAGCTTAAGGCTACAACTAAGGAATGTTCCGACGACTGATCACATAGTAGTTTACGATTTCAATTATTTATGTTATTTTATCAGATGTATTATTTGAGGGATACAATTTTGGTTATATATGTGACATCGGGTTGGGTTTCACTTTTTGTATGGTTTTCTTTTATGAAGGTTTTAATTATTCGTATTTTTCGCATGATTTGATCTGGATACAGTGTGACTTTTTATATTCCCTATGTTAAAAGACTATGTTTTATTAATTTCTCAGCATGTATGTATGTCTTTACCGCTTTATTTTCATGTGGGGTATTTGGGTGTCGCACATGGGCACGCCTATCAGAATATAATGAGATCTCCAAACATAAATGGGTCATATGAAATGCTTTTCGGGTCGAATTAAGAATTCAGATCACCAACTCTAACAACAACTAAACGATGCCGAGGATATTTTTGAAGGGAAAACCAAGTTCTTTTTTGGTTTAGAAAATCAATCTTCAATCCCAAGTTATATCAAACACTATAAACTAGCAACAGAAGGAGTGTTCTCAATATTTTTGCAACTTTACGTAAAGTATGCATATGGTGAATAAAACATAGACAACCTCGTCTTATTTACTTTAACACACGTTATTGAAATTGAATATTTTGATATCGTCTTAAAATATTTTTTTAAACCTTTAATTTAAGAGAAAACTTCAAAACCGCTTTGCAGAAATTAATCATATATAAATTAAATAATTAAATAAAAATAAGGAAGAGATAATAACCACCGATATTTATATTGGTTCACTCTTCACTAAGTGCTACATTCTCTCTCCTCAATCTTGAAAGATCTTCCACTAATTATGGCAACAATTACAAGTATTCTCAGCCTGTTCAGGCAACAAGTATTCTCAATCTCATCGGGCAATAATTATTCTCATCCTAGTATTTTTTTTTTTTTTTTGAATGCTAGTATATGGTGAATAAAACATAGACAACCTCGTCATATTTACTTTAATACACAACATTGAAATTGAATGCAAAAGAGGCTTTGCATCTTGTCTTAAAATATTTTCTTAAACCTTTAATTTAAGAGAAAAGTTCAAAATCTCTTTGCAGAAATTAAACAGATGTAAATTAAATAATTAAATAAATATTAGGAAGAGAGAATAAACACCAATATTTATATTGGTTCACTCTTCACTAAGTGCTACATCCACTTCCCTCAATCTTGAAGGATTTTCCACTAACTATAGCAACAGTTGCAAGTTTTCTCATCATCTTCAGACAACAAGTATTCTCGGTCTTTTTCGGCAGCCAATATTATCATCCTTTTCATAAAACAAGTATTCTCAGCCTCTTCAAGTAAGAAGTATTCTCATATCTTCAGGTTTTGACACTATCACCTCTCCAGGTTACAAGAGAACACAAATAAAGTATGTTCTCAACACCAAAGGTTACTCACAACACGTGAAGATATATAGTTAAAACACAAAGTATCTCTCATGTTGATATAACTCACTGGGTGAGGATATACAAGTTTAAGCTATGGATATATTCACTCTTATTTCTTGCTAGGTTGACTATATGTGGGGATTTAAATTGTTTGATTAAGGAACGAAGGATCTTGATCACTAAATGACGAAACTCACTATGCGAGGATGTATCAATTTGGAGTGAGGATATACAAGTTTAAGCCATGGATATATTCACTCCATTTCTTGTTAGGTTTACTATAGGTTTACTTTATGTGAGGATTTAAATTGTTTGAGTAAGGAGTGAATGATCTTGATCACTAAATGATGAAACCCACTATGTCATGGTGTAACAGTTTGGTTCAGTGTCTTTACTCGAATGCTTAGATAACCCATTAGGTGAGAATATGAAGATATTTAGCAGAGACTAAGGGATATGAATCATGAGTGATCAACATCTTCGTCAGATGATCCTCTATTTATATTAGCTCCTTTTCTGACGTAGTCATTCTGACTTTAACATGGACAATTTGTCCGTTTGGAAGTAGCTCCTAGCATCTTGTCAGCCTTAGCCCCCTGGTTGTAGAGAAAAATATTTTACAGTCTGAAGCTTCAACGACGTCCGACCCCCCCCCCCCAAAAATAGAAGATCACGGTCTTCCATCCTCACGGCTAAAGTGGTGACTTGATCAATGTTAGTTCAACAAGAATAAGAGGAAACGAATATGAGTGTTTTAGAACTCAAATTAGTCGTGAGGATGAGGAGGGTTGTGAACTTCTGTATCTGGGAGGCGATGTCTGTCGTCGTTGGAGCTTCAGACAATTTTCAAGTAGTGGTCCACCATAGGCCACCTATGAAGGTGGTCCACTCCAAAACCCAACAAAAGGTAACTATGCCATTTCACAAACTAAAATTAAACTAAAAAGAACACAAAAAAGTTACTCTCTGGATATATGATTATTTACAAAAGATGCAAAACTTACTTAACAAAACACATATATAATCAATTTGTTTTCAAGAATCTGCATGTTTTATAACTTCTTTTGAGTGTTGGCTGTGTCAAGAATTCGAAGAAACTTGTGTCAGTTGTATGTGTAAATATGTATGATTTACTGTTTCATCATTTTTTCATCGAGTAGTTTCTTAGTAATTGGACTTCAAAATTTGAACATGTTATCACTACAAGGAAAACAGTAATCTGCGGCAGTTAAAATGGTTTTCTACGGCGGTTCGATAATCGCTGCAGTTACCATTGTCGCGAGGTCATTCTGCAGCGGTTATAAGCAAACGCTGGAATAACCGCCTGGAATTGTAAACTGCGGTGGTTGGCGCAGCTATTCAATTCAACGGCGGTTCGAAAACACTGTAAACAACTTTTTAAGACTACATTTGGTCTACTTTTGCGGCAGTTTTTTTACTCATTTTGCGGCGGTTGTGATATACTTTTGCAGCGATTATTTTAATTTTTGGGAGTGGTTTGAACTGCATCAGTGAGTGACAATGCATCTGTTTGATCATATTTTGTGAACCCTCATCCTAGATTATTCTATCAATACTACAAAAGATAATCAACTAGAGAATGTTATCATCAAATATTATATTTTAAAACACAATGATTAACACAAGGAACCCAAGGCATTAATCCATAAACGACTAAACTAATCCTGGACAAGATTAAGATTAGTTGGCATAAATGCTATCAATTTGCTCAATAGAGGATCCAATTGATATAGAGAACTAAATGCATCCACAGTCAAAGTATCTGCGACAAGGAGAATCTATGCTAGAACTCCAGTGATAATACAAGTACTATTCAGGATAAAATGAGCAGAAAACGCAAGCTAATGAAATTGAGTTTGAGCCATAGCTTAAAGAGTTGCACCATTGAGAGTGGCATGTGCTAGGAGAAGCAAAATATAATCAATACAAAATGTTTTATAAGATTTTGACCAAATGAAATTGCAACTAGTAACCCCTTTTTCCCATGGCCATTATTAAATGCACCCCTCACCTGGTAGGTATACCCCCCATTTTGCATATTTCCCAAAATACCCCTCGTATAAAATCATCAAAAATCCTTTTTTTTTTTTAATTCCGAACATGTTACCGGAAATTGCAATTTCCGGTATACAAATTGTATACCGGAAATTGCAATTTCCGGTAACAAATTTTACACACAATGTTATCGGAAATTGTAATTTTCGGTATACAATTTGTATACCGGAAATTGCAATTTCCGGTACACAAATTTTACACACAATTTTACCGAAAATTGCAATTTCCGGTACACAAATTTTACATACAATTTTACCCGAAAGAGATAATTCTCTTTTGGGGGAGAAACTGAATCCTTTGATTAAAGATCTTCACCCATACTGTCAACAATCTCTCGATGTATTCGGACTAGCTTACTTTGCATCGAGGACTAGCTTACTTAGCAAAGTAAGCTAGTCCGAATGCATCGAGAGACAATCGTTGATAAACAGATGCCAGCTTATGATGGTCAAGAGAGCTTATTTACGACAGGTTCATTCCCCTTTACATCAAAGGATTTTGTAGTCAAACACTCATTTTTTATGTTTTTGCACGCAGACTTGGTGTAAAACGCTCTCATCGTACTGGAAATACGAATTTTCGGTACGTACTTTGTTTCGTTTTGAATTTTGTTCCGGAAATTGCAATTTTCAGATATACAATTGTATACCGAAAATTGCAATTTCCGGTATACAAAAATAACGTACCGGAAATTACCGAAAATTGCAATTTCCGGTATACAAAAACAACCCGGAAATAATTTGTTTTAGAAAAAAGATTAAAAATATTGTGTACCGGAAATTTTGAATTTCCGGTACGTTATATTTTTAATCTTTTTCCGGAAATTGCAAATTTCCGGTACTTTTTTTTTTTCAAACTTTTTTTTCCCACGTAATAATCTATTGTTTGTTTCATTTTAGTTTCATTGGAAATGGATGATTTTAGTGGCTTCACTCGATTTGCCGACAAGCCGACCGACGTTTCCCAACATTTCGATTGTAGTGATGTATTCACTACTACGCAGGTAATTTAATTATTGTTTGATATTGTGAATATGTCGTATTGTTTTTTGCAAAACATTAAGATTAATACTTTTTTGTAGATATTTCCTACACGAGATGACCTTTTGTATTGGGCTCGAGAGGTTGGGAAGGAAAACAATATAGTTGTTGTCATTGTACGATCGTATACGTAAACAGGACAAAGAGGAAGAAAAACAAAAGTCATTCTGGGTTGTGAAAGGGGTGGAAAGTATAGATCAAAGTCATCAAGTTCTTCAAAGTCAACTGGATCTCATAAGTGTGAGTGTCCATTCGCGCTTAAAGGAAGACCCTTGTCAATGGGTGAAGGCTGGATACTTAAGGTCCTCTGTGGAATTCACAACCATCGGATACCTGAAAGCATGATGGGTCATCCATTTGTTGGTCGTTTAAATCAAAATGAGAAAGAAATTGTTCATGATATGACAAAGAACAACGTAAGGCCGAGAAGCATTCTATTGACACTGAAAAGTCGCAATGTGGCCAATCTCACTACCATCAGTCAAGTATATAATGAGCGGCGTAAGTTTCGATCAACACAGAAAGGTCCAAGAACTGAAATGCAACACTTGTTGAACTTAATTCAACGTGATCGATATGTGTCCTGGTATAGAAGACATGAAGGTTCTGACGTTGTTAGAGATATTTTTTGGACACATCCAGATGCCGTCAATTTATTAAATACATTTCACGTTGTCTTGTTCATGGACAGCACCTACAAAACCAACAGTTGGTGTTACCAGCACATCCCTTACATACACTGTGGCATTTGCCTATTTGGATTCTGAGCAGCAGGATAACTTTGAATGGGCACTCTTAAAGTTAAAAGGTCTGTTTGTGCGACAGGAATCATTTCCTCAAGTTATTCTTACTGATAGAGATCTTGCTCTGATGAATGCAATTGCGTATGTTTTTCCAACTTCGGCCAATTTGCTATGTCAATGGCACATAGGTAAGAATGTCTATGCGAAATACAAGAAGTTGGTATTTCATGAAGACAAACATGAGGCAGTGAAGAATGCATGGGATGGTGTTGTTGATGCGACTGACGAGTTTGAGTATCAGCAACGGTTGATGACTTTTGAGTGTGTATGTTCAGAATTTCCTATTTTTGTTGAATATGTCAAGAATACATGGTCGAACCCCTTTAACGAAAAGTTTGTTGCGGCATGGACCAACCAAGTCATGCACTTCGGAAATACAACAACAAATAGGTATGCTTAAACCAGTAAATAAAATTATGTTGATAATTTTGTTTTTTAAATGGTGTCATTGGTATTTGATGTGGTTTAATTTTTGTTTGTTATTAGGGCTGAGTCTGCACATTGGACATTGAAGAGGAATCTACAAAACAGTAGGGGTGACCTGTGTCATTGTTGGGAAACTATGAACAATATGATTGCACTGCAACACACTGAGATAAAAGCATCATTCGAAAGAAGCATAAACGTAGTGGAGCACAAGAACAACAACCGTTTGTTTATCAGATTGCATGGATTTGTATCAAGGACTGCACTACAACTTATTGCCGACGAGTGTGGCAGAGTGAATTATGTGGGTATCGATAAATCTACTTGTCGTTGCCTAATCAGAACGACACATGGGTTACCTTGTGCTTGTGAGTTGGCGGGTTACATAAGACTGTTTGCACCTATTCCATTGGAGGCAGTTCACTTGCACTGGAGTAGTTTACATTTTGGTGAATACCAATCGCAACAACACAAAGTTGAGACAGAAGGCGGGGTGTTAGAGGAAGAGGTTGCGCTTCAGTGGGATGCATTGGTAAATCGATTTCGATCACTTAATGTTATTGGCAAGAGGACACTGTTTGCCAAAGTGCGTGAACTTGTATTTCCAGACACAACTTCAATGTGTCCACCTCCTCAAAAGGTGAAGACCAAGGGAACACCGAAAAAGGGTAAAGGTAAGGCCTCAAAGAATGGATGGATATGATGTTAGGCGCGACCCATCATATTTTGAGCATGTGGACAACATGTATTCTGAGCATGTGGGCAACATGTATTCTGACGTAGCATCTGGGAATACATCAAAGGCATCTAATCTACCATCTAATGTGCCTACAAGGAAAAAGAAACGATCTGATGTGCCATCTAATGTACATCAAACGCCTTACCTGAGCCAATTTCCTCCACAGTTTCATCCATATATTGAGCAAATAATGGATGTCGAAGATGATGGAAACCGCAGATATCGCTCCATTGCAAGATTACTTGGTAAACCGAGGACGGATGGCCTATAGTCCCAAGCAAGACTTGGAAAAAGAGATCGAATGCATTATGATTTATATGGTCGCTTTTTGGAGATCAATATCAAGCATTGAGGAGTCGTTAATAGGTGTAACTGCACTGCTGCGTGACAAGTGGATGACCTTACCAGACATGGGTTACGTAATAGCAACCAAATATAAATTGGTTCTAGTCTCTTTGAATGAGTGCAGTCGAACATGTTGGACATTTTTCCCTCTTAGGGGCATATGTCACCCAACCCAGCCAAACAACGCCATAATTTGTATTGGGTTTGTCAACAAAAATCACTGGGTACAGGTAAATTTTTTTACAGCAATGTGTTTTAACTTAAATTTATCTTTTTTTTAATGTAAAATTAAACAATGTGTTTAATTAATCTGCATTTTTTCAGGTATTTCTTAAGCCCGGATGTCCATTGCCTAACGCCGCTCCCAGTTGGCGTCAATATGCTTATCCGGAGGCTCACTCATGGGCAACACTGTATGCTGCTCGATTGCAAGAATGGTTTACATTATTTCCGCCGTTGCGTCATACTACACGACAGTACCCAGATGACCATGTACGATTGGACGACGATTGACTACATTGTAGTGATATGTAGTACACTTTATTGTTTTTAAATGTGGGTTTGGTGGCAGACTGAATTATGTTGTTGGTTATGCAATGTAATGTAATGTGACGTTGGTTTTTTTTAGTGTTGAATTTGCAGTCCAAATGTATCATTTTTTTTTCTCTATAAACCTCATGAAGTTGGTTCATTGTTGGGAGCGTAGGCTACGCGAATAAAAAAGAACGAGCGAGTGGCCACGATTAAACAACATCAAAAAAGAAGCGCAAATATAACAAAATGTAAATATAACAACAAAAGATGTCCAAATATAACAAAAAAAGATAATAAACATAAAAAAAAACCCTATCTTCTTCGCTGTCGACGCTTCGCCCCGGATGTGGTCGCCTCCGTCCCACCCTGCGCTATCTGTAGTGCCTGGGAAATATACTCAGAAAGCAGAGAGGGGTCCATCATCTCATAGTCGGTCTTAGAGGTGCGGAGAATCTTTGGTGACTGAGGCCAGCCTCTCAGCCATATCATCACAATGCGGCTGCAAATTATAACAAGACATCAGAGAGACATAAGAGAAAATAAACAAACAAAAAAAAATACATAATGTATATCTAAACACTTACACAATCAGGAGTAGCCGCAGCCTCAGGAGCATCCGGATTGATCAGGAGTGGATGCAACATCTTGCGATACCACTCCATGTACCTGTCAGTGCACTCTACTGGATACGAGGCCAGGTATAAATCGGGGACAGTCGACATGATAGAGTGCATAGGAAACTGTATCCATGCATCCATCATCTCTACAGCTGTGGGACGCGGTGGTGGTGGCCGGGGAATGTCCTGGATGTAGCCGAACTGCCTGACTACCCTCTCAGGCAAGTACGGCACAATAAATGAGGCACACCGGATGTACCCCGAAAACAGGCACGCCGGATGACAACCCGCCCTAATGCCCTCCCACGGTCTCCAAACAACGTCATCGACTGCCAACGCATCCAGCGCTCTCCTGAAGGGCTCCACCTGGCCGTCACCCTTAACCGGCGACCACCTCATGGCTCGTATCATGCCCGGGGTGATGCCGTTATCCTTCCTCTTGCAGAGACGAGGGAAATACTCATATATCCATGCCTGTGACAACAATAACGAATCAACACGCCATACAATGTACTTTAAATAAATAATTGTTTACAAAAATAGGTTGCGTACCTGAAGAAGTGTCATGTATCCGCCAATCTGCTTAGTGTCATGCAGGCTAGCGTCTCCCAGATATCCGTACAAGAAGGCTAGTGCAGCACTAGCCCATGACACACTACCAACCGCCCCCAAGTCACGTACCAGGTCCAGGTACTTGATGTCAATATATATATGGCTCTTGTCTGCCAAAATGGTACAGGCCAACAACAACATTATCATGGCCCTGGCTGCACAGTCCCACTGTTCATAAAACGCTGGGTCATATGTCTTCATCAAGAAGTCAATACTCATATGAGCGCCTCATAGTTGTCGTCTCCTTGTTTGCCTCTTCATATGTACACCCCAAAGAATGTCAAATAAGATATGGAAATGTCTGGATCCATCACTGGGGGTACATAAAAAGAGCCGCTCACTTTAAGGCCTAGGAGGACAGACACATCATCAAGCGTGACTGTCATCTCTCCAAAGGGCAGATGGAAACTGCTCGTCTCCCGATGCCATCTCTCTACAAAGGCTGACAGTAAGGCTCTGTCAACCATCCTGAAGCTGCAGTATAGCAAGGAGGTTAGGCCGGCCTCCGAGAGATGCTCATTTACATGAGGAGGCGGTGGTACTCTTCCACTCAACCATTTTTGCAACTTCAGGCCGTGAGAGGCCACCTTAAGCGCATCACGATCCTGCACACAAATAAACATCATTGATCATATAAAAAAATAAACATTTGATCAAATAACAACCAGATATATACCTGCCCCTGCCATATCTGATAGGCAACGTGATGCTGATAATCTGTAAGCAACGACCCATCGTAAGGTCCTCCAGGAAGGAGCCTGGTCTCCAACTATACCATGGTCTCCTCGGCTATATCCTCTGGAGCCTCGTATACAAAATGGGGATCCCGGTCGCCAACTACATCCTCGTGACGGCACCGCTAGCAATACACCTCTGACGCCAGAGACAGTCCACAGTCGCCGTTGTTCACGTGAGGCGCACTACCGTGAGTGGAAGCTACTCTCTCCTCTCGACTTAGGCATATCCGAAAGACAAATAAATCAATTATATTCAAATGTAATAAAATAAATTACATGCAAAATTACAATTTCCGGTATACAATTTAATATCTGGAAATTGCAATTCGAGCAGAATGTAAATCGAAATTGCAATTTCCGGTATACAAATTGTATACCGGAAATTGTAATTTCCGGTGCTTTACATTGCATCGGAAATTACAATTTCAGATACAATTTGTATCTGAAATTGCAATTTTGGTGATTTACATTGTCCCGAAATTGCAATTTGATACAATTGTATCTGGAAATTGCAATTTCCGGTGATTTACAATCATAGTTCCGGAAATTGCAATTTCCGGTATACAAATTGTATATCGGAAATTACAATTTCCGGTACAGAAATATAAAAGCACTAGAAATTGCAATTTCCGGTATACAATTTGTATACCGGAAATTGCAATTTCCGGAACTATGATTAAATAACAAAAAAAAAGCGTACCGAAGATTTTCAATTTCCGGTAAACGAGAGCTTTAGTTTGAGGATTTAGAATTTCCGGAAGCGTGAGTGTGAGTGGATCGGGTTGAAGGTTGAGTTTTTGTTAAGTTATTAAGGGGGCATTATGGGAAATTCGCAAATTGTATACCGGAAATTATAATTTCCGGTATATAAATTGTATACCGGAAATTGCAATTTTCGGTAACAAATTTTACACAATGTTACCGGAAATTGCAATTTCCGGTATACAATTTGTATACCGGAAATTACAATTTCCGGTAACATGTTCGGAATTAAAAAAAAAAGAATTTTTGATGATTTTATACGAGGGGTATTTTGGGAAATATGCAAAATGGGGGGTGTACCTACCAGGTGGGGGGTGCATTTAATAATGGCCTTTTCCCATTCATCCATACCTCTTGTACTTGGCACAAAGGCCCAGTTTTTAAACAAAAACTTATCAATTGTCTAGTGATCAGTGAATAGGAAAAGAGGGGGCAGGGGGCTCAAGACAAGAACAAAAACAAAAAATTAAAAATAGAGATAACATCAATTGTCCAGCCACACATCCAGAGAGAAACAGAGAGAACCAAATCAGCAATTGTATCACCCCAAGGCTTTCATTCGGAACAAGGTTTAGAAACAAAATGCAAAGAGGAAATTTTACTGATGTATTAAGGCAGGGAGGAACTGACTCAATATGAATCAGATAAGACTGTCAATGAAAAAAAATCAGAATGTGAGAATCGAACATTAAGAAGCAAAACAAGGGTTGTGAGAGGGAGATATTACCTGAGATGTCCCTGTCTCTTTTCAAACCCACAAAGACGACTACAACGACAAGTTGCATTGTGAGGCACGAGGAAGGTTAGGGGATTGCGCAAATGAAGGGTAGGGTTACGCAAATGGGAGGGGGTTAAGAACTAGGGTTTCAAGAGAGGGAGAGTTGGGAGGGAAGTGTGGCTTGCCAAATTTTTCACGACCCGTGTCTCACTTTTTTTTTTTGTTAACTGTCGCAAGTAGCCATTAAACCGCCTCAAAATGAAAGTAACGAAAGCCCGGACTATTTTTTTTATTTTGACAGCCACATTGACCACGCCGTAATGTGCAAGTAACTAAAGACAGTTGAGAGAATCGCTGTCGTTGTTGGACAGACGGCGGTTTTTGCAGAACCGCCGCAGGTGGCTTTTTTCCTTGTATGAGTCGAAATCTCATATGCATGCTTGATGGTTAGGAGTTTTTGTTTATTAATCGTTAGATTTTTATATTTCCTTTTACATGTACTAATAAATAAATAAATAAATATGTGTTAGTCCATGGCTTGTTCGGACGGGTAGAAGTTGATTTGATTTCCCGAGTTACATGTCGAATACTTGTTAGGTTAAGGCCTAACCATATTGGCTACGTATCTGAATGGTGTAAAGAGCCAAGAGAATAAATAAGAATGAATCACTAATTTAGTCCCTTAAATTGTAGGACGCTATCAACTTAGTCTTTACAATAACCAAATTCCAAAATGATTGTTGAATTTGAAAATTCTTGATCACATTAGTCCCTACAATTCCAGGAACTAAATTGACTGATCCAAAAGCACTAATATGTTCAAAAATTTTCAACTTCAGAAACTATTTTGAAAGATTAATAAGTTCAGGAACTAAATTGATAACTCTTATGATTTCAATGGCTAAATTGACAACATCTACGATTACAGTAAAACAACTTCATTCATTAGATGGATTCACAAGCAATACAACCTGATTAAAACAAATGTGTTGAGGCATTCTCCATCCACATATTAGAGAAACTCTAAGAGTCAAGCCTAACAAGAGATGGGTATCAATACACAAAGATTTTTTAGGAGCCAAGGAGGACGATCAAACCAACGTCTATATACTAACTATCGGCCTAACAAAGTCTTTCGCCCATAGTAAAAAATGATGAAGAAAAGAGAATCAACATTTTTTTCCTATCTAGTTACGGATCAAATCTTTGGCTACTGCAGGTGCTTTTCGATTACAAGTGGTCTCAACGGTGTCCAAATTGATCCCTTGGTTAGAAGACAAGTGATACTTGGAAAGGATGCAAAAATTGGTATTAGCCCCTTGCGGTCATACCCACACCATGTATACCAGAGATACCCATTTCTTTTGGGGCATTCTAGCAAACACCAAAGGTGCAAATTTTCCCCTGAAAAGCTGAAAACCCACTCTACACAAAAAGGGGCTCACAGAGGCACCCACAACAGCAGCAACAAGTTCGAAGTCCAGATTTATACTTGCGTTTGGTGGCTTATGGGAACAACGGTCGAGACTGAGATCCAAAGGTGCAGGAACAACTGCCATTTGCTTCGGACATGAGGGTGGTAGGGGTCTTGAAGTTCCTATCCAATGTGCATATTACTTTGAGGCGATGGCTCAAGTGGTAGATGCTCCACCGTGGTAGAGACCATGACAGTTGAGGTTGAGAGGAAAACAAATGTTGGAGGAAGGAAGACCATGGAGGTTGTTGGTGGGAACATGGAGAGATGAGTTGGCAGAGGAATGAGATTCAAACCTAGTGGAGTGGCAACAGCCCTTATGCCTCGATGGCAAGGGGGCTGAGAAGGGCACCGGCAGAGGTAGCAAAAGCTAAGCCCCAATCTTCGGGGGAGGAGGGAAGCACGAAACTGAAATCGGAGAAACCCGATAGGGGGAGAACCTCCAACAAGGGAGGGAAGGACCACCAAGCCGCAACTGGAGAGGGAAAACCCTAATGTGGCATGCCAATCCATAGGGAGAGAGTGGCATAGGGGCCACCACGGCCACTAACCCTAGCGCCGCAGGGAGACAGCAGAGGGTTTTGCAAACCCTAGCACAGCGGCCCATCAATGCTTTTGTTTTTTTCTCAATAAATAGTCATTACTAAGCTACCTTGCCGGTCAATTGCGTGATTTAGCCACACGAGGTACTTTTCTAAAAATCCATTAAGATCAACATATTCAATTAAAGGACGCAAACATCATCAGCTTTACAACTTAACTAGACACCAGTGCGTAAGAAACATGTAGCTTATAATTTTCTTCTAAAATAATTTGGGATCACAGTCGAAATAAGAAAAAATTGAGATATTTCCTTTATTACCTGAATTTGGGCCCCAAATTGATCCAAAACCTGCGATAGTGACTTTTTTTTTTGGTCTCTGAGCAAACTGCTGAGACAGGCAAAAGTCATTTACTCATTTACATGCAGACACTAAGAAAATGATATATCAGTAAGCTCATTTCCTACCTGTTTTAGAAGAGACAAATCCTAATTGTAGTTTAATCGTGTACACACACAGCAAAATTTTCATCTGTTATCTCATTCCATTTTTCTTTCAAAGCTATACATAAATGTAGTGCATGCATATATTACATACACAATCTCCTCTTACTGATTCATTCAGAAGAGGGTAAATAGGAAAACAACCAAAAGATCTCCAGATAATATTTTTTTTTTTTTCACTGGAGAAAGAAATTAAACATAGATAGATAAAGCAATTATATAGTCACACTTTACTACCTGAGTCTCTTGTTCTCTTCAAATTATCAGTCTATGTTCTTATCCCTCTTTTTCTTTTGTTTTCCCAGGATCAATCAGCAGTCATTGGTTGGGCCATGCAACACCTAAAACGGGCCTTCCGAACAGTTGTCATGATCTCAATCTCTGCTTTCTCAAGCATTGTTACAATTTCAGTAAATGGTGGCCTAACATCAGGGCTGGGATCCCAGCATCTTGTCAAGATATCACGAAGAACAGGTAAGCAGTCATTGGGTATGATTGGGCGGACATTTTTGTTCACAACAGCAAATGCTGCCTGTACTGCTGTCATGTTCTGAAATGGAAGCATTCCAGTTATTAGTTCCCAAAGAACAATCCCAAAGCTATATACATCCACCTTTTGAGTGTAAGGCCTATGCTGGATCATCTCCCTGCAGCAGATCATTAAAGGAATAAAAATAAATAAATAAATAAATAAAAAGCCACATTCAAGTATCATGTCAAAATTTGCATTTTTTAATAATGCAGTGAGACCAATACACAGGTATATGATTAATCATCCACTGGATTTCAGGGGTAGGAGAAACATCAAAAGCATGCTAACTCAGTTATGCAGACATGATTCGATTATTATCTTTTATCTTACGCATCTGGAAAATGTAACACCAAATATATCTCGAGTAATGGCTTCTCAATTAAATGTAGCAATGTTTATATCTCCATAAAGTTATCAAGTACTAGCAAGTTTTGACAGAAAACAGACAGCTAAAAGGGCCTGCTGCTCATAGTTCTGCGGTTCTGTCTTCTGGTCCAGCAGATTCGAAATCCTTTAAAAGTTGTGATGTGTGGTGTCATTCCCAAATTAATCAGAAATCCTGTCTCTGATTATAATCATCAACAGATTAGACCTAGACACAGTCATCAAATATGTTCAGCGAAAGAGATCACCAGCCTTCATATGATATGTTTTGACGGAAGGTTTTAGAGGAAAACGAAAGGGAGAGTTTTTGGATGAAGGAAAAAAGGGAGAATTCATTCATGTATTTTGTTGTGAGTAGTGAGTTCATGCAATCTCCACATACTAGTCACCAAGATGATGCTATTCATATTTTAAGGTATACTAAAAAAAATTATGGGATAAAGGTTTTTTATATAGAGATGAAGTAAACACACACATAATAGGATATTTCGATGCAGATTGGGCCAAATCCCCAATTGGCAAAAGATCCACCTCAAGATATTGCATTTTTGTTGGAGGTAATCATGGAAAAGTAAAGTTTGGGTTTTATGAGTGTTGACATTAATGCGAAATAAATACATATCGTCAGAATTATTGTAAATAGGGTAAATACGTAATTACAGCTATTAGGAAATTTTGCATCTTTATATTTATAACTCTGTGTATATACTATTCTCTGTAGTGTAATTGACACACACGAATTCACTCAAATGTTTTCTCGCTTTCACCTTCTCAACATAGTATCTAAAGCCTAACAAGAAACCCTAATCTGTACTGACCGATGGACCCATTGTCCATCATTGTACATTTTTTGCGGAAATTGTGTTTCCTTTCCGGTTTCTGCCATTGCCGTGTTTCAGTCATTTCCAGCATGCTTCTTCCCTCTCAGGCCGCAGTCTCCAATGTCTGCCACCGTTGAAAACTGTTTTCGGCAAGTTTTCCGACGACGAGGTCACCACCATCCGACCCGTGTTCTCCCAATCTACTAGACCCAAAAGTCTCACGGCCAACAGATCTACCACGCGCCCTCACGCACAGTCGCTTTGGTCTGCAATTTTTGAATCTCTCCGTCATCTCAGCCACACGTGGCTGAGCGTCCGGCCACGTTTCCAACCATTTCACCCAGCGCAGAGTCGCCGGACCAGCCCAGATCTAGTTCCTTCTTTTCTTTGACGTTTCAGGACACAGTCACCCACTTCTTTGCTTGGACAGCCTCTTTTTGGTTTCATTTCTCTCTCTTCTTGGCTGACCCATGGCTGATTCTTCAATTTTTAACTACTACACCACTGCTCCTCTCTCCATTGACAAACTGCATGGCAGTAACTACGATACCTGGGCTTCCGATATCAGGCATTGGCTTTGCAGACAAGACTATGAAGACCACCTCACCACGAAGACTCTGTGCAGGTTGCTAAATACTACTGACATAATCTTACAGGTTTCTGTTATCAAAGAGAAGAAAATACAGGTTTAAGATCCTAACTAAGGAATGGCCTTTAAAATTTGGTTGATCAAAAACCTGATATAGTTAAAAGTCATGCTCACCTCCCAACCCAAATGATCAGTTCTACTTCTTGCAGGAGACAATTCATCTAATCTAACCTGTTTTTCTATATGTTTATACGTCTCAGGCCAAAGGCTAATAATCAATGGATCAAAAAAGAGAATAACTTATTAGTCAGGTAGACAGGAACTTGTCAATGCATCAAATTTCTCAAACTCACACTACTGCAGCATAATCAGTAGCATGAACTGAGGAGAAAATGCAAAACATTAGCTTTGTTACCCAAGCATAGTCCCATCCGCCTCCTGACATCAACAAGAAGGTTGCCTACTCACTCAAAATTAAACTGTTAAAAATCAAAATGACACTTGCAAAGCTAAAACTCTTTTCATTTATATTTCACTCAAATGCCCATTTTGACTTATCTAACTTCTGGTTTGACATGGATTAAAATATTTTTTTTTATTGAAACAAATACATCTAGATATTGGATGCATATGATAGATGACCAATAGGATTTAAGCATTTCTTGAGGATACCAGAAGCTACTGGCAGCTACATATACCCAAAAGTCCAAAACTAACCCAATGATCCCCTGAGCAGGGACGTGCATTTAATAATTTACCAGTCGAAAAGAAAATCCATAATCTACTATCAAATTTTTCACTATCATGATAGAACTCATCAGCCCTCAATGAGAACGTATCCAAGTCAAAAGAAAAACAAAATAATCCAAAAAGACTACATAAATAATAAGTAGAATCAAAGAAGTGAAGAACAACGTTAGCATTTTTAAACTACCATGACAACAAAAAATTAATTGATGACAACTGAAACTAATTATTAGGATTTTGGGTCTAACTCATCTTTACAAAACCGGCTTGTAAGGTGAGGATTGTCTTGGCTTTATAAGCTCTATTTAGGCCTTACCTATAGCCAATGTGGGACTTGGGTTTTTCCCAATACTAATATTACCAACAGAACAAGATAAAGCCAAACCTACATTCTCAATATTTGATGATCATTTACTTTATGCATCATAGTCATTCCTTGACCCTAACCTTTCAGTCAAAACAAAAGAGACAGATTATCCTTCACCTCTTGATGCATAAAAGGTTTAGATACGAAGACAATGTATGAATGTGAGTTAAAAGAACTTGTGTCCCAATAATATTCTGGCAACAAATACTTAGGTAAAACTGAAAACTTGAAACAACAGAAGAAGTATTAACCAGTGCCAACATATAAGTACACACACACATAAACTGTAAGTTAGCATCATTTAAAATTTTAATAATAATCTTTCCTTCATTGAGATATATAGCTTTTGTGAAGACAAAATATCAGAAATCTAAAACCAGAATGAGCATTATAATTAATATCAAAAGTTAAAAAAGTAAAATTAAAGAATCTTACGGAGCCATCCAACGGTATGTTCCGGTCTCAGGTGTCATTCCTTCAGTCTGCACCTCAATCCGAGCAACTCCAAAGTCAGCAATTTTGATTGATTTGTCACCAAAAATCAAAAGATTATCAGATTTCAAGTCCCTGTGGATCAACCCTAGGCCATGAACATATGACATCCCTCTCGAAACATCCAAAGCTTGTTTGACAGCCAATTTAAGAGGGACTGATCGGTTTTGACGCTTCATTAAAAATTGTCGAACTGAACCACCTTTGGCATATTCTGTAACAATGCACCATACCATTGGTTTACGGCACGCACCAATAAAACGGACTATGTTAGGATGCTTTAACGTAGCCAGCATCATGACCTCCTGCTGAAACTGTTGTTCCATCAACTGAGCTTTTGCTGGATCATTTTCAGGCCTCTCCAAGATTTTGATGGCAACATCTTCACTATTGTAAGTACCTCTGTAGAGTTTCCCAAAAGCTCCTTGAGCAAAAGCCTCCCCCATACTAAGATTCCTCAAATCAATTGTCCACTCAAAAAAATTGTCAAGCCCCTCGGTTGGGGAACTACTGTCCATCAGAGCTTGAGCCAAAGCATCACCACTCAAAGCATGTGTGACTCTTCCTTGGTGATTGACACTCTGCGCAATGGTGTAGTTATCATTGGCATGCCTCCACAACCCTTGGTGGTTCAATATACGAGTATGGGAATCATTGGACCCAACACTGCTATTATCAATAGACATTGCAACAGATCCTCCACCATTACTTGTTTGCAAGCTCGCAATGCTGTCAATTGACATATTGGTGCCATCCTCAAGCTTATGGTAAAATCCTTGAGAGAAATTATAATAGTTATCATTATGTTTGTTGAGGTCTATTATTCCAGGGAATTTCGCACCACCTTCCAACATCTTGCACACCAACGAGCAAAGCTTCAAGTCTTGTTATTTCTTCAGCATCAGAATCATAAATTAAACCACCTAGAAAAAAAATCCTGAAACACAAATATACCCAGAAAAGCTTATAGCATTTGAATTTATAAACGTCAGTTACAACAACAAAGGTAACTCCATCAGTCCATCTTTGCATTTAACTATAACCAGTGCAAAATTGTGCGCGTGCATACAAAAAGAATAAAAACCCCAAAGCTTCCAACCACATTTTCTAGATCTATGACAGTAGAAACATAGGAGCATATCTAATCAATATCAATAAATATTAATAAAATCCACGCATTACATCCAAAATAAAGAGATTGTTTTCACAAATCAAAATTAATAGGGGAAAATTAATGTCATGTTTTTGTTCAAAACAGGGAATCAAATGCATGTAACGCAAGCAGGGGGGAAATCAAAGGGAGAAGCAGTTCAACAAACATGCAACACTGTAAAAATAGCAATTACAATAATGAACCCTCAAAGATGAGATTTTAAGAGCATGTCCTTGTGCATATCAATGCATAATAAGACTTCTCTGAGACATAGTTACAAAAAAAGGGGGGAAAAAAGTAAAATTAATGAGATACCATGAGGTCCCCTGGCTACATAGTCCCTAATCCTTATACCCCAATCAAAAATAGCAATTACAATAATGAACCCTCAAAGATGAGATTTTAAGAGCATGTCCTTGTGCATATCAATGCATAATAAGACTTCTCTGAGACATAATTACAAAAAAAAGGGGAAAAAAAAGTAAAATTAATGAGATACCATGAGGTCCCCTGGCTACATAGTTCCTAATCCTTATACCCCAATCAAAATCTAGCAAAACTTGTGTGAATATGCGGAAGAGTGAAACAGAAACAAGATAAAATTGATCTGCAGAATTAAATTTGAAATAAAAAATTATATGTCAAAATTTTTGTTAGCCCTGAAACCAACTTGTTAGTCAAATCACAATCGCATGCTGATGAATAACAGTGATATTACAAAAGAGAAAATATAAAGAAGAAAAGGTGCGGAAATCTGAAAGAACCCTATATTCTGGCAAGCATGATAAGTAATGGTGACACGTACCTGGAGGTGGATGAAGAGTAGTGATGAAGTCGCAGTTGAGGTGACGACTGAGGAGATCAATTGGAGGAATAATAGAATTGAAATGAAGAATTAGATTGAGTTTGAGCTCCTCTCCTCCACTACGAAGGAAGCCGGAGACCAAAGAACAAACGGATGACTTTTATCTCTACGCTCCCTCTTTTTCTTCTTGAACTTGTCTCCCAAGTCCCATCTTTCTTTCTTTTCAGAATTGGTTTCTTAGAAAGTTAGAAGTTTCACACGACCCAATTTGGTCCTTCAATAGTCCGTGATATTTTTGAAATGGGCAAGCTCTAGGGTGAACAAGTGTAGTGGATAGCACTACGGTACACAAGTTTTTAACACCGTCAGATTTATTATACTCACAGATCTTATCATAGATTTGCCACACATTATCACGATCTCTCTTCCTGCTTCCGTTTTCCCTTTTCTCAGGCTGTCGTCGGCGCCCCCTCCTCTTCCCTCTCTACCGTTTAAGGCGGCATCCTCTGGTGGTAGAAGGAGGTAGACCCTTCTCTATCCATCTCCACCAAATCCCAACTTCTCCAAAACTCACTCTCCCAAACGTTGACCCTTCTCTATGCACTTGTCGGACGCCTCAAAGACGCCGCCACCATTGACTGCAACGACGAAGGCGCCTTCTTCATCGAATCTCAAACCCACGCCACTCTCTCCAACATTCTTACCAACCTCGACTTCAACACCCTCGAATGCTTCCTCCCCACCACCAACAAAGAAACCATTACAATGTCAAACGGTTCCATGCTCCTTGTCTACTTCACCTTGTTTGGTTGCGGTTCCACCGCCGTAACCGTATCCCTCACTCACAAGATCGTCGATTTTGCATATTCGTTTTCGACATGTCAAAGCTGGGAGATCTGAAGGGCAGAGTTAAAAGCGCACTCGAAGGTGAAGATGGAGGCGCGGTGTTTCAACAGTCGCGGTGCCTCACAAAGCATCTCACCCGATACTCCGTCGCCCTCTCTCACTTGATTCGTGAAGGGCTTCGATTTCAAGCTAGCGGAGTTTTTGCGATGGAAGTTGTTTATTGGATTCACGATGTCGTTTTTTGTGTGGGTTAGGAAGCCAGGGTGCAGTAGTGGGTTTTACAGCAAGTAGTGGGTTTTACAACAGATGGAAATGTATTCTGGCGTGCTTCGTGGATTGGGGAATGGTGATGATGAGACTGTCGTTTTCGTGTTAGAAATGAAAAATGCATAACGGCGAGGAACATGGCAGAACAACCACCGGCTGGAGGAGGTCTGCAACGGTGTTCACCCATCGTTTGCAAGTATTTGGGATGAAAAGAGCTGGGATTCTGTGTAGGCGGTGCACCGTTACCCACCACACTTGTTCACCATAGAACTTGCCCTTTGAAACGTGAGATACGTTAGTTCCTCCATTAATTTACGTCTAAAAACATCAATTATGGAGGGGGTGACATAGCAGTTAAATATTGAGGTGTGTCGTTAAGTGGTGTTGGCGTGTCATTTAATGACAACGTGTGAAACATTTGAGCCATATTAGTCCCTGAGTAAAAATGTGATAATCAGATTCAAAAGGGGGACAAATCAGTTCCTATACCAATTAGTTCCAAAATAGTCTTTGTTCCTTCAACTTTGTAAATACAACTCGGTTTCATTTTGTTCCAAGAACACTAACATAGTAAATCAATCAAGAGAACCAAAAGGATTAACATTGGAAATTGGTGAATCAGTCAAGAGAAACACATTGCGAAGAAGGTGAATCAATCAAGGTGAGTCCATGTTGCGATTCTTTTGCAATTCTTCTGTGATTTTGTGCGATTCTTAGGGTTTCTATTTTAGTTTTTGTTCAATTTTACAATTCCCTATTTGCAATTCTGTTGTGGCCCCGGTTTGCGACTTGAGGTTTGAGTTTTGAGGTTGTTTTACAATTTCGGTTTGCGGTTTGAGGTTGTTTTACGATTTCACTTTGTGGATCAGGTTTCAATGCGACATTAGTTTGGATTCTCTACACTAATGTGGTCCTGCATGTTCCCCATTTTTGGAATATTGTGGTCCTACATGTTCTAAGTTTCTATTCTATTTTGTGTTAAATAATGTAGTCATGTGGTCCCTTCCATCGTTTGTGGTCCAATGTCTGGTCTCCTTTCCATGGTTAGTGGTCCATCCTTTTTAGTCCTTTGTGGTTCCTTTGTTGGTTCACAAGTGTTTACATGTGTTTTCTTTGTTTATTCCTTTGTTTATTCCTTTATTCTTTTTGTTTATTCCTTTGTCAGCTTAGGTTACAAGTGCTCCAGTAGTTTTATTCCTTTGTTTCATTCTACTAGTTTGTTCCTTTGTTTACTGGTTTACTGTTATTGAATCTATTTTTCTGCTTGATATTGAATTTGTTTTACTGAATCTGTTTAATTGGTTTAACTTGCTATTAAATATGTTTTACTACTTTATAGCTCTCATATTAAATTTGTTTATTACTTTGCTTTTGTAAGACCCCGCCGAGACAGGGCGTCACTCTATCCTGACTCAACAATAACACATTTCCAATTCAATTTCAGAGTACGCAACAGGACACATTGGCTGTGATGCAACATTGCTTCCTAGGCTCTAAGAACTTGATTTTCTTATCCATCTGTTATTTAACATCATATAATAGAAACACACCAGAAAAACAAAGGGGTAAGACATTCATCAATCACTAACAAGCAGGAAAACAGCATAACAGAGCAACTGTTATCATGCACATCAGTATATCACAACAATCATTAACATAATTGTTACCACAGATACACACTCAAACTTTTGAGTCCACGATCACAGACCAGATTATATTAATACGTTATACTGACAATCCTGACTACACGGTCACAAACCACACCATACTCTGATACCATAGACTAACACACGTCACCAACCTTTCAGGCCCATTACCGGCCCTACTGACCCAGACCACTGGACATTTTAGGCTCAATTACCAGCCCTACTGCCCCAAAAATTTTAGGCTCATTACCAGCCCTACTGACCCAGATCACCGCTGATTATTGCGGGCCATTAACGCCCTCCTTCCTAGACCGATCACCAGTCTTAGGGTACCAGAAATGAAACATAAGTTGGTTGTCCCGGTAACATCTCCTAATACGCTACCATCTCTGATTACCGGTTACATCATCTCATACTACCATATCCGATTGCCAGAGTAAGATATCGTCCCGTGCACTAGGACGACATCCCCCATACCGGGAATGGCCAAGATTGTCTACCCGTCAGAAGTGGAGTCCTGGAGCTCGGTCATATACACCTACTCTACACTACTCCGTACCATCGATCATATACATCTCAGGTACACCAACCTCGGGTAAACCGACCCGGCTATTACCACTGACAATTGGATATCGACGGTAATACTTACTATTACAATCTAGGGATTCGCAAATCTCTAACTAGAGGGCAACACCCTTGACTCATACATCGAACCCACATATATCATATACTTCCAGTACATAAATATCAACATGTTAATCAGATTATCAACCATCCTTAATCAACATAAGGATCAACTCTAGTGTCGCTCAGGCAACCTACTACTGACATGTTATCAATCAGCACATCAACAGTCACACAATCATAAAACATCTCAACAATCAACATCCATCCATAGATTTCAATAGATCATTCCTTTGGTTGACAGACCACTGACAACTGTCCTCAGCTATCACAGGTCACAGCCTCTCTCCTGAGGTGTTGCTGTTATCAACCCCTAGTAGAGTTAAGGTCCCCTACACATGCTAACCGTACTACTCTACAACCTATTTTCCCTAGTGATTAAGGTATCTTCCCCCTTACCTGAAACTCCTAGCTTAAGCTCCTAAAGCCTTGACCCTCAACCGCTGCCCTCGCTCCTACCTTAGCTACCTTACTCTTCTCTCAAACCCAAGGAGTTCCTACTAAGAGTTTTCTGATGCACAGGATCCTCACACGAGGCAAGTGCAGAGCATATTTACTCATTAAAGGAAGTTATAGGGAAGAGAAGGAAGTTTGGGACGAGAAATGAAGGAGGAGTGAACGCCTATTTATAGGCTACTTCAGCTCCATCATGACGCGACCAGGACAGACACAAGGTCTGTCGCATCGCGATCTGTGTCACGTGTCACACATCCAACGACTAAAGTCACCAACTTTTCCACTACCATCCATCGCGTCGCGATGGCTTCCTTCAGATTCTCCGTCGCGTCGCGATGGTCAAAGCTCTAAAAGGTTCTAGATCATTCCTTCCATCGCGTCGCGATAACTTCCAGTGCAATCTCGGTCGCATCGCGACCAAACTCAAGGAGGGAGATTCGATTTTCTCTTTCAAGTCGTTTTTTAGGGCATTCTTAGGGTTTTTGAGTCCTTTTCAAGCTTGTTTTACCCCTAATTTAGATTCTAAACACTCGTTTATCACTTAATTACTGATCAAATTATTTTCTAATACTGTTTTGAAAATCAGGATGTCACATTACTACCCTCCTTAAAGAATTTTCGTCTACGAAAATTCAAAGAATGTTATTTTTCCGGAACAGGAATCCTAGTGTCAAACTCTCTACCCAACCTCAACTCAGTTGTCATCCGATGTGGAGACAACTTTGACTCTAGACACGGCCAGTGACTCAACCCTCCCCACAGTCCAGTTAGAACCGAACTGCTCTGATACCACTAATGTAACACCCCGCCGAGATAGGGCGTCACTTTATCCTGACTCAGCAATAATACATTTCCAATTCAATTTCAGAGTACGCAACAGGACACACTGGTCGTGATGCAACATTCCTTCCCAGGCTCTAAGAACTTGATTTTCTTGTCCATCTGTTATTTATCTTCATATAATAGAAACACACCAGAAAAACAAAGGGGTAAGACACTTATCAATCACTAGCAAGCAGGAAAACAACACAGCAGAGCAACTGCTATTATGCACATCAGCATATCACAATAATCATTAACATAACTGTTACCACAGATACACACTCAAACTCTTGAGTACACGATCACAGACCAAACTATACTGATACATTATACTCACAATCCTGACTACAAGGTCACAAACCATACCATACTCTGATACCATAGACTAACACACATCACCAACCTTTCAGGCCCATTACCGGCTCTACTGACCCAGACCACTGGACATTTCAGGCTCAATTACCAGCCCTACTGTCCCAGAGATTTTAGGCTCATTACCAGCCCTACTGACCCAGATCATCGCTGATTATTGCGGGCCATTAACGCCCTCCTCCCTAGACCGATCACCAGTCTTAGGGTACCGAAAATGAGACATGAGTTGGTTGTCCCGGGAACATCTCCTGATATGCTACCATCTCTGATTACCGGTTACAGCATCCCATACTACCATATCCGATTGCCAGAGTAAGGTACCCTCCTATGCACTAGGACGACATCCCCATACTGGGAATGACTAAGATTGTCCACCCGTCAGACGTGAAGTCCTGGAGCTCGGTCATATACACCTACTCCACACTACTCCGTACCATTGATCATATACATCTCAGGTACACCAACCTTAGGTATATCGACCCGGCTATCACCACTGACAACAGGATATCGACGGTAATACTTATTATTACCATCTAGGGATTCGCAAACCTCTAACTAGAGGGCAGCACCCTTGACTTATACATCGGACCCACATATATCATATACTTCCAGTACATAAATATCAGCATGTTAATCAGATTATCAACCATCCTTAATCAACATAAGGATCAATTCTAGTGTCGCTCAGGCGACCTACTACTGACATGTTATCAATCAGCACATCAATAGTCGCACAATCATAAAACAATCATAAAACATCTCAATAATCAACATCCATCCATAGATTTTAATAGATCATTCCTATGGTTAACAGACCTCTGACAACTGTCCTCAGCTATCACAGGTCACAGCCCCTCTCCTGATGTGTTACTGTTATCAACCCATAGTAGGGTTAAGGTCCTCTACACATGCTAACAGTACTACTCTACTACCTATTTTCCCTAGTGATTAAGGCATCTTCCCCTTACCTGGAACTCCTAGCTTAAGCTCCTAAAGCCTTGACCCTCAACTGCTGCCCTCGCTCCTGCCTTAGCTACCTTACTCTTCTCTCAAACCCAAAGAGTTCCTACTAAGAGTTTTCTGATGCACAGGATCCTCACACGAGGCAAGTGCAGAGCATATTTACTCCTTAGAGGAAGTTATAGGGAAGAGAATGAAGTTTGGGACGAGAAATGAGGGAAGGGTGAACACCTATTTATAGGCTACTTCAGCTCCATCGCGCCGCGACCAGGACAGACACAAGGTCTGTCGCGTCGCGATCAATGTCACGTGTCACACATCTAACGATTGAAGTCACCGACTTTTCCACCGCCATCCATCGTCTCGCGATGGCTTCCTTCACATTTTCCGTCGCGTCACGACGGTCAAAGCTCTACAAGGTTCTAGAGCATTCCTTCCATCGCATCGCGATAACTTCCAGTGCAATCTCGTTCTCGTCGCGACCAAACTCAAGGAGGGAGATTCGATTTTCTCTTTCAAGTCGTTTTCTATGGCATTCTTGGAGTTTTTGAGTCCTTTTCAAGCCTGTTTTACCCCTAATTTAGATTTTAAACACTCGTGTATCACTTAATTACTGATTTAATTATTTTCTAATACTGTTTTGAAAATCAAGATGTCATAACTTTCATATTAAGCATGTCTTTATCTATTTTCATTTGCAGATGACAAATTATATTACATTCTTCTATCACACCATAGGTAAATTTGTAAGAGATGAAAATCGGATACTCAGATATGTGGATGGTAAAATAGATAGCATACCTCCTATAGACGTTGATCTAGTAAATTATTTTGACTGGTGGCGTTATCCAAGAACTTGGATTATCATGACTTGAAGGCCATGTATTGGATGCATCCATTGGGATAAGACCACTATGTGGTTACAGTGACATTAATCTTATGTGTGAGGCAGTAATAAAGGCAAGTAGCTCAAATGAATGTAATGTGCGTCTATATTTTGAGCATCTGGTGTTAGGGGTTGAGGATGTTGAAATTGTAGACCCTAATGAGGTTGAAGACACTAATGTAGTTGATGACACTAATGAGGTTGAGGTTTTAGACACTAATCCGGTGTCAATTCATACGAAGGATGATGGTAATGAGCCATTATTGTTCTCTGATGAATATAACAGTTCGAAGGATTCCATGTACAGGCCTTCCAAATTAACTGACAATTGTAACATCCTCAATTTTCTAACCTTGCTTAATGTGTGATTGTGTGTGTATAAGTGTATTTGTGTGAGCCTAGGTGTGTATGGTGGAGTTTGTCAGTGTCTTTGAGCGTTTGACTGTGTGCTCGCTTTTTGTGCCTTTGTGTAAGGGTAAGTATGATACTTGTTAGGTTTTGGGGTTATAAAGAGGTAGAGAAGTGCTTGATGGTGTTTTAGTATTAGTATTAGAAGCCTCATGAAATTTGAGAACAATCGGAGCTAGAATTAGGATTTTGTGTTTTCGTGACCTAGAGTAAGTGCGAGTTTTTGAGCGAGTAATTGGGATTGTAAATCGTTAATTATGAGGTCAATCATGTGTTCTGTGTTTAGAATGATGTTTAAGTGCTAGGATATCAAGTTCTGGGTCGTACGAGAGTCGGAATAGAAGAAATCGAGCGAAAACGGACAAAACAACGCAAAAGCATGTGGGACGCCCTTGAGGCGCTCTTGAGCGCGCTGGAATATGATACACCAGTAGCTCCTAGTCGTCTGTGACACGTGGTGCGGTCCAATCAGGAGATGACATGTGGCGTTCATGCATAGAGCCACGTGGCAGGCATGCATGAGAAGACTTCAGCGTGAAGAGAACCGTCGTGGACCTACGTGAGACGTGCACAAGCATGCGCGAAGCGTGCAGGTTGCAGGGGGTGCGCGGGCTGCACTGGAGCGCACGCGACGCGCGCCCAGCAACCCTTTTTCACCTATCTAAACCCATTTTTCACTGTTAATCAGATTTTTTTTCCACTCTTTCTTCATTCCACGACCTGGACATCAATTATAGGCCAGAGAACACCATTTTTTATCATTCTAAGCTTTGGAGATCCTATCCAAATAATCTCAAGTATCTGTTCATCAATCCGACGGTGCAAATTCGTCTGTTTTTGTTTGGGCTTTCTAAGGCTTATCTCCGATCGAGGTAAAACTTATACCCTCTACTGTAAGTCTCTGATTTTAGTATGTGCATTCTAGTTCTCAAATTGGTTTTAGTTCCTAGCCCTAATCAGACTGTGCTTTGGACCCCGGTTTGATCGAACGGGTACCGAACGAGTTAGGGTTTTGCCGAAACTCCCGAAGAAGATTCTTTGGGCCACAAGATAGAGGCTATAACCTATGTTCTCCATATGTTTTGGCCACTAATTTTTGATCCCCTTGTGGTTTGGATTGTCGCTAATTAACTATTCCTCATATTTTAGGGTTTTGGTGCAAGTGCGGGTACCGAACGTCCGAAAAACCTTGTCAGAAGTTGGATTTGGGTAAGTATGGTTATTGGGCACCTCTGGACAGGGGCTGGCCATGGCCTTTCTCATATTTTTGTAATTCCATAGTTTGCCCTGATTCGAATCTGAGTGCATTTCTGTGTTTCCGGTGAATTATGGATCGTGTGAATGTGCTCGGCAGAATTTTTGGACAACTCATGGTATTTTAATTGTGAGGGATAGAACCTGGACGTGTTAGGGAGAGAGGAGTTTGTGCTTGTGTTTCCATGGTTGAGGCCTTAGGAGTTGGTGGAACGCCGAGTTAACGCTTTGGAATCCAGGTGGGAGTAAGAATACATTTTTACCAGGATTGCTAGTGTAGAATAATATACATTGTATGCATAGGGTACATAAGCCCTACTAGAGGTTGATCTCAGTAACACCTAAGGATATATGTTACGGTTTACGGTATCTGAGGAGCGTGAACCCATCAACCACTATAGGAGCAATATTGTGTGTTCCGGGTCCTGTGTTTGACATACTTAGTGTATAATAGTGAATTTATGTGTTATGTATGATACTAGAAACATGTGTAGAAATATGTGATATGTGCTTATGTGATGAAATGCCAAGTGTGATGCTCTAAGTGTATAGTATGTGATATTAAGTGTTGTCTAGCTGCTAAATGACTAAGTAATTGAGAATAAGACTAATGTGAGCTATAATGTGCATAATGTGAATAGTGAATAAAGTGAATAAAAGTGAATCTAAGTGGATAATGATATGTGAGTGGTGTGAGCTTTTAAAATAAATGTGTTGGTGATATGTCATAGCCATGTGAGGTGCACGAGGTCAGGAGATACTCGAGCACGAGTACGAGGTAACAGTGCAGGTCACATAGACCTTGGGGTGTTTACCATAAGGGCCGGAATAATCCACAAGAGGCTGATAGTTTGGACGCTATTGTGTCGTGGTACCGATATTGTGCCCATTTACCCCGACGAGTGCTGTGAACTTCAAGTCCTTGGTGAACGATCCCGAGTGCACGCCTAGATACCTGACCCTAATTATTCGGGGCTACGGGGATGTGCTCTTATAGGTCACGATGAGCGGGGTATATTGCTTGGACAAATGACTGATACTCCGAGTGGAGACGAGTACAATGTGACATAGGGTTGTAATCTGAGTGGTGAGGAGTACAACAAGTCGGTGTAGTTAGTGGCCACGAGTCTATAATTAGGTAACCACAGTGTGATAAATAACTAGTGTCTAAGTTAGGAATGTGAAACATGGTATATCTGATTACTTGCATGCTGTATACTTTGTATTGCCTTCTACTGCTACTTTCCCATTTTATGGTAATCATGTTGTTTTTATCTCCCTGTACATGTATTTGTGCATATGTGCTACGTGTATGTTAGATACAGGCACCAAGGAGGCAGTTGTTGTTGAGGATGGCGCAGTTCATGCATCCGTTGGTATGGACAAGTCTGAGGATCCCCGTTTGGGGGAATTTTGAGTTGGGCAGTTAAAATAATCATGACTCAAAGAATAGCAATTCCCAGCCACTAATATATTAACCAGTCTCAAAGAGACACATGTACATCAATATTCCCAGAGGGAACAGGTAATGAATGCACCAGATACATGCATATATGAACAGTGTAACAGATGCATGAGAGATGGCAGAGGATAGATGTAAACAAAGGCAGCATGCTCAACAGATGCAACATGATATTAGAGGCAAACATAATCACTTGACGCAATATATTATCAGATTCAATATTATCAGAGGCAGAAATATCAGAGGCAAATTTATATTTAGTTTGAACAATCATTCCTTTATAAGGTGAAAATTCATATTTTCCTTATAAAGTCGATTCTATCTTCAGCAAGGGGTTTTGTAAAGATATCTACCCATTGATGGTCAGTATCTATAAATTTAATTTCAAGAATCCCCTTCTGAACATAGTCTCTTATAAAATGATGTTTAATTTCGATATGTTTAGCTCTTGAATGTCAAATAGGATTTTTAGCAAGACATATAGTAGAGGTATTATTATAGAAGATAGGAATGTTACTCTATTTTATCTGATGATCCTCAAGTTGATACTTCATCCATAGGAGTTGAGAGCTACAGCTTGCTGTAGATATATACTCTGCTTCTGCTATTAAAAGAGTTATTGTACTCTATCTTTTGTTAGACCATGAGATTAGGTTGGCTCCAAGAAATTGATAGCCACCACTTGTGCTTTTCTTTCAACTCTAGCTCCAGCAAAGTCAGCATCACAGAAACCTACTAACTTGTAATCATCTTTTGGTTTACCTTTTTACTTAATTCATCTTTTCTGAGGGCACAGGTAGGATGCATTGGTGTGCTCATGGGTTTGCTCTCTTCTAGCTTGAACTTCTTCAGGAGTTCTTTTACATACTTTGTCTGATAAATATAGATTCTATCTTGACATTGTTTGATTTGAATACCTAGGAAGAACTTCAATTCTCCCATCATACTCATCTCAAACTCATTCCGCATAAGCACAGAGAATTCCTTGCAAAGATATTCATTAGTAGCACCAAAGATAATGGCATCTACATATATCTTTACTAACATGAAATGATTTTTAGATGATTTCCTAAAGAGTGTTATATCCACATGTCCTCTTGCAAAACCATTTGACGTTAAAAATGAACTAAGTCTATCACACCAAGCTCTTGGAGCTTGCTTAAGACCATATAGAGTTTTTTTAAGTTTAAAGACATGCTCTGGAAAAACAACATCTTCAAAACCAGGTGGTTGTTTTACAAATACTTCATCACTTATGAAACCATTTAAAAATGCACTTTTTACATCTATCTGATATAAAGTAATTCCATGATGTGCAGCAAATGATAAGAGAATTCTAATAGCTTCTAATCTAGCTACAAGAGCAAAAGCTTCAGTATAATCTATACCTTCCTCTTGTGAATACCCTTGAGCAACTAAACGTGCTTTGTTTCTTACCACTTTACCATCTTCATCAAGTTTGTTTCTGAAAACCCACTAGGTTCCAATGGCTTGCTTATCCTCTGGTGGAGGTACGAGCTTCCATACATCATTCCTCTGAAATTGATTCACCTCCTCTTGCATAGAAAGTATCCATCCATCGTCTGTTAGAGCTTCATCAATGGTCTTTGGTTCAATCTCTAACATTAGTGCAAGATGAGACTGTTCTCTGTGTTGGAACCTAAACGATTGAGAAGTTTAGACCCTCATTAAATTTGATGATAACAAAGTATTTGCAAGTGAACAATTTATCTGCTGATAAGTCTTGAAGTGTGCAAGTGTTAAAATTACTTGTGATTTATAACTCACTCAAGCAAGAAGAAGAATTTCACAAGAAATTGAATACATTCCATGTGTGTCTTCATCCGGTTCACTCCAGCGTCTTGTCTAAAGCGAGCGTCCAGTAGTGTTATCTTTTGACACGTGGATTAATCAATTGCTGCGAGCGTCCGTCCTACTTTCTGAGCGAGCATCTGGTCTTATTAATGAAGCACGTGATGGTCACATTTATGCTCTTTTACCTCAGCTATTTTTGAACGGAATTCGAATTTGATTTTGTAAGCTCACTTTGTTATATGAGGTATCAAAGGTGACACCTTTAGTATAAGACAAAATTTGTACAAGGCAACTGTGAAAAGCAGATAGTACAAAAACGGTAATATGTACTATTCTGATATTCTCTGGAAAGGAAGAAAAGGACAGCAATTCAAATTACCTCACTCAATGATTTGGAGCTGAAATTACTGCAACGGTAATGCCCTCAAGAACTCTTATAAATACCCCATGGTATTCATTGAAGAAGAGCTAGAAACTACATTCTGAAAGAGCTATTCTCAAGTGAGCAATCAAGTTTCGTGCCAAGTTTCTGGAAACCAAAGAACTGAACTTCAGCGTCTTATATTCTTTCTTTTAGAAAGCTATTTGTTTTTTTAGCTTAATCTTTTCATCCTCTTTGTGAGAGTTATTTGATTGTATTCAAAAATACTTTGTGAAAATTGTATTGCCTAGTTAAGGCTTGATTCCTCAAAGGCTCGAACGTACTGAGTCGTTTTGAGAAGTTAAGAGTATTGTCAAGTTTGTGACAGTAGAATACTCTTAAGGAAATTTGTAATCAGTTGATTATAGTGGAAAATCCTTTAGGAACGAAGGGACTAAACGTAGCTACCAGTTTGGTGGTGAACTAGTATAAATCTTTGTGTCTTAGCTTTACTGCTTTACATTTATTCTTATCTTGCAAAGAAAAACAAGTTTTCATAAACTTTATTTCCAGCGTCTGGTCATACTCCAGCATCCGATAACAAACAGATTTAAAATCAAGTGTTCAAACACAATTCAACCCCGCCTTTTTGTGTTCACATTCAGTTGGTACCAGAGCTCGGTCTGCGGTTGAAAGACTGCTTGATGTTAAGAGAAAAGATCATTATCTTTGTGAGCGAATATCTGCAGAAGGTGGTCACATGAACCGTCCTCCTCTATTTACTGAGAAAAATTTCACTACTGAAAAAATAAGATAAAAGCTTTTTTTGAGATACAACAACTTGAGTTGTGAGATATTGTTGAAAGTGGTTACATTCTTTCGTGCTGTTTGCTAGAAAGAGGCTGAATCAAACCGCCATGTTATTGAATCAATATTTTCGATTTGAGGAGAACCAATGACGTCGCCTTCAGTTTTGTCCCGACGGATGCCAGGTCCCTTTTTCAATTTTTTTGTTTTTTCTTTTGAGATTAATAGTTAGGGTTTTTTTCCGTCTTTCTCAGAGCTCGCCGTTGCCGCCAACCTCACCGCCAGTGATTACCATGGACTGCCGGAACTTGCTGTGATTACCGAAAGTTTTGAGGTTTGTGCAGTGGGTAATTCCGGATTCTGCTTATAACTGCATGCTTCAAATGAGTAAATTCGATTTTCTATTACATTGTTCTGCTCCATGATTACTTTTATTCTTGGTTGTTCATTGATCAGGAACTGGTGGCTTTGTGTTTACTTCCCATATAATCTTTGTTTATAATGGGAAGGTATGCCTCCAAATCCAAAGTGCTCATTATATTTTACTTAGGTGTTTCATCTGTCATGGTATAACTCTCGTTCGCTTCTGCTAAAGCTTCTATTCATTGGTTGCACTTGTGTTATCTATGTGCAAAAACTAATTGATAATTGCAAGTAGGCATAATTATGGTTATTAACCAAGGTGCTTTAGCATTCATAATTATTTCTTAACTCCAGTCTGGAAACTTTAGTTTTTAGTTGAGTCTAACATCTCTGATTGTCAAAGTATTTACCCATTCTGATATCATAATTAAGAAGCTGTCACTTTATGTTGTACAGCTTGCTAATTTGTTATTTGGATTGACGATGGTATGCACTGGAAGTAGATGGTATTGACGGCTTTAGTTTAGATTACACATGAAGAGTAAATGTTTTCTCTGACTCCTGTTTTGATTTTTTTTTCTTTTAGGGTGTTTAGAGTTTAGATGACGAAGTTATAAGTTTAGAGAAGCGGATGCTGATGTTTTGGGTTTGCAAGATGTGAGGTTGAGGAAGAGAATGAGATGAATCCTTTTGTCGGATTTGGCGGCTCTTGGTATGAATTATGTGTTCGGAAATGCTGTCTTGTCCAAGGGGCCTATCAAATCTTTGATCACATTGATTTCAGGTTTCCTCTCTTCCTTCATTTTTAAGTTTTAACTACTATTTTTCCTAACTTTTTAACTCTTTAATTTTCATTTTAATGCTAGAATGATTCATGTTATTTTAGTTTTTACGATGTTGAGAATGAGGTTTAATTTATATCTTTATACAAGTTACTTGAATTCCTTGTTATTAGTTTAATGCATATGACTTTATTGGCCAGTGAAAGCTTCTTAACAAGGTATTGGTACTTAATTGTTGGCACATATAAATTAAATTGGTCAGTGAAAGCTGCTTTTCAATGAGGTCCACATATCTTAATTATTGTGAAAACGAGGACTCTTACAAAGTTGTTACTGTTTTTGGCAAGACACAGGTGACAGTAATTAAGAAGCCAACTTCTTAAGCATTGTGGAAGTGAAAATAGTGAAGTTTGATTGACATTTTTCCCCACATAACTATGTGAATCAATCGCTGATTATAGAAATAAAGGCATACGAAGTTTTTTGGGTTTTAGTGGAAATGGAAGGGACTATAATTTATCCAATGATTTAAGTTAGAAAATGCATCTTATCAGGAAGTGGCATATTAAATAAGACAGGTGAAAGAAGTTAAGGTATACTAAGTCTGATCCCATCAATTTAACTTGTTTACCCTTTTCTTTAAACTTTTTCACCCTTCATGGACTTATCTAAAGATGCAGCATTAGATTTTTCTTTTAAAAATTTCTTTTGGCGTTTCATCTTTCTTGATCAGATTGTTTAGTCCAATAGTTATTGTGCCTGTGGTATGCTTGATGAATGAAATGCCACCCCCCCCCTCCCAAGTCCCCAAATATGACAAGAAAAAAGGGGAAAAAAAAAAGAAAAAGAAAAAAGAGAAAGAAATATTATTGCTTTTTGGCACTTTGGCATATTTAGTAAACACATCTAAATACAGATTTTGGTCACTTTGCATTTTTATATAGCACGACCACATTTGCAAGATCATGATTTGATCTTTCCTTGTGTGTCGATGGGATCAGAGTAAATCAAATTTGAAAAATTGGTTTACATTTGAGTTCTAGTAACCAACTTTGTTGAATATAAAAATTGATGCTCCTTTTGAGTGTTTACTTTCTTGAGATGATACAATAATTTGACTTTTTGTTCCTATATTGATAAGATAGTATATATGCCTTGATATGCTGTAAACTTGATTTTGTTTTGTTTTATTCTGATTAGTTAGATAACAAGCAATTTCTAATTTTATTTGCAAGTTTATGCAACTGGTTTCTGTCCCTCCTGTTGTGGGCATTTGTAAACCGGCATGATTTTACTATAACAATTGTTATATGTCACCGTACTCAATAAATTTTGTATTCTGGGGTGATCTCTTTTAGCTTCCTATTTATATTTTAATGATTTATATATGCTTCGGCCTTCAGCATGAAGAACTTAAAAGAAGCTCATTAGTCGATGGGGATCTTCAGTGGCTCTGTTTTTTGTCTACAAATAGTAAGTCTTCAGTGAAATTAGTAATGCGTTTAATGTCACTCTTCATGGACATGAGTGGAAAAAAATATTGCTTCACTCTTGAACCTTTTCCTTTTCCTTCCAAAAGGAAAATCAGTCATGGCCAAGAACTGCATTATCTATTTGTATAAATCTTCATCCAGTACTTTGGCTGTTTTAAAGAAAGTAAACTTTGATTTGTAGTAGTAACAAGAATTTTTTGACCGGACAATTAAGGTCACCGAATGATTGCCTTAGCAAGTACTCGTTCCTTATTGTTATCTTTATCTGATGTCAAAGAAGTAAGAAGTGGTTGCACAGACATGGTCAGGCGATTAAATTACTCTAGTGCCCCTCCCCTCCTTCTGAACATTTGATACTTGATACTCCTCCTTATTATAATCATGGGTTTGCACCATCTTTGTGATCATGTAATATTTTGAATTCTCTCTCCAGCGCCACTTTTTAGAATAAAAATAATGGTGATTCTAAAAATCTGACTATTAATTGGAATTATGCATTTTTTTAATTTTTTGTAGCTACGAAGATCCTAAATTCCTGAAAGGGGTTACACAACCCTGTCCAGTGATTTGAAGTAAGTATATGTTTTTCCCATCTTTTCATGCTTGTCATTTAGCACCCCAAAGAATGTTTAAAGGAACTTAAAATACTGTTTAGATCATTTTGCAGAGAAAGCAAAGGAAACCATACAAGCAGATGGTAAAGAAGGTCAACAATAGGAAGGTATATGAAATTTAGGACTAGGTGAGTGGCATGGCTTGTAGTGGCTTAAGGAGTGACTGGATGAGTTTGAAGGTGGGATGCAATGATTAGGGAAAAGCAGTCTTGTACTGGGATTAAAGTAGGTGATGAGGTGATGTTGTACTAGTCATGACTTGAAGGCCGCTTGGCCAAGAATATTATACACGGTCTTTTGAATTATATTAGGATTATCAAAGCTAAATTTGGTTCATATGGTTGTAGCTCTTACAAAATAGAGAACAAGGCCTTTTGTACATACATTTAATATTTCTAATAAAATAACCTTTTTCATATTGCCCGTGTTTCATAAGATAATCTAATTGTTGTCCTTCTTTGGTTTCTTTGAATATATGAAACAGATTGTGTTTATATCGTTGCTTATGCCTTTTTTTAAGGTTTTAAAAGTGAACTTGAACTACAAATTTTACTTTATCATCTAAATTTAATAGCAACTGTGAACAGTAACAAACCACTGACATATTTTACTTCAAAACGTTCTTTAAAACATACCAACAACTTCGGTTTTTTGGTGGCAACAGTGCGAAAACGTTGGCATAGCTCACTACAAAATGGTTCTTTAAAACACGATAACGGCTTTCTTGTAACAACGGTGTACAACCATTGAAGTAGCTTACTCTAAAACCGTTCTCTAAAGCATACTAACGACAACGGTTTTCTTGTAGCAACGGTGCACAACCGTTGGTATGACCTACTCCAAAATCGTATTCTAAAGCACACTAAAGACTACGGTTTTTAACTAGTAACAGTTTAAAACCGTTGGTGTTGTGAAATTATGAAACTATTCTCAAAAGTATATCTTAGACTACTGTTTTTCAAAAGCGTTGTCTTTAAATTGAAAAAACTGTTGCCTAAAGAATAGATGACGTCTTAACTTACCACAGTTTGAAAACCATTCTCGTAGCAAAAGACAACGGTTTTTGGGTGTAAGATAACGGTTTTTTGCAGTGGTTGATGACCTAAAATGTTGTAGTGAGTTTGATGACAAGAAGCCTGACACTGCCATGTCAGAGCTAGATGAATTATTTTCAGATTTAAATATTGGTGGTACAACAAACAGTGAGCCTGCATCTTCAGCATCTGGTGGTGACAGTGGCACTGCCATGTCAGAGCTAGATGAATTATTTTCAGATTTAAATATTTGTGGTACAACAAACAGTGAATCTGCATCTTCAGCGTCTGGTGGTGACCAGACACAAGATTCTACTCAAACAGAAGCTGAAACCAGAAAAAGTTGAAGATACAAAACTAATCATCCTAAAGATCGAATCATAGGAGAACCTGGAGATAAAGTAAGAACAAGATCCTCTTTCAAGGAGCATGCAGATCTTGCACTTCTCTCTGAGATGGAACCTAAGACGATTGATCAAGCATTAGAAGATGAATGTTAGATTCTGGCTATGCAAGAAGAGTTGAATCAGTTCCAAAGAAATGATGTTTGGAAGTTAGTCACTCTACTAGAAGATAAACAAGCTATTGGTACTAAATGGGTATTTAGAAATAAGCTTGATGAAGATGGTAAGGTAGTGAGAAACAAAGCAAGATTAGTTGCTCAATGTTACTCACAGGAAGAAGGTATAGATTTTACTGAAACATTTGCACCTGTTGCAAGGTTAGGAGCTATTAGCATTTTATTTTCATTTGCTGCACACCATGAGATAATTCTTTATCAAATGGATGTGAAAAATGCTTTCTTAAATGGTCTTATAACTGAGGAAGTCTATGTGAAACAACCTCCTGGATTTGAAGACATTGAATTTCCTGAACATGTCTTTAAGCTTAAAAAGGCTCTGTATGATCTTAAGCAAGCTCCTAGAGCTTGGTATGATGGACTAAGCTCATTTTTAATGGAAAATGGTTTTACCAGAGGTCAAGTAGACACTACTCTATTTAGAAAAACGTCAAACAAGCATTTTATAGTTGTTCAAATTTATGTTGATGATATCATTTTTGGAGCTACTAATGAAAATCTTTGCAAAAAATTTTCTAAGTTAATGCAGACTGAGTTTGAGATGAGCATGATGGGAGAATTGAAGTTCTTCATTGGGATTCAAATAAAGCAATGCAATGATGGTATTTATATACATCAAAGCAAATATATCAATGAATTGCTCAAGAAATTCAAGATGGTGGATTGCAAGTCGATGTGTACTCCTATGCATCCTACGTGTATTCTTGGCAAAGATGAAACTGGTAAGAAGGTAGATCAGAAAATGTACAGAGGTTTGATTGGATCTCTATTTTATCTTACTGCTTCAAGACCTAATATTATGTTCAGCATCTACCTGTGTGCTAGATTTCAATCTGATCTTAGAGAATCACATTTGAGTGCTGTTAAAAGAATATTTAGATATTTACAAGGATCTACTAATCTTGGTTTGCTTTATAAGAAATCAAAAGATTACAAATTAGTAGGATTCTGTGATGCTGACTTCGCTGGAGACCGAATTGAAAGAAAGAGCACAAGAGGAGGTTGCCAATTCCTTGGAGCAAATCTTATGTCTTGGTCAAGCAAAAGACAAAGCACAATTGTACTCTCAACAGCAGAAGCTGAATACATCTTAGTAGGAAGTTACAGTTCACAACTTTTGTGGATGAAATATCAACTCAAAGACTACTTGATAAAAAAGAGTAACATTGCTATCTTCTGTGATAATACATTTGCAATTTGTCTTACTAAAAATCCAATATTGCATTCTAGAGCAAAGCATATTGAGATTAAACATCACTTCATAAGAGACTATGTTCAGAAGGGTCTTCTTGAAATTAAATTTGTAGACACTGATTATCAGTGGGTTGACATTTTCACAAAACCCTTGCTGAAGATAGATTCAATTTTATAAGAAGAAATTTAAATTTTCATCTTATAGAAGAATGATTAATCTCAATGTCTTGTGAAACGTATCATATTCGACATCTGGTATGACATAAGCATTTACACGTGTACACATATGATATGTCATTGCATAACTCAGCATCCGGTGATTTCTTTGCGTGCATTCGAGCACACACGTGTCACATGCGTGTGAGACTTAAGCGTCTCATCACACCTACTGAGTCATGATTATTTGCGTTTTCAATAAAATCATTTTCCCATATTTTACTTTATTTTGGCAACTACATTTAATGAAAAGGGAAATCTTTATTTTATTTTCTTTGATTTTGTTTTAATTAAATGAAATGTGAAACGTTTTTGAAAAAGCAACTGTACCATCACTTCAAAACTTTTCCACTACTCCACCACTTTCGCACCACTTTGTACTCTGCCTTCTCAGGGAATTTTTTTTTCTTTCTCTCTCTCTTTGTGAGACCTCTATGAAACCCTAAACCTCCATCACCTACTCCTCAACTACTACCATGGCATCTACTAAGGTCGGTCCGAACTATGCTATATACGACACCATGACGGAAGGAAAACTCCTAAATGATAATCGAATTGATTTGGAGACTTTTAAGCTCTACGGTTTTGACTTTGATGAAGGTTTTAAGGCTATGGGGTGGACTAGTTACTTCTTTTGGGATTCTGCTGTCGAAGTT
The DNA here is from genome assembly GCA_037113605.1 of Calophaca sinica. NCBI lineage: Eukaryota > Viridiplantae > Streptophyta > Magnoliopsida > Fabales > Fabaceae > Calophaca > Calophaca sinica. The sequence continues at coordinate 85,206,087 of CM073737.1, forward strand.
TTGGTTACTGCCGTTAAGGAATTTTGGAGAACTATTACTCTGATCAAAGATGGATTAATCGAAGGCCATGTTAAAGGTTTTAATCTAGTGATTTCTGTTAACACTATTGCTGCAGTTACTGATTGTCTAGTTGAAGGAATTATCTTCTATAATTATTGGGAGAATGCCTTCCAGGGAATGAAGAAGGTAAATGAAGCCCTATTTGAGAACTACACTCGGTTAAAAGAATATGGAGAGACTCCTACGACCAAGCATTTGAAGAGTCACTTCAGGGTGCTTCACAAGATTATAGCCAAGAATGTTCTTCTGAAGGTTGAGTCTAGTGACATAGTGAACTACGAACATAAGTTTATTATGAGGACTTACATAGCAGGACAGAAGGTAAACTTGCCTAGATTGATCTTCAACAATCTGGTCAATGCCATTTTAAGTTCGAGGAAGGGAACTGCTGAAAAGAAAAACATCAACAAGACCATTCCTTATGGTGTTCTTCTTACTACAATGATGATTAAGGATGGCATTGCAAGAAAGCTTGGAGCTTTAAAAGGAATAGAAAGGGAAAAATACATTGGTGTAGGCGCTATTGTTCGCCCTGATACTTTTGGAGTTAACAGTTTGGTGAGAATGCATCTCATTACTGGTGAAAGAATCAAACAAATGAAACAGGAGAAACAAGAAGAAGAAACTGTTGCTGCTGTTGGTGAAGGTGTAAAGAAAACCACCAGAAGCTCAGTGTCTGGTGTGAAAAGAACCGGTGCGTCTCCAACAAGGGAGACAAGAAGCAAAAAGCAGAAGGTGCTTCCTGCACCAGAAGGTAGAACTGAACCAGAAGAAGATGAGGACCGGGTCCCCATCAGAAAAATAATGGAGAAGAAGAGAAAGACAGAAACTGAAAAACCTGTTTCAGCATCTAGCCCTAGGAAGCAAGTTCCTCCACCTCCTCTTTCTGTTGTTGCCTCTCAAGGCAAAAGAACGAGATTGATTAGCTTTCTGAAAAGCTTAATCCAAAGATACTGGACTTTAATGTTGATGATTCCATTACTACCTTTGATTCTGATTATGTTATTCCTACTCCACCACTGTCTATTTCATCACCACACTCCACACAACCCACTATATCCAAAACACAAGCCATTACTCATGTCACTCAGCAACCTCCATCCACTGAACCACAAACTTCCCAGAAAACCACAAAACCCAAAACACTTTCATTCCCTCTACCACAACCCTCTACCTCCGCAAACACATTTCTCACTACATACATATCCTTACTCCACTCTCACCCTTTCAACCTACTTTTCAAAATCCCTCCAAACAAACCCAAAACCTACAAAGTCAAAGTGACTTCTCCTCTTCCACTTTCTCTCACTCTCAAACCTACCTCATTCTTTGGTGCCCAAAAATTTGTGTCATCTATAAACAAACCACGGTTTGTCAGAGAAGAAGTGTATCATTCAATCTATGATCACACTTCTCTATGGCACTTGAAGACATTCACTTCAGGGGCTGCAAGATTGGAGATTGCCCCACTCCCTGAAGAGAATGAGAAGCTACATACCTGCTTTGGAGGAAGGTTGAGACCTCTTCCAAACAGAGGAATAATTTCCTTCTCTGTTGATCTTCCTCATCATCTGCCACAACATGAACCTCTCACTTTGGAAGAGTGTGGAAGGTGGATATCAGACGAAGAAGTGGCATTTATGACTCATTGCCTGGAAATGAAAAGGCTTGAGTTAATTCATCAATACAGAGATCCTACCTCAGCATCTGTGAAGATAGGGCCTGATAGGCAAAGGTGGCTCTCTTGGTCAATACCTGAGAAAAGGAAGGAACCAACTCCTGGTAAACTTCCCAAGTCAATTGGTATCAAGGAGTATGAGGAAGCTCCTAGGAAATACAATGTCAAAGCATTTTCTGAGATTCCAGTTAAAAATTTATCTGAAGACCAAGCCAGACAAGTCTACCTGAACAAGCTCAAAAGTGATTCTAGAGGAACTGGCACTTCTGGATGTAGTAATGCAGAGAAAGCAACCATTCCTATAGTTGGCTTTATCAGCAGGGTAATTGATACAAACCTTGCTATTCTCCATTTTGATGACATGTTTATGTGTTCTGTTGTAAGACCCCCAAGTGTTATTAAACTAGAAGAACAATGGACTTCAATCAGCAAACATTTTGATCTTGGATTCAGCTGGAGTAAAATGACAATGTCTTGGAAAGACAAAGCCATTCTACCTCAGTTCAAACTTGTCTCTGAAAATGTAAATGATAAAGAGAATCTGAGAAGGTTGTATTTGGCTGAGAATGAAGGTCTCAACACTTGTGTTGCTGCTTTTGGAGATCTTATCAAAGCAAATTTTGCACCAGCTGCGATTGCTAAGTTTGATGCTATTGTTAATGATCTGTTTAAGCACAGGGAAACTATTTTTCTGAGTATGGTTTACCCTGAGGAAATTGTGCTAAGATGGGAAAGAGACATGGAATTTCAGAAACAGAAGCTGGGAAGACTCATCAAATGGAGTTTACCAAATGATGATGATTTCAGGCTCAGGAAAGAAAGGAAAGGAAAGCAGAGCATCAGAAGCTGGAGTCACAAAGGGCTGTTATTGCTAAACCTGTTCCAGAAGCTGAACCTGCTCCTGCTCCTCCTGCTGCAAATGATGAAGTTGTCATCTTGCCAAGAGCTGAATTTGAAGCTATCATGGCTACTAATCAAAAAGTGAATCAGCTGGAAAATGCTATGAACCTCCTCATGGAGCGGCTCAATCAAATTCTTCTTCCTCCGCCAAACCCTTAAAACATTTTTTATTTCAAATATTTTGTATTATTTTTGTTAACTTGGTACAATTCTCACTTTTGCTATATTGAATGATCTAACCTTTACTTAGTCAAATTTTTGGTACAACTCAAATTATTCGTTTTGACTATGATGTGTTTTACACTCTTTTTTTCTGATGACAAAAGGGGGAGTAAAAGTAAGGTTTGATGAACGTCTGATGAACGCGCTTAAGTATCTCATAACATGCATTATTCATCATACATAACATATTTGTATTGCTCTGTTACTCATTGATATTCATTGTCTGGTGATCTGATACTAGTTGATACTCATTGGTACAAGTCTATTTTTATATTGGTACAAGATCTCAGCATCTGGTCCTCTATGATTTTATCTGTTATTGGTACAATGACCTCAGCATCCGATCTCAAAGATTATTTGAATATATGATCTAATACATGTATGTATTTTTGCGATCATACAATTACTCTGATAATTGAAAATGCTCTTATTTGAAAATATTTAATTATATCTGAGTATGTTGGACTCAGGGGGAGACCCTTGAAATTATTTTTTGAAACTAAATTGTTCATCAACCTTGGATATTTGTCATCATCAAAAAGTGGGAGATTGTTGGAACCTAAACGATTGAGAAGTTTAGACCCTCATTAATTTTGATGATAACAAAGTATTTGCAAATGAACAATTTATCTTCTGATAAGTCTTGAAGTGTGCAGGTGTTAAAATTACTTGTGATTTATAAAATTACTTGTGATTTATAACTCACTCAAGTAAGAAGAAGAATTTCACAAGAAATTGAATACATTCCATGTGTGTCTTCATCCGATTCACTCCAGCATCTTGTCTAAAGCGAGCGTCCGGTAGTGTTATCTTTTGACTCGTGAATTAATCAATTGCTACGAGTGTCCGTCCTACTTTCTGAGCGAGCATCTGGTCTTATTAATGGAGCACATGATGGTCACATTTATGCTCTTTTATCTCAGCTATTTTGGAACGGAATTCGAATTTGATTTTGTGCGCTCACTTTGATGTACGAGGTATCAAAGGTGACACCTTTAGTATAAGACAAAATTCGTACAAGGCAATTGTGAAAAGCAGATAGTACAAAAATGGTAATATGTACTATTCTGATATTCTCTGGAAAGGAAGAAAAGGACATCAATTCAAATTACCTCACTCAATGATTTGGAGCTGAAATTACTGCAACGGTAATGCCCTCAAGGACTCCTATAAATACCCCATGGTATTCATTGAAGAAGGGCTAGAAACTACATTCTGAAAGAGCTATTCTCAAGTGAGCAATCAATTTTCATGCCATGTTTCTGGAAACCAAAGAACTGAACTTCAGCGTCTTATATTTTTTCTTTTAGAAAACTATTTGTTTTTGAGCTTAATCTTTTTATCCTCTCTGTGAGAGTTATTTGATTGTATTCGAAAATACTTTGTGAAAATTGTATTGCCTAGTTAAGACTTGATTCCTCAAAGGCTCGAACGTACTGAGTTGTTTTGAGAAGCTAAGAGTATTATCAAGTTTGTGACAGTAGAATACTCTTAAGAAAATTTGTAATCAGTTGATTGTAGTGGAAAATCCTTCAAGAATGAAGGGACTAGACGTAGCTACCAGTTTGGTGGTGAACTAGTATAAATCTCTGTGTCTCAACTTTACTGCTTTACATTTATTCTTATCTTGCAAAGAAAAATAAGTTTTTATAAACTTTATTTCCAGGGTCTGGTCATACTCCAGCATTCGATAACAAACAGATTTAAAATTAAGTGTTCAAAAGTGTTTTTAACTTAAAGTTTGCGAAAAGTTTTCAACACAATTCAACCCCCTTCTTGTGTTCACGTTCACTCTGAAGGATGATTTGGTTCTGACTCTGTCACTGGGTTTACCAATGATCTGGATCTTTGGGTGATGAGTCTTGAACTTCCAATACCTTCTTAGTTCTGCTTGAGTTTGGTCACCAGACGCAGGATCAGAGGTAGCTTCAGAGTTGTCACGAGACGCATCAGCATCGGCTCCATCATTGATCTGCATATCAGCAAAAAGCTCATCTAGCTCTGACATATCAGTGTCAGGCTTCTTGTCATCAAATCTTGCATGCATTGATTCTTCAACAATCAGAGTTTCTTTGTTGTATACTCTGTAAGCTTTAGAGCGTCCAGAGTATCCTAAAAAGATACCTTTCTGAGCTTTAGAATCAAATTTTCTAAGACTATCCTTTGTATTGAGAACAAAGGAGTCACATCCAAATTGATGAAAATATGAAATGTTGGGTTTTCTTTCTTTCCACAATTCATAAGGAGTCTTATTTAAAATAGGTCTGATATAGATTTTAGGCAAAATAACACTTTATGTCCTTTAAGTTATTTTAAAGTTTCACATTAGTCCTTTAAGTTTTTTTTTGTGTCAATTAGGTCCCATAAGTTATGTTTGAATGACAAAATAAGGCTTTTTTTTTTTTACCATTTTTTCATCTCCTCTCCTATGTGTCACTCCTAAGCCTATGTGGCAGTGCTAAGATGTCAATAAATATAATAAAAAATATTTTATTCATTTACTTTAACTTATTTAATTAAAATACAAAGTAATCAAAAAAATTAAAATAAAAAAAAACTGAACACCGTCTCCAACCTCTCCCTTCATCCCCTCCCCTCGTTCACAGTAGCGCCGTCTCCAACCTCTCCCTCCCTTCATTCCTTCCTTCACTGTTGTCGCTGCCACGACAACCCCAATATCTCTCCACCTCGTGCGACCTCAACATGTGCCATCGAGAAGAAGAGCCAAATGCGACGAGCACCTTACCCATCAACTCCGCCCTCGCGCGACGAACATGGACAACCATTTTCAGATCTGCTTATCGCGATTGAACTGCCATCCTCTGCGAAAGTGAACCGAACTGCCATGGATGACCTTTGAATTCGAACCCCAAATTAAATTCAAATTAGGGTTTTTGTTTGTTTGTTTCTTTCCCCAAATTCAAATTAGGGTTTTTGTTTTCTGAAGCAAATGGGAGTGGTGGTGGTGATGAAGAAAGGAAGGCCATGGGTGGTTCGGAAGGAAGGAAGGATCCAGAAGAGGAAGGAAGGATCCAGAAGAGGGACGAGGGAGAGAGGAAGGATCCAGAATCCGATTTCAGAAATTAGGGAAAGAAGAGGGAGGCGAATCCAGAAGAGGAAGAAAGGATCCAGAAGAGGGACGAGGGAGAGAGGAAGGATCCGAAATCCGGGAAAGAAGAGGGAAATTAGGGTTGAGAGAAAGAGAGGTTGAAGATGAACAGTTTTTTTATTTTTTTATTTTAATTACATAAGTTAAATTAAATGAAAAAAATATTTTTTATTATATTTATTGACACCTCAGCACTGCCACATAGGCTTAGGAGTGACACATAGGAGAGGAGATGGAGGAATGGTAAAAAAAGCCTTATTTTGTCATCCAAACCTAACTTATGGGGCCTAATTGACAAAAAAAAAAATTAAAGGACTAATGTGAAACTTTAAAATAACTTAAAGGACCTAAAGTGTAATTTTGCCTAGATTCTATTTTGAATATAACATGTAGTATTTACCGCTTCTGCCTAAAAGTGCTTTGCAATTTTTGTTTCATGAATCATGGTTCTGGCAATCTCTTGAAGAGATCTATTTTTCATTTGGCTTAATTGCACTTTTCGTCCCCCTATTTTTTCATTTTGGCGAAAATGGTCCCCCAAATTTTTTTTTGGCGAATTAAGTCCTCTTAGAATCCAAATGTTGCAAAAATAGTCCTTCCGTCAAGATTCCATCCAAAAACTAACGGAAGTTGGCAACATGGAAAATAACTGACAGCTGGCTCCCACGTGGCACTGCCAACTAGATGCCATGTAACCAATGAATATTTTAAAATAATTTCAATCTGAAGAAAATATTAAAACTTTTTTTTTCGAAATTAGAAATAAAAAAGAAAGGTCTAGGTTTCTTCTTCTTTTCTCTATCCGCAAAACTTAGGGAGCGATAACACAAAATGACTTTCGACAGGAATGAGCCACGCTTTTGGGCAGGGACGGAACTCCCCAAAAACTACTCTGCAAGGTAACTTTTTCACTTCTTTTCCTTGTTTATTTACGTAGTCAACTATTTTGGGTTTTGAAAAGTTTTGTTTGCATGTGGCATGTGTTCCCTGTGTCATGTCAGTGATGTGTTTGAATTATATATTTGGGAAAGTGGTGTGTGTGGTCCCTAATGACTTTTTTCTTGTCATTAAAGCACTGTTGTGTCTGTGGCCTTGCACTAACGTTGACTTAGTTTTGTAATGATATAGTTATTCTTTGTAACTTAGTATACTGTGTGGTCCTCAGTGCTTTCTTTTTTTACGTCTTTTTCTTTAGGCCAACAGTGATCCAAAAATTAAAATTACGTTTTCACCATGGAGGTATTTGGGTCTACAAGCCGTCAGTGGCTTATTTAAGGGGACAAGTTTTTGAGATGATGGAAGGATGGGATGTGGACCACATATCTGCTATTGAGTTTGCTGAAGTGGTTAAGAGTTTGGGCTATTCCTCCTTTAAAGAGTTGTGCTATAAGCATCCCAAATTGGATATTAGTGTTGGGTTAAGGCCCATAAATTCTGATAAGGATGTTATCCAGTTCTTAGAGGATGTTAAGGGTTATGAGATTGTTGACATTTATGTACAGCATACCATAGACAAACCCGTTGAAGGGAAGCCACTTGGGTGTGATGGTGTTGAGCTTTTAAAGCCACTTGCATCTGCACCACATTGGGATGAGGGTATTGACCAAGTGCAACAAGGTGAGGGAGTGTATTCGGATACTCCCTCAGAATCAGATGATGAGGAGTATGTTGCCAAGGATGATGAAGAGGTGAGTGACTCAGATGTGAGTCTAGATGATAGTGATTTTGATGAAGCTTGGGATTGGACAATCAACTTGCCTCCTGAGACACTTGACCCAGTGTCTAACATAAGTGTAGAAATACCAAATGCAGGAGGAAGTGTTGATGATAGTGTGGGGGGGGTAGCAACTGGTGGTGTTAGAGTTCCAACATCTTCTAAGAATGCCAATCCAACCACTGAAGCTGATTTTTTTGATGAGATGGGAGATTCAGAAGATTTGGATAGCCCACCTTCTAGTGATGAGGAGGATGCACATAGAGAAAGGTATCCCAAGTTCAAGATGCCTCAAGACTCTGGGAAAGTAGTGTTTGAGCTGGGGCTTACCTTCAATACTAGAGATCTTGTGAAGGATGCTGTGAAGGAATATGCACTTAGTGAGAAGAAGAATGTGTGGTTAGCCAAAAATGACAAGAAAAGGGTTGTGGTTAAATGTATGGAGGGGTGTTCATTCTATTTGAGGTTCTCTAAGTCCTCTGACAGTGGTTTCTATCAAGTTGTGACATGTGTAAATACTCACACTTGCCACAGAACTGCCAAGAATAGGCAGGCCAAAACAAAGTGGCTTGCAAGGAAGTTTATGGTGATTTTGAGGCACTCACCACAATTAAAGTGCAATGCCTTAGTTGAGGAAGCAAAGCATAGGTGGGGTGTCCATTTATCCAAATATCAAGCTTATAGGGCTAAGAAAATGGCTTTGGAGATGATTCAAGGGGCAGTGGAAGAACAGTTCAAACACCTTAGGGCTTACTGTGAAGAGTTGAGGAGAAGTAACCCAGGCAGCACTGTCATCATTAAATGTGCAGCTGGAGAGAATGGCCCAGTATTTGAGAGACTCTATGTGTGTCTTCAAGCTTGCAAGAGTGCATTTGTGAATACTTGTAGGCCCTTAATTGGCCTGGATGGATGCTTTTTGAAAGGAGTGTATGGTGGGCAGCTGCTGGCAGCTATTGGTAAGGATGGGAACAACCAAATGTTCCCTATTGCTTTTGCTATTGTAGAATCTGAGACAAAGGACTCATGGACTTGGTTCGTGGAGCTACTAATGCAAGACTTAAACAGTGTGCAGAAGAAAAAATGGTCTTTCATATCAGACCAACAGAAGGTTAGTTTAATATGTTTTTCCATTTTAATATCAAAGTTTGTGTTTTTGTATTCTATGCTAACTAATTGCAAAATTATAGGGCTTGGTTCCTACTTTGGCTGCTAATGGTGATGTGATAGAGCACAGGCTTTGTGTAAAACACTTGTATGGGAATTGGAGGAAGAAATACCCTGGTATAGAGATGAAGGAAGCAATGTGGAAGGCAGCAAGGGCACAAACCATGCCAGAATGGCAGAGGGCAATGGACAATTTAAAGGCAATGAACGAGACTGCTTGGAAGGATATGATGGAGATACCGCCTGGAATGTGGACCAGGGCAGCATTCAGTCCCTATACACTCTGTGACTTGCAAGTAAATAACATGTGCGAGGCATTCAATAGTGCCATTTTAGAGCACCGCGACAAACCAATTATCAATCTTGTGGAAGGCCTTAAGCATTACATGTCTGAAAGAATAGTTAAGCTTAGGGATTTAATGTTGAGGTATAGAGGAACAATTTGTCCCATGATACAACAAAGGTTGGAGAAAAACAAAAGAGAGGCTGATGGATGGACACCTTATTGGTGTGGAGATGTGGCATACTCCTTGTTTCAGGTTATGAAATCTGAAGATAAATATGTGGTGAATTTGGATGCTAGGACTTGTGCTTGTAGGAAATGGGACTTATCTGGTGTCCCATGTGCTCATGCAGTGGCTTGTATGTGGCACAAAACCCTCAAACCAGAGGAATATGTGGATATTGTCTACAGGTATGTCACTACGTTCCTCCACATTTTCTCTTTCACAAATGTGATTATTTTTCCTGTTATTAATCAGTTTTATTGCTTTGCAGCAAGCAAACCTTCTTGTCAACATACTCTCACATAATTCTGCCATGCAATGGTCCAAGACTGTGGCCCATTAGTGATTATGAACCCATACATCCTCCATATATGAGAAGAGCACCTGGAAGACCCAAAAAACAGAGGACAAAGACTAATGATGAGCCAAGAAACCCCTATAAGTTGCCTAGACAATTTAAAACTGTAAAATGCTCTAGGTGTGGAAAGTTGGGTCACAACAAAGCCTCCTGTAAGGGTAAGACTGCAGCAGACAGGGTCATACCCAAGGGAGGGAACAAGGTAGTAGTGATACAGATTTCTTTATATTCTTTGAACCTATATCAGTCACTTACTTGTTTGTATTTGCAGAAAAACAAACAAGTGAAGCAACCAAAAACAACCACGGACTCTAGGAAGAGACCAAAGAAGCAAAAGGTACAAGAGAGCCAAGGAACAAGTTCATCAACTGTCACTAGAATCCAATATGTTGAAGGGACAGTGAGCAATGAGGGTGCAACAAGGGAAGTGACTGCAACACAATGGTCCCAAGCCCCTAACGGAACATGACATGCTATGCAGCTATTTTTTGTAAGCTCTATGGAGCAAAAAGGCCTTGTTTTTTAAAGGTCTTATGAGCACATTTTGGCACTGTTTAGCATTGTAGAGGTTGCTCTATTGGAAACATTTTCATTTTTGTTTTCATTTTTCTAACCTCTTATATATGTTTTGTAAGCTCTACTGAGCATACTGTTTTGGAGAATCTTTCATGTTGGTTATATCTGAACACATTGGCTATTTCTAGTTGCACTTGTTTTATCTTTGGCTAATTAAAGACTAACACAATCTCTCCTTGTCTTGAATGAATATGTCTTTGGTGTGCAACCTTCATGTATGTATCGATCATGTAAAGAAAGGAAGGGATATTGTTGTTTTGGCTGTTAAGTTGGAATTTTGAGAAAGCATTTATATAGAGTATTTAATAAAGGAAGGGATATTGTAGTGGAAGAAAATGTTGTGCAATGTTAACTTGCAGTGGTAAATAATTCGGTTTGGGTTGCGAAATTATGCAGTAAAATTCACAGCAAGAAATCGCAAATAATAAAGAAGAAAGGAAGGGATATTGTAGTTGGTCTAATAAGGTAGTGGCGATCTATTCAGTTAATGTTGTAAGAAAATTGTCAATATACAATTATTGGGTGCCGTCATTAACCAGAACCCTTGACACTTGCTACACATTCTCAAATTGTTGGAAACCAGAACCCCCAACAGAGCCCAAACAAACACCTACACATTCTCTAATTTTGAACTATAGAACCCCAGTATTTTTGCGAAAATTACAAACCAAAGATATCCCTCACATTTTCCCTGTCAATTTGTGTCAGAAATCAAGGAACCACGATGGTGGTCGAAGCTGGGTTTCTGCGTCTCCTAAGCTTTCCATCCATGGTGGCCAGAGCTGGAAGACAATTATAATGGAGGAAGAAGCACAAAAACGAAGACGCGATTGTGCCCCTGCAGGGAAGAAGCTCGAAGACAGTGATAAAGGAGGAAGACGAACGCGATTGTGCCCCAGTGCCGTTTTCGTTATCCAAATAATTACCTTTTTTATTTTAAAAAATAATATTTCAATAAATTATTTTTAAGATGTGGGAGCCAACTGTCACTTATTTTCCACGTCACAAACTTCTGTTAGTTTTTGGATGGAATTTTGACGGAAGGACTATTTTTGCAACATTTGGATTCTAAGAGGACTTAATTTGCCCAAAAAAAAATTGGGGGACCATTTTTGCCAAAATGAAAAACTAGGGGGACAAAAAATGCAATTAAGCCTTTTCATTTCTACAACACCATTTTGTAGTGGTGTCCTAGGAGAAGAAAAATTGTGAGAAATGTCATGTTCTTCACAAAAGTTTTGAAATAGTTCATTTTCAAATTCACCACCATGATCACTTCTAATAGTTGTAATACAACAACTTTTTTCATTTTGCACTTGTTTGCAGAAGACAGAAAACATTTTAAAAGACTCATCCTTGTGTGCAATAAATTTTACCCATGTCCATCTGGTATAGTCATCAATAATAACAAGTCCAGATTTCTTTCCAGACAGAGAGACAGTTCTACTTGGGCCAAATAAATCCAAATGCAAAAGTTCAAGTGGTCTTGAAGTGGAAACAACATTTTTAGATTGAAAAAACCCTTTTTGACAACCTTCACAAAGAACATCAGACTGATACTTGAGATTTGGTAAGCCTTTAACAAGTTCCTTCTTGTTAAGCTTTGATATTAACCTCAAGCTGGCATGACCCAATCTTTTATGCCAAGTCCACTGTTCTTCACCAACTGACAAAAAGCACTTGACGTTTTGATTGGACAACTCAGAAAGTTTGATTTTATAAATATTATTTTTCCTCTTTGCTGTAAAGAAAACAGAGCCAGATTTCTTGTTTTTGACTATACATGCATTATCACTAAAATCAACATCATAACCACTATCACATAATTGACTTATGCTAAGTAGGTTATGCTTAAGGACATCAACAAGTAAAACATTATCAATAGAGGGTAAAAATTTCTCACCAACCCTACCAATACCAATGATTTTACCTTTCTGGTTTCCACCGAAACAAACTATTCCACTTTCTTTATATTGCAGTTTTTGGAACATACGTCTTTCTCTCGTCATGTGTCGTGAGCACCCACTGTCCAAATACTAGGACTGATGTCTTAACTCTGTTGCTAAGCAAATATGAAACTTAGATAATCTTATCCTTAGGTACCTAAAACTTTTTGGGTCCTCTCTTGTTAGTTCTAGAAGAAAACTTGTCCTTCTTGTTTTTCAAAGCATAGCAAGTGCTTCTTATGTGACCATACTTGTTACAGTATGTACACATCAGATTGTCACTATGATCGTTGTCACTATGACCGTACTTGCTACGTGTCACACATTCAGCAAAAAATCTTTGAAATCCCTCTCCATACTTGGAAGAATTACATTCAAGTTTTTCTTCTGTTCTGTCTTAAAGCTTACATTAACCAGACAATGATTTTCAACTTTAAACTTCTCATTCTTTTAATCGAGAGTTAAAAATTCTTTTGATAGTTTTGTAAATTTTCTTTTCAACGCTTTATATTCAATGGAGAGCTTGGAAGACTCATTTAAGAGTTCATCAAAAGCTTTTTGTAAATCAGAGGATGAGTTAGAATTTACCTCTTCTTCCTCTTCTTTACTGTCTGATCCAATGGTAGCCATCAGAGCCATGTTAGCGTGTTCATCATCATCATCATCATCAGAAGATGATGAATCAGAGTCATCCCACATTGCCATGAGACTCTTCTTCTTGCTTTTGAAACCACTTCTCTTTGGTTTCCCTTTATCGAGTAATGGACATTTAGACTTGAAGTTTCCTGACTTCTTGCACTTATAACAGGCTACTTGGCTCTTGTCTTTGTTCTCCTTCTTTTCCCTTGTATCCTTCTTATGGAATTGCTTCTTGAACCTTCCTTTCTTTTTCCACATACGTTGAATCTTTCTTAAGATAAAAGAAAGTTCATTGTCTGTTCCATCACTGCTCTCACCAGAAAATCCTTCGCCTGATTCTTGTTCTGCTTGTAGAGCCTTATAGGAGGAAACTCTATTACTAGATTTCAAAGCTATAGACTTTGATTTCTTGGGAGGTTCTTATTCATTCAGCTCCAGCTCATGAGCTCTCAAGGAACTGAGTAGATCTTCCAGACGCAAGGCATTTAGGTCTTTGGCTTCTTGTATAGTCGTGACCTTAGGTCTCCGTTGCTTGGGCAGGCTTCTCAATATCTTCTTCACATGATCAGCAATAGTGTAGCTCTTATTGAGAACTTTTAGACCATGAACCAATGTTTGAAATCTCCTAAATATTGTTTCAATGTCTTCTCCCTTTTCCATCTTGAAGAGTTTATACTGTCTAATAAGAATGTTAGCTTTTGTTTCTCTCACTTGGGCAGTACCCTCATAGGCCAAGGCCAATGAGTCCCAAATATCCTTAGCAGTAGCATTCTTCCCACACTTCTCATATTCTTTTTCATAAATAGCACAAATAAGGAAATATCTTGCTTTCTGATTCAGTTAATATTCTTTCTTTTGTTCAGTATCCCACTTATCCCTAGGAATGGGAACTTCCTTATCATCAACCGGTTTAGTATATGATTTTTCAATCATATCCCAGAGTTCAAGTTATTGTGACTCAAAAAAGATTTTAACTTTATCTTTCCAGTAGTCATAGTTTGTTCCAGTGAACAAAGAAGGACGGTTAACATGACCACCAGCTTCGTTGCTTACCACAGATAAAGTATAGGATCTTTTCCTCTCACACTAGTTAAGTGCTCAACCAAGAGGCCAAGCTCTGGTACCAATTGAATGTGACAAAAACACAAGAAAGGGGGGTTTGAATTGGGTGTTAGAAATATTTTCAATATACTTGTGATTTTTGAAAACCTTTTTATAAAAAACTCTTAAGTAAAAACAACGTCGAGAAGTAGTAAAGAAAAGAGAATAAATAAGACACAGAGATTTATACTAGTTCACCACCACTTGGTAGCTACATATAGTCCCTTCACCACACTGAAGGATTTTTCCACTATAATCAATTGATTACAAACTCAAGAGTATACTACTGCCAAACAGGCTATACTCTCAACTTCTCAGAACTACTCAGTACGATCAAGCCTCTGAGAAAATATAGCCACTATTGGGCTAAATACAAGCGTATTCAAAAATTGTTTGAAATAGTATAAGCAAGCTCTCACACGAGAGAATATACAATGACAAATTTAAGCATAAAAATAACTTTCTTGAAGAAAGAATAAAACGTTTGAGTGCAGTTCTCTTGGTCTCAGAATACTTGGAATAGTTTCTTGGTTGCTCGCTTGTCTAACCTTCTTCTCTGATTTGAAGATGGTATATATAGTAAGGTACTCAAATAGTGCCGTTGTGACCTAAGCAGGTCCTTCACCAGCAGATAAAAATTTAGATATGCTTTTTGTGGATTTTAGTGCATCGTGTCCTTTTCAACTTTCCATTCCGTACACTGACACAGTTGTCAATAAAAATACCTATCCTTTTGTGATCCTTTTTGAAAATGAGATCCTTTCAGAGTAAGACATATTGAATGATTGTTTCTGTTGACATTCTATTTGGCATTTGATTCCTCATACATTAAAGAGCCATCAATAAGGATCTTTTAATGCTTAAAATAGACTTTAATGCTTCGCTCAGTCTGGTTGGATTCCAGAGGCATCTTCGTACTAGACAATCTTGACAACAGTGATACTCTGTTTACTAGAGCAAGCTTGTACCAAAGTTTACTTTTTTCAGAGCATAGTTTCACTAAGACGTTCAACTACCAGAGCATTCTTACACCAGATCAAGGTTCTATCAGAGTGTAGTCCCAACATAGCTTAGTCTTACCAGAGTATGGTTTACCGGACCATCTCACCAGGGCATTGACTAACAGAGCTTACCCATAAGATGCTAATGTCACTAGCTCTTACAAGACTCTTCATGCCAGATTTATCTCAATAAACCAGAGAGTGAATTGCGCACTGAGCCAAAGCTTTCTGAGAAAGATCCATATGATGAACAGTAGTGATTTCTCGCTAGTTTATGCACACTAAAGAGCACATCAGAGGATAAATTGTTCTATTCATCATTTGTTATCATCAAAAAAATTAGGAGTCATTGTTTCTTAATCCAGTTGATTCCAACATCCCGTTCGAGGTGGATCTTCCGGTACGACCACGATAGCCAAAGGACCTTAACAGTAAATCTGGGATTTGGCGACACATTCTTAGTGGTCATTGCAAACGAAATTGGATTACCTGAACAACTAACTTGTACCCTAATAAAGGGACAACTTTACTCGTAAGGTGGAAAAGTTTGGAAGAAGATGAGATCAGAAGTAGAAGGAGATGTAGAGTAGATAGAGAGGGAGTAGGAAGCATGTTAGTACCTTAGGAAGAATGAGAAACAAGCTAGTGAACCTGGTGTCTGTGTGCTATTAATATGAAATAAATTATGTTTCCAACATTTTTATCGATGTTTAGTGTAAGAACTTATCTCCCATTTTCTCTTTTCATTTCTAGTGAACTGAATGGAGAAAAGACCCTCTTGAGGTCTACGAGGAGGATGAACCTATGGCTAAGGATGAGGGAGTACAAGCTTTGGTTGATCATGGATGTGACACTGCTGCTGGGTAGGATGACTCTTGTTTTTGTCATCCTCGGTTCTATTGTCTTTTGTATTTGTTATGTCTTAAGGCCAGACGAGTCAGCTTTTATTTCCGCTACTATGCTACTCTGATATGTATAAACTTGATTATTATAATAAATAAAATGTTTGCTATATTGTGTGTTAATTCTCCCCCCAATTAATCTATAATAATATGATACTTATTGTTAGCTAATCAATTTAGGACGTCACATTATGGTATCAGACCAATTCGATCTTGATCGGACTGTTCAATGTCATAGGAACATCTGGCTGAGAAACTTAGAAGTCAGGTAGAGAGACCACATTAGGAGTTGTTGTTTATTTCAACCTAGGGGAAACAACAATAACTATACTTCTTATTCATAAGATATAATAACCATATCTTATAAAATAAAGGCTAACGAATTCCTTTTATCAGGAATCTATATATCTTATCAAATAAAGGCTAACAAATTCCTTTTATTAGGAATCTATGGCCACTAGAAAGGGACATGGTAGAACCACTGGAAGGACTACTGAAAGGCCTGAAGAGGAAACTAATGGAAACAAAGAAACCTCTTGTGCTGGAGCAAGAGTAGATTCAACCGAAACGATGAGGACTATGTAGGAACTCGCTACTACAATGTTGTAGCTAACTCGGAAGCATTAAGAGCAGAGGAATAATAGAAGGAATTCGGCAAATGAAGATACCAGAGTGGCTGCATTCCTAAAAGAAAAACCCCCATAATTTGGTGGAGGATATGATCCCGATGGTGTTGATTTCAGGGTTCAAGAGTTAGAGAAGATATTTGATGCTATGCACTGTCGAGAGGATCAGAAGGTGATCTATGTGTCTTTCATGCTAACTAGGGGTGTAGAGTCCTGATGGAGGAATAAATGAAGATTATCGGAGTCAAAAGGAAGGGTGATTACTTGGGAATTATTTAAGGAAAGTTTCTTGGAAAAGTTCTTTCCAAGAATAATTAGAAGGGAGAAAAGGAAGGAATTCGAGAATCTAAAACAAGGTAATATGTCGGTAGGAGAATACGTCGCTAAGTTTGAAGATCTACTGAAGTACTCTGAGTATTATCAGCAGCTTCGAAATGAAGCATTGTTCTGCAGGCATTTCGAGGATGGTTTAAGGGACGAATTACAAAGGTCCACAATACCTTTCAATTTGACCAAATTCCCAGAGATGCTGGAAAAGTGCACTGCACTTGAAAATCATGATGGGAGAAATGAGGCTCAAACTAGGAGCGGAGGACCCATTAGAAATAATCAAGAAAGAAGAGGTAGGGGTGGAAGGATGCAATCAAAACCAAAGTCGTACGACCGTCCCACACAACAAATAGTTGTAGTAGGAAAGGGATAAGGACAACAACATATCAAATGCTACAAGAGTGGAGGAGTACATTATGCCCGGGAGTCAGGTAGAAGGGATAGTGTGCTATCAGTATGGAAAACCACGTCATATGGCAAAAGACTGTAGATCAAGAGGTGTGGCTGGAAAAGCTAAGGCTGGAGGAAGCGGAGCTGGAACTGGAACAAAGTCACATGCAACGAAACAACATGTCACACAAGTTGTATGAAGAGTATTCATGGTGAGAGGAAGAGAGGCTTCTCAGTCTTCTGATCTGATCCAAGGTATGTGCCTAGTCTCTGGAAATCTCTTATTTGTATTATTCGACTCAGGGCCTACACATTCCTTTATATCCTTAGAATGCGTAGAACATTCGAAACTTCCTGTTTCTTTATTACCTTGTAAGCTTGTAATTTCTACTTGATAACTCTTAGAAATAAGAGTTATCTAGCTCATTTAAGCTTGAATTTGCAAATCCAAGTGTGTTTTAAGTGTTTAATATGTGTGTTTTAATTTAGTTTAGGAATATTTGGTTTAAAATGTGCTAGATGCTGTTTTGGCACTTTTAGTGTCATTTGTGTGTGACTTATGTGGGTATTTAAGTGTGCAGGAAAAACAGAAACATGCTGCAGGATATGCTGTAGCATTTGTTGCTGCATCTGGGGATCAATGCAGAAACCAGAAAAATGAAACCAGTTGTGCACACTTGGGTGACGTGTACAGTGTGCAGAACCACGAATTTCAGCAGCAGAAAACGCCAAAAAGGTGGTCCCCATCAGATATTTTGCTTTTTCGAAGTTGGCCTATGTGCTTTTTAGCGATGGACAAGTTTTGGGCCCAAGGAGGGAGCATTTTGTGCACAAAAACCCGAAGGAGGACATAATCTTTACCCTTTTCAACCCTAAATAAGATTGCACACGAAATTCACCCCATTTCCACCTCTACCCTGCCTCTATCTCCATCTTGGTTATCTACTTCCTCCATTCCATCCATCATTTTCCTTCAACTCACCATCTTCCACCATTGTCATCTTCCACCTTCCTTCATCACTCATTTTCCATCATTTTCCACCATTGATGACTGTTATGAAGCTGATTTTCTACATAATGCTCAATGGAGAAGCACCATTGAATTAAGGAGCTTGAGGCAAAGAGGAAGCTACATGCTTAGACAAGCTTTTAGGCTATTCCTCTTCCTTTAGTTTTTTACATTACACGCTCCATTGTTTATTTGGATTTCAGTTTTGTAATGGTTATTACATTTGCATTTCAGTTTGTATTTTCTGGTTTTAGGCTCATCATGAGCTAAACTCCTTAAGTTAGGGAACTATGAATTTGTAAGGATTTGCGGGTCATGATTTTGCTATGGTTATGTTTTAGCTCTTTTAATCAAGTGATATTTTTTGTTTATATATTCTGAGTTAAGATTGATCACTTGGCTTGAATGAAATCTCATTAATATTGGAAGAGTTAGTGAGTGGAAATACTTGGTTAATGTGGGTTAATTTGATTAATTGCGAAATTAATTGAAGTTGGGGTGAATAGGAATATTACTCTAACCCCATAAGGTAGTTGAATCATGCTTATTAGAAGTAAGAGTAACTAATGTGAACTTAGGAATAAGTCTAGCTTGGTGTGTTGGAACCTAAACGATTGAGAAGTTTAGACCCTCATTGATTTTGATGATAACAAAGTAATCCTCAAGAGAACAATTTATCTTCTAACATATCTTTGAGTGTACAGGTATCAAAACTTCATATATATGTACGAAACACTCAAGGAAGGAGAAGGAATTTACAAAAGAATTGAATACAATCCACTAGTGTTAGCATTCGAACTCACTCCAGCGTCTTGCTAACAGCAAGCGTCCAGTAGTGTTACTCTTTGACACGTGGAATACTCAATTGCTGCGAAGGCCCGTCCTCTGCTCGAGCGAAGGCCTGATCACTTTAATGAAGCACATGATGATCACGCTTTTGCTCTTAGCCTCAGACTGCTCGAACTAATTGAATTTGATTTTATGCGCTCATTTTGATGTACGAGGAAGCAAAGGTGACACCTTTAGCATAAGACAAAAATCGTACAAGGCAACTGCAAATTACAGATAATACGAAAACGGTAATGTGTACTATTCTGATATTCTCTGGAAAGGAAGAAAAGGACTACATTTCAAATTACCTCACACAATGGAAAGGAGATATTTTTACTGCAACGGTAATACCCTTGAAGACTCCTATAAATACCCCAAGGTATTCACTGAAGAGAAGTCGAAAAAAACTGTGAAGAAACTTCATTCTGAAAGCAAAATTACTCAAGTGAGCAATCAAGTTTCGTGGCAAGTTTCTAGTCTACACAGAACGGAACTCAACGTCTTATACCCTCTTTGAGAAAGCTATTCTGTTTTGAGCTTAATCTTTTCATCCTCTCTGTGAGAGTTATTTTGATTGTATTCAAAAGTATAATCTCTTTTGTAAACTGGTTTTGGCCTTGTGAAGGCTTTGTTCCTCAAAGGCTCGACTGCACTGAGTCGTTTTGAGAAGTTGAGAGTATTGTCAAGTTTGTGACAGAAGAATACTCTTGAGAAAAATTGTAATCAGTTGATTATAGTGAAAAATCCTTCAGGAACGAAGGGACTAGACGTAGCTACCAGTTGGTGGTGAACTAGTATGAATCTCTGCGTCTCATCCTTTACTGCTTTACATTTATCTTTACCTTGCTCAGTAAAACAAGTTTTCATAAGCTGTTTAATTTCTGCATCCGGTTTAATTCTCTGCATCTAATATACAAACAGTTTTGAAAAACCTGTGTTGAAGTGTTTTTTACGTATAGTTTGCGAAAAGTTTTGAACACAATTCAACCCCCCTTCTTGTGTTCACGTTCAGTTAGTGAACCTCATCTTGAAAGTTGTTGGAAAACACATTACATTTAAATTCTGCACCCAGATGATGTAACAGATGTTGTAGCATTTCTGAACCTGCATAATGAATTACAAAGAAGTAGTGTCCTTAATAAATTTTACCAACTGATTTTACCTCATCATTTTTGGTATTTTACTGTCATTTTTACTGTCTAATTACTGTTTTAATCACCCCTATTAATGTGTTACTTGTTACCTTTTGTTTTCACTGACTAGATTAATTAATTTGGGAATTAATAGAGTTAACCGTGTTCAATTTTCGTGGGAACGATCTTTACTCACTCTTTACTACTTATTTGATTGCGTATACTTGCACATTGCACGCGCAACAAGTTTTTGGCGCCGTTGTCGGGGATTTAAAGTGTTAATTTCTATAAATTTTCATTTGAGCTAGCTTTGTTAGTTTAAGATTTTTACCCTTTGGTGTGTTTGTGTTTAGCAGCACGTACTTCTCTTCACCCACTCATAATGGATAAAGATGTAGTTGCTGCCCAGGCCAACATCATTGGGCTGGCCAATGAAAGGGATCGCTCAGTTCGTGATTATGCCAATTTTTATCCCGTGACCATGAATACGGGCCTTGTGAGGCCCAAAATCACTACCAATCATTTTGAATTCAAGCCTATGATGTTTTTTATACTACAAACCGCGGGTCAATTTAGTGGGTTGCCTCAAGATGATCCTCATTTGCACCTCAAGCAATTTCTGGATGTTGCAAGCAATTTCAAGAACCCAGGCGTTACTGATGATGCCTTTCATTTGAGGTTATTCCCCTACTCCTTGAAGGATCGTGCCAAGGCTTGGCTTAATTCTCTAGAGCCAAATTCAGTGGATTTGTGGAATATGATGGCTGAGAAATTTTTGACAAAGTATTTCCCACCCATCAAGAATGCTAGAATGAGGAATGACATAATCTCTTTTTGACAACTTGATGAGGAACCATTGTTTAAAGCTTGGGAAAGATTTAAAGAACTATTGAGGAAGTGTCCATATCATGGGATACCCATTTGTATTCAGATGGAAACCTTTTATAATGGGTTGATGCCACTCCCAAGATTAATGTTGGATGCATCCTCTGGTGGTGGTTTATTGTGAAAATATTGTAATAAGGCTTATGATTTGATTGAAACTATTACTTCAAATAGTTACCAATGGTCTTCTGCAAGATTGAATTCTGCTAAAAAAATGGTTGGTGTTCATGAATTAAATGATAATGTTGCACTTTCTGCACTTGCAGCTCAGATAGCTTCACTGATTAATATGTTAAAAACATTCACAGCTGTCAGCGCAGTTGCTGCAGTATTTTCTACAGTAAAAACAGAATCAGTCGTTGCAATGCAGAATTTTGCTCATGCAAATTCCATTTCTGGTGTTTATTGTGAAGGAGATCACTTGTGTGATGATTGTCCAAGCAACCCTATCTCGGTAAACTGTGTGGCGAATTACAATGGAGGAAACAATCCAAATTTCTCATGGAATAATCAAGACCAGAGAGGCCCATCCCTACAACTTCAACACCAAGCTCCACCAACCATTCAAGAACCATCACTTGAGGATGTACTTAAAGCCTTCATAGCAGAAACCAAATCCCAATATCTTAGTCAAGGAGTGGCCATAAGGAGTTTGGAGAACCAAGTTGGACAATTAGCAATTACACTAAGTGCTAGGCCATGTGGTTCACTACCTACTACAACTGAAACGCCAAAGCCCATTGGGATGGAGTAATGTCATGTCATACACCTTAGAAATAGGAAGAAAAATTATGTTGCTGCAGAAAAACATGAAAACAGCACTTGCAGAATTTATAAGAGCAAGATTCATGAGGCAGAACATTATTTGGAGAATAGTGAACCAATTTCTGCAGCAATTGCCACTAATTCTGCAACAGAAATGCTACAACAACAGAAATGCTCCATCCAATGTTACTTATTTTGCAGCAGAAAAACTGCAGAAATAGCAGAAAAATTCTGCAAAAATAGCTCCAGGTGCTACAGCTGCAGCATAAACTCTTTTTCCTAGACTTGTTCCCGAGAGACCTTTCCTAGCTACGGGGAGGACCTTGATTGATGTGGAAACAAGTGAATTGACCATGAGGATTAATGATCAAAAAGTGACATTCAATGTCTTTAATTCCTTGAGGTGCCCGAATGAAGTTAGTGAGAAATGCTCTTTTGTGAAGACAATAGATTTGTTGGTGCCTAAGAAACTCTTAAAGTCGCATTTTGTTCTTAATAAAGAGTTGACTCAACTTGAAGGCGATGAGTTATTCAAGGAAGAAAAGAGCATTTTGATGGGAAATGATTCAAAGAATAGCATTGAAAGCAAAAGAGGATCAAACTAGAAGAAATCATCAAGTGGCCTTGGGCAAGGATGAAGGCCACCACCAACCTTGATGATCATTGACAAGGTGAAGGGTCAAGCCTAGCTAAAGACTATAAATTAAGCAGTAATAGGAGGCAGCCAAGTTTTTAGTTTCAGTATTTTTTATCTTTATTTATTTTTCTATAAAAAAAATGAATGAAAAAAATAGAGTGCAGAAGGTGAGAAAGTATGGTGGTGGTGGTCAAGAAAATAAAAGAATAGATAAAAATTGGGGGAGGCCCAAAAGATGAAGGGGAGGCCAAAGTGAAAGAAAATTAATTTTGTGTGAAAAAAATTGTGAGGGGAGGGTCAGTTTACTACTGCAAAGACTTGATACTTCTCCCCAATTTTCCAAGAGGAGGAGTAGCCTACGCTCGGATAGTAATTGAAAAAAATCTTGCCTTCTGGATGTTGCACTGTGACAGGGATGTTATCTCTCCTGCCTCTTTACTGTTTCTATTTTGCGCTTGTTTCGTTGAATGTGTCTGTTTGCTTGTTTTATTGTCATATGTGTAGCATGTTGTTGCATTTTGTTATTTCTGGAGTTGTTGAGTCTATTAGTTGTTTTGTTGTTGTTTTGCGTTGTCTGTTATGACCAACTCCTCTTTCAAACTTTTGGGATGATGCAGTGGGGACACTGCACATTCTAAAGTTTGGGGAGGGGATGGATTTGGTTATGTTTGTGATGTATCTGTACTCAATTAATAAGGCTTTTTGACTGAAGTGAAACCTAATGAGGAATAAATGCATGATGTGTTAGGAACCCTTGAACCTTAGGACGGATGTGATACCCACTCTTTTTGACACATACCCTATACTTGTAAAGGAATTTAGGTAGTTTAGGGAGTGACGTGAAACTGAACACTTGGAATTGACCAACACTTGCTACAAAATTTGAAAAATAAGAGAGGGTGAGCACAAAATAAGTTTGGGGGTGGGCAAAAAGTCTGGTAAATTGCTGCTGAAAGTATGTACCAGTGCACACAGTTACAAAAAAAAAGCCAAAGAAATTTAAAAAAAAAATGGTTATAAGTTGCTTTGTTGAGTGATGTGTTCGAAATAACATATAGTTTAGTGTTAGTTTTTGTATGCATCTTAGTTATTTTAGCCATTTTCGTTCATTTTATTATATGTATTTTGTTTGATTTGAATAATGCACTTGGTGTTGGTCCTTTTGTGCTTAAAGGAAGGTAATTGACCTAGGAAAACAGAGAAAAATCACTTGGACGGACGTTGGGCCAACTCAGAGGCCAAAACACCAAAATTGGGCAAGAAATAAAGAGGCACGACCAGCCCGTGTGGTGAAGCACATCTGTGCTTCGCTGCGTCCAGGTTTCTAACTTTAGCGAGAAACAAAACAAAACACGGCCAGGCCGTGCTGCGGGACAGTCCAGAATCTGAAATTTAGAGTTTTTACTCGTTTTTGGCTTGTCTTTTACCCCTTTCTGACAAATAGTCATTAGAAACACTTGTCTAGGGGGCTGAACCTTGGAGTTTGGAGGCACGGTGGAGGATTGGAATCGATTTCTTCGTCTCTTATCTCTTAATTTTCTAGTTTGGATGTTCTTCTCCATAGATTCTATTATAACTATGATGTTAGAGTAGTTTCCTTTGTTCTAGGATTTGGGGCTATGCCCTTTGATGTCTTTTGGATGATTATTTGATACTCTCTCTATTACTTTGAATGCAATTTGATTTCGTTCTTATTGTTATAATTATTTCTTATGAATTTGATGGCCACTTGTTCATATGCGTTAGATTCCTAGGGATGAACTGAGAAGTGAACCTAGTTATCAGAACTATAAGGACGAAACTTAGAATTAAAATCATGAGAGTAGTTTTTAATCCTTCGAGGATAAAACAAGCTATCACTTTTCTTAACGGGTTTAATTCGATTTCAATTGCCACGAGAGTAGGAGTTGTTTCGTTAAAGCACAATATTTGTATCCTGAGAGGGAACTTTTACTAATTTCGAATAGCTTGCCTTCATTTGAATTGATTGTTAATAAGAGAGTAATCAATTAGGACTCCAGAGCATCATTGTGGTAACCCCGGTCCTAGAAGCTTTTCCATATTATTAAAATCATCAATTGCATTGTTCTCGTTCTCAATTTATTTTATTTCTGTTAAACAACAATCTCTCTTTGCAAATTAATTTAATTAGCATAAAACAATCCCTTTGTGGATTCGATATTTTATTACTTGACGTTAATCCCGTACACTTGCGAAATTTGCGCATCAAGTTTTTGGCACCGTTGCCGGGGACTGCGTCTTATTGCTTTTTAAATTAATTCCTGTTATTTGAAAAAAAATATTGATACTATTTTTGTTTTATTTATTTTTGTTTATTCTTATTGCTTAGATCTTTTTATTTTCTTTCTCCTGTGTAGTTATTTTTTTTCCTTGAATGCGAAGAACTCGAAGCAGTGAAAACATCATTGAAGTCGACCCTGAAATTGAGATGACCCTTCACATATTGAGGAGAGAACAAAGGCAAAGAAAAGCTGAAACAAGGCAACAAGCTGCAACCATGGCCAATGATGATAATAGGCCCCTTAAGAAGTTTGCAGCGCCATCAGCTAGAGGTTTGCAATCGGGGATTGCAAGGCCTGAGATTACAGCCACTCAATTCACCATACCACCGGTCTTATTGTCCATGATAAGACAGAATCAATTCGGTGGTTTTCCTGCTGAGGACCCAACTGAACACATTGAGACCTTCCTGGAGAATTGTGACACCATCAGAATTCAAGGTGCTGAGATAGATGCTATTCGTCTCAGGTTGTTGATGTCCTCTCTAACCGGCAATGTGACACCCCGCCGTCCTATTCATGCTTTATTCTAATAATAAGCCTAACTCGCTCAATTAGCGTTAATAATATTTACGGGGAAACAAAAAAACTGAAGGCATAAATAAAACGACGACGCGTCACGGTGAAGTAACTAGCGTCACGAAAATACATATTTAGGTTTTCTCAAAAGATGGCCTCATCAGTATGGCCTAAGTTATCAGAGTGCAAAAGTAAGCGTAGTGCAAATAGTACAATACAGTCATCCAAAATGTAAACCTGTGAGGCTAAGCTGCGCCTCGACTGAACACACCAAAAACTAAGCAAAACAATAGTACAAAGACTCCTGGCCAAAAGACTGAAGACCACTAGCGAGGTAGATGCCGAGAGTTCCTACTACGGAATCCACTCACCGCAACTCGTAACTCTTCGGGCTGCCTCGAGATTGACAGTATCGCTAGGATCTGCTCCATCAACACCTGCTACATCTTCCTCAACACAATCTAATACAACAGAGATACATATACAGAAAATATACAAACACAGGGAGATAAGAATAACACATCCATCAAAAAAAACGGGTAAAGCATAAGTAGAATGAATGCTAGACAGTTCAAACAAATAATCACATATAAATAAATAGAATCTAATTACCCTCTTCCACTTACCCCATGTCTCTCAATGAATTGTGCGTCATGGCATCTTTTCTTTTACTATTGTCGCTGTACTCCCCTTTTTCCGTTAGGAATACTTAATGGCGAACCCCCTTTCCGTTAGGTTGCCGTCCCCCTTTCCCGATAGGGACTCCCGTCTCCCTTTCCCGATAGAGCACGGGGCGACACTAGCCTAGTCCACGAGGTATGCCCCTTTCCCGATAGGAATCCTCCTCCCGCTTTCCCGTTAGGGACGCCCGCTTTCTCCACTTTCCCGATAGAGAACTGAGTGGATCTAACTCGCTATGCGAGATATCCCCTTTCAGTTAGGGATTCTCTCCACGCCACATTCCGTCAAAAATGGAGTGGTTACTAATGCAATATCATATGCATGCATCCAACACTTCATAATCATATGCCTCACATCATGTTATGCACACATTCCCAAAAATACCCTTTCTATCATATTAATGCATATTAGCGTAAATACTCAGCATATAGCATGTTAAAGCAACGTACACACATATTCCACATAATACACAATTAATCACATTACCCTAAGCATGTTGTCATTCATATAGAGCACATATATCACAATTTACTGATCAAACATATTATCAGACAATCATATAAAATATTCCTAAGTTGGTTGAAGGGTCCGCCACGCCTATCCTTAGATGTGGCACACCGTAACCCTATCCTTAGGTGTTACTGACATCAACCTCTAGTAGGGCTTAGGTCACCCTACACATGTCACACAAACATTTCTACTATACGTAACCTAATGAAAATGCATTCTTTCTCCCACTGAATTTTCCTACGCAAGCTCCTAGGTTCTTGCTCTGTATTTCCTCTGGTTCCTTGTTTTGTGCTGCTTCTACAAGCTTGCTTTTATTTTCTTTAGTCGAATTTGGATGATGGAAAAGGATTAGGGAAGGGTGAAGGAATTTTAATAAATGGAAGGTCTTATTATCTAGACTAAGTATGTGAGGGCAAAATAATAGAAACTTAGGTAGGATATGCTTATTGAGTACAGGAACATGTGTTTCGGTTATGTCTCAATATATAGCAAGGAGATGGACTAACTCAAAGGGAATGAAATACTGACTTTCAATTTATCCCTCCATCCTTGTGTTTAGCGCATAAATAAATAGAAGCAAGTAGGACACTTCCTCCTTTTTTTTGTCAAAACATGCAGCCGAAATTTGGAAGCAAATGGGTATTAATTTATTATGTTGCCTATGGAATTCGCATGTCAGATGGAATTTGCATGTTATGTGAATGGCTTTAAAAAAAAATAAACCAAGCAAGGCCCACGTGAATTGATATGTCTACAACAAAGAATATACTAAGTAAGCAAAATGTGTGGCTGAATGTGTTTTTTTTTTAATTGCCAAGAAGTCCAGCCCTTGGATTGACTATCGCATTATTAGAAGCAAGTGGAAGGTTTATATATATGTTTTTGATTAAAGTAGTGGCCAACACAAGGCTCCACAATTTATTATTGCCACAACTGGACAGTTCAATGGAAACATAAAAAAACACGTAACCATCATATTTCAACAAAGCAAAACGGTGCCCACTTTTACTGTGCCGGCTTTGAAAAAAAAAATGAAAACAAAATGGATGTGCAGCGCATAAATGAAGGAAGTAGGTGGCGTATGTGATTGTCATTTTCTACCTTAAACAATTATAAAACTTTAGTGCCGTGCCTAAATGAAAGAAAATCCCTGCTGCCTAATCTTCTTATTCTAGCGCAACTTTTTTTTTTGACTTCCCACCAATCACATATACCAGCCTATAACAAGGCTGCTACAACAAATCAAAGATGGCGCAGTATTTTTTTTTTGAGAAAAGAAAAAGAGAAAGGCTGCTACTAATATTTTTCAAAGACGGTGCCAACTATGTTTGCATGCGGTGCAATAATAGTTGAAAAGTAATAATCACGTTGACTTTGAAAATGGGAGTAGAATGTGTGCTTCTTCTATGCAATTGTTTTATTAAGAAGAAAGAAAGAAAAAAACAAAACTCTAGAAGCATGTCAGCCACTTCTTTAAGCAATTGCATAGCACATGGTTCCTACTACACACATATAAACTTAGCGATGACTACATGGTTATTACTCATATAAATTCTTGAGCTCCTTTAATAAACATATACTAGCTTTTATTAGAAGAAATAATAATAATAATAATAATAATAATAATAATAATAATAATAATAATAACAACAACACAACAACACTAAGGTAACATTTAAGAAAGATATTCAATTATCAAATTTAGAGAAATATATATCTAAGATCACTTAAGAAGATGACAAAACAATTAGGGAAAGATTATCCTGATTTCCTGAATAAAAATTCTTAACATTAACTCAGCACGTATGAAACACGTTACAGAAAATTGGGTCGTTACATTACCACCCCCCTTAAAAGAGATTTAGTCCCGAAATCACGCACTGAAAATAAATGAGAATGCTGGCGGCGAATCTCATCTTCACGCTCCCAAGTCAAGTCACCGGTCACATCATCCCACGTAACCTTGACTAAAGGAATAGTTTCTGACGAAGTTCTTTCATCCTCCTATCTAAAATCCGTGCAGTAGCAACCGTACTCTAAGTTCTCTTTCAATTGTATTGACTCAGGTTCAAGCACATGTGATGGATCGGAAAATATTTACTGAAGTTGTGAAACATGAAAAACATCATGAAGTCTAGATAGGTTAGGTGGTAAGGCTATATGATAAGCTCTTTGGGCCAATTTTACGAAGAATTTGGAAAGGTCCAATGAATCTAGGGGTTAGCTTTCTAGATTTGATGGCTCGCCAATTCCAGTCTAGGTGTCACTCTCAAGAAAACATGATCTCCTTCCTGGAAATCTAGAGGTCTTCTCTTGTGATTGCTATAACTCCTCCGCCTATCTTGTCTTTGCTTTCATCTTCTCTCCGATCTTCTGACTTGTTCCGTGGTTTCTTGCACTAGTTACGAACCTAAAACTTGAGTATCTCCTGTCTCAAACCAACACAAAGGAGTTCTACACTTCCTTCCATATAATGCCTCAAATGGCGCCATACCTATACTCGAGTGAAAACTATTGTTATAGGTAAATTCTACTAAAGGCAAGAATTCATCCCAACTTCCTACATGCTCCAACACACAAGCTCTTAACAAATCTTCTAGGGATTGGATTGTTCGTTCTGATTGACCATCCGTTTGAGGATGATAAGCTGAACTCAATCTCAACTTGGTCCCTAAAGCTCGTTGCAATTCATTCCGTAATCTAGATGTAAACCTTGGGTCCCTATCCCTGATGATGCTCGAAGGAACACCATGCAACCTCACAATCTCCTTGATATATATCTGAGCCAACCTCTCCAGAGGGTATTTCTCTCCAATCGGAATAAAGTGAGCACTTTTGGTCAACCGATCTATAATCACCCATATTGCATCAAACTTCTTCGGCCCTAGGTAATCCTACGACAAAATCCATTGCTATTCCATCCCACTTCCACACAGAATATCCAATGATTGCAATAATCCCGCTGGCATCTTATGTTCAATCTTTGCCTTACGCACACCAGGCAAGACATGACAAAGTTTGATATATCTTTCTTCATTCCTGGCCACCAAAACATCTTCTTCAAATCCTCATACATCTTAGTAGTACCGGATGAAAACTAAGCTTACTCCTATGAGCTTCTTCCGTAATCATTCTTCGAAGTTCCAAGTCGTGAGGAACACAAACTCGGTCTCCAAATCTCATCACTCCATCCGTCTTGATATTGAATTCAGAAGTTACGCCATCTGTTATTGAACCCTTAACCTTAACCAACTGCTCATCAAGCCCTTGTTTCTCCTTCAACTCTTGCAGAAATTCATTGGTCACAACAATTTGCCCCAAACACATCTTATTCTTATATAGTTGCACTCCTAAGTTCAGGTCTCTGAATTGCTCCACTAACTCCAACTCCTTCACCATCAAGGCTGACACATGTAGAGATTTCCTACTTAAAGCATCAGCTACCACATTAGCTTTTCCTGGGTGATATTGCAACTCGAATTCATAATCCTTAATAAACTCCATCCACCTCCGCTGTCTCATATTCAGCTCCTTCTGGTCAAACAGGTATTTCAGGCTCTTATGATCACTGAATACCGTGAACTTAGCTCCATAAAGATAATGCCTCCAAATCTTCAATGCAAATACTATTGCTGCAAGTTCAAGGCCATGGGTAGGGTAGTTCCTTTCGTGAATCCTTAATTGTCTTGACGCATACGCCACTACCTTTCTTTCTTGCATGAGAACACAACCTAATCCTTGGTACGAGGCATCGCAATACACTTCAAATTCTCCTGAGGGATTGGGTAAAACTAACACAGGGGATGTGGTCAACCGCTTCTTCAATTCTTGGAAACTTTCTTCACATTTATCAGACCACACAAACGGGTTCTCCTTTCTTGTCAACTGGGTCATTGGTAAGGCTATCTTCGAAAATCCTTCAATGAATCTCCTATAGTATCCTGCCAAGCCCAAAAAGCTCCTAATTTCACTTACCGACTTAGGCCTTTCCCACTTGGTCACAGCTTCCACCTTTGAGGGATCTACAGCAATTCCATCCCTGTTGATCACGTGCCCAAGAAATTGCACTTCTTCAAGCCAGAACTCACACTTTGACAGTTTAGCATAAAGTTTCCTGTCCTTTAAAATCTGGAGTACGGTTCTCAGATGCTCCACATGTTCTCCTTCCGTATGCGAATAAATCAGTATGTCGTCAATGAAGACGACTACAAATTTATCTAAGAACGGTCTAAAGATCCGATTCATGTAGTCCATGAACACTGCCGGAGCGTTAGTCACACCAAATGGCATAACCAAATACTCATAATGTCCATATCTAGATCTAAAGGCAGTCTTAGGAATATCTTCTTTCTTGACCCTAATCTGATGATAACCAGATCGAAGGTCAATCTTAGAAAATATCATCGCTCCCTTCAATTGATCCATCAAATCATCAATTCTAGGCAAAGGGTACTTGTTCTTAATCGTTACCCGATTAAGTTGCCTATAATCAATGCACATCCTTGCAGTCCCATCCTTCTTCTTCACAAACAACACCGGCGCTCCCCATGGTGAGACACTAGGTCTAATAAATCCTTTCTTGATTAAATCGTCCAACTGGGATTTCAACTCTGCTAATTCTGCAGGGGACATTCTATAAGGTGCTATGGATATAGGTCGATTAGGGATAAGGTCTATTACAATTTCTATTTCTCGTTCTGGGGGTAATCCTGGAACGTCATCTGGAAACACTTCTGGAAATTCTCTCACTACAGGCAAAGAGTCAATGCTAGGAGTCTCCTTAGCTTCCATTGAAAATAACATCATGTATTTCTGAGAGTTACCGCTAGTGGTAAATTGACTTTCATTGGCAGATACCATACAAGGTTGTTCAGGAAAGGTAAGGGTCTTACGGGAACAATCTAGTAACACATGGTTAGCAATAGTCACCCATTCCTAGGATAACATCTAAATCTTGCATAGGTAAACAAACAAGGTCTACTAGGAAATTCCTATTCTCTATGGTGATTGGACAATTAAGGCAAATAGATGTAGTAGTCAAAGGATCACTAGTAGGAGTAGAAACTACCAGTTTACAAGGTAAAGAAGAAACAGGCAATCTTAAATGATCCACACATGCGAGTGAAATGAAAGAATGTGTAGCCCCAGAGTCAAACAATACGGATAAGAGTTTACCAGAGACTAGGCACATACCTTGTATTAGATCACGCGATTGAGAGGACTCAGCTCCCCTCACAGTAAATACTCTCCCTGAAGCCAAAGGTCTGTCTGCACTAGCTCCTCCTCGTCCTGCTCCACCACGACCTGCACCACCACGTCCTGCACCATTTCCGTTTCCTCTTCCTCCACGTCCACCTGCAGCAGGGCTACCTACAACTCTCTGCCCTCCCCAACAGTCTTTAGCCAAGTGCCCCGTCCTACCACAATCGATAGCATTGCTTTGACTCTCCCCACTAGCGGCCTTTGTACAATCCTTTATCGATGCGGACCTCGCAC
Organism: Calophaca sinica; assembly: GCA_037113605.1. Lineage (NCBI taxonomy): Eukaryota > Viridiplantae > Streptophyta > Magnoliopsida > Fabales > Fabaceae > Calophaca > Calophaca sinica. Next base: position 85,238,075 of record CM073737.1, read on the forward strand.
CTAAAGCATCCACGAGCTCTTACCATAGCTCCCACACCTACAGTAGTATCAGGCTGTGCCGGTCTAGAATAGGGTCCGGCTCTGCCCCGCTGAAACCTACCTCCACCATGCCCACTATTTCCTTTCGATGCACCACCTCTGGCACCGCTACCTCCACTCCTAATGGGACCACCACTCCTCTGTTGATCTCTCTCTTTGTCCATACTTTCAAGCTCCATACTCTGTTCCACCAAATCTGGAAATCGTGTCAACTTCAACGGTGAAATGGTCCTGCGTATCTCATACTTCAGTCCGTCCTGAAACCTTTGACACATCCACAGCTCACTAGGATGTAAGCGGTAGAACTCTGAATACTTCAGTAAAGCCTCAAATCGAGTAGCATAGTCACCTACAGTCATATTACCCTGTTTTAAACTCTCGAACTCCTTTTCCTTCTCCTTGCGGTTCAACCTAGGAAAGAACTTCTCTAGGAAACTCTCTTTAAACAACTCCCAATTCACTGCACTTCCCTGTTCCTCCAGTAACCTCTTCTTACCCCTCCACCACTCTCTCCAACCCAACCCAAATAATAGAACCTAGGGCGTATGAAGGCATGTGACGCCTCAAGCCAAGCCCTAGCGCCTCCAAGCCTCTCTCTCTCAAGTTGATTCACTTGTTCCTTCTCCTTTCTAGCTCCAAACCCTAGCGCCACACAAGCTTGAAGGAGGCATTCCACGTTTTTCTTCTCTTGCATGATTCGATCACCAAGGTTAGGAGCAACTCCATCTTTGTTCTTCATCTGAAATTGGGTAAGTCATGACTCTTCTCCTTCCTATGTTGCGCCTCCTAGAAAATTGTGAGTCTTGGGGATTTCCAACGTTTCTTATAGTTTTATTTTACATTCGTAGCAAACTCACCGTAGGATTGATTGAGTCATCATCATCCCTCTTTCACTAAGGAATTTCGCAAGGACCAAAGGTAAAGGGGAGATTATTGAAATTGGGGATATTTGAGGGAATAGGTGAAGGGTTGTCCTTGAACCCCGTTGTGTGTTAATTAATTGAAAAAATTCTATTTTTCATGTGTATACACGCTGTAACTGTTGCTTGAAAAATCGATGTGGCTGCCATGGTTGTTCATACATGTTATAGGGGTTAGAAGAATTTCTGTTTTGATGCCTAGGAAGTGATTGAATTATTAGAACACCAAATTGATATGTTCGTTAAATTTTAGTGATGAATTTCAATGTTAAATTGTGCACGAGACCTTATAAATGATTAAAATGGACGCTATTTTATGGATTTTGTTAATGGAAAATTTTAGAATAATTTTAACGTACTTCGTTCATATTTTAATTCATATTTTTCTTTGTGGAAATGTTACCGTAACTATTTTGGAATTAGAGAACCGGATTAGAACCTTAAGAATTACTCCTAATTAGTAATAAAGATTTTTCTCCAAGTGTTAGTCTTGATTGTGATGTTCCTAAATATTTAGAATCGAAGAAAAATAGGTGAAAACGTATGTGAAACAATATGTAGCGCTGCTGTTGTTGTTCTGCTGCTGTTGTTATTTTTGTTGCTGTAGCGCTGCTGTTGTTGTTCTGCTGCAGTTCTGTTTCGCTGCTGTTGCTGTTTCTGTTGCAGTTTCTGTTTTCGCTGCAGTTCTGTTTTGCTGCTGTTGCTGTTTCTGTTGCAGTTTCTGTTTTTCGCTGCAGTTCTGTTTTTGTTGCTGTTGCAGTTTTTGTTGTTGTTTTTGTTGCTGTTGCTATCTAAAATCTTGCGAAAATTCTGTTTTAGGTTACTGTTTTTGTCTCTGTTATGTGCTCTGCAGATTTTTAACTACATGATTAAGAAATAATTATGCTTAAGACAAGTCATGGATTTCCTATAATTATTCCTTGATCCGTTTATTATTTTGTGACGATGGTTGTGAAAAGTCCACACTTGTGGCAATGACCTTGAAAGGATAAATGACATTTTGTGCAAGTCACCTAGCTATTAGTAGCCATAATGGGACTTGAGTCATTCCTTGTGAGATGATCCTAGCCATATGGGCCATGATGGATTGTCGATGAAAACATTGAACTATGACGTTCGGAGGAAACCCGACCTTGTGTGTTTGTTTGTCATACAACCCTTGTGACAGGATGGGGGGAAGCACCATTGAAATGAAAGGTGGAGGCCATTATGAGTGAGCCTGCGTGGCAATACCTCGGCCTAGAGGGTGAGAAGCCGAGTTTGTGATCCCTAATAGTTTGAGTGTCGCGCCTTGGACTGGGGACCACTTATCAGACTTAGCTACCCTGACCGTCACCGGACATTATCATCCCTAGTTGAGAGTATGCGGTAATAGAGTAAAACACCCGCGAGGTGATCTTTAATAAACCAAATATGTACTCCTAGGAGACTTCCCAGAGTAGTAGATGGTACCACATGCATAAGAAGTAGTGATGTTAGCATCTGCATTATTTTCTTTTGATAATTATGTGGCTATGAGAAATGATGAAATTTGTCTGCGTGCATTTGTAGATGATATGAGATGTTGTTACTACTTTATGTGAATAATGTTGTTATAGTGTGGTGTGTGTATATATATATATATATATATATATAAATATATTATTTATTTATTCACCTTTTTCTCTCCAAATATCACTTTAACTCGATTTCAACGTACTCACCCCTCTATGGTTGTTTGTCTCTTGTCCTCCTATTTTCAATTGCAGACACTACTAATACCAGGACACGTAGCTAGTGGTGAAGGCCTCTTCTGCAGAATTATTTTATAGTTTTAATTGAACATTTTGATTGAGACGTTGAGTCATTTATGTATTTTGTTCTTGTAGTGTAAGTTGGGCTAAGTCAAGCTCCGAGGCTATGCGACACAGGTTTTCTTTTATTTGGGGGTTCGTATATCGCTTGATTTTATTTTTATTTCACAAGTTCAAATAAGATTTCTTAGAGAAGTACTTACTATGCTTGTTGTTACTAAATATTTGCAAACTGAATGATGTCTGAAATTGAATTACTCATCGAGTTATCCGTTGATCCTTTTTATATTTGATTTTCTTATTTTTTTTTATTTTACGATTTTGAAAGCGGGGATTAGAGTGTCACATTTAGTGGTATCGAGCGATTCGGTCTTCTGGATTTGTGTATGTGTCTATTATGTTTCTCTGTGTGAACTCGTGTTTTGTGCGTCAATGTTTGATTTATTTATTTATTTATTTATTGATTTAGTTATGGGTTGGCGTTGCTTGTTGCATCCAATTTGGTTACGATTGGTGCGAGGAGTAATGGCGGGTAGGAATGATAGAGCTTTAGCGGATGCACTCGTTGCCATGGCTCAGCCGTACATAAGGAATTGAGAATAGGAATGCTAATGTGAGCCAGCTGAATTTAGAGGATTGGAGCAATTCCAAAAGAATGACCCACCTACCTTTAGGGGTGGACATGATCCCGATGGTGCCCGTAATCGGATACGAGAGATGGAGAAGATCTTCCGTGCTATGGCGTGTGCGGATGCTCAAAAGGTGACTTTGGTACCTTTAAGCTTCTTTGAAGACGAATCTTGGTGGGAGAGTAACCGCCACGTGTGGAAGCTGCACCGGAGGAGTCACTGGGAAGCCTTCAAAGAGATTTTCTTGGAGAAGTACTTTCTCGAGGATATCCGTGCGGAAGGAAGCTGAATTTCTAGAATTGAAGCGAGGGTAATATGTCGATGGTGAGTATATCACTAAGTTTGAAGAGTTGTCTGTGTACTATCACCCATATGTGGGAGAAGCGGAGAAACGTTCAAGTGTGTGAAATTCATCAATGGATTGCGACACAAGTCAAGCTAGCCATTAACTACCGGAAGAATTCGACAGTTCCTGAATTGATCCACAATTTGTAGAATGTGGGATGAGGACAACAAAGCTAAGGTAGCACACTACAAGTCGGTTGGCTCCCGGAAGGATAAGAAGAAAGACAAGAGAGACTTCCAGAATCGGGAAAGCCATACCCAACTCCGAATGGACGGTTTGGACATAACCGTAATGGTAACCGCAATCAATCTTTCCACAAACCAGCGGCACAAATGTTTGGCAGAGGTGGAGGAGGCCGCCCGACCCTCTGCGTTGCATGAAGTGTGGCAAATGCGGACATGCCTACCGAGATTGTTACGAAAAGCAAATGATCTGTTTCAACCGTGGAAGGCCAGGACATATCGGAAGGAGTGCCGAATCGAAGAAAGAACCAAGCGGGAATGGAGGCGAATTCCCAACCCAACCGACCTAAGCCAACAGGGCCAGTCTTTGCTCTCAACGTGGCTGAAGCGCGGCGTCGGACAACCTTATCCAAGGTACGTGCTTCATACATGGATCTCCTTTAGTGGTACTTTTCGACTCGGGTGCTACGCACTCCTTTGTGTCCGATGAATGTGTGAAAAATTTGAATTTGCCTGCTTTCACCCCTACCCTGGTGAACTTGAGGTTGAGACTCAAAGAAATGGTAAAGTCAGAACTTCTTTTGCTTGTCTAGAATGCCCTTTGTCCATAGGTGATAAGGAATTTGTGGTTGATTTGGTTTGTTTGCCTTTGAGTCAACTTGATGTAATTCGTGGCATGAATTGGTTAGCTACTAATCAAGTCATCTTAAATTGTTTTGAAAAGACTGTTTGTATTCACGATCTGATTGAACCCAGAGATCATCGACTCTTACCGGCCAACCAAGTACATGCATGTTTGAAACAAAATGCCCAAGTTTACATGATGATAGCCTCTCTAAAAGTCGAAGACCAAGTCAGGATAGATGGTATGCCTATAGTGAGTGAGTATTAGATGTGTTTGAAGAAGTACAAGGATTGCCTCCAGAGAGAGACCGAATTTACCATAGACTTAGTGCAGTGCGGGACCCATATCTATAGCTCCTTATAGGATGTCTCCGCGGAACTAGTTGAGCTTAAGAAACAGTTGGAGGAGCGCTAGAGAAACAATTCGTGGTAGAGTGTATCCTTAGGGGTGCACGGTGTTGTTAGTCAAGAAAAAGGATGGGAGTATGAGGTTGTGCGTAGATTACCGCCAATTGAACAAGGTAACTATTAAGAACAAGTATCCCTTGCCTAGGATAGATGATCCGATGGACCACTAATTGGAGCCTGTGTGTTTTCTAAGATAGACCTTAGGTCAGTTATCCCCAAATCAGGTGAAGTCCGAGGACATCCCAAAGACTGCATTGAGAACTCAGATTATGGGCACTACGAGTACCTAGTTATGCCATTCGGTGTAACCAATGCTCTGCCGTGTTCATGGACTACATGAACCGAGTCTTCCACCCATACCTTGATAAGTTTGTAGTGGTCTTCATAGATGATATCTTAGTGTACTCTAAGAGTAGGGAAGAACATGTGGAACACTTGAGGATAGTATTACTGAGACCCTTAGGGAGAAGCGACTTTATGCCAAGCTTTCTAAGTGTGAGTTTTGGTTGGAGGAAGTGAGTTTCCTAGGACATGTGATCTCAAAAGGGGGAATAGCGATGGGCAGTCTAAGGTAGAAAGCGGTCTTTGAAGTGGGAATCACCTAAATCGGTGGTGAGATTAGGAGTTTCTTAGGCCTGGCAGGATACTACAGTAGATTCATAGAGGATTCTCTAAGTTAGCCTTGCCTTTGACAATGTTGACCAGAAAGGAAAAGCTTTTGTGTGGGATGCTCGGTGTGAAAATGGATTTCAAGAGTTAAAGAGGAGATTGACTTACGCTTTTAGTACTACCTAATCCAAGTGAACCTTTTGAAGTGTATTGTGATGCATCTAAGTTAGGACTCGGAGGTGTGCTTATGCAGAATAGGCAGGTAGTGGCCTATGCCTCTAAGCGATTGAAAACCCATGAAAGGAATTACCCCACTCATGATTTAGAGTTAGCCGTTGTGGTGTTTGTGTTGAAAATATGGAGACATTACTTGTATGGTTCTAGGTTTGAAGTGTTTAGTGACCATAAGAGCCTTAAGTATCTTTTTGACCAGAAAGAATTGAATATGAGACAGCGAAGGTGGATAGAGTTTCTTAAGGATTATGATTTTGGGCTTAACTATCACCCCGGCAAAGCCAATGTAGTGGCGATGCTTTGAGTAGGAAACCCTACATCTTTCCGCTATGATGGTTAGAGAGATGAGTTTGATCGAAGAGTTTAGGGATCTGAGCTTAGTTTGTGAGGTCACTTCTAAGAGTGTGCGACTAGGAATGTTGAAAGTCACTAGTGGATTACTGGAGCAGATTAGGGAAGGTTAGAAGACCGATCAACATCTTTCGGACCAGAAGGAGCTTATCGCTCAAGGTAGGGATATAGGTTTTAGTGAAGGGAATGATGGGATTTTGAGGTTTCGAGGTAGGGTTTGTGTACCTAATGTTCCTGAGCTTAAGAGAATGATTTTAGAGGAAGGGCACAAGAGTAGTCTAAGTGTTCACCCCGGAGCAACTAAGATGTACCAAGACCTTAAGAAAATTTTCTGGTGGCCTGGAATGAAAAAGGAGGTAGCAGAATTTGTCTACGCCTGCCTGACTTGTCAGAAGGCCAAGATAGAACACCAAAAACCATCTGGATTCTTACAACCCTTGAGTATTCCTGTATGGAAATGGGACAGTATAGCAATGGACTTCGTATCAGGACTCCCTAGGACTCCCGCAGGAGTAGATGCCATCTGGGTTGTTGTGGACAGATTGACAAAGTCTGCACATTTCATCCCTGTGAATATGGAATACCCTTTAGAGAAGCTGACCAGGTTGTACATTAGGGAGATAGTGAGGTTGCATGGCGTACCTTCTAGTATTGTGTCTGACAGAGACCCCAGGTTTACCTCTAGATTTTGGGGAAGCTTACATGAGGCTTTAGGAACCAAGCTCAAGATGAGCTCTGCTTATCACCCTCAGACTGATGGTCAGTCTGAGCGAACCATCCAATCATTAGAGGACTTGTTAAGAGCTTGTGTCTTAGAACAAACCGGTAGTTGGGATACCTTCTTACCTCTTGTTGAGTTTACCTACAACAATAGCTATCATTCCAGTATTGGGATGGCACCCTATGAAGCCTTGTATGGCAGGAAGTGTAGGACTCCCTTGTGTTGGTATGAGACCGGTGAGAACCTTGTGTTGGGCCCTGAAATAGTTCAGCAAACCACTGAAAAGGTCAAAATGATTCAGGACAAGATGAGGGCCACTCAGAGTAGGCAGAAGAGCTATCATGACAAACGAAGAAAGGATTTGAGATTTGAAGAGGGCGATCATGTATTCTTGAGAGTCACTCCCAAGACTGGGGTTGGCCGGGTAATGAAGTCGAAGAAACTTACTCCTCGTTTTATTGGCCCCTACCAAATTTTGAAAAAGGTTGGGGAAGTTGCCTACCAGATTGCCTTACCACCTTTCCTTTCAAACCTTCATAATGTCTTCCATGTGTCGCAACTCCGTAAATATGTCCATGATCCTACTCATATAATTGAACTTGATGAAGTACCATTGAAAGAGAATCTTACCTATGAGGTACTACCAAGGAGGATTGAGGACCGACAGTCAAGCAATTGAGAGGAAGGAGGTTCCATCGGTCAAGGTTATTTGGGGAGGAGGCAATGAGGAGAGTGCTACTTGGGAACTCGAAAGTCTGATGCAAGCCTCTTATCCACACTTGTTTGACCACGGTAAGTTTCGGGGACGAAACTTTTTGTAAGGAGGGGAGGATGTAACGACCCTCATTTTTTTTTATTATAATTTTTGTGGCAGTTATTTTAATTGATTTCATTATATGTTTGTGCATGAAAAGAGACTTTTAATTTAATTAAATGATTTTTTTGAGAGTTGTTAATAAAAATAAAGGGGAGGGCGTATAATGCCTTGGGCTAGCATCTTATATGCATAGTTATTTTCCTTTCCACCTACCTAGTGGGCCAACACCCATGGACTCTCTCCAACCCAACCCAAATAATAGAACCTAGGGCGTATGAAGGCATGTGACGCCTCAAGCCAAGCCCTAGCGCCTCCAAGCCTCTCTCTCTCAAGTTGATTCACTTGTTCCTTCTCCTTTCTAGCTCCAAACCCTAGCGCCACACAAGCTTGAAGGAGGCATTCCACGTTTTTCTTCTCTTGCATGATTCGATCACCAAGGTTAGGAACAACTCCATCTTTGTTCTTCATCTGAAATTGGGTAAGTCATGACTCTTCTCCTTCCTATGTTGCGCCTCCTAGAAAATTGTGAGTCTTGGGGATTTCCAACGTTTCTTATAGTTTTCTTTTACATTCGTAGCAAACTCACCGTAGGATTGATTCGAGTCATCATCATCCCTCTTTCACTAAGGAATTTCGCAAGGACCAAAGGTAAGGGGAGATTATTGAAATTGGGGATATTTGAGGGAATAGGTGAAGGGGTTGTCCTTGAACCCGTTGTGTGTTAATTAATTGAAAAAAAAAATTCTATTTTTCATGTGTATACACTTTATGCTGTTGCTTGAAAAATCGATGTGGCTGCCATGGTTGTTCATACATGTTATAGGGGTTAGAAGAATTTCGTTTTGATGCCTAGGAAGTGATTGAATTATTAGAACACCAAATTGATATGTTCGTTAAATTTTAGTGATGAATTTCAATGTTAAATTGTGCACGAGACCTTATAAATGATTAAAATGGACGCTATTTTATGGATTTTGTTAATGGAAAATTTTAGAATAATTTTAACGTATTTCGTTCATATTTTAATTCATATTTTTCTTTGTGGAAATGTTACCGTAACTATTTTGGAATTAGAGAACCGGATTAGAACCTTAAGAATTACTCCTAATTAGTAATAAAGATTTTTCTCCAAGTGTTAGTCTTGATTGTGATGTTCCTAAATATTTAGAATCGAAGAAAAATAGGTGAAAACGTATGTGAAACAATATGTAGCGCTGCTGTTGTTGTTCTGCTGCTGTTGTTATTTTTGTTGCTGTAGCGCTGCTGTTGTTGTTCTGCTGCAGTTCTGTTTCGCTGCTGTTGCTGTTTCTGTTGCAGTTTCTGTTTTCGCTGCAGTTCTGTTTCGCTGCTGTTGCTGTTTCTGTTGCAGTTTCTATTTTTCGCTGCAGTTCTGTTTTGTTGCTGTTGCAGTTTTTGTTGTTGTTTTTGTTCTTTGTTGCTATCTAAAGTCTGCGAAAATTCTGTTTTAGGTTACTGTTTTTGTCTCATTATGTGCTCTGCAGATTTTTAACTACATGATTAAGAAATAATTATGCTTAAGACAAGTCATGGATTTCCTATAATTATTCCTTGATCCGTTTATTATTTTGTGACGATGGTTGTGAAAAGTCCACACTTGTGGCAATGACCTTGAAAGGATAAATGACATTTTGTGCAAGTCACCTAGCTATTAGTAGCCATAATGGGACTTGAGTCATTCCTTGTGAGATGATCCTAGCCATATGGGCCATGATGGATTGTCGATGAAAACATTGAACTATGACGTTCGGAGGAAACCCGACCTTGTGTGTTTGTTTGTCATACAACCCTTGTGATAGGATGGGGGGAAGCACCATTGAAATGAAAGGTGGAGGCCATTATGAGTGAGCCTGCGTGGCAATACCTCGGCCTAGAGGGTGAGAAGCCGAGTTTGTGATCCCTAATAGTTTGAGTGTCGCGCCTTGGACTGGGGACCACTTATCAGACTTAGCTACCCTGACCGTCACCGGACATTATCATCCCTAGTTGAGAGTATGCGGTAATAGAGTAAAACACCCGCGAGGTGATCTCTAATAAACCAAATATGTACTCCTAGGAGACTTCCTAGAGTAGTAGATGGTACCACATGCATAAGAAGTAGTGATGTTAGCATCTGCATTATTTTCTTTTGATAATTATGTGGCTATGAGAAATGATGAAATTTGTCTGCGTGCATTTGTAGATGATATGAGATGTTGTTACTACTTTATGTGAATAATGTTGTTATAGTGTGGTGTGTGTGTGTATATATATATATATATATATATATTATTTATTTATTCACCTTTTTCTCTCCAAATATCACTTTAACTCGATTTCAACGTACTCACCCCTCTATGGTTGTTTGTCTCTTGTCCTCCTATTTTCAATTGCAGACACTACTAATACCAGGACACGTAGCTAGTGGTGAAGGCCTCTTCTGCAGAATTATTTTATAGTTTTAATTCGAACATTTTCTGATTGAGACGTTGAGTCATTTATGTATTTTGTTACTGTAGTGTAAGTTGGGCTAAGTCAAGCTCTGAGGCTATGCGACACAGGTTTTTCTTTTATTTGGGGGTTCGTATATCGCTTGGTTTTATTTTTATTTCACAAGTTCAAATAAGATTTCTTAGAGAAGTACTTACTATGCTTGTTGTTACTAAATATTTGCAAACTGAATGATGTCTGAAATTGAATTACTCATCGAGTTATCCGTTGATCCTTTTTATATTTTATTTTCTTATTTATTTTTATTTAACGATTTTCGAAACGGGGATTAGAGTGTCACACTTCTTACCCCTCCACCAAGACTCAGCATTACCAATCAGCATAAAAGAGGCAAAAGATACCTTTCTCTCCTCACGAGTGTTCATAGCCACAAAGATCTTCTCAATCTCCTGAATCCACTTCTCAGCTCCTTCGGGGTTAAACTCCCCGTCAAACTGTGGAGGATTTGCCTTCAGAAAAACCGTCATACCATTGTCATCACTTCTCTCTTCCCTCCTAGTCTGGGCAGCCTGCAGAAACTGGGCATTCTGTTGTGCCTGCTGAAGCATAGCAGTTGCTAAATCCCTGACAGATCTCAAAGTCTCATCTGAATCATGACCTCCTCCGACTCTCGAGGTCTCTCCATTCCTTGCTTCGTACACTCTCTCACGCGTAGGTCTGCCGCGACGAGCCATGAAGTCCTGGAAAATCATTAGCTCGAGATCCATAAGATATAAAGAATCATAGAAGTATGATATATCTTATGAATTGACAATTGGTCACCTTTACCTAAAACAATAAAGGTAACACGGACATTCTACCCAACTTCTAAAAATAGTCATATTCGATGGGAATACGACTAGACTCAGCCAGAATTAACATCCCAAATGACCTCACAGTCCAGTTAGGGCCGAACTGCTCTGATACCACAAATGTGACACCCCGCTGTCCTATTCATGCTTTATTCTAATAATAAGCCTAACTCGCTCAATTAGCGTTAATAATATTTACGGGGAAACAAAAAAACTGAAGGCATAAATAAAACGACGACGCGTCACGGTGAAGAAACTAGCGTCACGAAAATACATATTTAGGTTTTCTCAAAAGATGGCCTCATCAGTATGGCCTAAGTTATCAGAGTGCAAAAGTAAGCGTAGTGCAAATAGTACAATACAGTCATCCAAAATGTAAACCTGTGAGGCTAAGCTGCGCCTCGACTGAACACACCAAAAACTAAGCAAAACAATAGTACAAAGACTCTCGGCCAAAAGCGAAGACCACTAGCGAGGTAGATGCCGAGAGTTCCTACTGGAATCCGGCTACGCTGACTCGTAACTCTTGGGGCTGCCTCGAGATTGACAAGATCGCTAGGATCTGCTCCATCAACATTGCTACATCTTCCTCAACACAATCTAATACAACGGAGATACATATACAGAAAATATACAAACACAGGGAGATAAGAATAACACATCCATCAAAAAAAACGGGTAAAGCATAAGTAGAATGAATGCTAGACAGTTCAAACAAATAATCACATATAAATAAATAGAATCTAATTACCCTCTTCCACTTACCCCATGTCTCTCAATGAATTGTGCGTCATGGCATCTTTTCTTTTACTATTGTCGCTGTACTCCCCTTTTTCCGTTAGGAATACTTAATGGCGAACCCCCTTTCCGTTAGGTTGCCGTCCCCCTTTCTCGATAGGGACTCCCGTCTCCCTTTCCCAATAGAGCACGGGGCAACACTAGCCTAGTCCACGAGGTATGCCCCTTTCCCGATAGGAATCCTCCTCCCCCTTTCCCGTTAGGGACGTCCGTTTCTCCCTTTCCCGATAGAGAACGGAGTGGATCTAACCTGCTATGCGAGATATCCCCCTTTCCCGTTAGGGATTCTCTCCACGTCACATTCCCGTCAAGAATGGAGTGGTTACTAATGCAATATCATATGCATGCATCCAACACTTCATAATCATATGCCTCACATCATGTTATGCACACATTCCCAAAAATACCCTTTCTATCATATTAATGCATATTAGCAGAAATACTCAGGCATATAGCATGTTAAAACAACGTACACACATATTCCACATAATACACAATTAATCACATTACCCTAAGCATGTTGTCATTCATATAGAGCACATATATCACAATTCTGATCAAACATATTATCAGACAATCATATAAAATATTCCTAAGTTGGTTGAAGGGTCTACCACGTCTATCCTTAGATGTGGCACACCGTAACCCTTATCCTTAGGTGTTACTGACATCAACCTCTAGTAGGGCTTAGGTCACCCTACACATGTCACACAAACATTTCTACTATACAGAACCCAATGAAAATGCATTCTTTCTCCCACCTGAACTTTCCTCACGCAAGCTCCTACCAGGTTCTTGCTCTGTATTTCCTCTGGTTCCTTGTTTTGTCCGCTTCTACAAGCTTGCTTTTATTTTCTTTAGTCGAATTTGGATGATGGAAAAGGATTAGGGAAGGGTGAAGGAATTTTAATAAATGGAAGGTCTTATTATCTAGACTAAGTATGTGAGGGCAAAATAATAGAAACTTAGGTAGGATATGCTTATTGAGTACAGGAACATGTGTTTCGGTTATGTCTCAATATATAGCAAGGAGATGGACTAAATCAAAGGGAATGAAATACTGACTTTCAATTTATCCCTCCATCCTTGTGTTTAGCGCATAAATAAATAGAAGCAAGTAGGACACTTCCTCCTTTTTTTGTCAAAACATGCAGCCGAAATTTGGAAGCAAATGGGTATTAATTTATTATGTTGCCTATGGAATTCGCATGTCAGATGGAATTTGCATGTTATGTGAATGGCTTTAAAAAAAAATAAACCAAGCAAGGCCCACGTGAATTGATATGTCTACAACAAAGAATATACTAAGTAAGCAAAAGGTGTGGCTGAATGTGTTTTTTTTTAATTGCCAAGAAGTCCAGCCCTTGGATTGACTATCGCATTATTAGAAGCAAGTGGAAGGTTTATATATATGTTTTTGATTAAAGTAGTGGCCAACACAAGGCTCCACAATTTATTATTGCCACAACTGGACATTTCAATGGAAACATAAAAAAACACGTAACCATCATATTTCAACAAAGCAAAACGGTGCCCACTTTTACTGTGCCGGCTTTGAAAAAAAAATGAAAACAAAATGGATGTGCAGCGCATAAATGAAGGAAGTAGGTGGCGTATGTGATTGTCATTTTCTACCTTAAACAATTATAAAACTTTAGTGCCGTGCCTAAATGAAAGAAAATCCCTGCTGCCTAATCTTCTTATTCTAGCGCAACTTTTTTTTTTGACTTCCCACCAATCACATATACCAGCCTATAACAAGGCTGCTACAACAAATCAAAGATGGCGCAGTATTTTTTTTTTTGAGAAAAGAAAAAGAGAAAGGCTGCTACTAATATTTTTCAAAGACGGTGCCAACTATGTTTGCATGCGGTGCAATAATAGTTGAAAAGTAATAATCACGTTGGCTGCACCTGAAAATGGGAGTAGAATGTGTGCTTCTTCTATGCAATTGTTTTATTAAGAAGAAAGAAAGAAAAAAAAAACAAAACTCTAGAAGCATGTCAGCCACTTCTTTAAGCAATTGCATAGCACATGGTTCCTACTACACACATATAAACTTACGCATGACTACATGGTTATTACTCATATAAATTCTTGAGCTCCTTTAATAAACATATACTAGCTTTTATTAGAAGCAATAATAATAATAATAATAATAATAATAATAATAATAATAATAATAATAATAATAATAATAATAACAACACAACAACACTAAGGTAACATTTAAGAAAGATATTCAATTATCAAATTTAGAGAAATATATATCTAAGGTCACTTAAGAAGATGACAAAACAATTAGGGAAAGATTATCCTGATTTCCTGAATAAAAATTCTTAACATTAACTCAGCACGTATGAAACACGTTACAGAAAATTGGGTCGTTACATTACCACCCCCCTTAAAAGAGATTTCGTCCCCGAAATCATGCACCTGAAAATAAATGAGGGTACTGCTGACGAATCTCATCTTCACGCTTCACGATCCCCAAAGCCTTATCAACCTCCGATCCCTTTCCCTCAAAGGTTAGTTAAAGCCAAACTTAATAAACAATATGAGAAATTTTTGGAAGCTATCAATAAGTTGCATATTAATATCCCCTTCATTGAGGCTTTGCAACAAATGCCTACTTATGCCAAATTTTTGAAAGACATTTAGTCTAAGAAAAGAAGGCTAGGGGAAGATGAGATTGTGGCTTTAACTGAGGAATGTAGTGTTGTAATTCAGAATAAGTTGCCTCCTAAACCAAAAGATCCGAGAAGTTTCACTATCCCTTTTTCTATAGGCAACACTAATTTTGAAAAAGCTCTTTGTGATCTAGGAGCTAGTGTGAGTCTTATGCCTCTCTCTGTATGTGAAAAATTGGGCCTATGCAAATTAAAGCTTACAAGACTCTCACTGACCTTGGCGGATTGATCCATAAAATACTCCACTGGTATCTTGGAGGATGTTCCTATTAGAGTGCGGAAACTCTTTGTTCTTGTTGACTTTGTTGTTCTTGATATGGATGAAGATAAGCATCCCCATTATTCTTGGTAGACGACTCTTGGCCATCGCTGGTGCCATCATTGATGTCAACAATGGAAAATTATCTTTGACTCTGGGGGATGAAAAGGTTGAATTTGATTTATTTAAATCTGTTGAACAACCTTCTTTTGAGATTTCTTGTTGCAGGGTTGACATAGTGCCTCAAAATGTGAAAAAGGAGTCTATCAAGGCTCTTTCCAAGGAACCTTGCATAGAGAATCCTTCACCGCCACATGTGGTCAAGGATACTTCCCAATAGTCAAGGGTGACTGACAAAGGGCAGAAAAAGGCCAAGTACAAAGTTGAGAAGCATGCTTGTAGGAAGCTACTTCCATCGAGACTTCCTTGGCCACTTGATGCTAAAGGTAACATCAGATTGCACACGAAATTCACCCCATTTCCATCTCTACCCAGCCTCCATCTCCATCTTGGTTATCTACTTCCTCCATTCCATCCACCATTTTCCTTCAACTCACCATCTTCCAGCATTGTCATCTTCCACCTTCCTTTATCACTCATTTATCATCATTTTCCACCATTGATGACTATTATGAACTGATTTTCTGCATAATACTTAGTGGAGAAGCATTAGGGTTTAAAAGGGTAAAAATTATGTCCTTCTTAGGGTTTTTACACAGAAAATGCTCCCTCATTGGGCCCAAAACTTGTCCATCACTAAAAAGCACATGGGCCAACTTCCAAAAAGCAAAATATCTGATGGGAACCACCTTTTTGTCATTTTCTACTGCTAAAATTCATGGTTCTACACACTATACACGTCACCCAAGTGTGCACAACTGGCTTCATTTTTCCGCATTCTGCATTGACTCCCAAATGCTGTAGCAAATGTTACAGCATATCCTGCAACATGTTTATGTTTTTCCTACACACTTAAATACCCACATAAGTCACACACAAATGGCACTAAAAGTGCCAAAATAGCATTTAACACATTTTAAACCAAATATTTCTAAACTAAATTAAAACACACACATCAAACACTTAAAACACACTTTGGATTTGCAAATTCAAGCTTAAATGAGCTAAATAACTCTTATTTCTAAGAGATATCACACCCCCAAACTTGAATCATTGCTCATCCTCCAGTAATGAAAAAGAAAAGAAACAAAACTTGAATTTGACAAGCAAACAAACAACACACACGACTCTAAAAACAAATTGACTCAACTTACTCAAATCACACAAGGCTCTTTGTACATGAAGATCAACCCTCGGACTTACATCTTTCAAGCAAACCCCCTTGACCCCAAAGATTTCAGCTTACCCTACTATTTCATAGTGTGTGTGTGTGTGTGTCATCCTGCAACAAATTTGGGAATTCAGGATAGTCCAACAAGTTTAGATCCACATCCCACCTAAAAATCTTCCTAACTTGCTCCTCATCATCAAACAAAAGGGAACTAGGCATTACAATTCAGACCAATAGGGGGTAATGAAACAACAGACTGCTACATCACTGAATTTTCAATTACTACATCGGTGCACACTTACTAGCATATTTTTGTATTTTTCTTTCGCCTTTTCTCAAATTTTTTATGCTACTTTATCTTTTTACGTGAATAACTACATTTGTGATGAAGTTACCCGGTTACTCAATGATGTGCAAATTTCGCAAGTGTACGAGATTGTCGTCAAGCAATAAAATATCGAATCCACAAGGACAGCATTACGCTAATTAAATTAATTCGCAAAGAGAGACTATTGTTGTAAGAGAAATAAAATAAATTGAGAAGAAATAAAATAAATTGAGAACGAGAACAATGCAATTGATGATTTTAATAATATGGAAAAGCTCCTAGGACTGGGGTTACCACAATGATGCTCTGGAGTCCTAATTGATTACTCTTTTATTAACAATGAATTCAAATGAAGGCAAACTATCTGAAATTAGTAAAAGTTCCCTCTCAGGATACAAATATCGTGCTTTAACGAAACAACTCCTACTCTCGTGGCAATTGAAATCGAATTAAACCCGTTAAGAAAAGTGGTAGCTTGTTTTATCCTCGAAGGATTAAAAACTACTCTCGCGATTTTAATTCTAAGTTCCGTCCTTATAGTTTTGATAACTAGGTTCACTTCTCAGTTCATCCTTAGGAATCTGACGCATATGAATAAGTAGCCATCAAATTCATAAGAAATAATTATAACGATAAGAACGAAATCAAATTGCATTCAAAGTAATAGAGAGAGTATCAAATAATCATCAAAAGACATCAAAGGGCATAGCCCCAAATCCTAGAACAAAGGAAACTACTTTAACATCATAGTTATAATAGAATCTATGGAGAAGAACATCCAAACAAGAAAATTGAGAGATAAGAGATGAAGAAATCGATTCCTATCCTCCACTGTGCCTCCAAACTCCCAGGTTCAGCCCCCTAGGCAAGTGTTTCTAATGCCTATTTATAGTCTAGGTCAAAAAGGGGTAAAAGACAAGCCAAAAACGAGTAAAAATGATAAATTTCGGATTCTGGACTGTCCCGCATCACGGCCGTGCTGCACGCCACGGCCTAGTCGTGTATTTTTTTTGTTTCTCGCTAAAGATAGAAATCTGGACGCAGTGAAGCACGAACATGCTTCACCACACTGACTGGCCGTGCTTCTTCATTTCTTGCCCAATTTTAGTGTTTTGGCCTTCGAGTTGGTCCCAACGTCTGTCCAAGTGATTTTTCTCCGTTTTCCTAGGTCAATTACCTTCCTTTAAGCACAAAAGGACCAACACCAAGTGTATTATTCAAATCAAACAAAATGCATATAATAAAATGAATGAAAATTGCTAAAATAACTAAGATGCATGCAAAAACTAACACTAAATTTTATGCTATTTCGAATACATCAAATTTTTCCAAGCTTACAATTTTGCTTTTCCTCAAGCAATTGTTGCGGCCAAAGATAAAATGGGAAATAAGAGATGCAGCAGATACGAAACCCGAGATAAAAGTAAGATCAAGCAATAGGCCAAATGACTAACAAAGACAATCGAGACAATCAAAATCAAGTCCAATTAGAAGCTCGGACTCTCTGAAATCATGTCCTTCACTAACAGGGGCACTCTCCTTACCACTCTCCAAGTATCTAAAGGTTGAGTAAATTTGCTCATTTCCATCAATGAAAGTGCTCTATCATAAGCTTGACTATTAACCAAATCTCCGTAAATAATTAATGAAAACACACAAGAATCGAAAGGTCTTTCAAAAGGTTGAAACGTGGCCATGGGATTTTGAGTGTAAGGTGGGATAAAAACAAGGAAAGGGAAATTCAAGGGCTTTCAAAATGAACAATTAAAGCATCCTTTTTAAAGCAGAATAAGTGGAGCAATCCATTTTTCCCTTTTTGCTTTCAAACTCATAACCTTTTATTATGCTATTCATTTCACAATTTACTCTTATGTTGTTTTCACCCCCTTTTTTTATTTTCATTTTATTCTTCCTCATATGATTATTAGGGAGGAACTAGACAACAGAAGAGATCCCAAGATCAAGCATCAAAATTCAAACAAGATCAAGCATCCAATTGCTCCCTTACTCTAAAAGGTACTATAAACATTTGACAATGGCATGGGTACCAAGAAAATTTATTTCAATCAAAGCTCAAAAGGGGCAACTAAAGGAAGCTTTCATTCAAAAATCAGAGGCTTGAAACAAAATGTCTAAAATGCCTTAATCATTTTCAAGTGTGCAGAGAAAAAAATTTCAAGTTTTGAAAAGGTTTGCAAGTCAAGTTCTAAAGAGCACAGTCAAGAGGAACACACTCATACAAGGAACAAAGGGCATAAAAAACATGATGAAGTAAAAGCCCGAATACAAGCCCAAATCTAACATTTAGAGGTTAAAATCAGTGAAAAACATCAAATCAGAGTGCCACATGCTAAACATCAACTTATCAAAAGATTATTTATATGAACATTTAGAATATTGCCTTTAAGCCTATCACAAGAAAAGATAATTGGGTTCCAAATCATAGCAATCTTCAAATTCCAAAAAGATTATTATATGGCACACATTAACAGCACATGAGGATAACAGGACAATTGGGGGATACAATGATGCCAACAAAAACAAAAATTAACACAAAATGCAATGCAAAGACTAAATGCAAAAATGAAAACCCCTTACCCCAAGCTTAAAAACTTACATTGTCCTCAATGTAAATAATTAAGTTGAATCAGGGATGAAAAGGAAAGAACTCACTACAAACTTGGGCTGCCTCCCAAGAAGCGCTTGTTTAAAGTCACTAGCTCGACCTTTGAAAGTGATTATCCCGGTTCCAACTTGGGGTGGCATTCCCCTTCACCTTCCAAGATTTAAGAAGTCTTGACCCCTTCAACTTCCCCTTTGTATAAAAGAGCTAAAACATAACCATAGCAAAATCATGACCTACAAATATATACAAATTCATAGTTCCCTAACTTAAGGAGTTTAGCTCATGATGAGCTTAAAACCAGAAAGTACAAACTGAAATGCAAATGTAATAACCATTACAAAACTGAAATCCAAATAAATAATGGAGCATGTAATGTAAAAAACTAAAGGAAGAGGAATAGCCTAAAAGCTTGTCTAAGCACGTAGCTTCCTCTTTGCCTCAAGCTCCTCAATTTTTTTGTTTATATATTCTTAGTTAAGATTGATCACTTGGCTTGAATGAAATCTCATTAATATTGGAAGAGTTAGTGAGTGGAAATACTTGGTTAATGTGGGCTAATTTGATTAATTGGGAAATTAATTGAAGTTGGGGTGAATAAGAATATTACTCTAACCCCATAGTGTAGCTGAATCATGCTTATTAGAAGTGAGAGTAACTAATGTGAACTTAGGAATAAGTCTAGCTTAGTGAACCTCATCTTGAAAGCTGTTGGAAAACACATTACATTTAAATTCTGGACCCAGATGCTGTAATAGATGCTGTAGCATTTCTGAACCTGCATAATGAATTACAAAGAAGTAGTGTCCCTAACAAATTTTACCAACTGATTTTACCTCATCATTTTTACTATCTAATTACTGTTTTAATCACCCCAATTAATGTGTTACTTGTTACCTTTTGTTTTCACTAACTAGATTAACTAATTTGGGAATTAATAGAGTTAATTGTGTTCAATCTCCGTGGGAATGATCTTTACACACTTTTTACTACTTGTTTGACTGTGTATACTTGCACATTGCACGTGCAACACTACTCCTACTGGAAAACCCTTGACTATCGTTTCGGTATGTCTAAGTTGTCCTATTGTGGTGGAAAATCGCAATTTCTCGTCAAACTCATTTGTCTGTCTATGCAGCAGATAGACATAATTCTCGGTATAGATTGGCTTTCGACCAACCATATAGTAATGGATTGCACTAAAAAAACCTTTAATATTTCCTGAACAATCCAACTTGATGCCTACCAACGACAGAAAACATATGGCTCGAGAGTACGTGATGTTATCCTCCTTAGGAGCAAAGGAAACTCCTAATATCAAATCGTTGCCTGTAGTGCAAGAATTTTCGGAAGTCTTTCCTGACTACATTCCAGGTTTTCCGCCACAAAGGGAGGTAGAGTTCACAATAGACTTAGTGGCTGGAGCAGGGCCTATTTCGATAGTGCCCTATAGAATGTCTCTAACAGAACTGGTAGAGTTGAAGAGGCATTTGGATGACATGTTAGGAAAGAAGTTTATAAGACCTAGTGTTTCACCCTAGGGAGCACCAGTAGTCTTTGTGAAGAAGAAGGATGGAAGTTCAAGGTTATGCACAGATTACCGACAGTTGAATCGGGCGACCATCAAGAATAAATATCCTTTACCAAGGATAGAAGATCTGATGGATACTAAAGGGGGATGCGGTATTTTTGAAGATTGATTTACGATATGGTTATCATCAGATCTAAGTCAAAAAGGAAGTTATACCTATGGACACTACAAGTATTTAGTTATGGCTTGCGGTGTAACCAATGCTCCTGCTGTGTTTATGAACTACATGAATAGGATCTGTCGACCTTTCCTTGATAAGTTCGTAGTTGTCTTTATTGATGACATTCTTATATATTCCAGTAATAGGGAGGAACATCGGGAACATCTTAGGATTATACTCCAAATATTGAAGGACAGACAACTTTATGCGAAGTTGTCAAAGTACGACTTCTGGCTGGAGGAAGTACAATTTCATGGGACGTTATCAATAAGGAGGCAATAGCTGTAGATTCTGCTACGGCCGAGGCTGTAGCTGAGTGGGAAAGTCCTACGATCGTAAGTGAAGTAAGAAGTTTTTTGGACTCGCGAGATACTACAAAAGATTTATAGAAAGGTTCTCAAAAAAATGTGTTACCTATGATGCAATTAACGAGAAAAGGAAAACCCTTTGAATGGACAAAGGAATGCGAAAAGAGTTTTCAGGAGTTAAAAAGAAGACTAACAACATCCCCATTATTAGTATTGCCAGATCCATTGGGACAATTCAAAGTATTTTGTGATGTTTTGCACTAAGGATTGGGTTGTGTACTCATGCAAGAGGGAAGAGTGGTAGCTTATGCTTCAAGACAATTAAGGACACATGAAATTAATTACCCAACCCACGATCTAGAAATAGCAACCATAGTGTTCGCGTTGAAGATTCGAAGGCACTACCTCTATGACGCTAAGTTTAGCATGTTCAGTGATCATAAAAGTCTTAAGTATCTTTTAGATCAAAAGGAATTGAACATGCGATAAAGAAGATGGATGGAATTCATAAAGGACTATGAATTCGATATGTATTATCATTAAGGAAAAGCGAATGTCATAGCGGATACATTAAGTCAAAAATCTATACATGTATCTGCTATGATGATCAAGGAGATGGAATTACTGGAGCAGTTTAGAAACTTGAACCTAGGTGTAGAGTTCTCTGATAATCAGTTATTCTTAGGGAAAACAACTGTGACCAGTGATTTCTTAAATTGGATTAAGGAAAAACAAGGACCCGATCAGTATCTTCAAAAGGTCAAAGAGATGATTGAAGAAGGGCGGACCTCAGATTTCAAGAAAGGTCCTGATAAGATTATTAGGTTTAAAGAAAGAATTTGTGTGCCCGGGGATAGAGAAATAAGGGGAACGATTTTGGAAAAAGCACACAAAATTAAGTTGAGTTTTCACCCAGGAGCAACGAAAATGTATCAAGATTTAGAAAGGATGTTCTTGTGCCTGGGATGAAGAAGGAGGTTTTAGCCTATGTTCTATCTTGTTTAATATGTTAGAAGGCGAAGATAGAACATCAAAAGTCGATAGGTTTATTGCAACCTTTGGAGATTTCCAAATGGAAACGGGATGGAATAGCAATGGAATTCGTGATGAGATTACCAAGAACAAGGAAGGGTTACGATGCAATTTGGGTAATCATCGATAGATTAACGAAATGCGCACATTTCTTACTATAGGTGAAAAGTACTCTTTGGAAAAGCTAACCCAAATCTACATCAAGGAAAAGATTACATGGAGTACCTTCAAGCATAGTTTCGGATCGAGACCCACAATTTACATCCAAACTATGAAAAAGGTTACAAGAGCATTTGGCAGGAAGTTAAGATTAAGTTCAGTGTATCATCCCAAATGGATGGTCAGTCTGAACGAACAATACAGTCAACAGAAGACTTATTAAGGCCCTATGTAATGGAAAACACGAGTAGTTAGGATGAGTTCTTACCCCTAATCGAATTTACCTATAATATTAGTTATCACTCAAGTATAAAGATGGCATCTTATGAGGAATTGTACGGGAGGAAGTATAGAACCCCATTATGTTGGTATAAAGATGGAGAAAGGCAGATATTGGGCCCTAATCTTGTGCAACAAACTACAGAACAAGTTTAGAATATAAGGGAGAAAAAGAAGGAAGCATAAGACAGACGACATAGTTACAGTGATAAGAGGAGGCGACCTTTGCACCTAGAACTAGATTTCGCAAAGCTATCAAGTTTAGGAAGCTCACGCCAAGATTTATTGGGCCATTCCAGATCCTTCGCCGAATTGGTCCAGTTGCCTACTATATCACCCTACCCCCAAACCTTTCTAATTTACATGATGTATTTCATGTATCGCAACTCCACAAGTATTATCCTAATCCAACCCATGTGATAAAGCTCGAGTCAATATAGGTAAGAGAAAATTTAGAGTATGAGGATTCACCTATAAGGATTGAAGATGGCAAGGTTAAGGAACTCCACGGAAAGCATACTCCACTAGTGAAAGTTATATGGGATAATTCCATTGAAGATGCTACCTGGGAACGAAAGGCAAATATGCTACAGTAGTATCCGCATCTATTCTAATACACGGCAAAATTTTGTGGATGGAATTTATTTTAAGAGGGTGGAAATGTAAGATCCCAAACTTTAAGTACTTTAATTTTGTTGCGTGTTTAGGTGTTATTAAGTTAATTTAGGTGTTAGGAACCCAATAATAGGATTTTGGGAGAATTTCGGGTAAAACCGTGACATCCCAAGATCCATTAGTCTAGATATAATCCTTAGAATTAGGAATAAAACCTAAAAGAATTAGACATAGAACACAAATCGGAGAAATTCCACTTTAACACGCTTGCGTCTACGTCTCGTAATGCGAGATTAAGCGGTGCGCAACGCAATGGGTTGTCATTGCAACGCGACGGTTCTGAAAACATGGCAAGATCTGCGCCATCCAATACTACATGCATCTCACACGCATCATAAATCACACTCTCGCATCGCGACAGAGGCGATATCCACAAGTATAAATAGCCCTCCCTTGGTCATTTCTCACCACCTTTTTCCTCAATTCTCTCTCTAAACTTCCTCACTCTCTAAACCTTTCTCTCTCTAAAGTATTGGTATTTTAGTCCTTTCAGGTCCCAATACCTTAGTTTTGGTTCTAACGAGGAGGTTCTGCTCGAGGAAGGCGAGAAAAGAAGTGGTCTAGGTTCGAGGATCAAAGTTGTTCGTGGATCAAGGAGGAGTGAAGAAAAGGAGTAATCAAGTGGGAGATAGCTTCCACTAACGTCGGGGAGGCAAGCATAGTTTATTTTCATATTAATTAATAGTGTAGGGTGACCTAAGCCCTACTAGGGGTTGATGACAACAATTTTCCTAGGAGGGGAACTGTGGGATCTGACTACTAGGGACAGTGGTCGTAAACCTATCAACCATATCGGTTTATTATTACCGGCAAAACCCTAGGATAGAAGACTTATGTTTAATTATAGGCTTGAGTGATTATATACCTGTCTGTTGTTATATAGTACATCGCCTTAATCGACACTAGCTTTAGTCTATATGGTGATTTATGTTTATACATTGATATGATTATACTGTTAAATATAGTTAAGGTCTAAGATTAATAGGATCCAACCCTTAAGTGTGGAAGTAGGAGATATTAGGTTGAGACTATGAGTGAAAAGGAAGCTAAGTGTGGAATCGTGATGAAGTTGAGATGTGAAGAGAATGTCGTGTCTGCGGAGAGCATGGTTAATGTCATGAAGAGAATGGTTGGAAATAAGATAGGAGGAAAATGAGTATGCCATGTCTGCGGAGGGCATAGTCAGTGAAATGAGGTTAGTGTACCCGAGTGTAGGTACGAGGCATGATGGTTGTAGGTTAGAAAACCTTGGGGATCAATTGGGTTCGATAAATCCCACATATGACCAATAGGTTGCTCCTATTGTATCATGGATGTTGGCTTAGACCTGATGATCCCGACCGGACACCTTTGTCTCATGTTCGAGGTGGAACTTCTGATACGACTATGATAGCCAAAGGACCCTAACAGTAGACCTGGTATTTGGCGACACACTCTTAGTGGTCAATGCAAACGGAATTGGATTACATGAACAACAAACTTGTACCCTAATAAAGGGACAACTATACTCGTAAGGTGGAAAAGTTTGGTAGAAGATGGAATAAGAAGCAGAGGGAGATGGAGAATAGATAGAGAGGGAGTAGGAGGGATGTTAGTACCTTAGGAAGAGTGAGAAATAGGCTAGTGAACCTGGTGTCTGTGTGCTATTAGTATGAAATAAATTATGTTTCCAACCTTTTTATTGATGGTCTGAAGCAAGCACCGAGACAGTGGTATAAGAAGTTCGACTCATTTATGGAGAAAAATTAGTACAATCAAATGACGACTGATGTTGTGTGAAATAACAGTTGTGCAAGTATACACAATCGTGAACAAGTAATAAAGAGTAAGAGAGATCGTTCCCACGAGGATTGATTACGGTTAATTCCACAAATTCTCAATTTGGCTAATCTAGTTAATGAGAGAACAAAGTAACAAGTAACAAATTAATTTGAGGTGATGGTGACAGTAATTTAAAGTGCAATTGACAGTAAAAATAAATTAAAAAGATGTGATAAAAATCTGAGAAAAATAGCTAGGATTTCAGTTCATTCATATTTTCACCAAGTTGGTTTCAGTGCCATGAGTCAGTGCCATTTGGCACCTGGGCGCAGGGCACTAATGTGTGTACCTTTCAGTACTTTCACCAGGGTTAAGTAAAGGGTACCTTATGTCTAAGCCCCCATTATGTTCCCCCTTGTCTTCTAAGTGTGACCCAGAACACCCTATGAGACAGATTTACTATGTCTAGTTTAATCAAAATTAATTAAAGTGTCCCTTAATTAATACCCCTCATATTAACTCATGAATTCAGCATGTTACCACCTTTCAGCACCTAACATACATGTACCCAACAAAAGTTGGCCAGACTTAGGTCAAGCATATTGTAAATAAATGCGCATGAGTCAAAGATTCAAAGGCAAAGACTGATAGACATTCACCAACAAGGATTCAATACAAAATCACATCATCCTAGCATAAAGTATTTAGCTCATAATAAACAAAAACATAGAATAGCAGAAACTGGTGCCAAAAACTGCTGTCATGGCACCAGAAATCTGCAGTGCAGAAATGTCTACAAACAGAAGCAGAAAACAGCACGTGGAGGCCTTCAAATCTGTCAAGATGAGAGAACACTTCACTGCAACAATGTCTTGTTGCTGCATTTCCTTGCTATGTCTGAGATTGGTTCAGCCTCCATGTTTTTCAGCATGTTTTTCTCATAAAAATGGTGTATGGAAGGGATATGGAAATGAAGAATGATGGATGAAGGTGATGTTGAGGATGGCAGCTGCTGTCCAGAGGAATAAAAACGAATTCTAATCTAGGGTACAGCACCTACACCAGCCTCCTTTCTTAATTAGGTCATTGTCTTTATAGAGGCTCTTCCTTAAATGGGCTAACATTATGGATCTCCATAAATGTGCTGTCTTTGGGCCCAAAAATGAGAGCTTTTGTCCTGTAGTGAGCTGAGAGAAATTGTAGTATGACAGGAGGGACCACCAAAAAGGCACGCTGCAGCAACATATATAAGGACAGAGTCCTTTGTTCAGCTCCAATGACAGATCACACGCTGCTGCTTTAATTCCAGGGGCTGTTATCAACACAGTGCCGTGACATGGCACCAGATTTGGCACTGAGTATTTCTCAATAAAATCCTGCACAATGTCAAAACACATCAAAATGCTCACAAAAGCACCAAAGTGCCTTAAACAGCTCCAAGCAAGGGAAATCCCATTATTTACACAATTCTAATAATTAAAGGATCTAAATTACTCTTAAATTCACATGATTCATAGCCATAAAAGCATAAATAACTCTTATTTCTAAGAGTTATCACACCCCCAAACTTGAACCATTGTTTGTCCTCAAGTAATGACACATAAACAACAGCAGAAAACAGAAAAGTTGTCACAAATGCAGCAACACTGAACAAATGAATTCAAACAGGAAACTTTTATTGGGTGGTTTTCACATGGCTTCACTTTCAGACTAAAACTTTGCAAGCAATCCCTTTGTGCATCATGCTTCCTTGGTTTGTTCCACTAACCTCAAGTGTGTGTGTGTGCACCCCTTATGCTCAATTAGAAAGCTAGTACAGTCCAATCAATGTCATCTCAGCTTCCCCCCCTAAAGTGTCCCTAATTTGCACCTCCTAATCAAATAAAAGGGAATAGGCTTACAATTTGGGTACTAGGGGCTGCATAAGATACAAACATAACTTGAATGATCAAGGCACAATGCACACTTATTCAATTTTTACTATTTTTTTTTTGCCTTTTACTAGAACTTGCCTCTTTACCTTTTGACGCGAATAACAACAATTATAATGAAGTTACCCGGTTACTCAACAAAGAGGTTCATTCCATTTTCTTCTCTTTTTTTTTATTTATATTTTTGGCTTTTTCTATTTAATAGAGTGTGTGCATTGGCCGATTCTTTAGATATTTACAATGAGCATACCCCCAAACTTATCTAATTGCCTGTACCCCCTTATTGGTCAAATTTGGCAACAAGGTTCAGTTCACAAAAGGGGTTCAACTTCAACTAGTTAACAAGCTACCTTTTCTTTCCTCTTAAGCTAAGGGTTTTGTGTCAAAGGTCAGTGTTCCTATCAATTGACAATCAAAGACAAAGTTCCAACACATTCAAGCACAAATTCCTCATTAAGTTTAGCCAATGTGTCAACCAAAATCATTTTTTTAATAGCATACAAATAGGACAACACTGCTACAAATGCAACATAACACAATCCTAAACTATACCCCCCAACATAGTACCTTGCAGTGTCCCCACTGCAAAAGTTCTATGCTAGATGAAGGGTTGACACAAAAACAACAAATTAAGCAACCTATAAACAAACTAAAACAAAATTCAGCAAATAACAAAACAAACAAACATACTAAATATTTACTACAGAAAAACAGTAAAAGAGCTAGAGTGAGAACATTCCTGCTTGAAGCCGAGCACTTTTCTTTCTTAGCTGGCCTCTACCTTACCCACAAGATAGGCAATTGGCTCCTCATCAGAATTTATCACAGCACACATCACCTTCTCCTCTTCATTCGGCCACCTGAAATGAAAATAACATAAAAACAAGAAAACAAACAAACAAAAGCAAAAGCAAATTATTAGAATCTGGGTTGCCTCCCAGTAGCGCTTGGTTTGCAGAAGTCCTCAACCTGACTTTTTTCTCTCTTCAACACCCAAGTTAGGGTGGATAATATGACAAAAAGAAAATGTCATCCTTTTGCTTCCTTTTCTTGGGGAGAAATCCCATGTACTTGGTATAAGGAAGCAAGTGCTCCCATGCCCCAACAACTAGGCATTTGGGATATGTGTTCCTCATCTCATAAAGCTCATAAAACTCTTCTTGTGGGGGACTCTGAGGAACAAAGTTGGGGGAAAAATTGCAGTGCAGTCTTTAACAGTCTTGGGATGGCACCAACTGGTTCTGCAGAATTTTTACGCATAATTTTACAGGCAAGATGTATGTTCAGATTCCTGCACATCAGATTCTGACTTCTGATTTTTACTCTTCCCTCCAATCACCAAAGGTTGAATCTGAATTGTCACATAGCTCTCATCATAGCTCTCCCTTGGTTTCTCTTCCATGTTACTATTTTTCTTTTTTTCTTTTTCTTCTTCTACTACTACTACACTCTTTTTTTGTTTTTCTTCCACTACTTCCACTACTTCTACTGCACTCTTTTTTTGTTTTTCTTCCACTACTTCCACAAAATCATGTTCAATTTTTGACTCCACACACTCTTCTTCTTGTTCAATCACTTCTTTAATGCAATTCTCCTCTTTTAGAAACTCCATAATTGTCTTAAAGTGAGCCTCCATATTCTTGCATGAGACTTGAAAGTCTTCATTATACACCTTGGCATCCTCAATGGATTGAGCTAAGACATCTTTGAGGTTGGAGATGCTTTCATGGGATCCTTCGAATTGAGCTTGAGGATAATACTCTTGCTCCCAAATTAAATTTTCCATGCCATAATCAACATTTGTCATTGTCATGGACATGAAATTTTTCTCGTGACAGCCCCTTTCATATTCACCTCCATAAAATTCATGGTTGAAATATTGTGGTTGAGCATTCCTTGCTTGCATAAAGTCAAAATGATATTGTTCCATGGCTAGGAGTGGGTTTTTTCTTTTTCACAAACAACAAACAAGGTGAGCAATGCTAAGAACAACAGAGACAACACCACCAACACAAAACAGAAAATTTTACTGCTAAAAAGAAACACACTAAAATCTAAGAATCTCAACTAAACCAAATTAACTCAATTGAAAACTCATAGAAATCAACACTTTCAATCCCCGGCAACGGCGCCAAAAACTTGTTGTGTGAAATAACAGTTGTGCAAGTATACACAATCGTGAACAAGTAATAAAGAGTAAGAGAGATCGTTCCCACGAGGATTGATTACGGTTAATTCCACAAATTCTCAATTTGGCTAATCTAGTTAATGAGAGAACAAAGTAACAAGTAACAAATTAATTTGAGGTGATGGTGACAGTAATTTAAAGTGCAATTGACAGTAAAAATAAATTAAAAAGATGTGATAAAAATCTGAGAAAAACAGCTAGGATTTCAGTTCATTCATATTTTCACCAAGTTGGTTTCAGTGCCATAAGTCAGTGCCATTTGGCACCTGGGCGCAGGGCACTAATGTGTACCTTTCAAGATTACTTTCACCAGGGTTAAGTAAAGGGTACCTTATGTCTAAGCCCCCATTATGTTCTCCCTTGTCTTCTAAGTGTGACCCAGAACACCCTATGAGACAGATTTACTATGTCTAGTTTAATCAAAATTAATTAAAGTGTCCCTTAATTAATACCCCTCATATTAACTCATGAATTCAGCATGTTACCACCTTTCAGCACCTAACATACATGTACCCAACAAAAGTTGGCCAGACTTAGGTCAAGCATATTGTAAATAAATGCGCATGAGTCAAAGGTTCAAAGGCAAAGACTGATAGACATTCACCAACAAGGATTCAATACAAAATCACATCATCCTAGCATAAAGTATTTAGCTCATAATAAACAAAAACATAGAATAGCAGAAACTGGTGGCAAAAACACTGTCATGGCACCAGAAATCTGCAAAGGCGTAAATGTCTACAAGCGAAGCGAAAACAGTACGTGGAGGCCTTCAAATCTGTCAAGATGAGAGAACACTTCACTGCAACAATGTCTTGTTGCTGCATTTCCTTGCTATGTCTGAGATTGGTTCAGCCTCCATGTTTTTCAGCATGTTTTTCTCATAAAAATGGTGTATGGAAGGGATATGGAAATGAAGAATGATGGATGAAGGTGATGTTGAGGATGGCAGCTGCTGTCCAGAGGAATAAAAACGAATTCTAATCTAGGGTACAGCACCTACACCAGCCTCCTTTCTTAATTAGGTCATTGTCTTTATAGAGGCTCTTCCTTAAATGGGCTAACATTATGGATCTCCATAAATGTGCTGTCTTTGGGCCCAAAAATGAGAGCTTTTGTCCTGTAGTGAGCTGAGAGAAATTGTAGTATGACAGGAGGGACCACCAAAAAGGCACGCTGCAGCAACATATATGAGGACAGAGTCCTTTGTTCAGCTCCAATGACAGATCACATTTCTTTGCTTTAATTCCAGGTACATTATCAACACAAAGGTCGCGTGGCATGGCACCAGATTTGGCACTGAGTATTTCTCAATAAAATCCTGCACAATGTCAAAACACATCAAAATGCTCACAAAAGCATCAAAGTGCCTTAAACAGCTCCAAGCAAGGGAAATCCCATTATTTACACAATTCTAATAATTAAAGGATCTAAATTACTCTTAAACTCACATGATTCATAGCCATAAAAGCATAAATAACTCTTATTTCTAAGAGTTATCAACTGACCACTACGTCTTCATCAAGAAACACTCTGATGGGGACTTCATCATTCTTTTGCTTTATGTTGATGACATGTTGATTGTTGACAGAGACAGCAGCAAGATTAACAGGTTGAAGAAAGAGTTGAGCAAGTCTTTGTAATAAAGGACTTAGGACCCACTAAGCATATTATTGGCATGAAGATTACCTGTGACACGAAGAATCACAAAATATGGCGATCTCAAGAACGTTACGCGGAAAAGGTTCTTGAATGATTTAACATAAACAAGGCAAAATATGTTCGTTCTTCGCTGGCTAGTCACTTCAAGCTCAAAGTGAGCCAGTGTCCTTCAAGCAAGGAGGGGAG
Organism: Calophaca sinica; assembly: GCA_037113605.1. Lineage (NCBI taxonomy): Eukaryota > Viridiplantae > Streptophyta > Magnoliopsida > Fabales > Fabaceae > Calophaca > Calophaca sinica. The sequence continues at coordinate 85,268,968 of CM073737.1, forward strand.
AATAGAAATGAGCAATGTGCCTTATGCATCGGCGGTTGGCAGTCTAATGTATGTCATGGTATGCACCAGACCAGATATTACGCATGCAGTTGGTGTTGTGAGTCGATTTCTATCAAATCCTGGTAAAGAACATTGGGCAGCAGTCAAATGGATACTCAGGTATCTCAGAGGTACTTCCAGTCAATGTTTGTGCTTTGGAAGTGGAAAACCTATCTTAGAAGGACATACAGATTCAAATATGGCTAGAGAGGTGGATGCAAGAAAGTTTATTTCTGGGTACTGTTAACACACCAATTTGTCTATATTTATAGGGCATTTTTAGTATCTAATTATACCATTTTGCACTAATTAATGCACAAAGATACTTATTTATATCTTATTATGCAGAATTATCATGAAGACACCACTCGGAGCAAAAGATGCGAAAAAGGACAAAAATCTGGCTAGTTTTGGAGAGTTTTAGCATTATTGGACAAGCGGTACAGCCTGACCTACCAACGGTACGGCCGTACCTAGAGCAGAACCTCAGTAGGGGCGTAACCCCTCAGTCTGTACCACCTGACGCCGATAAAATAATCTAGTACGGTCGTGCCAAAGGCAGTATGGCCGTACACAAGTGATGTCAGGGCAACAGCACGCATGGGTACGGTCCAGCGTCATCAACGAAGCTCGATACGGCCATGTATATATGCGGTACAGTCGTACCCTGTCCCTGATCAGTGCAGATTTGAAGCCAGATAACCTAATTCGCAGCCTAGTCTATAAATAGGGGCTCTTAACATGTTACAAAGACATTTTGACGAATTCCCAAGTCAAGAGCCCTTTGTTGAGAATCATTCACAACCATACGATTGGAGTAAATTTTGGATCATTGGAGCTTTCCATTAATTCAGAATTGCTGCTGGAGTCCGTGGAGACGTGAAGAACACACGAGAGGATTGCCGTCATACCGAAGGGGTGGCTCTTCAACTCATGTCTTTTAGGAGTTTGGATTTGTTTTACTTTCTTTTGTTGCATAACATTATGAGTAGCCAATTCCATCACTAGGGGTGATGGGGGATCTTTTACGATGTTCTTAATATCTATTTAATTGTTATTTTGAATTCCTTATTATCTTTATGAATGTGTTGATTTAGTATGCTTAATCTCATTGGGAGTAGCTAACCCTTATAAAATTAGTTAATTGTGGTAACAGGATCATAATTAATTAGTGGAACTCTATGATCACATAGCTCGCGGTATACGCCGGATAGGTTATTGCTTGTTTCCAATCAGTTATTAAATTAACAAACTTGTTTGCTCTTAATGCTCTTTCCCTTAGTTACCTTCCTGAACCAAACGGAGTAATTAGTTAGGAGGAAGGCTATTGTACGCGAGGATAGCCCTTAGTAATTTAGAATAAGTGGTTGGCATTCAATGGGGAAATACAATTCATAAGGAAGTAGATTTAAGAGCTAGTATTAGTGAACCCAGTTCCCCTAGGTTTCTCCTATTTGATCTTGCCCTAATCATCTTAGTTTAAAGTCATATTTTCATTCCACTTAGTTTTCTATTCAATTCCAACCCAATTATTCTGTTCGTTTAAAGAATTAAGGATATTTATTATACTTGTGCATTCCCTGTGGGTTCGACATTTGGAGTCCTAATTATACTCCACTTTATTACGAGTTACGATCAGGTGCACTTGCCTGAGCCGTAACAAGTTTTTGGTGTCGTTGCTGGGGAATGTTTTAGCAATATTAGTTCAACGAGATCTTAGTTACTTTAAGCATTTTTATTCTACTTTCTGTGTTACTATTTTATAGCTATTTTATTTATATTAATTACCATTTGTGTACTCAGGCACCGCAATGGAAGAAGAACCAGAGCTCACTCTTGAAGAGTACTTTTTTGCTTCTGTTGATACTCAGGATAGCATAAACGACCTAGCCATTAGGCGGCGTAACTTAGAATATAATCCTGCTTTAATCAAGCTAGTGTCTGCAGTACAATTTTTGGGGCTACCTTCGGAAGACCCACATACCCATCTCAAGAGCTTCCGAAGAATACTTAGCACTGTCAAGTATAATGGAGTCCCAGTAGAAGCTATTAAACTAACACTATTTCCATTCTCATTGCAGGGAAAAGTTCAAGTTTGGCTAGGCTCTTTGGCACCAAACTCAATCACCACTTGGGAGGATCTGAAGGGCAAATTTCTCCAGAAATATCTATCTTTAGCCAAATTTGCAGAAATAAGAGCAAAAATAACTAGTTTCAAACAGTCTGAGTTGGAACCAATGCACGAAGCTTGGGAGCATTTTCAAGAACTGCTTAGAGGTTTTGGACACAAGGAATTCACTACATGGCAACTTGTTCACATTTTCTACAATGGGTTAAATGCACATAGTAGAGCTGCCTTAGACGCCGCCTGTGGGGGATCTTTGGGAACAAGAGCACCCTCTGAGACGCTAGAAATTATTAAAGAGATGGCTCAAAATGATGCTCAATGGTTTTCGGAAAGGAAACAGGTTGATCCTGAAATAGGGAGCCATGGGAGGCAAACTCCCTTATCTTTAGAAGCCGAGGTAGATGCACTCACTGAAAAATTCGAAGCCTTTTTAGCATCTCATGCTCAAATCAGAACTTCAAGGAAGTCTTCAATAGTTGGGAATGAAGTTGCGAAGGTTAACTTTATAGGCACCGAGAAACATGGTAATCACTGCTCAAATAATAACAATCCGGTGTGGAAAAACTAAGACTCATTTTACCAGGCTCAAGCGAGAAGGAAGCCATATCCAGGCCACCCTGCATCAGTTCATGGATACATAAAGGCACTTGGCAAAAGGTTTAAGCATCTGGAAAAATTGGTATCAACAAATGCGGAAAGACAGAAGCAATTAGCAGATCAATTAGCTCTCTTGATAAACCATTTAGCCAAGAAAGAAGAGAAAACATATAGCCAAGAAGTGCAATCTAATCTACTAACTACAAGAGGAAGGATAGTACTCGCGGGGCCATCTGAGAATAGCAAGGAAAAAGTCATATCCGCTCAGCCCCAAGAAAAATCAGCTATCCCTACCGAAGAAAGAGAGACAAGAAACAAGGAGTCTGAGAAAGAATAGTCAACAGTATCTGTCAATCCACCTGACACAATCCCTGTTGTGCCATTCCCACAGAGACTGAAGAACGACTTACAGGACCCTCAATTTGCAAAAATTTTAGAAGTCCTGAAGCAGCTAACTATCAACATACCATTCGTGAAAGTTATTTCTGAAATGCCTAAATATGCTAAATTCTTGAAGGATATCCTTGCCAACAAGAAAAAGCTAGAGGAGTTATCCACTATTCAGTTAAGCGAGGAGTGCTCAACCATAATCCTGAAAAAGCTACCTCCTAAAATGTAGGATCCATGGAGTTTTACAATACCATGCAAAATTGGAAATTCTTATTTTGAAAAAGCTCTTTGTGATTTAGGATCCAGTATAAATCTAATGCCTTTATCTATTTTTCAATGACTTGGTTTAAAGGAAGTCAGACCCACAAGACTTCAATTACAGCTGGCAGACAGGTCCGTAGTGCACCCAAAAGAGATAATTGACGATGTCTTAGTAAAGGTAGAAAAAATTTATTTTTCCAGCTGACTTCGTAGTTCTAGACATGGAAGAAGATAAAGAAGTACCCCTTCTTTTGGGAAGACCATTTTTAGCAACAGGAAAAACAATCATTGATGTTCACCAAGGAAAGCTTACATTACGGCTTAACAATGAGGAAGTTGTTTTTAGCGTGTTTAATTCCTTAAAAACACCAAATTCTCACTCTATTGACACTTTAACAGAAACTTTTCTGATGTCTCTTGATTCACAGGTACACTTACTTACAGACCCTTTAGAAAAAGTTTTAACTCGCAGTAAAAAGGTCATCACCAATGAAGAGGAAATTAAAAAGGAAGTTCTAGCTCTAGAGGCAGGCATGGAATCAAGACCATGGAACAAGGTGCAGCGATTTGAGAAATTAGATAAACCCAAAAATATTGTGGTCAAATCATCTTTAGAAGAGCCACCTGAGCTGGAATTAAAACCGCTACCTGCTAATCTTACATATGTATTTTTACACCCACCATTATCCTTACCAGTTGTCATTTCATCTTCTTTAACATGTCTAATGGGGGAAAAACTTTTAAGAGTCTTGCGGGAGAACAAGACAACATTTGGATGGAGCATCCATGACATAAAAGGGATAAGTTCTACAATTTGTACCAGCAGGATTTACATGGAGATTGATCACAAACCCAAAGTGCAATCTCAACGAAGACTCAACCCAAATCTGAAAGAAGTTGTCAAGCAGGAAGTTATTAAATTACTTGACGCTGACATTATTTATCCTATTTCTGATAGCCCTTGGGTGAGTCTTGTGCAAGTAGTTCCTAAAAAGGGAGGAACCACAGTTATGGAAAACGAGCAAAAAGAATTAATTGCAGTTAGATAAGTGACCGGATGGCGTATGTGCATCGATTACAGGAAACTAAATGAAGCCACTAGGAAAGATCACTTCCCTCTCCCTTTTATTGACCAAATGCTTGAAAAATTATCTGGTCATGAATTTTATTGCTGTTTAGATGGTTATTCTGGTTATATGCAAATTCCTGTAGCTAAGGAAGACTAAGAAAAGACTACTTTTACATGTCCTTATGGGACGTTTGCATATAGAAGAATGCCATTTGGTTTATGCAAAGCCCCTACAACATTTCAAAGATGCATGATGGCTATCTTTTCTGATATTTTAGAAAATTGCATTGAGATATTTATCGATGATTTTTCAGTTTATGGATCCACATTTGATGTCTGTCTGCATAATTTAGAAACTTGTGCTAAAAAGATGCATAGAAACAAATCTAGTTCTGAATTGAAAAAAGTATCAATTTATGATTTCGGAATGTATAGTCTTAGGACACAAAATTTCTCAAAAAGACATTGAGATAGACGTAGCAAAGATTGAGATTATTTCGAAATTACCACCTCCAAATTCAGTTAGAGGTGTTAGGAGCTTCTTAGGACATGCTGGCTTTTATGGGAGATTTATAAAAGATTTTTCACAAATTGCAAAACCTCTTTCTAACCTCTTAGTGAAAGATGTACCATTTGAATTCTCTGAAGCATGCCTAAAAGCTTTTGAAACTTTAAAATCTATATTAATAAATGTTCCTGTTGTGATAGCACCTGATTGGTCTATTCCTTTTGAACTAATGTGTGATGCTAGTGATGTCGCAGTTGGTGCAGCGTTAGGACAAAGGAAAGACAAAATCTTTCATACTATTTATTATGCTAGTAGGACTTTGGACGAAGCACATCAGAATTACACTACTACTGAAAAAGAGCTATTAGCTGTCATATTTGCAGTTGATAAATTTCGTTCTTATCTAGTGATGTCTAAAATCATAATTTATACTGACCACTCTACTATTAGACATTTACTTGCTAAACAGGATGCAAAACCAAGGCTAATTAGATGGATTCTACTGCTTCAAGAATTTGACATCGAAATTAAGGATAAGCGGGGAGTGGACAATGTCATCGTAGATCACCTGTCAAGGATAAATGCAGCAGTAAGATCACCTGATAAAGAGCAAATTCAAGAAACATTTCCAGAAGAGCATCTATATGCTATTTCTACGGCACTATGGTATACTGACTATGTTAACTTTTTAGCCGGTAAGGTACTTCCACCCAATTTATCATATGCACAGCGTAAGAAATTCTTTTCTGATGTTAAGCATTATTTCTGGGATGAACCTTATTTATTTAAGACTTGTGTAGACAGAATAATTAGAAGATGCGTCCTAGAAACAGAATATCAATCTATATTAGAACACTGTCACTCTAGGGAAGTAGGAGGCCATTATGGACCCACACGTACAGCTCAGAAAATCTTACAATGCGGCTTTTTCTGGCCTACCTTGTTTAAAGATGCTTATAAATTTGTCAAGCCTTGTGACCCCTACCAAAGAAGCAGAAATATCTCTAGAAAACAAGAAATGCCTCTAAATACTATTCTGTATTGTGACTTTTTGATGTTTAGGGCATTGATTTCATGGGACGTTTTCCTAAGTCTAATAACAACATGTATATTTTAGTGGTAGTAGATTATGTCTCCAAATGGGTAGAAGCAGTAGCATTACCAACTAACGATGCCCCGAAGGGTAGTAAGGTTTTTGAAAAAGAATATTTTCACTAGATTTGAAACTCCTAGAGCAATAATCAGTGATGGCGGAAGTCATTTTTGCAATAAACAATTTGACAACCTCTTAGCTAAATATGGAGTCAACCATAGAGTGGCCACACCTTATCATCCCTAGACCAGTGGGCAAGTAGAAATCTCTAACAGGGAACTTAAGAAAATCCTAGAAAAAACTGTTAGTGCGTCAAGAAAAGACTGGTCTTTCAAACTAGATGTTGCTCTGTGGGCATACAGAACTGCTTTCAAAACACCTATAGGAATGTCACCTTATAGGCTAGTGTTTGGAAAAGCTTGTCACCTCTCTGTCGAATTATAGCACAAGGCTTATTGGGTTCTAAATTTTGATATGCAGATGGCATGTGAGCTCCAATTATTACAGATAAATGAGATGGATGAATTTCGATTGGAAGCTTATGAAAATGCAAAATTGTACAAGGAGCGTACTAAGAAGCTACACGATCAATGTATCCAAAAGAGAAACTTTCAAATTGGAGACAAAGTATTAATCTACAACTCTCAACTTCGACTACTTCCAGGGAAACTCAAATCCCGTTGGTCAGGTCCCTATGAAGTAATACAAGTCTTTCCATATGGAACAATAGAAGTGGTTGTTAAAGATGGGTCAACTTTCAAGGTGAACGGATAGCAAGCAAAAATCTATGTTGCAGGAACACGTAGGGACACATCCAAAATCTCACTGCAATTACCAACCACTTGAAGCAACACGTCAGGCTCATGACGTTAAACAAGCGCTTCACAGAAGGCAACCTGTAGACCTTTACTTAGTATTTATCATTTATTTTTAGTAATTTTAATTCGTTTACTTTTGCAGTTTGTCTATCACCTCTGAGGCACTCCAGGTAGCTGAAGATGATGACATAGGAACATCAATATCCCCATCAATTTGCTCATAATATTTTTCAGAGGGGAGTCTCTTTCCACGTTCTTTTATAGCACTTATTTCTCTTTTATTATATCTTTTTGTGCTTGTTTTAAAATAGTCGCAGTGGGGATACTGCTAGAAATAAGTGTGGGGAGGGAGTTTTACATTATGCTTATTACTTGGTTGTGCTTATAACAGTTTATAATTATAAAAGAACTTTAATTTTTTGCTGATTTAGGGGCTATACAAATTTTTTTTCTTTATGACAACTTTTTATTGAATCAATTCGTTGCTAGTATTGGAATTTGCTGAAAATTAGCATTGAAGTTTTGTGAGTTTGACTTCCTGTGTAAACTATTAAATGTGAGTTTTGGGCCAAAAATAAGAGGTCACATCATGCTTTTACCTCTTTTCTTTGTTGAATGATATTTTTCTTGGAATGTACATTCTAGAACTTGTGCGGAGACCATTACGAAGCGAATATGAATTTATTTGCATGTGAATTTAGAAAGAGCAATTTTTAGGAATTATTTAGATCACTACCATTTTGAATGCATTATCCCACTAGTTGCCCACTTTTGTGCCCAAAAAGTATTATGTTTGATTTCTTTGGTACCCTTCTTATTACTATTGATTATTTTTTGTGAATGCAACCTTGAAAAAGTTTATTTGAGAGCAATTAATGGAAAAAATCAAAAGAATAATGTTTTAAAATCCCTTTTATATGTTTACAAAAGAGAAGGCTTAAAAATTTATTCCCCTGCTAGTTTTTACAAATGATTAACTGCTGCATAAATGCATGAAAGGAGGAAAGGAAAAAGAAAAAAAGAAAATAAAGAGCATTGAAAAAGAAAAGAAAAAGAAAAAAAAAATTGATCATGCTCATGCCTTCATAATTTACAAAAAAAATAATATTGATTGAAAAATTGGGATTCTTGCCTGCTCTTGAAAGTGAAAAAGAATTAGGTTGCTTGTTTTGGTTTATTTGTTTCTGACCCTTTGCATGACCTTTATCTTTCTTTTATCATACGAAATATTATTACCTTGGCCCCATTACAACCATTGAAAGACCCTTATTCCTCTTTTGCATGTCTTATAGATTCTAATAGTAGAGTTTTTGGTCAATACAAGCATATAGTAATGTCGTTTCATTTGAAAAATCTGAGTGTTAATGACTATACCTATAAACACTTTGAGATTGGTGAGAGTGTGACTTGAAAATCGTAGATTGTTAGCTTACTTGAACTTACACCTCTAATTGGGCATTCTATTTACTGACATGTTTGTGATATCATATTGTTGTCTCACTTATTTTTCTGCCCCTATTGAGTAGAAATAGTTTTTCTTACTATAGTTACCCAAGTAGTTTGCTTGAGTGCAAGAAAAGCTCAAGTGTGGGGATGGTGTTAACACACCAATTTATCTATATTTATAGGGCATTTCTTAGTATCTAATTAGATCATTTATGTCTTATTATGCAGAATTATCATGAAAATACCACTCGGAGCAACAGATACGAAAAAGGACAAAAAACTGACTAGTTTTGGAGAGTTTTAGCACTATTGGACAAGCGGTACGGCCTGACCTACCAACGGTACGGCCGTAACTAGAGCAGAACCTCAGTAGGGGCGTACCCCCTCAGTCTGTACCACCTGACGCCAATAAAATAGTCCACTACGACCGTGCTAAAGGCAGTATGACCGTACACAAGTGATGTCAGGGCAACAACATGCATGGGTACGGTCCAACGTCATCAACGAAGCTTCGTACAGCCGTGTATATATGCGGTACGGCCGTATCCCGCCCCTGATCAGTGCAGATTTGAAGCCATATAACCTAATTCGTAGTCTAGTCTATAAATAGGAGCTCTTAACATGTTACAAAGACCTTTTGATGAATTCTCAAGTCAAGAGCCCCCTTGTTGAGAATCATTCACAAACACCATATGATTGGAGTAAATTTTGGATCATTGGAGCTTCCCATCAATTCAGAATTGCTGTTGGAGTCCGTGGAGACGTGAGGAACACACGAGAGAATTGTCATCATACCAAAAGGGTGTCCCGGTTCTTTAACTCATGTCTTTTAGGAGTTTTGATTTGTTTTACTTTCTTTTGTTGCATAACATTATGAGCAGCTAATGGGGGATCTTTTACAATGTTCTTAATATCTATTTAATTGTTATTTTGAATTCTTTATTATCTTTATGAATGTGTTGATTCTAGTATGTTTAATCTCATAAGGAGTAGCTAACCGTTATACAATTAGTTAATTGTGGTTACAAAATCATAATTAATTAGTGTAACTCTATGATCATAGAGCTCACGGTATACGCCGGATAGGTTATTGCTTGTTTCCAATCAGTTATTAAATTAACAAACTTGTCTGTTCTTAATGCTCTTTTCCTTAGTTACCTTTCTGGATCAAACGGAGTAATTAGTTGGGAGGAAGACTACTGTATGCGAGGATAGCCCTTAGTAATTTAGAGTAAGTGTTTGGCATTCAATAAGGAAATACAATTCATAATAGCAAGGAAGCATATTCAAGAGCTAGTATTAGTGAACCCGGTTCCCCTAGGTTTCTCCTATTTGATCTTGCTCTAATCATCTTAGTTTAAAGTCTTATTTTCATTCTGCTTAGTATTTTATTCAATTTCAACCCAATTATTCTGTTCGTTTAAAGAATTAAGGATCTTTATTACACTGGTACTTGTGCATTCCCTGTGGGTTCGACATTCGGAGTCCTAATTATACTCCATTTTATTACGAGTTACGATCAGGTGCACTTGCCTGAGCTGCAACAGGTACCTGACAATATTTGTAGGGGGAGTTGTCTCATGCAATCATGATTACGAAAGTGTATTGCTTTAAGCACCACAGAAGCGGAATACATTGCAATCACTGAAGGTTGCAAGGAGATCCTGTAGATGAAGAAGTACCAACAAGTGTTGGGACAAAACCAGGAAAATTATGTTCTCTATTGCAACGGTCAGAGTGCAATACATCTCAACAAGAATTTGACATTTCATTCAAGGTCGAAACACATCGACATGATGTATCACTGGATCCGTGATGTGTTAGAAACTAAGCTGCTGAAAGTCGAGAAGATTCACCTCAACGATAACGGGACTGATATGATGACTAAAGCTCTATTAACAGAGAAGCTAGAAGTCTGTAAAGAAATTGCAGGCTTAGCCTTAGCTCCGAATTGATCAAAATATATTTCCCTATTGGCTAGAGGGGGAGATTTGTTGGCGTCCAACCAATTTTTTGTGCAGATTCAAAGCACCAGCAACCATGGGCCAAAGAAAATCAATTTGCAGCATCTAGAACCATTAGAAAATCCAAAGAAGAAGAAGCAAAATTCATTGAATTTTGCTTATGTATTCACATTGCTAACCAAAAAAAATCATAGTTGTACAAATGAGCGTTTGAATTTTCTTCTTCCATTCACATTGATCTATTGCCTATAAATAGAGCACTTCCCCTTCATTCACATATCATCTCACATAGCCTAACTTACTAGAGAGTAGTGAGAGAGAAATAGAGAGTGAGAGCCTTACTCAAGAGAGATTGAATGAGAGAAAAAGAGAGGGAGACTTGGTGAGAGTTTTCTTGAGATAAAGAAAAATATCGAGACAAAAATAAGGAGCCAATTTATGAGGGGTTTAGCCACAAATTGAGGGTACAATTTTATTGTATTATTTTTAGAGATCACCTAAGAGTGAAGTTTGAAATCTCATTATTATTATAGTGGAAGTTTAAGGGCCTATGGGTCCCGTGTTTTTTACCTTCAATTTTAGAGAGTTTTTCACAATAAAATCTTTGGCGTTATTTTCATCTATTTGGTTTGGGAAATTACCTCGCGGAAATTTATTTTATTTCACTAACTGAGTTTTTTCCAACAGTTTTACACATGTAAAAAACACGAGTTGGCACAGCACACTCCCATGCAAAAAGCGGCAAAACATTTGAGTGGAAAAAAAATCTTGCGATAACAACCATGGCCACAAAGTGATACGCTTTGTTGGTTTCTTTATATTTTGTGAGGCTGAACCTTTATCACATTGTCAATTTGTCATCCACAGAGTTATATTTTTCTTTATTTTCCTTTCTTGGAGTTCTTTATTTTTAGTTTTCATTGAAGAAATTATCAATCTTTTATACAAAAAAGGGTAAAACATTAACAGAAGTGTTTCTAAAGTCTTCAAAGGCAAGAATATTAAAATAAGTGAAAAGCAAGTGACATGGCCTGCGTTATATTTGGTTTGATGGTCCGCCTCCACTTTTTCTTTGTATGGATGTCTAATAGGTTAAATTGTAGTTTTTGTCCTTTAATTTTTTTTTAGTTTTCAATTTCGTCTCTTAATTATTTAAGTTTTCATTTAAGTCTCTTAAGTTATAAAATTTACTTTAATTTCGTCATTTTTTCATTTTTTTTATTTTAGACAAATGACTATTTGACACGTAGAATAAAAAAATGAAAAATTAAATTAAGAGACCTAAATGAAAACTTAAATAGTTAGGGGACAAAATTGAAAACTAAAGAAAAGTTAAGGGACGAAAAGTGCAATTTAGCCGTATTTAATATTTTGATATGAATATTACATTTAAATGCGGAGAATAGGTTGCTTGACAATTGTACTTTTTGTCTGGAAGTTGGTTTCTTCATTTTTAATTGTGATACCATTACCAAGGTCCGGTTTCTTCAATTTTTATTTTTAATATTCTGGAAGTTAGAAAAGTGCACCCTTCCAAACAAGTGACTTGTCTATCGTAGCTTTCCGTTGGTTTGCATTGAGGGAGGAACTCAGTTTTCAATCCATTTGGTATAAAGATTCTTCTCTTGTTTGTTCAACATAACTTTTGTTGCTTCAGTTGATATTTGCATTTACTTTACATATATTAGCATTTATATTTTATATATTTGAAATTGGTATTCCAACTGGTATAAGATCTTCAGAAATGATAAGCGAACAACTCAAGTTTTACACCGAATGTCGACATCAAGTTTTACACTGAATGTCGACATCGTATGATGATGAGTGTGTACATGTGATTGAAAGAGAGAAAAAATAATAAAAAAGTTGGAAACAGTGCATTTAGTAGAAAAATACGGTGTCCCGACAACCTTTTAGTTGTTGGTTTATCATAACTCTAAGATCTTTGGAGTGGTGGAGGCATCAGCTTAAAATATAACATCTTATCAAAACTGGCTGCTGATATACTAGTTTCAATTTCAACTGCGGCTTCAGAGTCCACATTTAGTGCTGGAGGTAGAGTTAGAGACGAATTTCATTCTAAACTGAATGAGCAATCTATTGAGACACTCATTTGCAGCAGGGATTGGCTTTGCTACAAGTATAATTTGAAGAGAAAGTCAAAGGTTAATAACTTAACACTTTGTCATATTTGTTATTTTAAAGTATTTTCAGTCTAATGACAGTGTTAAAATGGATGAAGGTGGATGAAGGACACGAGAAGTAATGACTGAAAATTCTGTTAACAATGTGGATTTGTTTCTTTTATATATATATATATATATATATATATATATATATATATATATAACAAGAGTTTCTTATATTTGTTAACACTGTTATTTTAAAGTATTTTCAGTCAAATGATGGGTTGTTCTTTGTACAATTAATGGTTTGTTCGCGTGAATATGGACACCAAGTTAATATTTTGTACCATATAATTGAATGAAAGCCAATTAGCATCGCGGCATTTTGTTTAAATATATACTCCCTCTGGAATTATTTATAAGGCAAAAAGTCATTTCCAGATTCGTTAAAAACTGTATGTATCTGGTCCAATTTCGTTAAAAAATGTATGTATCTGGTCCAAAAATTGGACCAGATACATACATTTTTTAACGAATCTAGAAATGACTTTTTGCCTTATAAATGGTTCCGGAGTAGTACTTGCTAATTTCAAAAAAATAAATACATACTTGCCATTGTTAGCAAAAGAGAGAATCATGAATCAGTAGCTGAACTCATGGAACTGTTACTATTACACAAAATGTTGGGGACATTGCAATATCAATAAATAAATGCATACAAGAATGAGGTTAGCGTTAAAAATTGAAAAGTATTTCAGTACACAAAGCCAGAGCACACGGCCGAATCCACTTGCCCAGACATAAATGTTTCAACTAGTGACGTTTCATTTCCTGGAATATATTCATCACTTTTGGGGATAATCGTGGGAGGTATTTGAACAGCTGTATCACACAAAAAAAAAAAAAAAAAGAAGAAGAAGTAAGGGGCGTTACGCATTACCAACTACAAAGTAATCGACAGAGGATAATCTTTGGTTGGCGGGTTTGGAGGGGAGGGGAGGAATTATTTTAAATTATGTTTGTTTTGTTCAATTTTTTTAAGGGGGAAAGGAGGGGAGCAAAATCCCTCGTAACCCAATTTTGGTTTCCCTACTAAAATGAGGGGTTTTGGAGGGGAGAAGAGGGATTATTTTAAATTATGTTTGTTCGGTTCAATTTTTTTAAGGGGAGGAGAGGGGAGCAAAATCCCTCTTAACCCAATTTTGGCTTCCCTCCCAAAATGAGGGTTTTGGAGGGGAGATTAAATAATTTAAAATAAAATTACTTAAATATCCTTATATATGATATAATATAATATAATATAATATAATATAAAAGGCTATAAAGATATATAAGTAAATTAATCTCTCCCCTTCATTAAAATCTCTCCCCTCCCCTCCTGAACCAAACATGCAAAGTCTCTCATCCCCTCCCTCCCCTCCCCTCCTTTCAACCAAACACAAAATCGAATTAAATCTCTCCCCTCCCTTCTCCTTCCCTCCCCTCTCCTCCATTAAAATCACTCTGCTCTCCTCTCCTCGTTTGAACCAAACAGACCCTAATAGCTGTACACAAAATAGAAATTTTCATATTCCTAATAATACTATTCATGACAAAACAGTCCAATCCTATTAAAGGCTTCATTTTATGTTTTTTTGAGTGAGGCTTCCCGCAATGGTAAGGTTGCTATTTTGTTACCTGGTGGTCATGGATTACAGCTGTGGAAACAGCCTCTGCACTTACAAGGGCGAGGCTGGGTATTGTTCTAAAGCGCTATTAAGATCCAGGCCAACAATACTTTACCTGAATATGGATCCACAGCTTGAATCCACGTTAAAGATTTCAGACGTAAATGCACCTATACCATGAAGGATCTCCGCATTGATATCATCAGATAATGGATCTCGGGTCAGAAGATAACATAATATCTTAAAATCTAAAAATAAAAATAAAAAAATCATGAATATTTCCTACACTAGGTTGGTTATAAGGCAACCAAATATCACTATTATACAAGGATTCACCCTCACCAATCAAGTGGACAACTCCCTCCACTAACCTTAACAAGACCTTCCAGAAAACCTGTAAACCCTCTTGAACATTGAAAACTAGTGGCCAACTTTCGCTTCCTCTTTCCTCGGAATGCCTATTTGGAATCCAATCAAATCTCAATGTATCTCGACAACAAAGAAGAGACAACATGCATCACAAAGAAGGGTATCAACTATTACAAGGTATGTCTTTTGGCCTCAATAATGCAAGAATAACCTGTTGGCAGATGATGGGCAAGGTTTTCCGCCACTAGATGATCAAAATGCCGGAGGTATATATTAATGATATGATTGTAAAGACTTAAGATAGTGGAGATCACATCCAAGACTTACGGAAGTGTTTGAGCAATTCCAAAACACACGAGATTAAACCGTCTCAAATGTGCCTTCAAAGTCCAAGACAACAAATTCGCCAATCCCCCTTGGTATCAATGCCAACTTGTACAAATGTCAAGCGGTCCTTGACATGAAAAGCCCTGAGACGACCAAAGTAGCAGCTGAATAGACGACTAGCCACACTAACAAGGACCACACCCAAAGCTGGTCACTTCTTTATAAGCTTTTTAAGAAGGGAAAGGATCGCTAGTAAACATTTGAGTGCAAGGCTGTCTTCCAATATTGGAAGGATTGCTTGGTCTCCCCACCTATCTTATCCAAGCCAGAACCAAGCAAAACCCTTTATCTCTACTTGATGGCGAACGATGAAGCCATGAGTCAAACATTCCATGGCCAACAACTCACATGGTAGAAGAGATGCTTGCTTTTGCGCCACTCATGACAGAACTTCCCTAATACTTCTAGTGACACCTTATTGCGATAGGATTGACCAATCTATTTGGCAAGTTATAGATAAGCAAACCTTGAGGGGCACATGATTGCTTGGTTTGTCCCTCAAAATACAACATCTCCTACGAACCTTGGTAGGGCACCTTGCTTTTGCCCCACTCATGACAGAACTTCCCTAATACTTCTAGTCACGCCTTATTGTGATAAAGATTGACCAATCTGATTGGCAAGTTATAGATAAGCAAACCTTGAGGGGCACATGATTGTTTGGTTTGTCCACAAATCACTCCTAATTGATTCTTGTGATTTAGCTCTTGATCCAATCCCTCCTTCTGCTACAGTACCACCTGGCCCATCCACTGATTTGCCAATTGCACTCCAAAAAGGTAGACACTCTACTCTTAATCCTTAACCCCTTTATAACTTTTCAAGTTATTACTAAGTTATTACTGACTGTTTCCTTCTCATTGTGCCTTTGTCTTTGTTGTGTCTTCTATTATTATTCTTAAGATTGATCAGGAAGCACTATATCATTCAAGATGGTGACGAGCAATATTTGATGAGATGACTATTTTGGAGTTCAATCATCCATGGACTCTTGTCCCACTTCCTCCTGGAAAATCTACAGTTGGTCGTTGCTGGGTTTTTACTATTAAATTGGGCCATGATGGACAAATGCATCGATTAAAAGCATGACTAGTAGCAAAAGGTACACTCAGTTTGAATTACATTGATATTTTTTCTCCTGTTGCTAAAATGGCATTTGTTCACCTCGCCTTGACTATGGCTGCCATGAGTCATTGGTCTTCTGTATCATCTTGATATTATAAATTTCTTCTTATATGGTCAAGCAGAGGAGGTGATCTATATGGACCAACCATCTAGATTTGTTACTAAGGGGGAGTCGGACCTTATTTGTAGGTTATAAAAATTCTTGTATGGTCTAAGACAATCTCCTCGAGCTTGGTTTGGGAAGATTAGCAAAGTTATTTAGTAGTTTGACATGATTCGCTGTGAGGCAAATCATTCTTTATTCTTTAGACACTCACATTTGAATAAACTTACTTATCTCGTGGTGTATGTAGATGGTATTTTTATTAGAGGTTGTTAGAAAGCATATTTAACATGTGCTTATTATGTAATTAATACGTGCTGATAATTAGGGATATAGTCATACAAATCAAGGATTTGATTTGATCTTTTGTAATTATTATACGATTGTATTCTTTGATTATAAATACAGTCTGTGTGGTCACATAAGACACACAACATTCAAATATTCTTCTTTACTTTTATCATGGTATCAGTAGTTTAGGTTTTGATCCAACTTTCCTTGAGTTCCCTGCCTCGGTGCCTTTTCTCTACTGCGTGAACAGTGCACGCCGCCACTGAGAAGGCCTTTTTCTCCGCAACCGTGACTCATCTCTCCGGTCTGCCACCACCGGTCGAACCGCCGCCCCGAGTCGACTCCACCCGGAGCGTTGCCCCCAACCGCCGCCGCAAGACGCGCTTCCACGCTACGGCCAGCCTCCACAGTGTCACCCACGCGCCAAGACAGATCCATTTTTCTCCGCTCGGCTACGCGCCCACCGTCCGCTGCCTCTTCCGCCGTCTTCCCCACCACCAGGCGCCCCTATCCAGCAGTTCCTCACCTTCATACACTCATGGGTGATGACTCTGATTCCGACACCGTGACATTCACCAAGGTTCCACTTTTCCCGTGTGAAAAACTAACCGGGACAGCCAACTACAGCATCTGGGCTGCTGCTGTCAAGCTTTGGTTTCAAGGTCAAGGACGTGAAGACCACTTGACCAAACAAGCCAAGGATATTCCTACCAAAGATCGATCAAAATGGAAGCAAGTTGATGCCTCCCTATGTACTGTCCTATGGTTTTCCATTGCGCCCAAGCTCCAGCCGCAATATCAAGCATTCACCACTTGCTACGATGTTTGGGAAAAAGCCAAGAAAGTCTACTCCAATGACGTTCATCGCCTTTATAGTGTCGTTCTCAACCTCATCTCTCTGAAGCTGGAAAACATGGATGTGCAGACTTACCTTGGTAAGCTTGATCATTTTCAATCTCTCATGCCCTTTACTAGTGATGCAGCAGCTCATGGCGAGCAACGCAGCAAGTTTTTCATGATTCTTGCACTGGCCGGCCTACCACCAGAACTTGATTCAGACGCAATCGATTTTATCGAGCTCCACTGTTCCTTCCTATGACACGCTTAGTGAACAATCATTGCGTCTTGCTACTCCTCATGCTTTTGGCCACTCATCCACCCCGCTAATTCCTCCGCACTTGTCTCCAACTATTCTCGTCGTGGTGGACGAAATGGAGGACGTGGTGGCCAACGTCGTGGTACTCGGCCGCAACTATTGCAATCGCTATGGCCATATTGAAGCGGAATGTCGCACCAAAGCGAGACAACAACGATCTAAGGTTGCCAATGTTGCTCATACTGCATTCATCAAGATGTTACTATTTCGGCCCGATTACATAATGAGTTCCTTCGGTTCAGCGACCATCAGCCAACACCTTCACGCGCCATCGCTCACCTGGTAATCCGTAGCCTTTGTCTCTCAATCCCCTCTCTTGGACCATGGGTACTTGACTCGGTGCTTCGACCATATGACCGTAACAAATCCCTTTTCTCTCATCCGTTTTACTCGATTGTTTGCCATCTGTCACCATGGCAAATGGCTCTAAAATCAAAGTTCAAGGCATTGGTCAAGCCCAACCCCTTCCCAACCTTTCCTTACATTACGTACTTTATGTTCCTGGTTGTCCTTTTAATTTAATACCCATTAACAAACTCACTCATACCCTTGATTACTCGGCCCTCTTTGTTGATAACTCGCTTTATGTGCGTGAACGACGCACGGACGGACGATTGGAACAAGACACGAGTCCGGAGGATTATATCACCTTTCATCGCCGGTGGCTTCAGGTGTCTCGCCGCTTCAAACCCTTACGCATCAACGTCTGGGTCACCCTAGCCTCAATAAAATGCGTCTTATGGTGCCTAGTTTTTCTAAGATTTTATCATTTGAGTGTCAGTCGTGTCAGTTAGGAAAGCATACTCGTCAAACTTATAATCAGCGAGTCAATAAAAGTGCTATGTCACCTTTTGCTTTAGTTCATTCTGATATTTGGGGTCCTAGTCGCATCTGTTCAACTCTAGGCTTTTATTACTTTGTCACTTTCATTGACGACTTTTCTCGGTGTACTTGGTTATTTTTAATGAAAAATCGTTCTGATGTTTTCAATATTTTTCAAGGATTTTGTGCAGAAGTTCAAAACCAATTTGGTACTTCCATTAAAATGTTACGCACTGATAATGCTCGTGAATATTTATCTGCCCAATTTCAATCGTTTTTGTCTTCCCAGGGAATTATTCACCAAACATCATGTGCCCACACCACAACAGAATGGTGTGGCCGAACGAAAGAATCGTCATTTGGTTGAAACAGCACGTACCCTTCTCCTTCATCATAATGTTCCTCTTCGTTTTTGGGGTGATGCGCTCCTCACGGCCTGTTACCTTATCAACCGCATGCCTTCCTCTGTTCTTCAAGATCAAATTCCGTACTCTCTTGTGAACCCACAACAGGATCTCTATCCCATTCCTCTTCGTGTCTTTGGTTGCACATGTTTTGTCTATGACCTCACCTGTAAAAATAAACTCTCAGCTAAGTCTCTCAAATGTATTTTTCTGGGCTACTCACGTGTACAAAAAGGTTATCGCTGTTTTTGCCCTCAACTACAACGATACATTGTTTCTGCTGATGTCACATTTTTTGAGACTTGCCCATTCTTCTCTTCTGCGGTACCTGATAATAACTTCACTGAAGACTTTCGGGATATCCCACCTATTGTTCCGGTACCTATTGTAGCTTCTACTACACCTCCTCTGCGTGTCTACCAGCGGCGAACACAGCCTCTCCAATGGCACTCTTGATCCACCGCCTCATCTCTCGCTCCAATCGCCTCCATCTACGTCGCTTTGACTGAACTTCCTATAGCTTTAAGGAAAGGTATTCGGTCCTCTCGCAACCCTAATCCTAAATATGCTTGTGTTTTAAACTATGACCGTTTGTCTACATCCTATGTTTCCTTTGTTTCTGCTTTGGATTCGGTGTCTATTCCTAAGTCTACAGGTGAAGCCATGGCTGACCCAAAATGGCGTCAGGCGATGTTGGAAGAGATGGCAGCATTGCACTCAAATAACACTTGGGAGATTGTTCCGCTACCTCCAGATAAAACTACAGTAGGTTGTCGATGGGTTTATACAGTGAAAGTTGGTCCAGATGGTCAGATTGATCGTTTCAAAGCCCATCTCTTCAAACACTTTCAGACAAAAGACTTGGGTCCTCTCAAATACTTCTTAGGGATTGAAGTTGCCCAGTCCTCTTCAGGCATTGCAATTAACCAACGGAAGTATGCTCTGGATATTCTTACTGAAACTGGTATGGTTGATTGCCGCTCAGCTGATACTCCTATGGATCCCAATGTCAGGCTTCTTCCGGGTCAGGGGGAGCCATTGAAAGACCCGGGAAGATACCGACGTCTTGTAGGCCGACTCAATTATCTCACGGTCACCAGACCTGATATCACCTTTGCAAAGGAGTATTGTAAGCCGGTTCAATGCTCCTTGTGATAGCCATTGAATGCGGTCATTCGTATTCTTCGATACATAAAAAATGCACCAGGTAGAGGACTATTATATGAAGATAAAGGCAATGCCAAAATCACTTGTTACTCGAGATCTTGTTGGCGGGATCACCATCGCATGTAAGATCCACCTCTGGATATTGTGTTCTCATTGGAGGAAACATGATCTCATGGAGGAGCAAGAAGCAAAATACAGTTGCCCTATCCAGTGCAGAAGCCGAATACCGGGCTATGATGTCAGCTACAAAGGAGCTTGCATGGCTTAGAAATCTACTCCAACAGCTGAAATTAGGTGACCTCCAGGATACAAAACTTATCTCAGTGATAATCAAGTCGCACTTCACATTGCTTCAAATCCAGTCTTCCATGAACGGACCAAACGTATAGAGATAGACTGTCACTATGTAAGAGAAAAAGTGCTCTCAGGGGAAATCACCACCGACTTTGTCAAGTCTGAGGATCAACTGGCTGACATGTTTACTAAGTCCCTCAAAGGCTCTCGAGTTGATCATATGTGTAACAAGCTTGGTTCATATAACATATACGATCCAGCTTGAGGGGGAGTGTTAGAAAGCATATTTAACATGTGATTATTATGTAATTAATACGTGCTGATAATTAGGGATATAGTCATACAAATCAAGGATTTGATTTGATCTTTTGTAATTATTATACGATTGTATTCTTTGATTATAAATACAGTCTGTGTGGTCACATAAGACACACAACATTCAAATATTCTTCTTTACTTTTATCAGAGGTGATGATTAAGAAGGCATTAAAAGACCCAAAGCAACACTTATTTAGGCATTTCCAAACCAAAGATTTAGGTCGATTGTGTTGTTTTCTTGGGATTGACGCTGCGCTATCACATGAATGTATTGTTATTGGCTTATTTCTAAAACGAAATATGCTCTTCATATCTTAGAAGAGACATGATGTTTGATATTAAGTCGGGTGACACTCTCATGGACCCAAATGTGAAGCTTCAAATTAATAAGGGGGAGTCGTATCTTGACCTAGACAAGTGTAAGAGATCAATGGGAAAATTACACAGACCAGATATTTCGTTTCCTATTAATTTCTTAATTCAGCCTGTGATAACCATTGGAATACAGTAAATTGGATCCTAGGGTATATTCAAGAATCGCCTAGAAAATGGCATGTTTATATAGAGGCCATATCACTGTTATTGGATACAAAGATACACATTGGGCAAGTGATGCAAGTGATAGGAGGTCTATCAGGTTGTGTTCTTATTGGAGGAAATTCCAAAAGCAAGAAGCAAATTGTTGTTGCAAGGCAATGTTATCAATGGCGGATGGCGGTCCATGGCGGAAAGCCAAAAATCCGCCATAGAAAAATGGCGGATTGCGTTGCGGGAAATGGCGGACGCCATGGCGGACTAAATAAAATACAATATATATGTAGAAAAAATGCTACTTAACTAAAATATAAGGCTTCAAATGAAGGAACAAAAATTAGAAGGAGAAAAGATTAAAAATAGCATAAAAAGAGATTAAAAAAATAAAATTAAAAAGTATAAACTGGAAAAAAAAATAAAACAGAAAAGAATGAAAAAAAATAAAAAAACTATTTAAGAAATAAGAAGGAAAGAAATAAAAGAAACTGGAAAAAAAAATTAAAACAGAAAAGAATGAAAAAAAAATGAAAAACAGATAAACAAAATAAAATAAAATGAAATGAAAAACAAAGTGAAAAGCGAAGAAAGAAAGACGAAAGAAGAAAGAAAGGAGAACGAGAGAAATAGAGAAGGAAAACAGAGAAACAAGTGAAAAACAGAGAGTCGAGAAGGAAAAAAGAGAACGAAACGAACAGAGAAATACGCGACCGGTCGCGACTTAGCCTCAAGTGGGAGTGGAGGCGAGGCGCGGCATGCACGGCACAAGCGCGTGGCCTGTGAGGCGAGGCGAGGCGCAGCTGCAGGCTCGCGAGGCAGGCGCGGCAGGCTCCGGGGAGTAAGATCAAGCAAAGGGCAGAGAGAGAGAGATACACACTGAACGAGTTTAGGGTTTTTTTTTACACTTAAACGAACCGGTCGTCGCCACCAAACAGCAGATTTTCGCGTCGGGCTTCGCCACGGCGCTCGGCCGTCCGCCATGGCCGCCACACGCGAAGCGGCCGCCACGCACCGCCATTCGGAACCCGCCCCGCCACCGCCTGGACTGTCGCGGTTTACTGACAATCCGCCTCCGCCTTCCGCCATGGCGCCGCCATGGCCGATTTTTGACAACATTGTTGCAAGGTCAAATATGGAGGCGGAGTATCGCACTATGGCGCATACTACTTGTGAACTAACTGATATACTTACTAAATTCCTCAGATAGATTATATATAAAACAAGTTGAATGCATATGATTTATGCTCCAGCTTGAAAGTGAGTGTTGATAGTAATTATTAGTTATTGTGTCTCTTTATTATTTGATATAGTTTCCTTCGATAATTTAGTCATTATCGACTTTGTCCCTAATTTCCTAATTTTGAGAGATTCTAATTATCTCTCCCTTGTGTATAAATATGTACAAGTTCATTGTATAATTTAATAAAATTATTTAGAACATTCAACTAAAGTTTAAGTTGTTAGTTAGAGGCCAAAGAATGATTTTAAATTTCTAACACTAACAAATACATAAAATAAAAAAGAACATAGAATCAATAACATTTAGCAGTGTTGAAAATAAGATAGGATATTTGTATTTATTATATAGGCAAATCATATCATGTAATTAGGAATAGGATATCTTGTAATTAATTGTTTTGATTTCTTTTTAAGCCTATATAAAGAACCTCCGTTGTGTAGTTGAAACACACGGTATTTAACATATGTCTCTCTCTATTCTCTCATTTAACATGGTATCTAGAGCCTAAAGAGAGGCAACCCTAAAACCGTGCTTACCCGGTGGACCCACTGTCCTCCGGTGACAAAAATTTTTGGCAAACCGTATCTCAACTCCGGTTTGCCCCTTCTCCACTGTCGTGACCCATTCCGGCACCCTTTTCCTAGGCTTAAAATCACATCGCAGCTGCACCGCCTCGCCTCCGCGACCTTTAAGAACCGACCCCACCACTGCATTTCCGCCTCACGATTGGCCCACCGAAACCTCGCCCGGCCTCCAACGCGCCCCCACGCGCCATTTCTCCGCCGCGGATCATCTTCTCCTAGCCGCCGTCGCAGCCGCGCGTGGCAGGCAGACCTTTCTCGGGCGCCCTTTCATCTCCTACGCCAAGCACCCTGGCCCTCGATCCGCTATTAGTTTTTCGCTTTGCAGACACGGTTGACCACTGCCCAAAGGCAAACAACCCCGTTTTCTCTCTCCTGGACGTGTTTTTCTCTCTCTCCTGTGATTGAAAAATGGGGTCCTCTGTTGCCGATGCTTCCAAGTCTGCGTTCACCAACTTTGTCACTTCTCCCCTCTCTACAGAGAAGTTGGGCGCCCAACTATGAAACTTGGGCTTCAGACATTCGATTATGGCTAATCGTCGTGGGTATAAAGACCATCTCACCAAAAGGCCGAATTTGTGCTTGACACTACCGAACGCATTTAAATGGGATAAGATTGATGCTCAGTTGTGCAGTCTCATCAAGTCCACCCTTCATCCCACTATCAAATCGATTTTCTATCCTCATCTCACGTGTGAATCGGTTTGGAGTCAGGCTAAGGCACTCTACACCAATGATATTCAGCGTCTCTATAGTGTGGCTCATGATGTGGGAACCCTCATTGGACCAAAGAAGTTGGATGGCCCTATGTCTGCCTATCTCGGTCGTGTTCATGCTGCACTCCATCAATTTAATGAGCTCCTACCTCCGGTTGCATCTGCCGCAGATGAGAAGAAGAAGGAACTTGAACAGCGAAGCACATTCTTTATGCTCCTTGGCCTTTATGGCTTACCTCAGGAGTACACTGCCATCTGTGATCAGATTTTGGGATCTATTGTTATTCCCACTATGTCTGTCGCTTCTTCTGCCCTTCTTCGGGTCCCTTTGAAGTCCACCTCTGAGCTTCCTGTTGCTCGCATCGGTGACACCGCCGCCTCTTGCATCTCAAAGACAACGATCGGCGAGCTCGAGGTTCCACATCCAACACTAAGAATCGTCCCAAATATGATCATTGCAACCGTATGGGACACACTATCGATCGATGCTGGAAGCTACAGGGTGCCCTCCACGTCCAGTAAATTCAGCTCAGACCACTACGCCTGGCACACATCAGAACTTGGCTCAGCCTAAGCCAACTCCACCTGACTATGAAGAATTTCTCCAATGGTTTGAGAATCGCCAGAACTCCGGATCCACTGCTTCGGTTGCACACACTGGTAATTCATTTGCTTGCATCTCTCAGCCCAATTCCCTTGGCCCCTGGGTCCTTGACTCTGGTGCATCCGACCACATCACTGGTAATAAAGCTCTTTTATCCTCTCTTTCTACATCTGGTTACTTACCTAGTATGACTTCAGCCAGTGGTACTGAAACCAAATCCCAAGGGATTGGTACTGCCAAACTCCTCCCTTCCCTGTCAGTTAATTCTGTACTTTACGTTCCTGAGTGTCCATTTAATTTGCTTTCAATCAGTCGTTTGACCCGTGCTTATAACTGTGATGTTACCTTTACTAATAACAATGTTACCTTGCAGGACCGAAGTACGAGACGGACGATTGGAATCGGATGTGAGTCTAATGGCCTCTACTATCTATCCTCATCCAGGGTGTGCTCTGCCATAGATTCCCCTCTTACTATCCATGCTCAGTTGGGTCATCCAAGTCTTCACAAGCTTCAGAAGCTGGTGCCTAGTCTTTCCAAGTTATCTAGTTTAAATTGTGAGTCGTTTCAGTTAGGGAAACACATTCGTAGTCACTTTCTTGATAGAGTCAATAAACGGGCTTCGTCCCCTTTTGCTTTAGTTCACTCCGATGTTTGGGGTCCGTCTCGCACTAGTACTACTTTTGAGTCCAAATATTTTGTTACTTTCATTGATGATTTCTCGCGTTGTACTTGGTTATTTTTAATGAAAAACAGGTCTGAGTTGTTCTCTATTTTTGAGCAATTTTATCAAGAAATTAAAACTCAGTTTGGTGTTTCGTTAGCTCTTTCTTGTAGTGACAATGCCCGTGAATACTTGTCCCAACAATTTCAAAATTTTATGGCATCTAACGGCATTCTTCACCAAACGCCCCGTGCTCACACCTCAACAAAATGGGGTAGTGAACGCATAAAAATCGGCACCTCATTGAAATCACTCGGACTCGCTTCTTCATAGTAATGTCCCTGACTTCGTTTTTGGGGGGATGCTGTTCTAACAGCTTGTTATCTCACAAACCGCATGCCCTCATCTGTGCTTGATGATCGAGTGCCACACTCGGTACTCTTTCCACATATCCCTCTCCATTCACTTTCGCCTCGTGTCTTCGGGTCCACATGTTTTGTCCACAATCTCACTCATGGTCTTGACAAACTCTCACCTCGTTCACTCAAATGTGTCTTTCAAGTTATCGTTGTTATTCACCTACTCTTCAACGTTACCTTATATCGGCTGATGTTACCTTTTTCGAGTCTATACCTTACTTTGAGTCGACTCACTTGTCTCCCGAGCCTCTTTCTGCAGTCCTCCCCGTTCCTCCTGCGATTGAGCTTCCTGAGTTTGTCACTCCAGACACCCCATCTGTGGACCCCCTAGCTGTGCGACCACTACAGACTTATCATCGTCGCCAGCGACCTACCGAGGTACATATCCCCTGCTCTCGCCGCCTCGCTATCGAGGCCATGCCAGACTCACCACCGGCGCCATCTCCTTTAATCGAATCCCGCCACTGAGTCCGACCTTCCCATTGCTCTTCAGAAAGGTATCTGTCAGACTCGTAACCCATCCCCTCATTACATTGCTTTGAGTTATCATCGTCTTTCTCCTCCACATTACACTTGTTTGTCTTCTTTGTCTTCTGTCTATATTCCTAACACTCCAGGTGAAGCTTTATCCCACCCGGAATGGCAGCAAGCAATGATTGACAAGATGTGTGCTCTTCAAAGCAGTGGTACCTGGGAACTGGTCTCTCTACCTCCTGGAAAGTCTGTGGTTGGTTGCCGTTGGCTTTATACTGTCAAGGTTGGGCTTGATGGTAAGATTGATCGATATAAGGCCCGGTTGGTGGCCAAAGGATACACTCAAATATTTGGGCAAGATTACAGTGACACCTTTTCACCTGTGGCTAAAATGGCGTTTGTTAGGCTCCTCCTCTCCATTGCCGCCATCAGTCGTTGGCCACTTCACCAACTTGATATTAAAAATGCTTTTCTGCATGGTGATCTCAAAGAGAAAGTCTATATGGAGCAACCACTTGGGTTTGTTGCTCATGGGGAGTCCTCTAACATGGTTTGCAGGCTCCACAGGTCTCTCTATGGTCTTAAACAGTCTCCACGAGCTTGGTTTGGAAGATTCAGTTCTATAGTGTAGTAGTTTGGTATGATTCATTGTAACAATGATCAATATGTTTTCTATCGCCATTCAGCTCAAGGATGTGTTTATCTGGTTGTGTATGTGGACGATATTGTGATAACTGGTAGTGATCAGCAGGGTATAAGCCAGTTGAAGCAGTATCTCTCTCATAAGTTTCAGACTAAGGACCTTGGTAAACTCCGTTATTTTTTGGGTATCGAGGTAGCCCAATCAAAGGATGGTATGGTGATTTCACAGAGGAAATATGCTATGGATATTCTTGAGGAAACAGGTTTATTGAATGCCAAGCCAGTTGATACTCCTATGGACCCAAATGTCAAACTTCTGCCTAATCAGGGGGAGCCCCTTTCAGATCCAGGGAGGTACAGGAGATTGGTTGGTAAATTAAACTACCTCACAGTCACCCGTCCAGATATTTCCTTTGCAGTTAGTGTGGTAAGCCAATTCTTAAATTCCCCTTGTCAGGATCATTGGGATGCTGTAATACGCATCCTGAAGTATATTAAAAGTGCTCCAGGAAAAGGTCTTATTTATGAGGATAAAGGTCATACTCGAGTAGTTGGTTACTCAGATGCCGATTGGGCAGGCTCACCCATTGATAGGCGATCCACTACTGGGTATTGTGTACTAGTTGGAGGAAACTTGATATCCTGGAAAAGCAAGAAGCAGAATGTTGTAGCAAGATCTAGTGCTGAGGCTGAATACAGAGCCATGGCATTAGTGACTCAAGAGCTCATGTGGTTGCAATCACTTCTCAAAGAACTCAGGTTTGGAGAGGATATGCCAATGACAGTGATATGTGATAATCAAGCGACATTGCATATTGCCTCCAATCCCATGTTTCATGAGAGGACTAAGCATATTGAGGTGGACTGTCATTATACCAGAGAGAAGATCGAATCGGGGGACATCACCACTAGCTTCGTCAATTCCAATG
Organism: Calophaca sinica; assembly: GCA_037113605.1. Taxonomy (NCBI): domain Eukaryota; kingdom Viridiplantae; phylum Streptophyta; class Magnoliopsida; order Fabales; family Fabaceae; genus Calophaca; species Calophaca sinica. The sequence continues at coordinate 85,296,310 of CM073737.1, forward strand.
AACAATTGGCAGATGTCTTCACTAAATCTCTAAGAGGTCCTCAAATCAGTTATATATTTAACAAGCTTGGTACATACGATTTATATGCTCCAACTTGAGGGGGAGTGTTGAAAATAAGATAGGATCTTTGTATTTATTGTATAGGCAAATCATATCATGTAATTAGGAATAGGATATCTTATAATTAATTGTTTTGATTTCTTTTTAAGCCTATATAAAGAACCTCCGTTGTGTAGTTGAAACACACGGTATTCAACATATGTCTCTCTCTATTCTCTCATTTAACAAGCAGTAACGAGAGAAAAAATTACCCAAAGTTTCACGCACGCATCGAAGATGACCGGGATCAAGCAAACAAAAATAGTTATAGCAGACTGGTCAACTTCAAGCCCATAGTGCTCAACAATTATCTCTATCAGAGTTTGCCAACCAGATTCAGAATGATACCTGTAGGCATCCCAATATGCAACAAAAGTCATCAACAAAACCGAAAACAAAATAAAATAGGAAACCCTACAAGGTAAATATAATATTCTATCAAAGGGTGTTAACTTAATACACAAAAGAGATGAAAATTACAACAATTACCATATATGAAATGTATTAAACATATGGAGTGCAAGCTTGGTTCTAGGAAAAATCAATATTTGAGTACTTTCTACAATCGATATGTGTCTTAACTAACACCTTAAGCTTCCGATGTAATTGTTCAAGTGACCTTTAACAAAACGAAATATCTCATTTTCTTCATATGGCTCTTACATAAAAAGATCATGTATTAACTCAGCTGTGAAGATCTTGCTTAAAGCTATAAGCTTTTTATTAGGCTTAATTCATAATTCATGCTCTAGAAAAGAAATTAGGGATAGCAAATTCCCTTTTCAGATGGCTTTTTTTTTATTCATAGCCACTTGAAATTAAGAACAGTAACAGGACACATTTGCTAGTGGAAGAATTTCTTCTGTTAAATCTGTCCGATTACAGTTCAATCCTCCCATCATATTGGCCAAGGAATAGTTTTGTATATTCTGTTACAAAGCCTGTCAAATCCTTGGGTATTTAGTATATACATAGTAGCATAGATCTAGTGTCAGAATTCCTAGCTGTAAAGCTTATGACAGCCGTCATAACAGCTGACAGACATAACAACTATCAATTGATAATATGCAATATAATGAATATCTAGGGGACGCATCCAATGCATATGGACTCCTCAAGGGCAATGAAGGTAGAGATGCTACTCATTGATAGTGGAGTTAGTCATAATTTCATGACCACCAATTTAGTGGTCGCTTTATGTTTGCTCGTAACCAAAACTAGAAATTTAGAGTTAGTATAGGGGATGGCAGTAGGTGTCTCTTCACAAGGAAGGTCAAATATTTTGGTGATCCAAGTGGGCAATGAAGTTTGCAAGTGAATGTTTGTATTCTTGAATTAGGAGACTTCAACCTTATCTTCGGAATAGAGTGGTAGGAGATTTTGGAGGAAACAAAGATTGATCCAACAAAGAAAACCATGACCTTCAATCAAAATGGTTGTACCATTACTCTCCAAGGGAATCACATCGATGATCAGAACCACATATGATTGAGAATATGCCAAGTGATCCATTAGGAGCCTATGGCCTAGGCCCACTTAAGGTAAGGCCGAGCCTGGCCTACCCTCTTTCCACCAACCACACTACCGCCTTGCAGAAAGTCTTCCAAGTAGCTCAACATGACGGTGAAGGTAATAGTAGCAACAAAGGGATTAGAGGCCAAATAGTCAAAAGATTTGCAACAGATTCTGCAAGAAATCGTTAAGCAGTATCAAGAGCTGCAAGGTTGATCTCCTAAGAGGTTGGAAGTGGCTACAAGGTCTGTGAGCTTCAGTCCATCCAAGACCTGTGCTAAGAGTTTGGTTACGAGGGTGAGATTGCTTGAGTCTCCACTTTAGAGATCCTATTTTCCTCGGTAAAAATTTGGGAAAGATTCATTTTGGCCACAAGGCAGTGTTGAAAATGAGTGCATCCTGCCATCCCAAAGTTCTAGCCCGCATAAGGGGAAATGGCCACCTAGATTTTGCAGCAACTTACAAATCCTATGCACCTAGTCTTCTAAGACTTCCTCCTTGAGACATCCATAGGAGTCCAATTAATGAAAACCAACCTAGCTCCAGGCATGGAAATTGATGGTCATTACCAAATAGCCGATGAAGTTATCCTCACAAACCAAGAGACCAACAAGAATGGGAAACTTATTGTTGAGCGATCATCGTGGGGAAGTTCAAGGCAGCAACTAAGGAAGAAGAAAATAAAGTTAAAACCAGTTTTCTTCCTTCTGCCTTGAGGACAAGGCAGTCTGTCAGGTGAATGGCATTGATAGGTTTTTGGACCAGGTTAATAATAAGAGACCCAATATGGCTCTAATGATTTACTTATGGGGGACAATAACCAATTTAGGAAGGGAATTGACATAATTTATTCAACACATGGGAGGAGAAGTTAGCTGTTTATATAGGGAAGTTCAGAGGGATAAGGGATGTGTGGTTTTTTATATCAGTTTTGGAGTTTTGGCTTACAGCTTGGGGCCATAGGAGTTTACATTGGCTAGGAACACGTAGAAAAGAGTACTGAATAATAATGCTGAATATTATTTCAATTGTATATCATTTACAAACACTAATACAATTAAATAGACTAGAAGAAACCTAATGGGCTGACTAATGGGCCTTATAGAAAAACACTACTAATTACAAATTATATGATATATTTACAACACTTCCCCTCAAGCTGGTGAATGGATATCTATCATTCCCAGCTTGCAAGTAAGTTGGCCGAATCGTTCTCTTGACAAGCCCTTTGTTAACACATCCGCTAGCTGGTTCCCAGAGGGAATGTAAGTTGTTGTTATCACACTACTATCTAACTTCTCCTTGATAAAGTGTCGGTTTATCTCAATATGTTTTGTCCTGTCATGCTGAACAGGATTATGAGCAATGCTGATAGCTGATTTGTTGTCACAAAACAACTTTATAGGACCCTCATACTTTATCTTCAAGTCATCAAGAACAATCTTCATTCATAGTAGCTCACAAATTCCATGTGCCATAGCTCTGAACTCTGCCTCAGCACTTGATCGAGCCACTACATTTTGCTTCTTACTTCTCCAAGTAACAAGGTTCCCACATAGGAATGTGCAATAACCTGTAGTGGACCTTCTATCACTCACTGAACCTGTATAGTCTGCATCGGTATAAGCCTCCAAAGTCAATCTTTCACCTCTTTTGAACAAGAGGCCTCTCCCTGGAGTGGCCTTGAGATATTGCAGAATACGGTCCACAGCCTGTAAGTGTCTCACCCTTGGATCATGCATAAATTGGCTAACCACACTGACTGTGCATATGCTAAGTCTGATCTAGTGTGTGCCAAATAAATTAACTTCCCCACTAGTCTCTGATATTGGACCTTGTCAACTTTAGCACTCTCTTCTTCAATGCCCATTTTGTGATTTTGCTCGATGGGAACACATGCAGGTTTACATTCAAGTTTGCCTGTTTCTTGTAAAAGATCAAGCACATACTTCCTTTGAGAAATGAAAATGCCTTGCTTAGAGTAGGCCACTTCAATTCCTAAGAAGTACTTGAGTTTTCCAAGGTCCTTCATCTCAAATTCAGCAGATAATTTCTCTTTGAGTAGTTGTCACTCAATTGGATCATCTCCTGTAACAATAATATCATCAACATAAACAAGAATTACAGTCAACTTTCCTCCCTGTGAATGTTTGAAGAATAGTGTGTGATCGCCATGACTTTGCTTGTAGCCTAGGCACACCATAGCCTTCATGAATCTTCCAAACCGGGCTCGGGGAAACTGTTTCAGCCCATACAAAGCTTTTTTCAGTCTGCACACTTTGTTTGTTCCACTAGTGGGTCCAAATCCAGGAGGAATCTCCATATACACTTCCTCTTCTAAGTTTCCATGCAAGAATGCATTTTTAACATCAAATTGTTGTAGTTCCCACCCAGAGTGGGCGGCAAGAGAGAGTAAAATTCGGACAGTGTTTATCTTTGCCACAGGAGCAAATGTCTCCTCATAATCGATGCCGTAAGTCTGAGTATATCCCTTTGCCACTAATCTTGCCTTGTACCGATCAAGAATTCCATCTGATTTGTGCTTGACTGTATAGATCCACCTGCAACCAACGGGCTTCTTGCCCGAAGGTCTGTTAACAATATCTCAAGTTCCATTCTTCTCAAGTGCTTTGATCTCCTCATCCATAGCTTGGACCCAATTTTTATCCTTTAGTGCCTCTTGCACAGATGCTGGGATTCTCACAGAGTCAACAGCTACAATAAAACTCTGATACTGCAAGGAAAGATGTTTAGAAGAAACAAATTGAGAAATAGGGTACTTGGTAGAAAACCTTTTCCCTTTTCTCAAAGCAATAGGTAAGTCATCTGGATCATGGTCAAGGGTATCAGAAATCTGAGAATCAGAAGTAGAGGGATCATTTTCAGTACTTACCTCCGGTTCAGACGGTTGGAGTTGTTTCTGGGCCAGGTTGGGCTTTCCTTTCCTCTGATAAGTCAACATAGGCTCACTAGCCTTGTTCTGCATTGGTGCCAAAGGTGTTGTTTCCTGCAAAATTGAAGACATAGGGGACACAGGAGGAACAGAAGGACTAGGAATAGGACCACCAAGAGGATCAGGAGGATCAGGACCTGGAGACAAAGAGTCTGAAACAGGAGGATCAGGAGGAGCAGGACCTGGAGACAAAGAGTCTGAACCAGGAGGTGAGTCACCTAGCCAAGGACCAAGGAAGAGAAACTAAAGCTCGGACTCAAATTCCAAATTAGAATTAGAATCACTACTCTCCCCCTGAAGCTGAGGACGAATGAAATAGGAGACATGCTCGTGGAATGTGACATCCATAGAAATAAAGAACTTACGACTTGGTGGATGATAGCACTTGTACCCCCTTTTGTTAGGGCATAACCCAAGAAGACACACCGGATGGCACGAGAATCCAACTTATTTTGGTGTTGTGGATGAATGTGGACAAAAGCCACAAAGCCAAATATCCGAGACTCAAGACTCTGCATGATAAGAACAGAAGGAAACTGTGAGATCATATACTGAACAGGACTAACATTACCTAAAACACGAGATGACACACGATTAATCAGATAGGCAACAGTCAATACTGTTTCACCCCAATATGACTTTAGGACAGACATTTGGAAGAGAAGAGCTCGAGCAACTTCAAGTAAGTGACGATTTTTCCTTTCGGCAACCCCATTTTGTTGCGGGGTGTCGACACAAGTAAGTTAATGAATGATGCCTTGTTTAACAAGAAAACTGGAAAGGTTATGATTAAAAAATAACATATTATTTGCCATTGTCAGAACGAATTCTTTTAATGCGTCTTCCAAATTGAGTATGTATCATATTATAAAATTGAATAAACAATTGAGATACCTCAGATTTATCTTCATCAAGAATATCCAGGTTACTCGAGTACAATCATCAATAAATGACACAAACCATCGTGCACCAGAAATATTAGTAACTGGGGCAGGACCCCAAACATCAGAGTGAATAAGATCAAACGGTTCAACACTTTTAGTAAGACTAGAAAGAAAATTAGCACTGTGGTGCTTAGAAAACTGACAGACGTCACACTTAAAAGACTCAACAGATTGTTTTAAAAACAAAGATGGAAATATAGACATCATTAAAGAAAATGGAGGATGATCAAGACGTTTGTGCTGAAGCCAGATTTGTGAGGCAGCAAAATGAGACTGATTGAGACCGGAGTGCGGAAGACAACACTTCTGACCAGCTCGTTCATCAGACAGATAGTACAACCCTCCCTATTCCTTGGCAACTCCAATCGTCTTCCCCGTTGTAAGATCCTGAAAAACACAATGAAAATGAAAAAACATCACTATACAGTTATTGTCCTGGGTAAGCTTACGAATAGAGATAAGGTTATTCGAAAGGCCGGGAACATGAAGCACATTTTTCAATTTAAAAAACTGAAAGTCAATGTCCCCACAACCATCAACACGAGTATGAGAACCATCTACAACAATAATATATGGAATGCTGAAAGGAGAATTATAAGTCAGAAACAGTTCGGAATGAAAGGTCATGTGATGAGTGGCACCGGAGTTAAGAATCCATGCACTCTGAGTGATAGTGTCATCAACATGAAGAGAATTCAAGGCTGAAACAGCCATATATCTATTGTCTGACATATTAATTGATGTCTTGCAACTGTGCCTTGCTCAAGAGAACAAAAATAGCCTACAGACGGCAATAAAAAAGGGCCGCTGAACACACAGTAAGCCTGAAACGCAGTAACGGAGACAAACGAGCCAAACAACCGCAAGAAAGCAAAGGAACGCCCGTCAAAAGTGGGACCCACACACTGAAAATGGTCTCAAACGAACCAGTAGGGGCAGAGCAGTTGCCGTGAGACCAGAAACGATAACCAGATCAAATGCAAGAACACAGAAATGGTGTCTTCAAAGTGACCCACAAACCAAAGTGCTCAAAACCAAAAAAGAGCTGAACAGCAAGCGTATGGGCGCGATAAACAGTACCATACGGTCGTACGGACTCGATGAATAGTGTCGTATGGTCGTATGGACGGCGTGAATAGTGATTGTACGGACGGCGTGAATAGTGGCAGTGCCGTGTCGGTGAACAACGTCTGTGCCAACCAACAAGAGATCTGAGCACAATGAAGGTGCCAAACGCTGCAATGAAGGCAGTCAAGAAGGCCACAATGAAGGCGACAAAGAGAACCGTAAAGAAGACCGCTAGGATTTTATGCGAAAGCGAGACCCTCAAGATCGAGAGCTCGTAATACCATGTAGAAAAGAGTACTGAATAATAATGCTGAATATTATTTCAATTGTATATCATTTACAAACACTAATACACTTAAATAGACTAGAAAAAACCTAATGGGCCTGACTAATGGGCCTTATAGAAAAACACTACTAATTACAAATTATATGCTATATTTACAACAGAACATTTGCTTTTCCTCTTTCTGTATTTTCCTTATGTTTTTACCAATAATACAATCACCCTTTCATTGGATAGGAATTGTTTCTATCACTAAGTAAAAGTGTTGTGTAATATAATCATTGTGTATTATTAGGAGATATGTGACATAATTAGGATTGATTTGGTTCTGATTTGTACAGATTTATATTTCCTTATTTAAGTGATAGTCAGTCTATATAATTGGGGTTTGTACATGTTTATTTTGATCAATAAAATTCTGTTTCTTACAATTTGGTATCACGAGCCAGTACTAGGTTTAGCCGTCACTCCCTCAGGCAGCCTTCATTGCTGCATTACCTTCTTTTTCACTCAGGCAGCCTTCATTGCTGCATTTTTCACTCAAGACCAGCCTGGTTTGATCGAGTCCGACCACCAAAGATTCGCCGCCGAGAACCTTTGCTCGCCGCCGGAACCGCCGTCTGCCGATGAATGAATTTTCCGGTGAGTTTTCGGCGAAACCACCTTCACCAGAGCGACTCGCCGATCCGACGTTCCCAAAATTTCCGGCCACCGACATCACATGCGCCTTACACGCGCCCGTTACCGCAGCCTCGAAGTTTCGGCGCGTGTAACCCACGCGCCGCTTCTTCCCGACCTCCGCTTCGCGCGCCGCTTGTTCCGTCTGGTTCGCCGGCCTCCCGGTTCCATATCAAGGGTCATCACCGTGTGTTTGGCACCTCGATCTTGGGCTTAGTGAAAACCCCTTTCTTCAACCTTTAAAGACACGCGTTTTTTTTTGTTTTCCTTTTTGTTAACCATGGCAGGTGACAAATTTGTTTCTGGAGAAAAACAGACTGCTGATCAGACCCTAAGCCATTCTGACTTACCGGTGCTTAAAGGTACATACCGGCTTGATGGGCGTAACTATATGCAATGGGCCCAATTTGTTCGCCTGACTCTCAAGAGTTGTAAGAGGCTGAAACATATCGAGGGAAAGGCACCAGCCAACACTGATCCTATGTTCGAAGCTTGGGATGAAGACGACTCACTTATCATGACTTGGTTTTGGCACTCTATGGTTCCGAAAATTAGTCGGAACTGCATGTTCTTCTCTACTGCCAAGGAGATTTGGGACAATTTGTCGCAAACTTATTCCATGAAACAAAATATTTCAGCTTGTTATGAGTTGGAGAATAAGATATTCAGCACCAAGCAGGGGACTTCTTCTGTAACCGACTATTATGGGACATTGAATGGTTTGTGGATTGAATTGGATCAATATCAAAATTTGAAGATGAAGTGCACTGATGATTCCGCCACACTGACTACATTTATTGAGAAATCAAGGATCTTCAAGTTTCTCTCTGGCCCGACTCAATTTGATCCTATTCGGTTCAAGTTTTAGGCAAAGAGAAACTCCCTCTCTCGGAGGTGTTTTACACTGTTCGTAGTGAAGAAAGTCGCAGGGCAGTAATGTTGGAAGATAAATCCATTGAAAGTTCAGCCTTAACGTCCGTGAAGGGTCCCATAAAGGAATCCTCCTCTTCTGGAAAGCCTCATGCTAAGTCTAATCGTGAAGATCGTTGGTGCTCTCACTGTAGGAGGACGGGTCACACCAAGGAGACATGTTTTAAACTACATGGAAAGGAGAAGGTTCTGGAGCGTGTTGAGGGATTTAAGGGTCCCTTTCAGAGGCGTGCTAACCAAGCAATCACTGATTCAGACACCTTAGTTGAAGACTCACCAACCACTCAACTGGAAAAGGAGGTCCCTGCTCTTAGCAAAGATGAGTTGGAACGTCTGCGGGCTCTTATGAGTTCCCGTAGTAAGCCTTCCTCTTCCACTTGCTCCCTCACCATGACTGGTAAGAGTTCTAGTTTCTTATCCTATAATGCTTCTGGTACTGAGAATATCTGGATTATTGACTCTAGTGCTACAGATTACATGACACCCCATACTTCTTATTTTTCATCCTACACCACTTTACCTAATAGTCAACACATCACTGTAGCTAATGGATCACAAATCCCAGTTACCGGGTGTGGAAACATTAAACTTCAAACCCATCACTTAAAGAATGTGCTTCATGTTCCCAAGCTGTCCAGTAACCTCCTGTCCATTCATAAAATCACCAAAGATTTAAATTGTGCAGTAACATTTTTTCCATTCCCATTGTGTTTTTCAGGATCTTGCCACGGGGAGGACGATTGGAATTGCTAAGGAACAGGACGGGTTATACTACTTGCAGCATGAAAAGAATAAAGAGAACATTGGACAAAAGGCTCTCGCTTCTAGTCATCCAACAAAGTCAGAATCTTGGTCATCCGCCCAGATATGGCTTCACCACAGGCGTCTTGGTCATCCTCCATTTAGTGTCCTTAAGTCGTTATTTCCTGTTTTATTTACAAAAGTGTCAGTTGAGTCCTTTCATTGTGATGTTTGTCAATTTGCTAAACACCATCGTACAACTTTTTCTCCTAGTAATAATAAAAGTTCCAATTCTTTTGATCTTATTCATTCGGACGTGTGGGGACCTACATCTGTTTGTAATATTTCTAGAGCGAAATGGTTTGTCTCCTTTATTGATGATTGCACTCGGGTTACCTGGATATTTCTCATGAAAGATAAGTCCGAAGTTTTCCAATTGTTTGTAAACTTTTACAATATGATTCAAACTCAATTTGGAAAAAAGATTAAAAGATTGCATTCTGATAATAGGAGAGAGCATGTGAATCACCATTTTTCCCAATTTCTTAAAGATAATGGTATTATCCATGAGCTAACCTGTGTGGACACCCCCCAACAGAATGGGGTTGCAGAGCGAAAAAACCGTCATCTTCTTGAGGTTGCCAGATCTTTACTTTTTCAAATGTCTGTTTCCAAGTCTTTTTGGGGGGAAGCTGTCTTAACTGCCACTTATTTGATAAACAGGTTGCCTTCTCGTGTCTTAGATGGTGTCAGTCCGATACAACACTTGTCTACCTTTCATCCTTCTATTCCCATTATGACTAATCTTCAGAGTCGAGTTTTTGGATGTTCTGCCTTTGTCCATGTTCACAGTCCTCATCGGGGAAAATTAGATCCTCGTGCCATCAAATGTATCTTCATAGGGTATGCCCCAAACAAAAAGGGGTACAAGTGTTATCACCCTGAAACTCGTCGTGTCTATATCTCCATGGATGTCACCTTTCATGAATCGCCTTCCTTCTTCCCTAATCCTCGCCTTCAGGGGGGAGTGGTCTAGAAGTCGAGTCCCTTCAGAGTCGAGTCTAGTCCAGTCCGAGTCCCTTCTTGTCTTTTTCTTTACAGGATGTCTCGGATGACAAAGAGGAGGATGCGGCAGGATAATAATGGTAAATTTGGGAAGCAATATTAGGAAAGATACAAGCGAAACCCGACTGGTCCAACAAAGAACTTCAATCGTCCGAACCAGAGGTAAGTACTCATAACCCTGAAGATACTTTAAATGTCTCTTGTGAACCTAACCCAGATGATCTACCAATTGCCTTGAGAAAAGAAAAAAGTTCTTGTGCTAAATACCCTATATCCCAATTTGTGTCTACTAAAAACCTTTCTGTGCAACACCAGAGCTTTATTTCAGCTATTGATTCTATCAAAATCCCTAGTTCAATACAGGAAGCCTTAAAGGATGAGAATTGGGTTCGAGCCATGAATGAGGAAATGGGTGCATTGGAAAGGATTGAGACTTGGGAAATTGTAGAGAGACCAAAGAACAAGAAGGCAGTTGGTTGTAGATGGATATACACTGTTAAATATCAGTCAGATGGCACACTAGACCGATACAAGGCGAGACTGGTTGCAAAGGGTTACACCCAAACCTATGGGGTCGATTATGAGGAGACATTTGCTCCAGTAGCAAAGATGAATACAGTGAGAATTATACTTTCCTTGGCAAGACACTTTGGTTGGGAAGCGCACGGTCGATGTTAAAAATGCTTTCTTACACGGAAGCTTATAAGATGAAGTATATATGGAAATTCCACCTGGATATGGTGTCACTGAAGGGGGGAATAAAGTTTGTAGACTCAAGAAGGCATTATATGGTTTGAAGCAGTCTCCTCGCGCTTGGTTTGGAAAGTTTACTCAAGTTATGATATCCTTGGGGTACAGGCAAAGCCAAGGTGACCATACCCTCTTTATAAAACATTCTCGATATGGAAAACTTACGGTCCTTTTGGTCTATGTAGATGATATGATTATTGCAGGTGATGATGAGCTTGAGAAACAATCTCTAAGAGAGAGGTTGGCTACTCAATTTGAGATGAAAGACCTCGGGAAGCTAAAGTACTTCCTTGGAATAGAGGTTGCTTACTCTAAACAAGGTATCTATATCTCTCAAAGGAAGTATATCCTCGATCTTCTTAAAGAAACTGGTAAGCTAGGTTGTAAGACTACTGGAGTACCTATAGAGCAAAATCACAGGATTGGGAATGACTTGGAAAGCCCAAAGGTGGAGAAGGCACAATATCAGAGACTTGTGGGAAAACTCATATATTTATCTCACACTAGACCCGACATAGCTTACGCAGTCAGTGTAGTGAGTCAATTCATGCATGATCCAAGAGAAAGGCATTTGCAGGCAGTGAATAGAATTCTTCAGTACTTGAAGGCCTCTCCAGGGAAAGGACTACTGTTCAAAAAGGAAGGGAATTTATCAGTGGAAGTATATACTGATGCAGATTATGCAGGGTCAATTGTTGATAGGAGATCCACCACTGGATATTGCATGTTCTTGGGAGGAAACTTGGTGACATGAAGGAGTAAAAAACAAAATGTGGTTGCAAGATCAAGTGCCGAGGCAGAATTTAGAGCTATGGCTCAAGGGATTTGTGAGTTATGGATAAAGATTATACTTCATGACCTCAAAATAAAGTATGAAGCTCCTATGAGATTGTTTTGTGATAATATGTCCGCCATTAGCATTGCACACAACCCAGTTCAGCATGATCGGATAAAGCATATAGAGGTAGATCGACACTTCATTAAAGAGAAATTAGAAAGTGGTCTCATATCCACGGAGTATATTCCTTCACGACATCAATTGGCAGATATGTTGACCAAAGGACTTCCCATCGAACAGTTTCAGGACCTTATTTGCAAGCTGGGAATGACAGACATACATTCACCAGCTTGAGGGGGAGTGTTGTGTAATATAATCATTGTGTATTATTAGGAGATATGTGACATAATTAGGATTGATTTGGTTCTGATTTGTACAGATTTATATTTCCTTATTTAGGTGATAGTCAGTCTATATAATTGGGGTTTGTACATGTTTATTTTGATCAATAAAATTCTGTTTCTTACAATTAAAAGCTAACCATCAACACAAATATTTCCTTTTCCAAACACATACAAAATGTTTTTCACTCGTTGAAAGTAATGATACAGTTTCTAATGCTAAAATACTTTTTTTGAATGCATGAATACATGGTGACAGTGATACCATAAGCAACATCAAGAATTCATTAGAAACCAAATTTTATGGAATGGATAGCAACTACCAAGTTGGAGAAGGATGTTACCCCAAGAAAATATCTGTGATGAGTATAATTAGAAACGCCTTCCCAGTATCAGAAATATTATTTATTATTTTATAACCAGTAAATTTGAGCAAAGCTACCTGCACAACAGGAGCAAAGAAACAAAACAAAGGATAATTAATAGGTATATTTTAGACTAAAGTACAAAATAAATTATTACTAAACATCAACAACCAAATTTGGAAAACGACTTTGGAAATATTCAAAACACAAATGCCTAAACATAAGCCAAATCAGCTGCTGCACAAAAGAAGCCTCCTCAAAAATTAGTGTTAGGCTCCAACCAAATGCACAAATAGTAGCGCGAATTGCACATAGTTATAGCGTCATTTGCACAGTCTCTTCAAATTGAAGCTCTTTGAGTAACTATTTCAACCAAATGAGCACGCAAGTCACTAATGTCTGACCCTAAGTACACAATACCCAGAAGTGGATCGCCTATCAATGGATGAGTCAGCCCAATCTGCATCTGAGTAGCCAACTATCTGAGTATGTCCTCTGTCTTCATAAATAAGACTTTTTCCTGGAGCACCTTTAATATATTTCAGGATACGTATCACAATATCCCAGTGATCCTAGCAAGGAGAATTTAAGAATTCGTTTACCACACTGACTACAAAGGAAATCTTTGGATGGGTAACTGTGAGGTAGTTTAATTTTTTCAGCCAATCTCTTATATCTCCCTGAATCTGATAGTGGGACTTTCAACACACTATTACGCTCAGGACTAGACATTTGAAGTGTAGACTAATGCGGGTGGAATAACAAAGATCTCAACACACCCCCTCACGTTCACGACTAGACATCTGGAACATAGACAAATCCAGGTGGAATAACAGGGATCGTGGTCCATTAACAGATCTACGATAGACTTCGACACCATGTTGAAATAGAGAGAAAGGAGGCGTGAGATGTTGAAACCGTGTGTCTCAACTACACAACGGAAGATTTTTATTCCTATTTACATGATTTGATTTGCCTATAAAATAAACTATATAATAAATACAAAGATCTTACTCTTATTTTCAACCCTCTATAAAAGTTAATGATCCTGTTCCTATTTTATTACCTCATTTGATTCATATGATCATTTAGAGGCTTCTAAGTGCTTCAATGCTTACTTAGATTCAGTCCTGGTTCTAAGTATGTCAAAGTTGCTTTTGCTCATGGTAAAAAGTTAAGAAGCTATGCAGAAGGAAAGCTGGTTCTTGAGAAGAATGAGAGAAGGATATATTAGGCGTGACAACGAGACAAGGCAAGAGCAGGTTTTACCCACCCCACCGCCAACTCCAGTAGGAATGAAAAAATGGTATCCAATCCCGTCTCCATAAGGGTCAGAGAACCCGTCTCACCCTATTTTTATTTTTTCTTAATTCATATAATTGAAATAATAGAAAAATAGACACTAAGAATCTCAAGAAAATATGAAACTTTAGAATAAAATCATATTTTTATTAAAATGTGAGTTCAAATTTATTTTACACATACACACACACACACGGTGTTTTGTAATACTATGTTTGTTCTCCAGTTGCATAAATAACTGCCAAACCATCTCTGTTCTCTAGTTTTATCTACTGAAGCATAAATATATCTAGAAAAGCTCTGGATATAACCTCTTTGACCTTCTTTCACTTCTTGACACATCTTTCTCACAAGGTATTATTCTCTTAAAAGAAAAGAAAATATCTTTGTCAATATAAAAAAGGATAATTGTGTCTTGGTTATTCACAATAGTTAATAGTAATATAATGCAAAATAACAGTGATGTTTGTGGTAGAAAACAAGTCCAAAAAATTTGATAATGCATCAAAACATTTGGCAGAAAGAAAAATGGTGAACTTACTTTACTCTTATTGAAGTACAAAAGAATAAATAAAGAGATCCCGTAAACTGTATCTGACCATATGTTGGCGAATGCTCTGCGATTCTCCAGTCTCCACTCATCTCTTAACTCTAATCTGTCAGAGCAATAGAAGGGCAATAAGGCAACAAGTATACAACAATCGAAGATCAACAAGGTCATCTAATAAAATGACACTTACAGAATAGCGTAGTATAACAATAAACCAACAAGTCCAGGACTAGATTGATTCTCCTTTTGCTCAAAGACTCTACTAGTTCACAAAGTCTTTTATAACAAAAATATTCAAGCATAATGAAGATTAAAGGATAGTACACACTCTTTAGCATGATTGTTGATGAAGTTGTAGAGTTTTAGATAAGGAAGGAGAAAAGAGAAAGAAGACAAAGACTTTTTATTATGATTATGGTTTCGTAGACAACATATAAAATACTAAGCATCGAAACTTATTTATGCTAGAACTAGACTCCTGATTCTAATTGTTGAAGTTACGGGAATTTAGATAAAAGAAGGAGAAGAGAAATAACAAAGACTTTGAATACGATAATGGCATAATATTATTGATAATGAGTTGATACAAGTGACTAAACACTAATTGCTATTTATAGGAATACAAGACCTCTAATCCTAAATAAATAGAAAAATCAGGAAACAAATCACGATAATATCTAAGTAATATGGAGACTAATCCTAGGAGATAATCTATAAACTAATCTTACGAGATCAACTACAATAATACCAAGATATTCTAAGATACTTTCTTATATTCTAACACTTCCCCTCAAGCTAAAGCTTACTAAGATTTAAGCTTGTCGCAAATATATCCTTTGAAAGATAAAACATAACAATTGAGGCAATGACCTAGAAGTCTTCAACCTTGCTCTTCTTCCAGCATCACCACATAACTAGCTCCAAAAGAATCAAGAACCCAATTTTGGCAACAAACATCGAATGCCAAAATAGGCAAAAGCTTAACCATTAAGCAGAAACAACAACTCAAGGCTTAACCACTTAACAAAAGCAAACCAAAAAACTCAAAATTGTCTTCAAAGAGGAGTCCAAATTGGAACTGAGAGTCAGAACCAATGCCCAAACAGAACCACAAGTTATAAGAGGGAATCACAAGCAAACCATAAGCAAAACCAAACTACAACGACATTGGGCCAATGCTCACTCCGGCAGCTGAAACCATAATTGGAAGGTGTCACCACATCAAACCAAGCCACAACAATATTGGGCCAACGCTCACTCTAGCAGCTAAAGCCCAAACTTGAAGGTGTCACGACTTCAAACAAAAAAGATATTAGGCCAGCACTCACTCCGGCAGCTGAAACCTTAACTGGAAGTATCACAACTTCAAAACAAACTTAAATAATATTGAGTCAACGCTCACTCCGGCCGCTGAAACTCTAATTTGAAGGGGAAGGATTCCAAATAAAAGTTTACAACTATAAGAACTAGGGGTGTAAGACCCGAACCAACAACCCAAGGAACCCAAAAATCCAATCCAAATCAATTAAATTGTTTTGGTTTTTTTTCCTATGCTCGGATCCAAACCAAAGAAATCTGCCTCTATTGGTTCGGGTATCGGTTTTACGACATTCAAAACTAATCACCCGTGACCCGAACCAAACCATTATATTTTATTATTTTTTTTATTTCACACTTTATTAGTAATGTTATCTTAAATAATGTATTGTATCTATGTATTATTTTAGTCATCATGTGTTGTTTTCCATTCTAGTTTATGTATTTATTTTTATAGTATATTAAATCTAGAATGTTGGAAAAACTTCTAAAAATTTTCAGATTTTTTACAACAAAATTCTTAATTTTGGAAAATAATCGATTCGGTTGAACCGAACCGAACCAACACGTTCTTCATTGGTTTGGTTTGGTCCGGGTTTTGTGAATTTTATTTGTCAAAACCGAACCGACCATTTTTAATTGGTTTGGTCTTTTTGTTTTTCCTCCCTAAATCTGAACCAAACCGACCCATTACATACTTACACCCCTAATAAGAATTATCCCAAACTTTTGGGAACTAGGTAGCGGAATAGTGATAGTGACTGGACAGGTTATGGAAGATGGTACCGCTCTGATACCATGTTGAAGTTATGGGGTTTTAGATAAATAAGGAAAATAGAAATAATAAGAACTTTGAATATGATAATGGTATAATATGATTGATAATGAGTTTATGATGACTTGATGATAGCTACATACCAAAGACTAAAGCATAATGAGTTCACAAGGTCTTCTATAACAAAAATATTCAAGCATAATGAAGATTAAAGGATAGTACACACTCTTTAGCATGATTGTTGATGAAGTTGTAGAGTTTTAGATAAGGAAGGAGAAAAGAGAGAGAAGACAAAGACTTTTTATTATGATTATGGTTTCGTAGACAACATATAAAATACTAAGAATCTAAAATACTATAAGATAGGAAACTAATCCTAAGAGATAAATTAAGATACTCAAAGATAAGAACTGATATTAAGAGATATTATAAGATATTTTTCATATCTTCTGTTGAGAAAGAGGAAAACAAGAGAGCACATGAGCGAATTCATATGTTTTACTCAGTGAAGCTTCGTTACACACACACACAATATACTATTTGCTATATTTACATGATACTATACAACCATAACTACACAATTCAAATTAATTATAACATCATCTAACAATTGCCTTTTTGGACTTTCTTACTGAATTCAAAGTACCACTTAATGCCTATTCTAGATACAGATGGTATTTGGCAAAAGGGGAAAAAAGAGCAAAAAATGATCAGGCAAAAGAGAGAAGGATTGATCTTACGCTTTAGTCCTTAATTCCCACCAAACCTCATCATCGGAAAGAGGTGGAGATTTACCAATCTCTACTTCAAGCTCAAATCGTCCCCTCTCAATTCTTAATTCATCAATTATTTTAAATTTTTGATATCTTCTCACATCAAGCATTTGTGCTGCAAGTGGTACAGTCTTCACATATCTGTCAATATCAAAAAGTAGCTCATCCATTTAGAAAAAATAAATTTAATCCAAGATGTTTAAACTAACACACAAGTAAAAGATCAACAATCTGAAGAACTTCTACTCAAGAACAAAGAATGCAAAAATAGAAATGGTAAAAGTCATAGCTTTGTTTCCAAAAATTAAAATAAAACATTAGCTGCATATAAAATCATCAAAACCTCAAGGCACTAATACTGGGTATTCAGAGTGAATATGTTTTCACATCTATTGTCATCTTTCTTAGGGCTGGTTTGGTATGTCATACTAGAATTAATAAGATAAGCTTATATAATATATTACTATGTTATCAATTGTTTGGTGTATGTATTGTTCTGTATGAGCTTATCCATAAAATATCTCATATGTTTAAATGATGGATAACTTAGTCAAGCCTTGGGGAGTGGGATTATGCTTTGATTAGGTTTTGATATGAAAGTTCATTGAAAACTTCCTCATTACAGTTCAAAAAACATGAATCTATTTTAAGTAACACTTAATTTTAAAATTTTAAGTGCAAATTAATTTAATCATTTTAATACTTGTAAATTAAATTAACATTTAAAATAATTACTTTTGGACTCAAAATTCATAAGTAATGATAAGCTTGCTCCATAAAGATAATGATGCCAATGGCAACTGCCAATGATAGCTGTAATTATAAAAATTTAACATAGTTAAATATTTTTTTTTATTTAAAAGATTGTGTAAATAATTCTGTTACAGTGTTATGGATGACACTTCCTCATATCATAAAATTTATGAGTTAAATTAGTGTCAAATTTTTAATAATATTTTTATAAAAAATAAATAATTATAGACATACATATATATGTATAAAATAATATATTATGGAAATTAAATTAAGTTTAATACTTAGTTATGTAGTTCATATAAACATTCTAAAAAACTATAAAATATTTGAATATAAGTTTAGACCATCCTAAGAATCTAAGGCTCTTGCAGGACCCTCTTAACTCTATCATTGCCTTTTAGATTTGAATTTTGGTAATCTTTATATGTTATAAACACGACCTTTTTCTTTTTAAAAAAAAATTTAAATGTACATAGTGGTCGGGGACTTTTTTCCTCTACAAGTTAATATAACATAGTAAATTTATGTAAATTGGCATATTTTAAGTAAGTTTCTTTTCACAATATTATTAATGCTGGATGGTGGTTTATGGCAGAAAGACAAAAATCTGTCATACAAACATGGCAAATGGCATTGCAGCCTATGGTAGAATCATGACAGTTATAATAAAAATATAATGCGCGCACACACAAATTAAACCAAAAAAACTACATATTGTAATAAAATTAAAAAATAAAAACTAATAACACATGTCAAGAACAATAAACAAAAAGCATATTGCAATAAATAAAGGTCACTATAAATATCACTAAAAACATTGTGTTGAAGCTTGTTCTTCACTTGCCATTATTAGAGAGGAGTCAGAGAACTAGAGAAAAATCACTACTTGAAATAAGAGGACAAAGTATAAGAGAATAACATGGCAAAGATAAAAGATGAGCATAAGTGAACAAAAGGGCAGAGAAGGGAACAAAAGCAACAAAAAAAAAAAAAAAAAAAAAAAGAACAACCAAAAATAATGGAAGAGATAAAAAGGGCAAAATATAAACAGACAACAAAATTGAATAAGAGAAAAGAGATAGACTCAAGGAAAAAAGCAAAGAACAAAGAGAGGTGAGAACAGAAAGAAGTAAGAAAAAATTTGTTTGTTCACCAGAAAAGGAAGGTGGCCAGAGAATTGAGGTCGCCGGAGAAGGTCACTGGAGAAGAAAGGTTGCCGCTGCCGGAGATGAAAGTGGAAAGAGTTGAGGGGAAAGATATAAGAGTCCATTTGATTTAGACTTTTTTATAAAAAAACACTTCTAAAAAAATAATTATTTTTTATGATTTTATGTTTATTTGTTTCAGCTTTTAAAAATGATCAGAATCTGAAAAGAGAAAAAAAAAAAATGAAATATGACAATGAAAAGCTATTTTAAGTAGCATATGAGAAACTGATCTGATTGTTAAAAAAGTGACTTTTATGACGGTAAACAAACAAAAATTAGCTTTTACTTTATATAAAAAACTCTAAAAAATAATCTATTTGATTATTTTTTGTACAAATCACTTTTTTCAATCTTAAACGAACGGCCCCCAAGTGAGCTACAGCTAATGTTGTGATTTAGGGTTTCAAACTTTAATAGGTCATGGTTAATATAATCTAAATGATTCAGGTCAATTTTTTAAGCTTAAACAAACAAGTCCTACATAACATCGGTATCAAAGCCTCTTCAACCAAGGGTTGTGAGTTTGATCCGTGCCCACCTTCATAACTAAATTAAATTTCAGCACAAGAGAAAGTGGGCTTGTGCAAACATTTCAAGCCCAAAGGACTCTAGCATGAAGGACTAAATGGTGTGTTAGAGATATAAAAATGATTCCTCAGCCTCCACCTAACAGCTTAAGCTATCAGGAGAATTAGTCAATGACACAAGTACATTTGAGAACAAAATGGTAGAAGCAATACTACATCATATGCTGCTATGCTAGTCCAATATAGTTTATTGTTCAATTGCCCAACATTTAAAAGGAAAGAATTATATTCAGGCCAAAACTAATTTTTGTGATACTATATTTTTTTGGCACCGTATTACGATATTAGCTATATCTAATATCTTAGCCTCTTTTTTTTCAGAGTGTACTTATGGGTACCTACTTGGTATGTGATTCAGTGACACATAATAGTCCTTTGCACCGTGAGTTTCCTCAGCATGAGCATTGGGCGACCTATTACATCTCAGATTGATCTCATCACTTCAGTATCTGTTTGTTTCCATCTACTAAAACTTTGGTCTTGCTCACTAGAGTATTATACAATGGGCAAGCCATTCAAAGCCTATCCACTTGCCATCTTCCTTGTCTTCCAAACATATCACACTTTTAACAAAACAGCATGAAGATTGAAGCACACTGACATGTATGTCTGTTTGTGCACATACCTTCAAGCAATATCGCAAGGCAGAATAAAATTTTGCCAACAGAAAAACATTTCATGAATTCAGACGAAAAATATAGGATCTTAGTAAGAGAGTTAATTTCCAACAATTACCTGTCTAAAAAAGGCATGAGTATATAGTCATGAACCAGAAAGTCCATTGCCCATGGTATAATAATCAACACTGCCAAAAATTTAGCCTGTAAACACAATTTTGGTATATGGAATTGAGTTACTGATTAGAGTATATATTAAGCAAGCACTAGCATATCATTCAATTGGTACGATAATATTTGGTGGCTGGGTGATGTTTGAATAATTCAACTGAAAATTTGATATCAGAGGTTTAAATGCTGCCAAAAAGAATAAGTTCAATATTTCAGTTGGGATATTTAAAATTCTCCATCTAAGACATAGAACATAGACATACACGCAATGAAAATCTCTTCAAACACCAGGGATATAATGCTGTGTAGCAACATTTTTTATTCTACGATTATGCATTCAGAGTTCATGATTATGATTTTCCAACTTTAGTTGCAGCTTCTAGGCTTAAAATCCCTGCTTTGCCTCATTCTTCTTATACAAATGTAGAAGATGCGATAGGAGTAAGGCTGTGTTTAGATTGGCATAGGAACATCTTATTTGGTCTTATCTACCGCTAAAATCAGTTATCAAAGTATGTATTTGGGAGAGCTAATGAAAATAACTTCATAAACTGTTTTGAATATAGCTTATGAAAATAACTTCTAGTATATATAAAAATAATTTGACTACAATGTTCTCTTTGATTATAGAAATAGCTTATGCATAAGCACTAGTATATGATAAGCATTTATCCTATAAGAGCTTAATTAAGTTGTTTACCCCTAAAGTTATTAGCTAAGGCCTAAGTGAGGGTTTTTCCGTGAGAGGAAAATTGATTACATAAATGACAATCATTTGATGAGAAGAAATAACAAATGCACTTACCGAATTTGATGAAGCATACTGGAAAACACGGTCTTCATAAAGCATGTCATCATCTTCCCTTCCAAAAATCAAATACCTCACAGACTCTACCAGCCCCTTTTCGGTGGCAACATCGCCGGAATCAGCTCGCACCGTGTCCGTATAATCCTTCATTCCCTGCTCCCAAGAAGAACTGTTATCCTCCTGATTAGGCCCATCCAAAAGCCAATCTTCCCATTTCCTATGCTCTTCGTTCCTTCTATCTTCTTGTGCTTCCCTCAATTCTATAATTGCTTCGGCTCTCTGCTTCCATGCCTCGAACTTTTCATCCTCGGATAACCCTTCTGTGCTCGACCTCTCTGACTCTGCCTCAGCCTCGACCATATCATCGTCCTTCAAACCAAGCCAATTCCCATCGTCTTCGGAAAAGAATTTCTGCCACCAACTGTTTTTCCTGGAATGGTCACTATGCTTTTCCGCTTTTGAAATGAACCCAGTAAGCCTAAGCCGCCTTGTTTTGCAGCCTAACTGAATAGAGATAGAGTTCGATGAACCATGCGAGACGAAAGAGTTCAAAAGCAGCTTCTGTTTAAATAAGATTAAGTTGTCGGATAATACAATTGAAGAGCTCATCAAGAACATGAATATATGCCCACATTTTTCAGTTTCCCGAGCAAATGCACATTTCCGCACCGGGATGAACTAACTACGCCTCTTCAGTTCATATTATCCCTGCAAGATGGGCATGGCTATTGTTCCGCCACGTTCTAAGATGAGAAGTCCATTCCTTTTTTGTTCTTTTCTTTTTTTTTTTTTATAAAGGAAGTCCTTTCGTTTTTTGTTTTAACTTTTTTTTTTTACTAAAAAAACATATTCATTCATTCAAATCGGTAAATACATCGAATACATCACAAATTCAATATCGCTAAAAATCGAAAAGGATGAATCTGCGAACAAACTCACAGCACCCAGGATAAAAGCACAAAACGGCAAATTGCCTACAATTATGACAAAATCAAAGTGACTGGAATACCCATGCCTCTGGATCTACGACGTTGAAGCCCACGTCTTCATTAGATCTGTAATGGTTCAAAGCTAATCTGCTAATCTGAACCAAATGAACACTGTAACAAGACTGGAAAACAAAACAAAGCCGCACCAAGACGACGAACAACACAACGCCGCACTAAGGCGACTAAATCAAAGGAATAACACAACAACAAAAACCCAGATCTATGTGAAAAACCACTTATTTAAATAAAAAGAAAAAAGAAAACGATATAGAGAGGTGATTTCAGGCCAAAAATGGCCAAAAACCACCCCGTCTAGTGGCGGATGAAGAAGGAGAAAAAGATGAGTGGAATAGAGAGCGGGAGACCTGGCGGCTAAACCTACTACCAAAAATGTTATTTCTTGTTTTAACTTTCTTGTAATTACAAAAATGTTATTTTTAAAAAAAATTATAAAGAAAAATCCATCCATTATTAATACTTAAAGGAACTAACAAGGGAGAATTTGCCGCCAATTTTGTCTACCCAAAATGTGGGCAAAATTAATTTTGCTGCCCAAATTTTTCACTATCTAGAGGGTAATTTTGTAAATAACATTGATACACTTATTATGTTTTTTCTTGGAAATTGTGGTTAGTTTGATTATAATTAATGTATTAAATAGTTGAGCATCATTAATTGGGCAAAATTTATGGGTATGTCATTTTTGATGCAGTGGAATCTGTAGCAATTAATAGGTTACAACTCTCCAAGCATTTTCATCTTATTGTTCCAAGATCTCTCTGTCTTATTCGAAAATGTGTTTCTTTTAAAGCTTAGTGAGTTTTAATTGCAATGCATTTCTACCTTGATATGTGCGTTTTTCAGTTGGCAATTAATAGGAGATTAGTGGGTTTTAATTGCGTTGTTGTTTCCCAAATAGTGTGGCTGTCTTCATAGTTTTCCCTTCTAATGCAGTTACATTGGGCGCGATTTCCCTTGCTCCCACGCCATTTCAATTTCTTATTCTCATTAATGCGTCTCTTTGTTTTCCATGGGAGAGAACCTGAATATATTGTCCTTAGGTTTTGGTCGTCCTTTCTGTCTATTGGTCTTCTCATCAAAGTGTAGTTAATAGTGTTCCCAACTATCGAAACCTCGTTCTGTAAAATATATATATATATATATATATATATATATATATATATATATATATATATATATATATATATTGAAGCCTCTTTTCTCCCAATAGGTCTTGCAATTACACTGTAATTAATTTGGGCCATAACCCTTGGTCTTCAGTCTTTTCATTTCTCAAATCCCTTTTAATGGCTAATCGATTCCCAAAGTTAGTGGTGGCCTTTCCAACCTCACTTGGAATCTCTACTTCCTTGACTAGTTTCAAAGCTAAAGAATAGAGATGGTCTCTATCATTTGTACTATATTCTATGTCTATTATAATTTTTTCATCCCTTTCACTTTTTTCCTCCCCTTCCTTTTCTCCTTCTCTTTTCTTGCAAGATACGTATTGTAACAGTGAGTATTTTTCTATTATCAGTCTCTGATATTTGGGTTTTTTTTTTCAAGAATTAGTGGCATTCTAATTGGAGTTTTCATTTTCTCTTTTCAGGAATGAGGGTTCACATTCAATCGGCAATCCACGAAGCAACGGTTTTGTCACTAGCGATTTATGTACACCATTGGCTTACATGAATCTCTGATTTGCTACGTATTATCATTGCCACACAAATTGATTACCAGTTGTCAATGTTGTCGACGTTGGTATGAGTACGGGGGTGGCATCTCCTCTGTGATCCAAGGTGACAAAAGCGTAAGCGACATCAACTTTTGTTACTGTTTCTTTTTTTGTTTTTTTAGGCTAAATTCCAAAAATGGTCCTGTATGTTTATTTTAGGTTTCAATTTGGTCCTCTACGTTTTATTTGTTCCGTTTTGGTCCTCTACGTTTAAAACGTTACACGACATTAGTCCTTTCCGTAACTACTGAATTAAACGCCGTCTATTTTGTCTGCGTGGCGCTCACGTGGCACTCGTTGTCTGACGTGGTGTTGACCCTGTGTTCATCACGCTGGGGATTAGGTTAAAAACATCCAGGCCTTCTTCTTCCCCTTCATTTGGGGATTAGGTTAAAAACATCCAGGCCTTCTTCTTCTTCTCCATTACGTTGTCTGTGTGCTGCTACGTTGTCTTTGTGCTGCTGGTTCTGGAAACATGTCCCAAAGCTATTCATCTTCGCGGAGCTGCAGAGCTTTTACTTCCAAGAGCCATGAAAACTCTGCAACATCGCAACCTTCGTGCGACAGCTTGCAAAGGAGGCGCCCCCCTGTGTGTGGATGCCATCAGATATGTGTTCTACGAACTGTTGGTGATTTGGGCAGCGTAAATTATGGGAAGCAATTCTGGGGATGTAGGAACTACAAGGTACCCATATATTTGAATCGATTTTTGATGCCCTTTGGTCTCTAATTTATTTGTTTTGATAAAGGGTTGTCTAATTTATTTGTTTTGATAAAGGGTCTCATGTTTCTATTGTTTATGTTCTATTCAGGATTGTGAGTCGAAGGGCTGCAATTTCTTTAGGTGGTCTCATGATGATGTTGTTGATGAAAGAGATTTGAAAATTGCTAGACAAAAGAGGAAAAGTGGTAAGCTCAAGAATGAAATCTGGTTGTTGAAGGAGGAGCTATGGACAACTAGAAAATGGCTCAAGACTTCAATTGTGGTTGGATGTGTTTCTGTTGGAATCAACTTGGTACTAATGACAATGTTGTTCTCAAATGGCAAAGCAAATGGGATTTCATCAATGTATCTAAATTAGTTTAGGTGTAGGTGTCTAAGCTGACAACTTGGTGTCAGCTTGTTGTTAGGTTCAGTGAAGTTGGTTATTTAGGTTGAGTAGAGTTCAAATGTACCCAAAACATTTGTTATTGTAATGGCAGCTTTGTTATTGTAATGCAAAGTGTTTGTTCAATGAAGTTGAAATCTACAATTTGTATCAATTTGAAATCTAATGAAGTTGATATGTTTGCCCATGATTATATGAAGTCCCTGTTTTAGTTTAATACAAAGCCAAATATCCATCATTGAACATAACAGCAGCAGCATAACAGCAGCATAACCAAAAACAACAGCATGCATTCCCTGTTTAGGATTAGGAACTGATTTAAAATTGACAACATAACAGTAGCATAATCAAAATAAACCCTGTCATTGATTACAAAGTGATTACAAACTGTATAAATTACATCAGCTGATCCCTGTTAAACTGATTACAGATCCTGACTAGTATGCTAACAGATTAGAGACCAAACTAACATTTCAAGACTCCAAAATGGCCTCTGATAAACTGATTACAGACCAATAGTTTCAGGATTACAAACCAAAATAACAAACCAAAATATCATTCCAAAATAACATTCATTCCAAAACATCAACACATCAACATAAAGTCTTCAAATCTTCCATGCTTGAGTAGGCCTTTTGACTGGCATCTTCATTCGCAAAGCTAGGTTGTTTGCAGGTGGTTGGGTTGCAGGTGGTTGAACCCGAGCCTTCTTTTCTTGAGGATTTGAGATTGGTGGCTTAGTTGACTCCTGAATCCCCTTTCTCTTTTTTCTTCCTGAGGCAGTGTTTAAAGTAGTTTGCTGAGTTTGAGTTGAAATTGTTGGGGCAGGCTGACTAGCAGACCTGCGGCGGCAGCTTGCGGACCACTGGAGCAGGTTGAGTTGCAGTCTTGGAGCATCTTGAGCTGCAGGAATTGGAACAGCTTGACTAGAAGCATCGGGAAGCGGCTTGACTAGAAGCATCAGGAGCAGCATTTGTTGAAGCATCAGCAGCAGCATTTGTTGAAGGTTCTGGTGCATCGGTGACAACTGGTGGTGGAAGTGGGCATCTTGCTTTGTTGTGGCCATGTTGGTGGCACCTAGAACACCTTTGTTGTAGACCAAGTTTCCTCAAACGCCCACCATCGTTTTTCTATTCTCCAGGCTCTTTATTTCTCCTTTTTTTTGGTCTCCCCGGTTGCCTCTTAATCGGTGGTGGTTGTAAATCCGTATAATCAGTTTGGGGCCATAAGTTCTTCCCATTTGCTGGATAAATAACTGACTCGTAGCATGCCTCATATGCTTCCTTTCTGTAGTAATTTGGAATGTAGTCCTCTGGATTAAGATTGATGTGTCTCATGCAACAAATGGCATGACAGCAAGGTATGCGTGTCAACATCCACTTCCTGCATGAGCAATCTTTGGCTTGGATGTTGACAACAAATTTGTCTCCAGTATGGCTAATATGCCTCACCTCATAAAAGTTATCTCCAGCCCACCCGCAGAATTAAAACAGAAACCGAATTAAAACTAAACAGAATTATAACTAACAGAATTATAACTAAAGAGAATTAAAAACAGAATTTGCAGTCAGAGTTAAGGAGACAGAATTACAAACAGAATTATACCTTGCTATCCATTCATTCGTGTACCCACATTCTCTCTCAAGCCTCTTCTTAATTCTTGGCAAAATACTTCCACTATAAGATGTTATTTTCATCCTATTTGATGCCCATCTCTCCATTAGGTACACCCTAATGTCCTCCAACATTGTTACAATTGGTTTGGCTCTTGAACCAACAATTACTGAGTTAAATGCCTCAGACATGTTGTTCAACAAGGTATCACACTTTGATCCAGCTGTGAACCTTGATTTGCTCCAATATCTTGGTGGTATTTGCCACAGATACTTGAATGCCTCTTCATTGACCTTCCTCATTTCCTTCATAATCCTCTCCCATGCTTGAGGATATGTTGCTTTAGCAGCCCTCCACATCAATTGCTTCAATTGCTGTCCAGCATGCCTCTTCCTGAAGTTATTATACAAATGCCTAACGCAAAATCGCTGGTCCACCCCTGGTAACAGTTCTTGGATTGCTGGCAGCAGTCCCTTTAAAATCAAACATAAGTGCTTAACACATCACAATTAGCAAGTAAAATATTACATGCTTCATGATTAAAATTTTACAATCCAGTAAAATATTACCACACTGATTAAAATCATACATTTTGTTGATCACTAATAATTGTGTATGTACCACATGCATTTCTGCCTCCCAAGTCAGTAATCAGAAGCTCCATAAACCATGTCCAAGTATCTTTGTTTTCTCCCTCGACCACAGCAAAAGCAATAGGGAGCATTTGGTCGTTAGGATCCCTTCCAATTGCAGCTAGTATTTGTCCACCATAATACCCCTTAAGAAAACATCCATCAAGTCCTATGATGGGTCTGCATTTAAGGAAGTTGTCCCTACATCCTCTAAAACATATGTACATCCTCTGGAAGTGAGGGCACAGTGGCCTTTCAGGGTGTTGCAAGTCTCCTTCATCACCTTGAAATGCTTGTGTGGTTATTTTGATTTATTGACCCGCGATTTCCCTTAGCAACTCATGCCCATAGTCATAAAGTCTAGTGTATTGTTCACTGAAAGATCCATCAACTAGATCTATGGCGTGATCTTAGCTCTATATGCCTTTAGCTTAGTTATAGAATTCCATTTCTTATTAGCCTTCTCCATTATATCGCCAACTTGATCTTTGGGTTCTCCTCACACTTGTTGTGTAATTTCTTGCTCAACCACTTGGAACTCGATAATTTAATTTTGAATTCCCATCGCAAGTATGGTTGTCATTTAACTTCCTTAGTTGCCAAGTGTCTTCATCCGGCAACTTGCCACAATATGCTTCCCATCCACATCCAGGAGAGCAAATCACCTTTATCCTCTCTTTGTCGTTTTTTTTAAACTTCAGGTTTCTTCCAGAATGGATGGCATATGTTCTAATAGCCTCCTTAAAGTCCTCTTTTGATGAAAAATAAGTACCAAGTTCCCATTTGTAGTCAGTCATTTTACTTGGCAAGTTAAATGTTGGGAACTTGACCCTTGATTGCCCAGCATCCGAGTCATCACTCTCATATCCACTTTCAAGCTCCTCACTAGTGTAGTCACTATCACTAAGCCCCCTGACCCGCACTTGTCTTGCTTCATTGCCCACTTCAAGCAATTCATCAGTTTCAGAGTCTTCACTAAAATTTTCATGTTCAACCACTTTAGCAGGAGCCCTCTTTGGTCTTCCCCTACTCCTTGTCCTACTGCCACTTGCTTTGCCTTGCCTTGTCTTACTGCCACTTGCTTTGCCTTGACTTGTCCTACTGCCACTTGCTTTGCCTTGCCTTGTCCTACTGCCACTTGCTTTGCCTTGCCTTGTCCTACTGCCACTTGCTTTGCCTTGACTTGTCTTACTCCCACTTGCTTTGCCTTGACCTCTCTTGCCCTTCCCTGTTGTTGTCTTTGATCCACTGCACTGTATTTCTAGTATGGGGTTAACAGTTTGTCTTTCAAACCCATCTTCCTCATCTACCTCTTCTTCTGAGTCATCAAAATGAATATCTTTAGCACTATCCTCACTGTGCACACCCCCTTCAAGCTCTCCCTCAGCAGACCCCTCATTAGGCCCAGATTTGTTACCTGGCCCATACAACTCAGTGTGCACACCCCCTTCATGTTCTTCAGCTTGCAAACCCCCTTCATGTTCTTCAGCTTGCAAACCTTCAGCTTGCAAACCCCCTTCATGTTCTTCAGCTTGCAAACCCCCTTCATTCTCCTCTGGGCCAACATCATCAATAACAAGCCCATTATCTACATCAGGGCCATTAACTACATCAGGCCCGTTATGTACATCAGGCCCATTAACTACATGAGAACCATTATCTACATCAGGGCCATTAACTACATCAGGCCCATTATGTACATGAGGCCCATCTACTTCCCCTTCATGCTTCTCAGACCCATTAACTACATCAGGCCCATTATTATTCTTTTCAGGGCCATCTAGTACTCCAATGACCTCAGGCTGTGAAATTGGGTGCTCCACAAACATATGCACATTGCCATGGACATTTGCTATGTTGATCATCTCCATTGCACCTTTGTCATCAGTCAACAAATTGACCCAACACTGGGTCATTGTGCGGATCTCTATCACATCTGGGTAACCCATGTCCTTCAGTATGCCTAAAATCTCAAAGTAGGACCATCTATCTGGGTCACAACGCCATGTAGAATCACCGCCATCAGAGGCCGGATCAGGCTCAACAAAATGCCCAGCATGGTGAAACACACAATCAAAGTAGCCATCCATCACAAACCCCACCTAATTAACAATACATAAACAGTGTTAGGTTTGGGAAACAAAAAACATACAGAGAAAGGGACCACAGACAAGGAGACCACACCCAACACCCTTTTGTCATCACCAAACTTAACAGAGAAAGGGACCACAGACAAGGGGGCCACACCCAACACAATAAACAATAGCAAACAAACAAACATTAAGAAGACAATAGCGATACACAACAGCTACTGCTCGCACAAAGATAACAAAAAAAACAAAGGGATTCGGTCTACATACCTTCAACGATGGCGAAGAAAACAAACGAGAAGCCACTCCGACCTCTGAACCACACAACAATGCCCTAATCGAACGTTATCCAAGAGGACCTTCAACGATGGATCAGACCACTGAGCTCTCTTCTTCGATCTTATCAGTCGCTCTCTTCTTCGATCTTCGATCTTATCAGTCAAGGCAAAGCAGGGCCACGTGAACGCAGGGTTAACACCACGTCAGACAACGAGTGCCACGTGAGCGCCACGCAGACAAAATAGACGGCGTTTAATTCAGTAGTTACGGAAATGACTAATGTCGTGTAACGTTTTAAACGTAGAGGACCAAAACGGAACAAATAAAACATAGAGGACCAAATTGAAACCTAAAATAAACATACAGGACCATTTTTGGAATTTAGCCTTTTTTTTATCGTTCGCCTTTTTGGCCAATTTGCTCTTAAATGCAAATCATGTTCTTGCTTTACCCTTTTTTTGTTCTTCAAGAATCCAACAATGTTTGAGAGCGAAAACCAACAAGAATATAAGTTCCAGATATATCTAATGGTGCTTATCCTTTTCCAAGATGGACATCTATCTTTGGTTTTTTAATTATTTTATGTTAATGGGACTTTCTCAGGCGCCACCCTCTCGGGTCATCTTCGTAAATGGATGTGGACAATAATTTGGTAGTTGAGGCTCAAAAGGCAAGTAGACCATGGCATATTGGCATAGCTAAATTTTTTTTCTTAATTTTATTATGCCTGGTGCTTATTTCAATTTTAGGAAAAAATGGAGTATTAACGTTCGATCATTTGTTGCTGCAATTTAAATATAAATACAATTTGGCATCATTATATTATTTCGCTTTTTCCTCTAGCATATAAATCACTTACATGGTTATGTACCCAAAAAAAATAAAATCACTTACATGGCATTTGCGTATTTATATTCTTTATTCAATTTTTTTTTGTTCCATTTCAATTATATTATATATTATATGTTACAAATCTGATAAGTTTTGTTTATATGGCAATTTTCCTTAAATTTTGTTTAATTGTTCTGCTTATATAAATTTTGTTTAAAGGATCAGAACTATTGCTTGAAGTTCCATTAATTCCAGAGTTAACTCCAGCTTTTGTCAACTCTACCAAGACAAAATGAGAATGATACATGAGCTCATTGTTGACAGATATATAAGCTTTGAGATTGATACAAGTGCACGATCGGGGAACATAATATATAAGATAGACATATTAGATCTACAGGTTGGAAAACCCATATTTATAAGATAGCGCAGCTTAGATAATGATGATTGTTTCATAGGGACTCTGAAAATTTAGTTTAATTTTGACCATTAGTCATCAAATCCAATTCTATGATTTACAATATATTCTCAAAACTGCCAAAGCAGTTAATGATAGTTTATCCATCTAAATGTAGATTCATGTTCTTAGTATACATCAACATGTATTCTTTTTCTATTCCCTTTTTGAACAATTGAAGAGGTACCCTTATTAGAGGTGAAATTTTCAAAAAGGGTGTAGGTGATACTAGCTTGCAGTATTTAGGGGATTGAGAATTGGAATGTTACGAGGATTGTAGGATAATGCTCTCAATGCTTAGATTTCTATTAATGGCCTGATCATTTTAATTTATACCTCATTGGTCTCATTTGCCACTGAGAATGATTTGTTATAATACGTACATCAACAATACAGTCACTATAGTGTACACAATCTCTCAATATAAAATTTCATAAAGTTTTATAATCATGCCCTGTTTTGTTTGCTTATGGGTTTTGCAATTGTGTTATGTAGAGAGAGAAAGGCCCCAAGTTTCAGCTGCTCAACATGGAATGCTTAATTTTTTATATGAATCCCAAGCCAAACATTTTTACTATAATTTTGGTGCTATGATTTTCTTTGCACAAAATATTGGTGAGGCCAATATGATTTTAATAGCATGAAAAATCTAATTAAGGCTTGGGTGGCTAGTATTGTCCTTGCTCATTTTGCAGAAGAGTTGCTCTGGCAGATTGGCACCTTAGTTTTGGCGCAATGTAAGGGAGAAAATATTATGATCGTAAATTTAAAAAATGAAAGGATTGGATTTTAATATTTAATTTTTTTGGTATACATATTTTTATATCTTATCATAATTTTAGTTAATAAATTTTTAATCGATGTATATAATTTTTATTTATTTTTCGTTTACAGTACACTTTTTTAGTGCAACAAAATCTACTTTTATATAAATAGATAGAGAAAAGATGAATTATAGGAAAAAGTAATTTAAAGTTGCTTCCCGATCGCACGGGTCCATGGTCTAGAAAATCAATTGTTTTGGTTTAAATTTTCGAGTGAAAATGGGTTAGTGGGTTAATTACACCATTCCCAAGTTAGACGTATTTTTTACAACTCTTACATCTTTGAATATATAAAAATGTTATTATTAGATACTTTTTTGAAAATATAAAATTAATGTTTATTTTATATAACAATTATGCCTATTAATTAAACAATTATTTATCAATTTATTTATATCATTATATATACAGAAAGTCATATTTTACACATAATTTATCCAGTACATTGCACACATATTTATAGCATCCAAATTCCTTTGTTCGTCATATTCTAAACAGAGATGGCATGGTACAAAGAGATCTCTAATTTTAGTAATTCTACAAGCTTTAAAGAAATCATTACTCACTACAGAAAAAATGACATTTCGTGGCGGTTGAAAAGGCGTTTTGCGGCGGTTCTAACTGCCGTGAAATACCCCTGTCGACGGTTCGAAAACCGTCGCAGTTATAGGTGTCGAGACGTCATTTCGCGGCGGTTATAACCAACCGCTTATATAACCGCCGGTTGAGTAAACTGTGGTGGTGGTCGCGGCGGTTTGGATTTGGCGGCGGTTCGAACCGCCGCAAAATACCCATTCCATGCACTTTACTGTTTTGTGTTTAGGGGCGATCTAAACCTCCGCAAGTTGCCAAAAAATAATATATATATATATATATATATATATATATATATATATATTAGTGGCGGTTTTGAACCGCCACAAGTTGCCAAAAATAATAAAAAATATGTTTTATTTTTATGAAATTTTTTTCACTTGCTAATTCTATTTTATAGAATACCTTATTAATAAATTACCATAACATCTAAGAACATAAAAAATAATAATAAAAAAAAAGCTCATCCATTATTTTCAAAATGAAATAGTATACAAAGAATCTTTTCAAATGTAAATTTATAATAAGTACAAATGTATCATTCATATGCATAATGATAGACTGTGAGTCAATATAAATCCTAATTAAAAACTAAACTAAATATAACGATCCCTGATCTTGGGGTTTGTGATTTGCAGCGAAAGAACATCTCATTGCTAGTGAGCCAAAATATGTGACCTGAAAATGCACAACAAATTTTTTTTTAAATATATCTTTGAAGCATGATACATTAGTCATAACCATTAGGAATGTCGGGTCTCCTTTAATATGCATCAAATTTTAGTCAAGCATTGTATGCATGCAAATAGAAGCAATAGACATTGTTGATCAAAATTGCAAAACCTTAAAAAAGAAGTAAACATACCAACAAGTATAAAGAAGGCCACAACTGCAAATGCAAATTATGTTTTGACTTCCTTTAACATCGCAGTATCTGGAAGAGAGAGGAGGCTTCCTCCTAGGATATTCGTGCTATCACCATGTGTAGTGAACAAAGCGTGTTCAAGAAATAGTTCAAGTGCAAAAGGAACAGATTAACTAGCGCTCTTTCAGAAAAACCAGACATGTTAAAAAATGCACAAAACAATTATACCAAGGAGTACAGATAGTTTTAACCATCATTCAAGGGTTAAAATAGCAAGAGAACCCCATAATTAAAGCTAACTCCGCATATTTATTAGCCTATTCGCTGCATGAATTCAATATGTCTTAATTGATCTTTAAAACATGAAACCGACAAACTCCTATTGAACAAGCAAATGATATTTATCAACTTGGAAATTTAGCAAGTCATTAAGAAACATGCAATTATGATTCATGACAAACACATGTCAAAAAAAAACAAAAAACCTGAAATTGATGTGACATCCTGCACCATTCCAGTCACCCTGCCAAGGTTAAAACCAAAACAATTAGTATAAATAATTAACACTGAATAAGAAATAATGTCAACTAAACCATTATGATACCTCTATTGGTTTTGGATCAAGGGAGAGCACAACACCAGCTTGTTCAGTAATTCTCTCCAGAACAGACAAAGTGTAATGTATTCAATTAGAAGATAAAAAATTGGATAAGGAACAAGTGAACAAGCACAAAATTTTGTTTACATGAGACCTCCCCATTGGTGCCATTGATGTTAATTCCAGCATATAAGCAAGCCTTGTAATGAGCATCAGATATATCACGTCCAAATGACTTATCTGCCCCGACACTACAATAATAAGGACCCTGATACATGACGGAATACCTAATTAAATCCACTTTTTTGAAAAGCAAAATAATTGAATTAGGTTCATACTATTTGTATTTCAATTTCAACCAACATGCCATGAAACAACTTTCAAGTATAACAGCTCTTACCAAAATATTGTTACCACCACGGAAAGGATCTTTGAAAATTGCTTGAGGACTGAAGGGGGGGAAAAAGACTAAAGTTAAAACTGCAGCGGCATGCAGTAAATTAGTAACATTAAGAGAAGTATCAGTACAAAAAATTCTTACTATAGTATTACTTCACTATCTTCACCCGGTGCAATCGTCCATATATATATATATATATATATATATATATATATATATATATATATATATATATATATATATATATAGCTATTTCATCCATTCCTTGTTCAATTAGGATAAGGGAGGGGCAATTCGAACAACCTATCTTATTCCACATAATTTGAGAAAGTGAAAGAGAACCTGAGGAAGAAGGAGTCGAACGCAACCGTGTGACCTAGGTGACGACGACTCAGCAGCCAGGGCCTGCACATCATATTTGAATAATTATCAGATTTTAAAGAAAAATAGCAGCAGTTTATATGGTTTCTAAAGGAATAATCTGAAGCCGAATACTAACTTATGTAAATCCAAGAAGGGCTGTTTTGGTCTCCTATAACTTGTCAAGGACCGAGTCTTTTGTTTGTAGAATGGAATCAACAGAAGGATTTGCAGCAGCATTGGACACAACAACATCTGTTTTTCCATACTTCTGTAACAAACCAAAATGTTCGAACACATATTAAGAATTGCATTCAAAAAGTTAGAAAGGCAGATTATGATGAAATCATATTATCAGCTAATTCGATTTAGACTATGATTGATGAGTGCTAAGATTCCAATAATAGATATAGTTTATTTAGCCAATTGATAAATTGAACTAGGACAAGATCGAAAGATAATTTCTAACTGAATAAAGTTCATATGAAGAAAACCTCACCTCCACAGTTTTGTTATTAAACTCTTCCTTTGTTGAGCATTTAAGACATGATAAACAACACCAAACACTTCAATTCCTTTGGCCCTGAGTTTTTTAGTAGCCACATCAACATTTTGCTATAGTAATTCAACCAAAAACAAAAATCTTTTCACTTATCAGTAACGAAAAAATGTATATGCAGAACTTGTATCACATGATTTTCTTATAGCTAGTTGTAGGTAAAATCTGAAAACACAAAAATCATTTGTTCCAACCAGTCTTCTTATTTAATTATTAGCTCTTCTTACCAATTCAGTACACTGAAAATCACATAAATGAAAAGTAATAAGAGCCAACAATACTAAAGCATGCACAAACGATTTACTGCTTCAATATCGAATCAAAAAGTGACCAGATTCAGAAACCAAAAAACAATGATAGATTGAATTGTGAAGAACCAAAATGAACAACATCAAAAATCCAATTTCAACCATGGAAACCTATTTGGCGCAGAACAACATTCCAAAACAAACCTGATGTCATTCCAACTGAACACACACACACACACATGAAACCAAAAATTAAGTGAGTATATTACACAAACAAACACCAAACTTTTGCAAATTTTTAAACTTATCCACCACACCATAGTTCTTTTTTTTATATATATATATTTTTTGCCTAATAAGAAGAAGAAGCTTTTTAAATGGGGGTTTCTCAAAAACTGAACAGTTTTTAACAAAAAAAAAAAACAAATTGGGTTTAAGGGGTTGAGGGAAATAAAAAAAAATAAGAAAAGGAAAAAGAAAAATATACCTAAAGCGACAGTGCTGTTGTTGAAGAGGACAACGAAGGTCAGTGTCCACCGCAGAGGACCACCGCCAGATCTGAAACAGAGAAGGTGATCGCCCGTAGTGCGAAAGTCCGTCACAGATCTGTTGAGATCTTGCTTGCTGCGTTATGATCCAACACCAAGGCGCAATTCCCAGATCCAAAATAAAGGACCGAAACAGAGATGACGAATGAGAGAGAAGATCACCGCTCAGGTGAAGGAGGACCACAGTCTTGCAGCGGCGGCGAGGATAAGGAAAGAAGCAGAGAAGACGAACGAGATAGAGAGAGAGGAGACGCGTTGCAAATAAGGTAGGGTTCGAGAGAGAAGTGAACTGAAGTTAAAGTGGCCAAAATTTTAATCACCCGCCGCAAGAAACCACGAACCGTCGCAAATTGCAAGCATCTAAAGGTGGTTAAAGAGAACCGCCGCATGAACCACCTCCGCTGTTACACCGACGACGGTTCTGCTACAACTGCCGCAAAGGTAGTATCGCCGCTTGCCATGATTGTTGTAGTGACTTTAGAGATTGCTTAACCATGACAAGCTAAAATATACTTGTTTCTTACTTATTATTCTTTTCAATTTTTAAATTTAAGTTTTTCAAATTGAAAAATATTAGTCCCCACGCATAAATTTCCCCCTGCATTGCACGTGTACATGCACTAGTACAAAAATAATATAACAAACATTCTTCGTTGTTAAAAAAAAACAATAGTATCTTTTTTGACAATCAAAAGTATGAAACTTCTGATGGAAAAAATCATCAAATAAGGGTATTTCTTAAAAAAATTGTAGTCTAACTTCAAGTGATTGACATAGGAGCTTATTTTCCCATTGATACACTTGTCGCAGTTCGAAAGCCTTACCCTCAGTTACACTCATCAACACTGGGACCTACATCATCTTTGCACCAATAAAGTGACATTGAACGTGAACACAAGAAGGGGGGTTGAATTGTGTTAAAAAAAATTCGCAAACTTTACGTAAAAGCACTACGAACAGAGATTTTTAAAACTGTTTGTTTATCGGATGCTGAGAAACTAACCGGATGCAGAAAATGAAACCGTTTATGAAAACTTGTTATACTGAGCAGTGTAAAGATAAATGTAAAGCAGTAAAGGAGGGGACACAAAGATTTATACTAGTTCACCACCAACTGGTAGCTACGTCTAGTCCCTTCGATCCTGAAGGATTTTTCACTATAATCAACTGATTACAATTTTTCTCAAGAGTATTTTACTGTCACAAACTTTGACAATACTCTCAACTTCTCAAAACGACTCAGTACGACCGAGCCTTTGAGGAACAAAGCCTTAACTAGGCCAAATACAGTTTACAAAAGAGATTATACTTTTGAATACAATCAAAATATCTCTCACAGAGAGGATGAAAAGATTAAGCTCAAAACAGAATAGCTTTCTAAAAGAAAGTATAAGACGTTGAGTTCAGTTCTTTGTAGACCAGAAACTTGGCACGAAACCTGATTGCTCACTTGAGTAATGTTGCTTTCAGAATGAAGTTTCTTCACAATTTTTGGCTAACTTCTTCAATGAATACCTTGGGGTATTTATAGGAGTCTTCAAGGGTATTACCGTTGTAGTAAAAATAGCTCCTTTCCATTGAGTGAGGTAATTTGAAATGTAGTCTTTTTCTTCCTTTTCAGAGAATGTCAGAATAGTACACATTACCGTTTTCGTACTATCTGCTATTTGCAATTGCCTTGTACGATTTTTGTCTTATGCTAAAGGTGTCACCTTTGCTTCCTCGTACATCAAAATGAGCGCATAAAATCAAATTCGAATTCCGTTCCAGAACAGTCTGAGGCTAAGAGCAAAAACGTGATCATCACGTGCTTCATTAAAGAGATCAGACGCTCGCTCAGAACAGAGGACAGACGCTCTCAGCAATTGAGTATTCCACGTGTCCAAGAGTAACATTACTAGACGCTTGCTATTAGCAAGACGCTGGAGTGAGTTCGGACGCTGACACTAGTGGATTGTATTCAATTCTTTTGTAAATTTCTTCTTCTTCCTTGAGTGTTTTGTGCATATATATGAAGCTTTGATACTTGTACACTCAAAGATATGTTAGAAGATAAACTGTTCTTTTGAAAAATACTTTGTTATCATCAAAATCAATGAGGGTCTAAACTTCTCAATCGTTTAGGTTCCAACAATCTCCCCCTTTTTGATGATGACAAATATCCAAGGTTGATGAACAATTTAATTTCAAAATAATATCAAGGGTCTCCCCCTGAATTTAACCATTTAGATATATATGAACAATTCAGGTATTACGGCGATTGTTGATAAACAAATTCATTTGAGTGATCGCAAAAAAAATACGTAGATGTCTTAGAGCATATATTTAATAAAGTGAGATCGGATGCTGATTTTCATTTTATCAAAAAGATTTTCATTGTACCAAATTTATTGATCATTATTAGAGTACTGGATCAATGAATATCAACGCATTAATAGATATTAGAGTAATGAATAACCATACAAATGCTATGTATGAAATGATATGCATGATACTTATGTTTCAGTGTATCCATCGGAGTTTGAACATCGGACGGGAGTTTGTCAATCAGACTTTCACGTGTTCATCAAACCTTTCTTTTACTCCCCCTTTTGTCATCAGACAAAAAGAGTGTAAAGCACATCATAGTCGTGGCAACCATCCTTAAAATTGAAATGGAGCCGCCACCAATATTTATTTTTATAGGAAACATTGGAAAACATATTTTTTGAAAAGAATTGAAAGAAATGGTCTTTGAACCAGATTTTGAGCCCGGGAGTCATTTAAGCGCAGGGAAGGTATCAGCACCCCGCGACGTTCGCAAAAACGGTACCTTTAATTATTTAGAAAAATTTGTTTGCCTTTGAACGAGTTATTCCCAAAAAAAATCTTAGAAATAAAATACGAATTTGTTTGTCACTGTTTTATTTAAAAATGACACAGAATATTAATTGCTCAGACTTAAACTCATGCAGAGCAAAGAAAACGAATTAAATTTTCAATACGTGTTTAAATAAAGAAAACGTCCAGAAGCAATCTTTGGTTTTTATTATTATTATTATTAAATGATGTAAAGAAGAATTAAAGAAAGGAAATAACAAGCCTTTTTTCCGCATTTGTTATTATTCTAAATTCTAAATAAAACAAGAATAGATTTATTTATTGCATTAACTTGTTTATTTCTATTTTATTATTATTATTTTTTTCTTAAAAAACGTGTAAATTAGGAATGAACTTCAGAAACTCAGTATTTGCTTTTATATCCCTTATGAAAAAATATTTACAATTCAGCCCCTACCTAGGGTTTGGCCCCATTGGAAGGCCAAACCCTAGCCTTAGCTCGATTCAACCAAACCTCAACAGATTAACAAACAACAACAACAACAACAACAGAAAATGCAAAGAATACAAAGAAAGGATTACATCGTGTATATTTCAATCCAGAATACAATCACTCAGTCCAGAATATAATTCCTTATTACACAGCCATGGCAAAAAAAGAAAAAGATACAGAGATGATGAAGACGAGGGAACCTGAGTTTGTGGCTTCCCAGAAAATTTGTAGAAATCAAAGGAGGGGATTCAAAAGAAAACCTAAGACTAGTAGTGTTTAATTTTGGTTCTGGGGCCTCACGGGTTTTTTGGCCGCTGCGTGCTGGATCTGCTTCTATTCCTTCCGTTTGCGTTTTCTCCTTCAGTTCTCTTCTGTTCTCTGGCTCTCCGTTCGCTCTCCCGGTTTCTTCTGCTTTGTGCCTTTTTATAGCCTTCTATTTCCTCAGATCCTACAAAAAGAAACAAATCATAAAATCTTAAAACAGAATTTTAAAAGTTAAAAACAGGAAAGGAGGAGATGGGAACTTCCCAGATTCGTCAGATTCGCGCATCTTCTTTCTTTATCTCACTCGAACATTTAAGATTTTGACCAAATCATAAGGGAATTTGGTCCGGTTTTGAGAGACTTAGGGTTGGGATTTTCGGACTTAGTTTTTGTTTTTTTAGGGAGAGAGAGAGAATTAAGGAGGCGCTGTGGCCATGGTTTTTAGGGTTTAGGGGCTAGGTTAAGGTTTGAGGGAGTGAAGGAAGGAAGAAGAGAAGAGAGGATGAAGGGAGGTAGCGCCGTTTGGCCTAGGGTTGGAAGGGAAAATGAAGATGAGAGAAAAGAGAACGTGGGGATGGGGTTGGCTGCGACTAGGGTTTTGGAAGAGAAAAGAGAAGGGAAGACGAGCCGAGGGAGAAGTCTGGAGTTGGAGAGAAAGATGGGAGAAGAGTGGCGCGGCTGAAGGGAAGTGAGGGTGAGTGGGAGCGTGCGATTTTTTTAGGGTTAGGTATTGGGCCGCGTGAGGAGTGTGGGCTGAGTGGGTAAGCATGGACGCAACGCACAGGCTGGGGGTGTCCGAATGGAAAGAAAAAAGGGTGCAAGAAGCAAATAGAGGTGGAGCGCCTGAGAGGCATATTTAGAAGGAATGGGGTGTTGCAAAAATAAAAAAAGTGTGTGCGAAGGAATGAGAGGGAGTCTTCTTTGGGTGAATTTGGGTCATCGGCCAGGGTTGCTTTTGCTATTGGCACTACTCTGATTTATAACATGCATCCCTTTCTTCAAAAAAACATTTTATTTCATTTCTTTTTTCACTTTTTCTTTCTTTCTTTTTGCCTTCTTCTCTTTATTTTAAGACCAAAAATATTATTATATTTATTATTACTACTACTATTAATTTAAAAAGTTTAAAATAAAAAATAAAATAAAATAAAATAAAATAAAAAAGCCGGACAAAATTAGGGTACTACAATAGCCAAAATAAGACTTAGAAAAATTTGAATATATATAAACAGATAATCAGATATAGGTATATATATAAACAGATAGTCAGAGCAAAAACAATGAATATATATAAGAGTATCAAAAAATATTTTATATCACAATAAAAAATAAAAAAATTAAATAAATTTAAGGGTTTGGTGGAGGTGGTGGAGGGATGTTGAGACGTTCATATAATAACTTCGGGGCATTCTCCAGCTGAGTAACTTTCAGGTTTGTGGCCTTTATTTCTTCAAACTCTGCTTTGGGAATAGTGACCATTTCAACTGCAGGAGTAGAAGTAGAAGGTCCAACTTCTGATATTGGTGCAGGTTTCATCTTCTGAGGCTCTGTTAGCACCCAGTTAGATAGCTTTACTCTCAATTCCTTCTTTTGTTGAGCTTTTTGAAAGAATGCATCATTTGGTATAAACCATTTGATGAGACTTCCAAGTTTCCTCTGCTCAAATTCTGCCTGAATTTTCCTTCTTTTCTCCACCTCTTCTGGATACAGCAAATCCATGAAGATATTTTCTCTATGCAGAAGCACATCAGCAGTGAAAGCATCAAACCTGTTTCCAGCATCTTCTCCCCATATTCTTTGATAAAGACACTCAATGCTTCAAAAGCGAAAGAGAGTGCTTCATTTTATGCCAAGTATACTCTTCGCAGATTTTCCCTGTCATTTTCTTCAAGCGCTAGGGGGACGAGGCATGGTAACAAGGCTTTGTCTTTCCAAGACTCAGACCATTGACTCCAAGTAAATCCAATGTCGAAGTGCTTGGTCACAGCAGCCCATTGGACATATATCTTCATGCAGTCAAGAGGCCTGATTACTGAACACCTGAACGTATCATCAAAGTAGGCAGTTCCCAGATTGGTGTCAGTAACTTTGCTGATAGTGCCAACTGTGGGAATAGGGGCTTTCTCAGCATTGCAGCAGTTTGAGGAGCTAGTTCTCCATTCATCTTCCTTCAGAGAACTAAGCTAAAACCTTCTGGCATGGTCCTCAGTGATTTTGGCAATCGGAAGCTTAGAGAATTCTTTAAGGTTATACTTCTTAGGAGCCTTCTCATACTCTATGAGTCCGATCTTGCTGAATGGCAGCTTGCCAGGAGCAGGTTTTTTTCCTCTTCCCAGGAATAGACCAAGGTAGCCACCTTTGTCTATCTGGCACAATCTTTACGGATACAGAAGAAGGATCCCTGAATTGTCTGATAACTTCAATTTTCTTCATCTCAAGACAGTGTGCCATGAAGGCAGCTTCTTCATCCGTGATCCACCTTCCACACTCCTCCAGTGTGAGAGGTTCAGTTTGAGGTAGGGATTTAGGAAGGTCAACAGAGAAAGGAATTGCTCTGCTACCAGGTTCTGGTCTCAATCTTCCTTTGAATGACATCTAAAAATGGTCTTCTCCATCCTTGAAAGTAGAATTCATTAGAGAGGGAATTTCCAATCTGGAAACTCCAGAGGTGAAGGTTTTCAAATGCCATATAGAGAGACGATTGTAGATGCTGTGATATGACTCATACTTAACAAACCGAGGTTTGTTAATACACGAGGCATTCTTCCTTCCACCGATGTCTGTAGGTTTATGGGTAATGGTGAGTGAAGTGGGAGTGGTTTTGGTGATTGTATAGGTTTTAGGTGTATAGGGTTTGAAAGGATTAATGGGAGGTACTTTGAATAATAGGTTGAAGGGGTGAGAGTGAAGTTTGGAAATGTATGTGGTAAGTGAGGTATTTGAGGAAATTTGTGGTAGGTCAAGGTTGAGTGTATTGGATGGTGTTTAGGTAGGTTTTGAGAGGATGAGGGTAGAGGTTTGTTGGAGGCTCATTCTGGTTTTCTGGGTTTGTGGTTGTGAAACAGACAATGGGGGTGCAGGAATAACATCATGAGAATCAAAGATAGATACTGACTCATCAGCAGTAAAGTCGAGTACCTTTGGGTTAAGCTCAGAAGACTTAACCAACCTTCTTTTTGTTCCTCTA
The DNA here is from genome assembly GCA_037113605.1 of Calophaca sinica. Classification (NCBI taxonomy): domain Eukaryota; kingdom Viridiplantae; phylum Streptophyta; class Magnoliopsida; order Fabales; family Fabaceae; genus Calophaca; species Calophaca sinica. The sequence continues at coordinate 85,339,237 of CM073737.1, forward strand.
GGGGCAACAACGACAGGAGGAGGAGGAGGAAGTTGCTTCCCTTGACCGGACGCTGAAGCATCTTTTTCAGCTGTTGGCTTATTCTTTTTCTCCAAAGACCTTTCTAATAGGAATTCTATCCTCATCTTCTGGTTCCTCAACAGTAGGTGCAGGAGCCACCTTTTGTTTCATTCTTCTTGTCTCCCTTAAATGAGATTCAGCACGTCTCTTCACACCAGCTATTGAGCTTCTGGTGGTTTTCTTTTCAGCTTCTCCTTCTTGTTGCTCTTATCGACACTCTTCCTTGAGAAGACAAGAGCATTTATAAGATTATTGATAATCAACCTTGGCAGGTTGATTTTCTTCCCATCCATATAGTTTCTCATAATGAACTTTTGCTCGTAGTTCACTATGTCACTTGAACCAGCCTTCAGAATCACGCTCTTAGCGATGATTTTGTGCTATACTCTGTAGTGGCTTTTCAAGTCTTTGGCAGTGGGAGTTATGTTCTTCTTCTTCAACTCACCATAGTTTTCGAACAGGGCTTCGTTGACGTTTTCTAGTCCTTTGTAAGCATCAACCCAGTTAGCATGGATCAAATTTAAAACTTCGTTGCCATTTTACTACTTTTCCCGACAAATTGACAAATTTAAAACTTCAATGGATCAACACAATCACACCAAAAAAAAAATTGCACCATCATAAAAGAAAGAAAGATAGAAAATTGAACCGACATTTTTGGAGCAGCAACCAATTGGTACCAATTGAAGCAAACACCGGAGATTCTTCTACAGACGCCGCACGGGAATGAGACAAAAGCTGCTCAGCTGCCGAAATTAAAGGACAGCGAGATACAATTAATAATTGCTCTTCCGGAAGATTCCTGTAGATCGGATTGGAATCGTTATGTCAGAACTTAAAAATTGGCCAACAATAAAAAAACATCTATTTATTTCCTTTTGTTTATTGTAAAAAAAATATATGATTTGCAAACTATTCTCAATTCGCAATTAAATAATTTGTATCCTTTTAATTTCAATAATCAATTAACATTTTATTTAATACTAAATATAATAAAAATTTTGTAAATAATTATTAAAATGTTAAAAAAAAAGGTATATACTCGTGCATCTGCATAGGTCACGCCGCATAGGTTACTACAAATATTTCTAAAACTAAAATTAAATAGTAATTGATATATTTTTTGACCTAGGGATAACCTATGGCATTCGAGGTCAAAATTGAGGTATGGCATATCAGCGGCAGTCCAAGCAAAAAGGTCAGAATAAGCCTTGAGGAACGATTTCAGATACTCTCTGACTTCCTGGGGAAGGTCGACTCCAATCTTGATAACCTTAGTCGGGTCATCGCCTATAGGAACAGAGATGAACTCCCCATCTGAAGTAGGCATCTTCTCCTCTGGGTTGACCCTAGCGTCACGGCCGGCAACGGGCATAAAAGCGGCTTCAGGTTTTCCTGTTGTAGGAAGAGGCATGTTGATGCTAGGCTCGGGCACTTTCAAGGACATGGGGTAGCATTTCCTCACCACGACATAATCGCCTTTAATGGTGACGATCGCGCGTTATCAGCATGGAACTTAACCATAAAGTACATAGTTGCAGTTGTTGCACCTAATGTGCTAAGAGTTGGTATGCCGATAATTGTGTTATAGGGTGGTTACGAATGGTCTATTATAACTCTTAGAAATAAGAGTTATCTATGCTCTTTTGACATTGAATCTTGTAAGTCGAAGAGTAATTTAGAGTCTTTTATCTTCAAAAATTGTGAATATTCTGTTCTTAGTATTCAAGACAATTTTGTGGCACTTTGCTGCCTTTGTGGAAGTTTTAATGTGTTTGGTAGCTGTGCAGGATTTATAAGAGTAATATCAGATGCTGAGTCTGGTGCCATAGCACCATTTGAGCTGTTGGAAATATGAGAAAAAGAGACTTAAGCTGAGTTGCTGAGCTAAAGGAGCTGTTGAGCGCTTGAAATTGTACTATCAGGTGACTCCCTGCAAATGGTCCCCATGTGTCTGCGTTAAAGGACAAATTGTCCTTATTTGGATGTGCCAAGGATATTTCATTTGTTAGTATCTTGCTTTTTGGGCCCAAGAGGAAAAATAATATAAAGGAATTAACCCTAAAAGCAAGGCAGGCTGATACATTGCTGATCCCGAGGTCAGAATTGTCTCATCTCTGTGAAACAGCCGCCAAGTACCCTTCATTCTTCCATAGCTCATTTCCACCTTCCATACTCCATTTTCACGAGTAAAGCAAGTTGGAAACCAAGGTTACTGAACTAATCTCAAGCATAACAAAGGAGTGTAGCAGTAAGACATTGTTGTGTTGAAGTGTCTTCTCATCTTGCAAGAGAGTTGGAGCCTTCCCTTGTGTTCTTTTTACCTCTGTTTGTAACCACTCTTAACTGAAAAGTTTTAAGTGCCATGAATATGTTTTGTAGCACCTGTTTCTGCTATTTTGTGTTTTTGCTCAGTATGAGCTAAATACTTTATGCTAGGATGATTTGAAGTTGTAATCAAACCTTGTTGGTGAAGTTATGTGATGTTGCTTAGCACTTTTAACTCATGCGTTTTACTGTTATATGTTTAATCTGAGCTTGATCACCTTAGGTTAGATACATGTACGTTAAATACTGAAAAGGTTTAATGAGCAGAATTCATGAATTAATATGGATAACATTAGTGAAGGACACTTTATCTAATCTTGATTAAACTAGACATAGGCAATCAAATCCATAGAATGATTTGAGTCACACTTAAAAGTCAGGGGGAAACATAATGGGGGCTTAGACATAAGATACTATTTACTTAACCTCATAGTAAGTGACTGAAAAGCACATACATTAGCACTCAGCATTCAGGTGCATTCATTTCACAACACCTAGCCAACTTGGTAAAGTTACAATGGATCTGAAATCCTAGCTGTTTTACTCAACTTTTTACCACCAACCCGTGACTGTTTAATTACTTGTTAACTTTCACTTTTAATTTTCACTGCATGATTCTATAAATATTGAAAATTTTATTTGTTTCTTTTATTTGCTCACTAGCTCACTTACAAGCCAAAACTTGTGAAAATAACTCAATCAATCTTTGTGGGAACTATCTCACTTACTTTTTATTACTTGTTGACTGTGTATACTTGTACAATTAATTTTTCAAACAACAGTCCACGACTAAAAATTGTACCTTGAGAGTTTTTTACTTAGAGGCCTCACCGAATGTGACGTGTAGGTCGACATGACCCTTTGGTCTAATCCTAGCTCTAACAAAACCAATCAAATCGCCTTTATATGGAATGAGAACGACTTGAGGGATTTTTATTGTCCAAAAGAGATGGAAGTACATGATGTCGACCGAACATCCCTGATCGATAAAAACGAGCTGCATATCATAATTTTCCATGAAGGCAAAGATGATGATAGGATCTTTGTGGCCTGGGATTAGACATTCCATCTCTTCATCGTAGAATCCCATGGGATTAGATTTCCTTTCAGGTAACCGATGGTACACTGGCTCTTAGAAACGGGCATAAATTCTCTCAAGCCTCTGAGACCCGATAGATGGTTCGTCGACGAAACCTTCTACAATCACATAAGCCATTGGAGGGGGAATCAGTGCGATGTTGATGACTTGATTGGCTCGCGGCTCTACAGGTTGACTCTCTTCACGTCTTCAGGATTCGTTGGTTTTCGAGCAGTGTTTTAAAACTCGGACCAGTCATCGACTCGGTCATGCTACTGGGTCAATGGTCGGACAGGTGGGTCACTAGTTAAACCGCATGACTCAATGTATATGAATTTTTAAAGTTTATATTAGATATATACGCAAAATATAACATGAATAACACAAAGTGATGCATAGTCTAGTGGAAAGCCATCTTAAAATAGGACTTTCGAAATCGGTTCGATCCAGCCTTTTTTTTTTGCATTTTTCCTGCGCCATATATATTATATACATATAATATGACTTAAACAACACAACATGAAGGCCAGCCTAGTGGAAAAGCCTAGTTCGATCCCAGACTTTGAGTTTTTACCATTTCCCTTTAAATGGTGCGCACAGTGCAGTCCTGGTTCGGTTTGCTACAAACCGCCGGTTCAACGATTCTTCTGAAAAACTGCCAGAGTCGTACTAGTCCTCACTGGTTCAATAGCATAACCAATCGGATAAAAGGATCAACCCAGTCACACAACCGGTTCGCAGTCGAACCGGTTCGACCCGGTTTTTAAAACACTGTTTCTGAGTAGGCTACACAAGGTGTAGCGGGTGGAGGAGTTTGACAATCTCTTCGGTTGCGATGCGGAGATCGGCTCCCTGACCTCTGTTCTTTGCTTTTGCAATCTTCACTGAATCGGCATCTTCCTCAAGATTCAGAACCCCCAGAGGTGGTGGATCTTGACAGCTTCTCCTTCCTGATAAGTTGTTCGATGGCATCCTTAAGTTGGACACAGTCCTCAATGGTGTGTTCGACACAACGATGAAGATTACAATACTTTGTCTTGTTGGTGTCACACCTCTCCTTAATGGGCATTGGCGGCCTGACTCCAGCGTCTCTAAACTCGACCTAGATACATTCTCCTAATATGCGCGACCTTGAGGTGTTCAAGGGCGTGTATTCGTCGTATCTGCCTGGGGGACCTCAGCTATCACGGTCCTGTGTCAGAGTTTGCTGAACATTTTTTCCTTTCTTTTTCTCTGCCAACTCTTCCTTTTCCAAGTTTATGTAGTTCTTGGATCTTTCCAAGAACTCATTGAGTGTGGTCGGCTTGCGTAAACCGAGTAATTACTGTAACAGGGCTCCTAACAGAAGACCATCTTTCAAGAAGTGCAATAGGAGGGCCTTGTCCACATAGGGAATGAACACCAATTCTATGGTGAATTGAGCGATGTATTCTCGGAGTGATTCTCTGGGCTTTTGCCGGATGGCTTGTAGAGTGGCCTTTGTCTTGGGTTAAATGTTTGAATGGAATGGTTACTAAAGAGGCGCTTTAGATCAGCCAAGAATCTATCGATCTTTATGAAAGTGTTTAGAACAGGTAAGGGCTACCTTCTTCAAAGTCAACGAGAATATTTTTCACTTCGCATCTCCCTCTCTCCTCAGAACGTCACAAGGATATCAAAGGACCCTAGGTGCTCATCAGGGTACCCAGTGTTGTCGTATGTTGTGAAGGACGATAACTTCACCAAGGCACTAGGATTAGGACGCAACATGATCCTCTCAGTGAATGGTCCTATGACCCTGAGGAGGTTGTTGTCATCCTCGTCATTGCCGAGGGGACGAGGGGGTGGTGGTAAGGGTATTGGATAACGACGACGCACCAATGATTGACGGGGAGATGATCTTGGGGGTTAGTCTTGATTTTTGTGTGGCCAGGGATGGCTTTGCTTTTGAAAGTAGATGTGACTGGCTGACCCCACCGAGTGGTTAGGTTGCAGTGTGGCTCCAACGTTGTGGGCGTCAAAGTGCGTGGCGACCCAGATGGAGATGTCTCTTTGTTGGTTCTCTATGTGTTAAAGGTGAGCATTGTATTCTTGGATCATTCAAGTTTGCTTTTAAACCACTGCCAGAATCTCCTGTAGGACAACATCGGGTGTATGTGGAGGAGGAATTTGAAGTGCTTGGACCAAAGATTGTGGCTGGACAATGGGATGTTGTTCACGGAGGTGGGGCGCTTTTATTGCGACGATGGAGTCACCGAGGCGATTCTCCCATCCTCCTCTCATGAGAGTGGTGAAGTGGCGACATTGACAAATTGCTAGGGTTGGCACATGACGATGCTCTTGACCGTGTTCTTGCACATTCCAAACATCGTTTTGTGTCCCGAGGGTTGCAAAAATGGTTCACTAAGAAGGAACAAGAAATGAGATAATTCCAACAGATGACGCCAATGAATCGAACAGTACCTCGAGGAGTGATCAGGGTGCAATGAGAACGGTAGCCAAAGAGTTCGTCGAGGCGACAGAATGACAGTGGGGTGTACCTGCAGAAACTACAACACTCAAGTCAATGGGTGTAGCAGGAATAGAGTCAAACAGGTGAGAAAACGTTCCTGGGCCACTCAACCAAGTGGCTTATATAGCAGATCAGTGATCAGATTAGGTGGGAACATCAGCTGCTTCATAATCGACTTTGCATGCATTACAATGCTAATCTCAGTGGTTTGCAGCCTGCCATTGATTAGCTTAATAGGACGACTATGATCACGATCCTGGTTAAGTCGCGATCTGTGTGACATCGGTTAACATATGGTTATGATTGAGGGGACCGTTTAAATGGACGATGATGATGGTGATCTGCGTGATATCAACCCCGATGATGCAAATCCATGCAACGTGCGTTTCTTCTCCTTGTTTACGGAGCGCACTTCCAAAGTGGGGCTTTATCTCGGACTAAGTCTGGAATAGAGGGGAAGGGAGAGAAGGATCCAAAGAGGGAGCAGAGAGGAAGGGAAAGGAAGATTCAGAGATTCAGCGCACTGATGTAATAATTTTACTATAAGATCTGTGACGTTACCTGATCCAACAATAAGGAAATGTGAGGCATAGTGCAACACCTATCAGTTGCTGCACAATAGAATTTGCCTGACATGATATAGGTTGTCCTACTAAAACTCACAACCCAATTTGGATTCTATATGGTTGGAGATGCTCTTCTTAGATCTCTTGTGTGCGTGCGGGTGCAACATGCAAAGCTCAATAATATGTCTTTTACTTTTTGTCCAAGCATTTATTACTTTCCAGTTTTATTTTATTTTTCTGTATCTTAATTTATTTTTAGGCTAGATACACCTTTTGGTCCTTTACGTTTATTTTAGGTTTCAATTTTGTTCCTTATGTTTTAAAAGTTTCAAGTTGGTCCCTCACGTTTCAAATGTTATACTCCGTTGGTCCCTACCGTCACATATCCGTGTAACGTCGTTAAAGTCGTCCTACGTGGCCGTTATATAGTGACGTGGCAATGTACCCCCGTCTGACGTGTAAAACATGTTTCATTTCGGTCCCTTAAGTTTATCTTAGGTTTCAATTTGGTCTCTTACGTTTATCTTAGGTTTTTTTTTGGTCCCTTTCTGACATATGGAAGTAAGTATAACCAAACCAAAATGTTTCACAGCACAAATATACTGCCCAAATCCATGATTAGAGGGTGCAAATGGACCAAAAGTTCTCGCTGGAAAAGTCTTCGATCAAGAACGGCAGTGGAGCTTGGAATTCCGATGCGGAAGAAGCGAATTCATAAGAAAGGGACCAAATTGAAACGTAAGATAAACTTAAGGGACCGAAATGAAACACGTTTAACACGTCAGATAGGAGTACATTGTCACGTCACTATATAACGGCCACGTGGGACGACTTTAACGGCGTTACACGGATATGTGATGGTAGGGACCAACAGAGTATAACATTTGAAACGTAAATGACCAACTTGAAACTTTTAAAATGTAAGGGACCAAATTGAAACATAAAATAAACGTAAAGGACCAAAATGTGTATTTAACCTTATTTTTATTGTAATTGAACTTTTAAATGGGTCTGAAATAATAAATCATGGCATGAATGCCTAATTTCAGGAAAAAAAAAACGTTTTGGTATGGGCAAGTAGGTCTAGTACCATTAGTAATTTTAGAATTATTAAAAAAGTTAGGTTTGGTTACACTAAAGCTCTGTTTGATAAGAACAAACCGCTAGCATATAGCGGATAAATTCGTAGTACGTGTTTGATAACCACTAACTTATAGCGTTTTTTCATACGCTACTTGAAATAGCGTTTGAGATTATAACATATTATTTTTCTCTCGTTTTTACCCTTATTATTTTAATTAAATTCCTATTTTATCATTTAATAACAAATTATTAACCCTTGCAATCTCTCATATATTAAAATATCTATCAGTTAGTTTAATCGCTAATTTTACCATAAACTTTAAATTCAATCCGCTAGATTATCCACTGTCAGCTATCCGCTATAAGCTCGTCTGCTAACCGCTAGCTTATCCACTATCAGGTATCTTATCTGTTATCTACTATTTTCTTTTTTTTACCAAATAGAGCCTAACTTGAAAATCATTGATACTTAGATTAAGAAATTCACGATTCATCATCCTTTGGCCTTGAAATCGGTAACACTGACAATTAGATTCAAATTATTTTTTAAATAATCATGTTGAAAGATTTTCAGTGTTTAAGTTTTGTTCAAATAATCAGAATCTGAACAAATCTAAAATATAATTATAATAAAAATTAAAATTACTAAGTAACTTCTAAATAAAATCTAATTATATTATTTTGATAAGTGTGGTAAATGAGAAAGAATACCAAAAGAATAAATTAAAATAAAATTTTTATACAATATGACAATCGCTTTTTTAACCTTAAATAAACAGAAACATGCCAATCCTTTTTATTGGGGTGGTGGATTTTTTTTTTTTGGGGTTTGTTTTTGTTTTTTTGGGGGGGGGGGGGGGGAGGTGTTATAGTTGTATTTTACACCAAAACATTTCATCGGACAACTAGTAGTTCTCTAGTCAAAATAAAAACGTAACTAGTATTTATGACAGCCAATTTCTTATTATTTGTTTTGGTTGGTATTTATTTATACAGAAACATAAATTATCTTAGAAGAACGTGAGGAAAGAAACCAATAAATCACAAGATTTTAAATAGCTCAGTTTGCTAGGCAAAATTGTAGCATAAAGGAACTAGCCATAAATAAACAACTATTTGCTGAGGAAGTATCCAAAAACCACCTTGAAATCCTACTACAAAATTATGTACGTATATCATAAAAATAACAGTAAATCCTTTCCGAAAACCCTTGTACTACATGGAAAATCCTTGTAACAATCTAATTAAAATTCATAATGGTAACCTGACACCTCAATTAATCTTTGGTTTTGGTCGCCTTGGCCTTAATACCATATAAAGGCACCCTAGAACAATCAAGAAAGCAGGAATAGTTGTCATATCAAACACCATATGTATTTTTCTCTCTCTTGTGCAGTTAATTGGATGGAGAAGGGCAATGGTCGTATTAACTTGATCAATAAACCTGCAAGAACGAAAAACCATGTTGTGTTAGAGGAACTGAACCAGTAAAGAACTAGCTCTCCACTGAAGAGACCCACACGACATAGCCTAGCTTTTAACCAATGAAGAACCATATAGAACATAGTTATGCTGCCCATCCCTTTTTATTTACCCTCTGCATCTCGTCCTCTTTTTTCTCCAGTAACTCTAAAAGGGTATAATCAGACTAAGAGTCTAGGGGGACAGTTATGCGTGTTCTTACTCCTATATGTATGGAGGGTAGCTACCAATTGCGTAGACAGTTTTTTTCTTGTGTTGGAGAGGAAAACTATCCGTTAGAGCTTAGGCCCGTGAATTGTGTTGCTGTCCTATTTGTTGGTGCAGTCTCTAGTCTAACATTGCAAAATAGTTTATAGTGTCTAACCTTTTGGATGCATCCTCCAAGGTGTTTAGTAGCCTTAACGCATCAATGTACCGCAATTCTCCAGTGACAGTTGATACCTGAAAATACAACATTCATAACTAATTCATGGTATCAACTGCTTAAGAATAATATTAAAAATTTGACAGAAGCTACTAGTGACTAGAACTCACCCTTCTCCAAAGGCTAACAACATAATTGTATTTGTTTACAAGCTCGTGCTCCTGGGACTGGAAGATCATGAAAGTCTTTTGAGCTTTATTTTGTTAAGAACTCACAAACAGATAATTCATCTTGTATCACAAGGAAGACAAATGCAATACGATATTCCCGAGAAACAAATGGAAGCCTTGAGTTCCCATTATTAGTTCAATAACAATGTATGCTTTAATATTTTTTTTTCCTGCTCAAGGCAAATGCAATGGATGAGGAAATCTAGGCACATGGCACATTTACTACAAAAAATACTCACTATATCTTCAAGATACATAATATTTTTTTCCCATTATTAGTGTTCACAAGTGCTCTCCCATAGTTGTCCACATGTCGGAGTAGCACCATTTGCAATTCTGTCATTCACTCTGTTAGCACCTACGAAAATTACTTGCTAAAAAACCAATCAATCTAAATGACTAAGCTATTACGGTAAGGAAACTGCTACTCAACCAGAATTAGTTGGCATGCTTATTGACTATTGGATGAATGAGTGGTCCCTACCACTCCATCTTATCCAACAATCCCTTTGAAGAGTTGAGAGTAGCAAGGGTCGAACCCAACCTTGATGAGTGCCCTAATGCAAGAAAAACATAATTCAAGGACTAACCTAATATTTTTCAGATAAAATAGAACCATTTTTTCAATAAGCTTACAATACATAAGTCAGAGATCTCATTTTTATATTAGTTTTCTATGTGTAGATATCTGTTGGAAACCCTAGCCGCCTTCGTTGTGCCAAAAGTTATTAGGGTACAGAGGCTAACCCAAATTTTAAGATGGTATCAAAATCTATCCTAAATTTATTATCGGGCCACCAACATTTGTCCATGCTCTAAATGTCTAGTCCCAGGCGTCAGGATGTGTGTTGGAAACCCTAGCCGCCTTAATTGCGGCCACCAACATTTGTCCATGCTCCAATACCTTCATTGTGTTGGGTGTGAGGGAATGTGTTGAAATCTCACATCGACTAGATATATGGCCAAAGTAGTCGTTATAAGACTTGGACAGTCCTTATTTCCTGAGCTAGCTTTTGGAGTTAAGTTAGGCCTGACCCAAATTCTAAGATGGTATCATAGTTTATTCTAGATATGTTATTGGGCCACTCACATTTGTCGACACTCTAAATGTCCAGTCCTAGACATAAGGGGTGTTTTGGAAACCCTAGCTACCTTCAAAGTGGCCTTCATTGTAGCCTCTAGCACATTCGAGAAAGATACTAGTGGATAAGATTACATAAATAGTGGATAAGGCACATTTCAAGAATGATCTCATTGATGTCTTCAAAACACTGTAATTTCTCTATCATTAAATGGCTGCAATACTACAAAAGGATACTAGTGCGCTCCATGAGTAGACGATGAATGGCAGAATTAACCAATTGTATCGATTCTTCAAGAGTAGTGATGACATAACTTCGAGCAATAGAATCAGACTGGAACTGTGAAATGTGCCAACCTTGTGAGGTAACAGAGAAAGGATTGCATCCTACCGACCATATCCAGTCCTGTCATGTTCAGAAATAAATCTTAAGACACAGAGGTTCAACTACACTTGATAATGAAGTGACACTTAGAATATTGACTATTCAAGGAACCTGGTGCAAACAGTATACAGGCATGCAAATCAATAAATGAATATTTATGTAGTTGATCAAGGCATTAAGAATCTGCTTCCAGAATGAATTGAAAAATTGGTTCAGCTTCCTGCAAATCCATTTCCTATGCTTATATCACTTTTTTTTTTTTTCCAATTATGGGGAGAAGGGTGCAGGTGGGAGAGAAGATGCACATCACCCAATTAACAGCCTAAACGGTAAAAAAAAAAGGTAACAAAAAATGTTTGCATTTTGAAGGGATTAGGTATGTAAAAATAAAAAAAGGTAGAGTCATAGAACCTACAATGGCTCAAGAAATGAAACATATCTTTATTGAATTAGACCTAAGACACTATATGCATCATAGAAATAGATTGGAGATAAAAGTGTACCTCAATTGCAGTCTCATGGGCTTGACTATAAACAAGATGAAGGGGAAGCACACCCGCAAGATGCTCAGCAGTAGCAGCTACTGCGGCTTTTATAGGTTGCCTTTATAGTTCAGACAAAGGATAAAATCATGGAAGACTTGATGAGTGGCTTTATGTTCAATAAATAAAAATCTTATCACAATTATTCAATACAAATTACAATTATTGCTGAGTATCTTCAGAAAAAATTATCTCTTGAATAATATTGTAACATTATATGACTTGAGGTTTAAATTTCATCCAGAAGTTTACTTCTTCCCTTTCCCCTGTCAAATTAATAAAATACTATTCGACAAACAATTGAAAATGTAACGCCTATGATGAAGATGATTATACATCCCTTAAAATCCAGAACCTTTCGACCCCATCATCAACATATTTCCCAAATAGCTAAAAAAAAAAAAAAAGAAATACCTGCTTTGCAAGCTAGATGAACAGGCCAGTTTAAAAACTCAAATGTTCTGAATCTAACCTCAAGTTCATTAGAAGTGAGTGTCCATTACAATGTAGATGGCTTTCCCAGGAAGAGGTCTCCGACTGAACGACAATAATCATGTCAGACAGTGCTTTTGCCTGAAAATGCTTGTCTAGTAACAGTGGTTCACTGTAAATGAACCAAAAGATTGGAACCTCTAGGATGGACCTGGAATGTGCATGCCTACCTGTGCATCGTCCATAAAGATTATTTTCTTGGTCAATCCCCAGAATATCAAGTAACAAAAGAGGGGAGGAGTTATTGACCCCCCCAAATTTTGAAAATCCATAAACGTATGTACGAAAAATAAAAATCTTCAACCTCCAAATGGGATGAAAATATTGTACAAGCATTAACGTGTGCTTATTTTAAGGGGTGAATATTTTAGAACAAAAATTCCATCAAATTTGCTTATCACAAAAATGTGGGACGGATATGAAAATAGAATGAGTATCATACAAACAGAACAACGGACAAAATTCTTTTACTTTTCATTTTTCCAATCGATTATTTTTATTTCCAGGTACATACAGATGGCATTCTAAAACCAAAAGGACATAAGGAGACCTTTAAGAGAACCATGTTTATTTATCCTTTGCAACTGATACTGCAGAATGGAAGAATCAAGATAGGCGCGAGTTGTCTTTCGATACGTTCCATTGACAAGTAACAAAGGCACAGCAGCTGCTCGTCGTGCAACAGAGAAGGCCATTGCTAAAGCAGGATCCTCTGACAGTGGTAACCTGAAAACTGTTATATCAGAAGAAAACTAGGAAAAATGGACATTTTAAAGGAACGTGACAAATCAGGTGTATAGCGGTGTGCCTGAAATTTTTTTCACCAACCAAATGTCCAACTAGAGGTTGGCAAAGCAAAGAGAAAAATTAAACACTTATCACTGCATACATGTGTGGACTGAACATTGGTTTCTGAGAAGGAACCATCAATGAGGAAAGTCCTTCCTTTATAGCATTCATATCCACAGGAAGCTGTTTAATGTGCCTAACTTTCTGCAAAAATAATTGCAGGGCCACATAAATATTCCACTATTGCAAGCCTTTCCATATGATAGAACAGACATCTTACCTCCTGTGTCATGAAAAACAACTGAAAGGATATCTTCTCATAATAATGGAAGCCACCATCAGCAACTGAAGGTGATACGATATGTCTCATAGATCCCCACAGTGTTGCACCTAGATGTGCAAGAAAAGAATCACGTGCAACTGTGTAATTCTGGAACTCCTGCATTGATGCAAAGCCATGAACCAAGCTCATACTGAACTCTAACAAGAATTTAAATCTACAAAAAAACAGTAGGTTTACAAATCATCGGAAAAGTCCACTAAATTTAAGGCCCGTTTATTTAAACTTTTGAAAAAAGTAAATTTAAGATTGCGTAACAAAATGATTAGTTTTTAGAGATTTTATGTAAAGCAGAAAATATTTTTTTATTTGGTTACAATTATCAAAATCAGTTTTTACTTTAAAAGGTGGTTATAATTACAACTTTTTTCAAAAGCTATTGAAAGCAACCAGTCAAAATTAAGAAATCTGATTTTTTTTTTCTTTTCAAATTTTATTTTCTTAAACAAAACCCTAAACTTTTAAGGGTGATTTTTTTAAATGTGTTTTTATGAAAAAAGCTCAAACAAATGAGTCTTATTACTGACAGAAATCAGCAGACCTCATAAGTGTCACTGAATAAATTCCAGCTCTCCATCCTCTTTAATGCCTCTATGGCTTTTGTCTTATGACTTTCATCATATTCTTCACCTTCAAACGACTGTAGCTCATTTTTCAAATCTCGCATCCTCTCATCAAGTTCTGAAATTATCACATATTTAAGGATGTGTGAAATATTACAATATATAGATAATAAACTTATTGAATCACTGACCTGCAAGAACGGCAAGACTTGGTAGTTAAAAAAATGAATAAAATGAAAAAGAAATTCGTATCAGAAATAAAAAGAAACAGCTTAATGAGAACATCTCATATGCAAGGAAGAACAGACATGTCCAAATGACCACCATACTGGTGTCGAACATGTGTCATGTTGGATATTTCTTAGACAACTATTAGATACTCCTAATATACTACAATTTTTCACTATTATTTTATGATTTACTATACTAGTATGGGTGGGATATATGGCGTGTAATGGTTAATGCTATGTTTTAAAACACCAATGCCCTTAAGTTTAGTATTTTAAACAAGTGCTCATGTTTGCATTTATGTTTATGTTTTTATTGTAGTCAGAGAGGAGAGAAAATTTGAGAATTCTATTTTGATTGTAGAATGTAAAAACTGAATCTGGTATTAATCATCCGAGTACAACAGCATTTATAATTACCGAAATTTTGTAAGATAAGCTAATCAAAATAACAGAACAGCAACTAACATTAACAGCTACTAACACTAACAGCTACTAACAAATGCAGTTAAGACTCTAGAGCATTTCAGTGTTCTTGATCTAGAATAATCTGGATGAGGTGCATAGAGCATGTCGACACCACCAAACTCGGGGTGGTTGAGAAGTAGTCAACACCCTGAGTTTGTCTCCAAAAGAGCCAAGAAGCTTAGACAAGGGCTTAGTAAGGATATTTGCAATATGCTGATGCACCAGAAGATGGGTAACTATGATAGACTTTTTAGCACTTTTGCTTGAACAACATAAAGATAGAGCTCTCTTAAATTCGGGTTTAGGGGCTGACTCAACCCCATTAAACCAGCTTGTAAGACTGTCCAAGCCTTATGAAGACTACAAAGACCATATCTCTAGGTGACGTGGGACTAAACCCATACCCTCAACCCAACACACTTAAGGTGTTGTACCACTGCAATAAAGGCAGATGAAGTGGCTCAATAATAGACTGCAGGGGTAGCCGCGCTTTTCCAACACATCCCCACACACCCTAAACCCAACGGGTCTGAAGCATGGACGATGCGAGTTGCCCAACAATGGATCTAGGATGAGCTTTAATACCATCTTAGAATTAAAGCTTATGGACTAACTCAACCCCACAAAACCGGTTTGTGAGATGAGGAGTGCCCAAGCATTATAAGCACTACAAAAGCCATATCTCTAGGTGATGTGGGACTAAACCCACCCCCTTAACCCAACACACTTAAGGTGTTGTACCGCTGTGATGAAGGCAGATGAAGTGACCCAATTACAGACTGCAGGGATGGCTGCAATCAAGGCGGATTTTCCAACAAGCTCCATATGTTTGGTGCAAGAATTAAGGATCGAATTATGGTTGAGAGCAATTGTGCTTTACTTGTCCCAAAAGATGATTAGGGTGGAGAAAGGAATCTGCTATTCAGTTAACTGTGACCGAATCCAGGTCAATCCAACCGCAGTGACTAGGCTGTTATAAGAAAACTAGGAAACAAATCACGATAATAACTAAGTAATATGGAAACTAATCTTAGGAGATAATCTAAGATAATAAACTAATCTTATGGGATAATTCAAGATAATACAAAGATAATCTAAGATACTTTTCTAACAACCTATAAAAGCACCAACAAAGAGAGTAGATAAGATGGAAGATAGTCCAATAGTTGGCGGTAAAGGGAGACCAAGGAAAATTATATACCAAGCAACTAAGAGAGATGCAGAAGTAAATGGTCTATCTACGGATCTGATAATGACATAAATTTATCATGTCAATTGATCCATGTAACCAACCCCACGTAGTGGGCAAAGACTTGGTTATTGTTGTTGTTGACTTATATGTTTACAAGCTGACATTATCCTTAATATTAATTTTATATGTTATGATTTAACTGCATTGCGTCCTACAATTTTTAAATTTTTTATCTATGTTGGTGATGCATTATATTTACATCTTGTTTTGTCTCTGTTGTTTTACAGCTCACATGTCATTGTGAAATATGTGGGAAATAAAATGTAATGAATAGATTACTCATTCCAAGTAGTATTGAAACCTTAATATTATAGGAAATGTGTCAGCTCAATTATTGTCTCTTTTAAATAGCATATCGTATTTATTACTCTCTGCATATAAATCTAACATGCTGAGTTCATTAAACTCAAGCAATTCACCACAAAAATACATCTTCTTTCTCAGTTCCTAAGTATATAAAGCTGTTGAGATATTGTTAGTGAGAAATATTCAGATTCAAGTTGGTATCTAGAGCAAGGTTTCAAAACCTCAGACTCTTTTCAGTTTGGTCCCGAAACAGTCGCGGGAGCCCCACCGGAGCTGCCTCGTGGGACACGCACCCCACCATCAGAACCGGAGGCAGCTGATCTATAAGCCGTTCAAGCGCCGCCGCTGGAAACCGTCAGGCGCGCCGCCAGTAGCCGAACCATTTTCCGGCACGTGTCTGGCCACCCTTTTGCCGCCACCGGTCCCGTCCAGCTTGCTTTCCCTTCCTGGTTTTGTTGGGACCCTTTCCAGCTTGTGGGTCCCACGTTTGAGGCGTGTTTCAAGCGATTTTTCGTTTCAGATGTGTTTTTTGTCACTGTTTCTGCAACTGGCTCCGTGTTTGTGACCCAGGAACTGGATTTCTTGTTTTCTGGTGTGACTTTCAGCGACCCAGGCCTTTTTATACAGTGAAGTTGCTGTTTTCTTTAGTTGAGTCATCATGGGTGAGTCACCAAACGCTGATTCTACAAAAAGGAGTTTGATCTCATTTGCCTTTCAAGGATCACCCACTATCACTACTGAAAAGCTGAATGGTAAGAACTATTTGAATTGGTATTCATCTGTTGAGTTGTGGTTTTTGAGCTAACGTCTTTCAGATCATCTTACTAAGAAGGCTTCCGAGATTGATTCTAAGTTGAAAGAAGAATGGGAACAATATCTTAACAAAAGTTGTGCCCATTGCTTAGATAAACAAAAGCAAGATTGTCGGGGAAATTCAAGGAAACAATTTTTTACTGAAATAAAAAATGCATAGAAAAATTTCAAGTTTAATAAAAAAAAAAAAAAAGCCCAAAATGAGATTACCTTCACAAAGAGCAAGTTTCACTTTCCTTCCCTTGCAATGTTTAAAAGCAAAAAGCTCATATATATCAATCTCAGCTAGAAGAATATCAATAGCCTGGTGGTCTTTCTGCAGCATTGAAAATCAAAGTTGACCTACTTCAAACTCCAATAGAAAAATGAGTGAGGAACACGTTTAGGCCTACATTCCTCTTAACATCCCAATTAATATGCCGATGTCATCTATGTCTAACAACACTGCACAGAAGTCCAGTCAACTTCTAAATAAACCTAGCATATAAGTGATTTTTATTTCTATCACGGTTTCTCATCATCAATTATTTCTGTTGAGCCACAACTTTTTTCTTCTTTTCTTTGATGGCGTTGACAGCAGAGAAAGGATTCTTATAAGTGTTTACTATTTGCTACAAGCCTACAACTCCTTAAAACCTTGTTCTTAGAATCACAAAATAGAATATGCAATCTATTGTTAGATCCAACATATGACACATACATCACCAAAAACAGCAAATTTCTCCTGAATAGCATCTTGCAATCGGTCTTCAGCTTCTTCTTCTGAAATTTCTGGAATCAGCAATGGGAAAATGATCAGAATAGCATAAATAAACAACGACAACACAAGTTAAAAGATGCAAGATGAGAACGCTGGATTAATGTAATCTCATCACATATGTATATATATTAATATAATATATATTGGATTGACCCACTATGAGAACGTTGCATATAAATTATGTGCGTGTCATAAACGTTTCTCATGGCGACTATAGTGAGTAGTCCTTCGACCTGAAGTCACCATGATTCCTACATAAGGAGTTGTACGTTTTAATGCTATTAAACGTCATCTGTAACAGAGTGATCATAAAGGTAGTAATTGGATATGCAATGAGCCATGCAGATAGGATTCATCTCTCCTATATAATAAGAGTAATATCTTTGGGCCACTAGATAGTGTGTGACAGTAAAATGCATGACCATGCTTAAACGAGTCGGTATGTGATAAACCAAACTCTACAAAATTCCTAATTATAGCTTTTGTAAGGTGTTTGGTTGTGCTTGTCTTCTTTTTCTAAGACCTATAATCCCCATAAACTCAATTTTAGGTCACTGGACTGCCTATATCTTGGGCACTCCACCTAACATAAAGAGTACAAGTGCATAGCAATGGCAAAATTTATATATCCAAGGATGTTATCTTTAATGAGGTCAGATTCCCCTTCCCTACGTTTCCAACTGAAACGTCTACTGTAAATTCCTTTTCAACTTTTTCAGTCCTATTATTCTAATGGTTCCTATGTCACCACCTACTGTCCCACATAATGTCAGCCAACAAAATGTCATGGCTGCCCCACAAATCTCGAGACCAATACCTCTAGTAGAGTCATTCTCAAAATCAACAGTGTCTCTCTCCCTCACATGGTCCTATGCAACAAAATCGTCCACCAAACACTCATCCAATGCAAACTAGATCAAAATCTGGCAATTATAAGCCATGACTTCAGCCTACCCTACTCCTCACTCATGTAGAACCTACGTCAACAAAGCAAGCCTTAGCCAGCCCTGAGTAGGCAGCTGCTATGGCTGCTAAATATGAAGCTTTAATGAAAAATGGCACTTGGACTCTTGTTTCTTTTCCACCAAACAGAGAACCCATAGGCTGTAAATGGATTTTAAAATAAAAGAAAATCATGATGGCTCCATCAACAAATATAAGGCACGGTTAGCGGCAAAAGGGTTTCACCAACAACCCAGTCTTGAGTACTGAGACTAATTCACCTGTGATCAAGCCTATAGCAGTTAGAACATTGCTGCTTTGGCTCTATCTCACCTTTGGGCCAAAAATAAATTGATTTCAACACTGCTTTCCTCAATGGCTACCTAGAAGATAAAGTCTACATGAGCCAATCCCTTGGTTTTGAGGAAGCTAACAAACTCTGGTCTGCAAATTAAATAAAGCCTAATATAGTCATATGGCTTAAAAACAAGCTCCCAGAGCTTGGTTTGATAGACTCAAAACCACACCACTACAGTTTGGGTCTCTACCAATAAGTGTGATTTGCCATTATTTGAATATTCAAACTCTAAAACTGTTATTTATCACTTGGTTTATGTTGATGGTGACATAATTAACAGGAAGTTCTCCTTAAGTCATTCAACAAATCATCAAACAGCTTACTAGAACATTTGCACTAAAAGAACTTGGAGATTTGGATTTCCTTTTGGGCATTGAAGTGAAGAATCTCACTGATGGTTCTCTATTGCTCTCTCAACGCAGATACACCAAGGATCTCCTTGCAAAGGCAAAGATGAGCAAAGCCAAGAGCATCTCTTCCGCTATGCAAGGAGGCTGTAAACTCAGCAAACAAGGTGCTGACTACATGTCTAAACCTTCCCTAGACAGATCTACTGCTGGAGCTACAGTATATTACTATTGCAAAGCCGAAAATCAACTACTCAGTCAATAAAGTGTCAATTCATGTCACAACCCCTGGATTCTCACTGGAAGACAGTAAAACACATCCTTCACTACCTCAAAGGGACTAGATCACATGGCTTGCATCTAAACCCGGCCTCCACCTCTTTCAATCTAGTGCTATTGTGATGTAACTAGACCTCAGATTCATATGACAGAAGGTCAACTTCTGGTGCTTGTGTCTTTCTAGGACCAAATCTTGTTTGTCCAAGAAATAAATGGTGGTTGCTAGATCCTCCACCGAAGTAGGGGACAAGAGTCTTGCAGTAGCTGCAGCAGAAATTCTGTGGCCGTAAACTCTCATTTATCACCTGAAAAAAGTTTATAATGAGCGGGCACTCCTCACCTTATTACAAGCCAGTTTTGCGGGGTTAAGCAAAGCAAATCTAATATGGTATCAGAGTCTATCCTAGATCCAATTAGGTCACCCACCATATTATCCACGCACCATACGCAATAGTGTAGGGCGTGAGGGGTGTATTGGGAAAATCCCAAGTCCCACATAAACTAGAGATAAGGCCTGAAAAAAGTTTATAATGAATGAACACTCCTCACCTTATGAGCAGGTTTTGTTTGGTTGAGGAAGGCCAAAAATATAATACTTACATAGAGTCTTCTATTTTTTGTGACAATCTCAGCACAATAGCAACGTCTCACAATCCAGTTTTACATCCTGGGACAAAGCACATGGAGTTGGACTTATTTTTTGTTCGCAAAAAGGTTTTCTCCATATCACTTGTTATGCAGCATATTCCAGGGCACTTTCAAGTGGTTGACATTGTGACCAAGGCTCTTCCTCCAACTCAGTTTGCAGAATTGAAATCCAAACTCAATGTTTGTGATCAAGCAATGGCAGATGTATTCACTAAGGGGCTTTCCACAGTGCGGTTTCAAGATTTTACTTGCAAGCTGAGAATGATAGGTATCTGGAAAGCCCAGATACTCCAAAAATGTGAAAATATCGATATCCACTACCTATGTGTGTCTGATACGTATCATAGAAGTATCAAATATTTTATATTTTATATTTATTTCTTTTAGAAAAAAATTTCAATAGGATATAAATACGGCTCTGATACGACTAAGCATGTCCGGATACGGCTGAGCAACTACCGGATACGCACTAGACACTTTTTTATGCTTAAGTTTCTTTTTCTTTTGCCATTTTGTGTTTTACTGTTTCAATAAAAACAAAAACCCATATAATAATAATATTATAATAATAATAAAAACAAAAACAACATTACTACCTAAGGCCGAACCAATTGTCTTTTCCACATTTGGTAAACTTGCTTCTGTACGCACACCTTCTCCACCAACAGCAGGTCCCCATGAAAAAGGACCTGCACTTAAATCAATAAAGGCCCATCTGCTACAAAACATGAATGAATGTAAACAGAAAGAAAGAAATGTATACGCCTTCAAGTTTAGCATATGCGATGCAAGATAAATTGGACCTGTCCTTTCCAATCCATGTGTCTGTGAGACATTCTGCTTGGAAACCACTATAATCCCCAGATTTTAATACTCTTTCCAAAAGGAGCTTCAAGTCTTGATCCTTCCCTTTTAATAACTTGAAATACCAGAACACAAATTTTCAGTAAAGAAATGCGGGCTAAATATCCTGTAATTATTGCTTTTTTTTTTTATCTGGAGACTCATCTGATGAATACATACCTGTAAAGCTTTGACCTCAATGATCTTAGCTGTCTCTCTCCCTTGATGCAACCTCCCAAAATTATCTAGTGCGTCAAGCCAAATATTATACCATTCTACCTGCAATTTATAGTTGCATCAAAACAGCAAAATTTTATAACAACTTACACTGCCTTTGCCAAGAAAACCAGAACAGACACCAGAGCCACAACATAAACAGGCAGGACAACTATGATAGAAATGCTACTAGTTTCTCTTTGGCTTCTACAACCAAGACTCGTCTTTTTCTTAAAAGAGTGAAAGAAAAATATTATCAGAAAGGATGAAGAGAATAAGATGTTACTTCAGACGAAAAAGTGAGGAAATTGAGAGAAGAATTTTTTTAACATGCATGAGTGAGGAACACACACAGCAGAATATTTATATACTGGAAGAATACAATTTATAAAAAGAGAAAATAAAGCAATCATAATTCCCTAAGACACAATGAGCCTCATGCAATGAATCCTATGATACACTAAATTCTAATGCTACTTGGAAAGTGGAACATTAATTATATTTTATTTCCAACACTCTACCCTCTAGCTAGAGGGGCGAGATCAAAAGCATTCAACTTCTTACATTTATAAGAAATCCTTGATCCCCCATGGTGATCAAATCTGCCAATTGATCATTTGAGTTAACAAAAGATGTACTAACTTCTTCAGAAGCAATCTTCTCACAAATAAAATGGTATCTTAATATGCTTCGTTCGTTCATGGAAAATTGGGTTGGATGCAATGTGGAGAGCTAAATGATTATCACAAACTAGTCTCAGTTACAATTTCATAAAACTTCAGCTCTTTAAAACGTTACAATTATTATCCTTTGTAATTTTTGTATATAAATTAAACATTCTGCTGAGCACTAATTCACTCAAGCACATTCAGAAAATTCCAGTGTTGTCAATGGCAGATGGCGGTTTATGGCGGTGAGCCGAAAATCCGCCATATTTATATGGCGGATGGCGTAGCGGCAAATGGCGGAAGATGGCGGACATAATAAAATACTATATATACACGAAAAACTGCATAAATAAACTGAGTGCAGAAATAAAATTGCAGGGATGAAAATATAGTGCAGAAATAGATTAAAAAAAGCCATAAAACTAACAGCATATTATTAATAAACTATTTAAGAAACACTAATAATTGGACCACTGTTCAAAGAAACGAGGCAAATTTGAATTGGAAAGGACAAATAATAATAGAATTAAAAAATAGTTTTAAAATAAAAAATAATTAAAAAGCAGAATTTTTTAAAAAATAGAATAAAAAGGCAGATTTAAAAAACAGAAGTAAAAGAATAATAAAACGGGAAAAAATAGAATAAAAAATAACATAATTAAAAAACGTAGAAGGATTCAAAAAACAGAACTGAAAAAGAATTAAGAGATGAGCAGAATTTAAAAAAAAAAAGGGAGAGAAGCAAGGGAAAAATCATTAAAAAATATCATATAACAAAACTGAGGAAGAGAAGAATTAAAAAATAAAAATATAAAAATTATCATTAAAAAAATTAAATGAAAAAGAAAAAAATTTAAAAAGGACAGAAAGATAAATAAAAACAAATTAAAAACGAGAGAGAGAGAGAGCATAAAAAAGGGAGACGGAACGTGCTTGGAGTTGGAACATTTCAAAGAGAAGTGGCCAGGCGCGTGAAGTTCGTGGTAAAAAGAAAGTTTGACCATTAGTTTAGTGGCTGCGCCTGGAATTTTTTTTAGGGTTTCGCCCCTGGGCCTCAGTTTTACGGGGCGGGTCATGTCCACTATCACTCATTTCTAGGGTTTGCACAATTGTAACTCAATTTTCCGGGTCGGGTCGCATGCCCAACCCCCTTTTCTTTGGTTTTCCACTGATATTTCCGCCATGGCCACCGTCACCGCCACAGACGCCACGTGAATAGCGCCCGCCATGGCCCCCTTGAGGAATCAGCCACGCCACGACCTTTATATGGCGGCCTGTCAAAATTCCGCCACCGCTTTCCGCCATGGCCGCCATTTGACAACACTGGAAAATTCTGCTTTCCTATTTTCCACATGGTATCACCTTTAACATGATTAATCTGTGGGAAAAGAAGGCATGACAAACACAAAAGAGAAGACAACAATAGTTAGAGAAAATAGGAGTCTAAACATCTGTAGTACCAGAGGGAGCTGTGGATCGGTCAAGAGGAGAGAACAATGCTAGAGTTGGTGAATTGCAGACTGGAGAACAGTCGCGTGAGGGCGCGTTTTTTAGCGTCTGGGGCAGAAACCTTAGGGTTGCGTAGATCGAGTAATTCCGATCCTGGTGGCAGCGGTCTCACTAGAAAAAAATTTCCGGCAACAGTGGCAGACTAGTGGCTAACAACATAGACAGTGACCAGAGGGTGACAGCAAACACAGTAGGATAGCGTACGCAGCAAACGATGGCGGCTAGAAATGGAAAAGATCACACAGGAAAAGAGGAACACGACGGTGGAGAGTGGAAACTAGAAACACCCATAAAGGTGACTTTAGCAGCAACAGACAACGTTGGGTGACTTTAGCAGCAACAGACAACATTTGACAACGGAGGACGGTGGACCAGACAGGTCACGGAGGATAGTACCACTCTAATACCATGTTGAATTTGTTATTTGTGTGTCTAAATCATATTACACTCACCTCTATTTATAATAGCACGTACAATAAATACAATAAATGCTAATTTATAAGATTTGCTAATTCTAATTGTAATCTATGATTTTATACAACTTATGACCGATTCTAATTCTAATAATAAACACACAAATTTGATTCTTTCATTCTAACATATATATTGTTATGTAATAAAAAATATTATGGGACATATATATTGTTATATATAAATAAGGGTTAATACCCCTTTTGGTCCCTGTAATTTGAGCGAAATACGGTTTTAGTCCCTGTAAAATTTTTTGTTTCGATTTAGTCCTTGTAATTTAAGATTCTTCCACTTTTAGTCCCTGCCGTCAAATTCCTATTAAAAACGTTGAGTTTTTTTTTCACTTTTTGTCCCTGTAATTTTAAGATTCTTCCACTTTTAGTCCTTGTAATTTAATAGAGATTTGACGGCAGGGACTAAAAGTGGAAGAATATTAAATTACAAGGACTAAATCGAAACAAAAATTTTACAGGGACTAAAACTGAATTTCGCTCAAATTACAGGGACCAAAAGGGGTATTAACCCTATAAATAAATATGTACCTATAGAATAATAATATTAATATATATAATATTATATAATATGTGTTTGGAAATTATTATTTCGGTCGTGCTATTTCAACAACCAAAATGAGACAACTTTCAATTCAACTTTCTAAGTGGTTAATACAATTCAAATACGTGGTTAATTACGTTCAGTGAATGGCTAATGAATATATCAGGTGTCAAAACTCTTTAACCATCAATATAACTTTATTAACCACGAATTTAAACGTGATTAACCACGATTTTCAGGTGTTCAAATCTACATGTAGTTAAACACTTGAAATTCGTGGTTAGTAAAGTTACGTTGATTGTTAATGAGTTTCGACACCTGAACGTAACTTTATTGAACGTAATTAACCACATATTTGAACAACGTTAACCACTTAGAAAATTATCGCCAAAGTTGTCTAAATTTGGTTGTCAAAAAACCATTTCTCTTATTATATTTTGAAAGCATGAGAGGCAGCTTTATGTGTGTTGTTATACATCAGTTCTTTGAGGTGATTTAGTTATCTAATTTTTATGTTGCTTTGGATGGGTGCCAGGTTTTACAATGTCCTCTTATTTATTTGGTAGTGCCCTTACGAGGCAATTCACAGGCTACTTCCTTTCGGGACCCATTCATCCAGAAATTTTCCGAGGCTGGACAACCGGAACGAGGCCTTTTGTTTTTTAGGTGGCCACGTCACTCTTATTCAGTCTAGTTTATCCAGCATGCATATCTATTACATCTCTTTTTAAGATGCCAGCAGCTGTGACTCATCGGACTGAGAAGATAATTAGAAATTTTCTTCAGTTAGGCAAAAAAATGGAGGAGGTTTTGGATGCTGGTGACTTGTTGCTCACAAATCAACAGCAGAATAAGTGTCAACCGAATCTATAGGAATACCATTCATAAAAAGAAATATGCTTTCACCAATTGGATAAAAAAAAAATACGTACGATATCAGTGTCCTCCGTTTTTGTCCATGCGAATTTCATCATTGGATGCTTTGCATATAATGGTCGCTGAATCTTTGTAACAGCTGCCAAAAAATTTAAGACTGAATGAGGGTCCCAAGAAAAAGATAGAAGAAACGAACAGGAGTTTCTCAAATCTGACTATGTAAGTAAATCAGAACAACAACAACAATCAATGCCTTTTTACACTAGACGAAGTCAGCTACTTGGATCAAATGAAGTTTTTTGTCTTATTGTCGAACTCGAATATTCTCTATTTCCTTGTAGCACTGTGTATCCTTCAACTTATATTTTCTCAGAGAAGAATTTCATACCATGAGTATTTTCTGGAACCCCTTCTGACTGAAGAAGTTTCATTTGCAAACTCTTATTCTGCAGGACATGGAAGCTGTTAGTGCTAGAACAGAGAAATATTAAACACCGGAGTTTTTCCAAGAAAAAATCCCATAAACTACTTAAAAGAACATCAAGCATGGTGTGATACAATTTACAAACGGAACAACAAAGCCACATTTAGAGCCACATACCTCCTTTAGCAAGTTAATTTCGGAATTGGATAAACCTCTCCTGAAATATTTTGCATACAAAAAAAATCAAGAGAAGAAAGCAATATATACACAGTAAAATAGACCTGACTCAAAATATATATGAAATAGACTCAGATAAGGAGGAAAAGAACAGTTATTTTCTGGCACAATTAAAATTATAAAAGGTACACGCACACTATGATAACCTAAAAATTGGCGAACTTATTGATTGCCTTGCATTCTAGAAAAAGAAAAATTCATTAGAAGAGAATAGGAATGCAGGAGAGAAGAAAACAATAATTTTAAATGTCCTATAACCTTGGATGAGAAATAAAAGGCAACATAAGGGAGGATAAAATATTATCCTAATATAATGCAACAAAAGTTTTTTAAAGAAAATAAAAACAAACAACGACATTGAAAGCAAGGCATTCTCGCGAGTAAACTCTAAACTTGTTCAAGTTTGCGTTTACAAGCCTAAGTCCCCAAACTGGTTAACTCGCAATCAGAAGCAAATCACTGTAGACCAATGTTGTCAAATATCGGCCATGGCGGCGCCATGGTGGAAGGCGGAGGCGGATTGTGAGTAAACCGCGACAGTCCAGGCGGTGGCGGGGCGGGTTCCGAATGGCGGCTCGTGGCGGCTGCTTCTGTGTGGCGGCCATGGCAGACGACGGGCGCCATGGCGGAAACCCGGCCCAGAAACGCAAAAATCCTGCTGCTTGGCTGAAACAACCCGACAACCCGACCCGGTTCGTTTAAGTTAAAAAAAAAACCCTAAACTCCTTCAGTCTGTCTCTCTCTCTCGCCACTTCTTCAGTCTTCTCCCCGACCCTGCGCCGCGCCGCGCCTCGCCTCCCCTCCCAGACTTCAGGCTAAGTCGCAACCCGGTGTGCATTCCTCTGTTCGTTTCGTTCTCTTTTTTTCCTTCTCTGTTTTTCAGTTTGTTTCTCTGTTCATTGACTTCATTCTCGTTCTCCTTTCTTTCTTCTTATTTCGTCTTTCTTTCTTTGTTTTTCACTTTGTTTTTCATTTTATTTTATTTTATTTCTCAGTTTTCCTTTTATTTTATTTTTTTCATTCTTTTCTGCTTTAATTTTTTGATTACTTTTATTTCTTTCCTTCTTATTTCTTAAATAGTTTTTTTATTTTTTTTCATTCTTTTCTGTTTTAATTTTTTTTTCCAGTTTATACTTTTTAATTTTATTTTTTTTAATCTCTTTTTATGCTATTTTTAATCTTTTCTCCCTCTAATTTTTGTTCCTTCATTTGAATAGAGGTCTATTCATTCTTTTCATCAATGGTGGGTGAAGGATCAAGTAGTCAACCACAATCAAGTAGTCAGCCACAATCAACAAGAAGTGCTAGAGTGGACCCGGGATGGAAATATTGTTATCCTCTAACTGAAGGAGACACCAATGCCATTGTGTGTAATTTTTGTAAAAAGGTCACCAATGGAGGAATCACGAGCAAAACAACATTTAATGGGAAAGAAAGGGAATGTTGCTGCTTGCAAAAAGTGTCCACCAGACGTTAGAGAAGAGCTTTGGAAATATCTGGAACAGAAAAAAATTGAAGACAGCTTTGCAACTTCACGTGCTAGAGATCCAATTGAAAGTGAAGATGAGGTTGATATAACAGTAACACAAAATGTTAGGGGAAATAAAGGACCAATGGATTTATTTTGTAGAAATCCAGAAGCTGCAATTGCAAAAAGAAAGACGGAGAAATTGAGGCAAACTAGTATAAATGAAGCATGCGACAAAAATTTAACGGCTAAGGTTCATCAGTCAATTGCTCGCTTTTGGTATCAAGCTGGATTGTCATTCAATCTTATAAAGTTGAAGAGCTTCGAAGAAATGGTTACAGCTATTGGTTCCTTTGGTCCAAATCTGCGAATTCCAGCTTATCATGAAATTAGAGTTCCACTCCTAAACAAGGAATTGGAATTCACTGAAGAACTACTAAAAGATCACAAGGAGCAGTGGAGGAAACATGGGTGCTCTATTATGTCAGATGCTTGGACTGATAGAAAGTCTCGATCTATAATCAACTTTTTGGTGAACTCTGCTGCTGGAACGATGTTTTTGAAGTCTGTTGATGCCTCTGATGTTGTGAAAAGTGGCGATCTTTTGTTTGAGATGCTTGATTCTATTGTAGAGGAGGTTGGAGAAGAAAACGTCGTTCAAGTCATCAGTGATAATGGAAGCAATTATGTTTCAGCTGGTAAGAAGTTAGAAGAGAAAAGACCTCATCTTTTTGGACTCCTTGTGCACCTGCATTGATTTGATGCTTGAAGATATTGGAAAGCTTCCAATGATAAAGAAGACAATTCAAAGGGGAATCAGCCTTGTTGGTTTTATCTATGGCCATACTAATACATTGAGTTTGATGAGGCAATTCACAAACAAAAGGGAATTGGTGAGACATGCTGTTACAAGATTTGCTACATCTTATCTATCGTTAGAAAGACTTCATCAAGAAAAAACAAATCTGAGAAAGATGTTTACTTCCGAGGAATGGACCAAGAAAAAGTTGTACAAGGAGGCTAAGGGGAAGCAAGCAACAAAAACTGCCCTAATGCCTTCATTTTGGAAACATGTGGTTTTCACTCTTAAAGTCATGGCGCCTCTTGTAAGAGTTCTTCGTCTTGCTGATGGTGAAAGAAAACCAGCCATGGGCTATATTTATGAAGCAATAGATCGGGCAAAAGAGACAATCACCAATTCCTTTAACGATCCAGACAAATACAAAGATGTATTTGCAATAATTAATAAGAGATGGGAATGTCAGCTTGGTAGAGATTTGCATGCTGCTGCTCACTTACTAAACCCAGAGTTCTTCTATAGCAACTCAAAGTTGGAGAATGATTTGAAGGTTAATAATGGGTTATATAATTGCATTACGAGATTGGTGCGAAGTGAGGAAATGCAGACAAAAATACTAATGGAGTTGCCATATTATAAGAGTGCTGATGGTCTCTTTGGTACTAAGTTTGCAGTAAATGGAAGAAAAACTATGGCTCCCGGTAAGAAACTATTTCTAAGAATACATTCGTAGTCTCCTGGTAATATAAACTTTAAAATTCTAAGTTCTCTTCCATTTTGTAGCTCAATGGTGGAAAATGTATGGCATGGAAGCTCCACATTTACAGCAGCTGGCTCTCAAGATTTTGAGCTTGACATGCAGTGCATCTGGATGTGAACGCAATTGAAGTGTCTTTGAGCAAGTAATAATCCTTCCTAACTCTTAACTCTTGATATCATAGGAAAAAAGAGGAATACCATTAAAAATCTATCAATTAACACTTTAATTATGTTTATACTGCAGATTCATACAAAAAAGAGGAATAGGCTTGAACATAAAAAGTTGCATGATTTGGTTTATATCAAATATAACCAACAACTCAAGCAAAGATATAATCTTAGAGATGAAATTGATCCAATTGCCCTCAATGACATTGATACATGTAATGAGTGGTTAGTGGGAGAGATGGATGATCCTAATGAAGATGCTGAGAATGATTTGGTCTTTGATGATGATCCCACACTACATTGGCAAACTGTTTATGAGGCTTCGGGGGCTAAAGAACTTAGAACTTATACTAGGAGTAGAGCAAGGAAAAGAAAGGAACCACCAAGTGCAGTCCGTATCACAACTTCCACAACTTCAACATCAAAGAGGCAACAAGTAGCTAGGTGAAAAAGGGTAGTTGTTGAAGTTGAAGAAGCTGAACCATTGGAACATGAGGAGAGTTCTGAAGAATCCGATGCATCTGATGAATATGTGGAACAGGGAGATGAAGAAGAGGGAGATGATGAAGATGGAGAAGAGGAAGAAGGATATGCCCCAATAGATGATGGCATTGAAAATGATTATGTTGGGGTTAATGAAGAGGACTAGGCATTTACTCGATGTTTGATGTCTTGAACTTATGTTTTATTATGTTGTTATTTTGATATTTGATGTCTTGAACTTAATGTTTATGGTCTTGGATTTGGTATTTTGCCATTTTGGTTATGAACTTATGATATTTACTATCAATTTAGTTCAATTGAAGCCTTATATTTTAGTTATGTAGCATTTTTTCTACATATATATTGTATTTTATTTAGTCCGCCATTTCCCGCAACGCAATCCGCCATTTTTCTATGGCGGATTTTTGGCTTTCCGCCATGGACCGCCATCCGCCATTGATAACATTGGTGTAGACTTGGTCAGACTCGGCTAGAGTCAGACTAACTCGCTCAAACTTGTGAGTTGGCTCACGAGTTAGCAAATCTGCAGAAAGGCATTGAAAAACCCATAATGCAGGGTTAGTTTGCATTGCAATCCCACATTTTCAAACTTCAGTACTGTTCTTCGCTCGACTCCCCATTTGCATGCGAGCCCCAACAGAACTCGGAACTTTGTGACTACCTACCACCACCTAGGGTTCCCTTACGACAAAGACTCCTTTCCAACGACATTTGCGCAGAAAATCTGGTGAATGATTGTGACAAAATCCAGCGAAGCACTAATTCGACGCTCAATCGAAGTCAAAATCTGAGAGTAGCTTCTCAGTCACTTGAAATCCAGCGAAACCCCTGCCACTCGGCTGCTGCACAGGTTTTTTTGCTCCGGCTTAGCTTCCTAGTTGCACCTTGACTATTCTTTAATCTTCCTTTCAAGGTTTTATGCTTCGGCTGCTGCTGCTGCACATTTTTCCCTTTTAATATTGCCATTTAAGTTCTATTAGTCCACCGTGACTATGCTTTGTTTGTTCTTATGGAATTGCTTTGTTCTAGTCCTTCTCTCTTGCCAGCAAATTATACACTGAATTTAGCTCAGTTTTCAACAATGATAGCCAAAAAGGCTATCATTGTTATTCCCTTTCACTTCAGTGTTACATCATATCAGTCGATGTTACCCTTTTGGAGCCTGTCCCCTACTTTGAGTCGATCATGAGCCTTTTTCTGCAGTCATCCCTCTGCCTCCTGCGATTGTTTCTTTTGAGCCTGTCACACCAGAGACCCCACATGTGGACCCCCCAGCTGCACGACCGCTACAAACATATGACTGTCGCCAGCAACCCTTTGTGGTGCATGTCCCTGCCACTGTTCCAACTACTGAGGGTATGTCAAACTCTCCACTAACGCTGCCTTTTTTACCGGATCCTGTTATGCCACTTGAGCCTGACTTTCCCATTGCTCTTCATAAAGGTATATGCTCTACTCATCTCCCATCACCTCATTACATTGCTTTGAGTTATCATCGTTTTTCTCCTTTGCATAATCACTTGTCTTTCCTCTTTGTCTTCTGTGTCTATTCCTAAGTCTCCAAGTGAAGCTTTATCCCATCCAGAGTGGAGGCAAGCAATGATTGACAAGATGTGTGCTCTTCAAAGCAGTGGTACCTGGAAACTGGTTCCTCTACATCCTAGGAAGTACCTGGGAAGTCTTTGGTTGCAATCGTTGGCTTTATATTGTCAAAGTTTGGTCTGATGGTAAGATTGATCGATTTAAGGCTCGTTTGGTGGCCAAAAAATATACTCAGATATTTGGGTTGGATTACACTGGCACTTTCACACTTGTGGCCAAAATGGCTTATATATGAAATGTAAAAACAAAAATAAGATACAAGAAACTTGGTTGAAAGTTATAACATGGATTTAGAGAAGTCACAAAAGGCAGAATAAGAATGTAAAAGGAATCAAGCAAAGCCAAGGACACATAGAAACAGAATGAAGCAAAAACAAAATCACATTAATACATGGAAGAAAAACAATATTGACCAACAAAACATTGTGCGCACCTTGACTGAGACGCAAAGGAATAACAATGCCATGCTCTGACATAGACAAAGGAATTAAGGATACTTAAAACTAATAAGATAATATAACACAGCACGAGAGAATAGACTCAACAGAGTACAGATACAAAGAATGTTGGAGAGAACACAGGAAAGAGAACATAGAACAGAGAATGAGGGAGGTACTGGCAGCATGTCGAAGTGCACTAATCCACTCAGACTGTTCTAATAGGCATGATCCAAAGGAGGTTGGAGGTTTTGTGGATTCCTCTAGGAAAATCCCACGAAGGGTTTAAAAATCTGAATTGTTTTTAACTTGGAAATATAGGCCGGCTACCACTTTGGCTGCCATAGCACTGCAACATATACACCATTCTAAAATTGCCTCACAATGCAGCAAGGCATATTGGGTTGCTACAATATGCTATTAACAATCACAATAATCGAAAAGGTTAATATTACAATTAAAACTAAGAATTATAAATATACAACAAATATTTATAATGTAAAAGAGATGGCATTCTTGTAGTAGATGACGATATTTTACAAGAATACTCACCGATACCCATATTTAGGCCTCCCCTCATCACGCTTAGGATTCAAAATAAAAATATTATATACATTTTCAAGTTGAAGGTACTCAACCAGGCTAGCCAAAAGACCATCTATCATATCCACATCTACTTGCCAATCACCACCATCATTATCCCTGCAAATAAGAATTTGGAATAATAGAAAATAAAACAGGCCACATTATGTTTCCAAACATGTAGAGGAAAAAAACAATAAAGAAAAAAAGCAAGGTTGTCAAACTAGATAATCGACGTAAACTCGTGGAACTTTTGTAGACTCAACTCGCAAACTCGTAAAAGGTTACCAAATTTTAAAGAAACCTATAAAAGACATATATACATAATACAAAACAGTTAAACAAAACAATAATTCAATATTCCAACTCCATAATAAAGCAAAGTAGCAAACCACAATAATAAATAAAGTATGCTAGTAAAAATTAGTACTAGATAAGATCATACTACATTACTGACCAAATCATACATAAATTCATAAAAACATAAGTTACTAAAATGGATAAGTTTCAAATAATAATAATAATTTGACCTAACACTCGATCATATAATTTTTAGTCAAACACTTGTTTTATTTCTTAGCTGAATAAAGCAAAACAAAACAAAATACTGAAAATGTAAAATTAACTTTAAAAATCTAAAATATATTGCAGTACATACGTAATTGAACCCAAGTAGCTAACAATGTTGACCAACCTCATGATAAGGGTGCCCAAGTCTACAATGCCAAAGATGATACAAAGAAGGACAATGCTGTACAGTAGTAGTGTACTACTAGATGCAGTATTACATGCAATAGAATTATTATGCAAGGAAAAAATACAATTCGGAATTAAGGAAAAATTACAAACGGTACCTCTTAGCAGAATTTCAGAAGAAACCTAAGATTTAACAAGACAATGAGTGGGATGAAACTCAAAGTAGACATGAATATCCCAAGCAAACTGACTCACTAACTAAACTTTTGGTTATTGAAGGGACAAGTGATAGATTATTCAGGTTAAGTGTGGTGTTAGGTTGAAATGATGACTGATAGGATAAGGAACCAATAGTGGTTATGGACAAACATTGACATTGCCCATGAAGACATGCTCTGACCCTGGCAGTGAGGCAGCATCTAGCAGGTTTGAGGAATCTGGTTTGACATGGTGTGTAGCTCCGGAGTCAGGGTACCAACTTTGGTTGTTGAACTGAGAAGCAGTGGTTCCGGCAAGAAATGCTTGAGGCGATGCGTTTCGAGGAGGTATGGATGTAGAATATGAGGAGGAGGAGCTTGTGGTCCAGTGTTGCGGTAATAACAGATACCCGCATCATGCCCCATCCTAAAGCAAATCTGACATTGAACGAAGGAACATGCTCCTCCACGATAACATGGCCTTGAAATTGTCCTCGACCACAGTCATAACCAAAGAGAGCTGATATTAGGCACTTGGATTGTTAGAACTAGTGACATGCTATTACAATTAGCCACATGTGAATATTCCTTAGTTGCCAATATCAGTGCTTAGTAAGATTGTTAATACTGGACCGGTCATTGAACCAGACAAGACACCGGTTCAAGGGCTCAACCAGGGTTAAACCGGAGTCGGACTTAAAATGAATTAAATAAAAATTTTAATATAATATATCAAGCAATAATAAACAAAAAATAACATAATATTCATAACTTCACAGTATTAAAAATTAAATATCAAACCAACGCAAATATGTCATAATAACATTCTAATATTAAATAATCGCAAGGACTTAAAATGAATTAAATAAAAATTTTAATATAATATATCAAGCAATAATAAACAAAAAATAACATAATATTCATAACTTCACAGTATTAAAAATTAAACTACACTTAAAATGTTATAAGTCAATATATAACATACAAAATTACATATCAAACCAACGCAAATATGTCATAATAACATTCTAATATTAAATAATCGCAAATACTACAACATAAGTACTCTGATAATAATATTAATGTATAAATTTATTTTAAATTTTTTATAGTATTTGATTTAATCCATCAATGTACAAAAAAAAATGGATAAAAAAAATCTCATGTGCCAAAAAAAATGTCTTTCACCAATTTTTTTTTTAAAAAAATTGGATTAAAAAAATTGGATTTTGATCGAATAGTTAGTTTCCACTTTTTACCTGGTTCCCGGTTTTCCGGTTCGATCCCCGATTTTCATGCAAAGCGGTTCTCAAGTTCATTTGGACCGAAAAGGGGTCCGGTTCAACCGGTCGGGCCACCCGGTCTGGTCCGGTTTTGATAACACTGGTAATTAGGATTAGATTTAGCAATCATATTCATATCAATCAGCATTCATTGTATTTACTGTAATCCTATTATAAATACAGCCTAGTGTGATCTGATTTAGACACATAGAAAACACATAAATCACAAATTCAACATGGTATCAGAGCGGTACCATCCTCTGTGGGCTGTCTGGTCCACCGTCCTCCGCTGTCGGTTGCTGTCTGTTGCCGCTACAGTAACCTTTATGGCGGTTTCCGCTCACCACCGTCGTGTTTCTTTTTTTTTTTTTTTTTTTTCGGGCGTGATCTTCTCCATTTCTAGACGCCATCCTTTGTTGTGAACGCTGCCCTACTGCGTTGGTTTTCATAAAATAGTAGTAGTTTTGCACTTCTTCACAAACTTGCCAAGAATGGTGGCAAGTTACAAATTGCGAAAGCAGACAATCAGAGATTGTGGACGACAACCACATACAAAGCAAAGAATCATCATGTTCCCATTCTGTAACGTAGGATTCATGATTTCTGACTCCCGATCTGCCTCTGCGTTAAATCGTGGAAGAATAATTAGTAGCACAGCAAAACTGAAACGTTTATTACCGCGAATAACACCTTCTACTTGTTGCTTCCCTTGAAGATAGTTTCCATTAATGAGTTTCAGAGAGATCTACACAGAGAAAGTTTTCTGTACAAATGAGGCCCTTTTTTGATCTTCTAGTGGCAAAACAAAGGGATTTGAGGGGAAAACATGGTTCAAAGATCGAAAGAAGCTCTGGATACCATAATAGAATTCAAGAAAGTCATAGAAACCGAGAGATAATTAGGTTTCTGTAATTGTGTCAATCTCATTCATAATGAAACTTAGAGTTACAACTGATATATATACATTGGACATTCTGTTACAACTGTTAGTTACAGTTGTAACCCGTTTGTGACAGCTGAAAGCGGCTAAGCTACACTCTTGGGCTTGGGCCCAAGCCCAATGCACACACGCATATTACTACAACAGTAACATATCTCTAATAAGAATTAACTCGTTTAACCACCATGGAAAAAAGAACCATTGGAATTGGAAACTTATTTGCAAGCTTTGGAGAACCATTTCATAAATAATAAATTCATATTTAACACCATTTCCATTTGGTCAAAGTATGCCTATACAAACTGAGTTAGTGTACTGGAATCCACTCTCATGTTCTGAGCAACATTGACAGTAGTTTGATTAGTCAACTTGCCTGCACAAACAGTGGAATACATTGTTTAGAGTACCAAGTTGTTTGACGCATAGTTAATAGTATCACAGGGAGATTGGGTATGGGGTAAGAGAATGGGAATGCAGAATGTCACTTAAAAAATAAAGGGGATGTCTACCATAGGATCTGTAAAATGTTGTATTGGAATGTTGTGTTATTCTAACACTCCGCCTCAAGCTAAAGCTTACTAAGCTTGAAGCTTGTTACGATAAAACAATGCATTTCTCCGCAAAACATGAAATTAAGTCTGATAACTACTTTACAGTGACGAGCTGGGCTAGTGTGAGTCATGACCAACATAAGACACCACCGGAATGGTCGTCGGTGGGAAGAGAATGCACAACCGGAATAGTCGTCTACGGGAAAGAGTCACCACTAATATGATTCATATGTGGGAAAAGAGTCACCACCGGAAAAATCGCTGATGGAAAGATAAGTCACCACAATATGATCTATTAGTGAGAAAAGAAGGCATCATAAACCCAAAAAAAAAAAAAAAAAAAAGAAGCAGCAACAAGAAGCCACTGAAAGATTTGCAGACCAGATGGATTATCAAGAGAAGAGAGAAAATGCGTCCAAACAAGAGAGAGAAAGGGTTGTTTGAACTAGAGCTTATTGATCCGTCGCGCAAAACAGGAAAGTGAGACAAGATTTGGAATCGGGACAGGGAGGCGACCTTGGCGTCGAAAAATCTCATCGAAAGGCCGCCAGACGCGCTGCCATGTGCAACAAACAGCGGCAGCACGTTTTTGAAATCACAGCAAGAACACGCGCGTGGGGGCACGTGAAAGGGAGTCTCTACCTGAAAGTTTGATGGTTGTGTAGACCGATGGACTCCGATTCTGACAGTGGTGTTCTTCGCCGGAAAATTTTCCGGTGACGACAGACGACTGCAGTTGGCGACTATTCAACGGCGATTTTGCTTGTCGAAGGATGACAAATTTGTCTGTGGTGGTGGGTCCAGTGTTGTCAATGGCGGATGGCGGTTTATGGCGGTGAGCCGAAAATCCGCCATATTTATATGGCGGATGGCGTAACGGCAAATGGCGGAAGATGGCGGACATAATAAAATACTATATATACACGAAAAACTGCATAAATAAACTGAGTGCAGAAATAAAATTGCAGGGATGAAAATATAGTGCAGAAATAGATTAAAAAAAGCCATAAAACTAACAGCATATTATTAATAAACTATTTAAGAAACACTAATAATTGGACCACTATTCAAAGAAACGAGGCAAATTTGAATTGGAAAGGACAAATAATAATAGAATTAAAAAATAGTTTTAAAATAAAAAATAATTAAAAAGCAGAATTTTTTAAAAAATAGAATAAAAAGGCAGATTTAAAAAACAGAAGTAAAAGAATAATAAAATGGGAAAAAATAGAATAAAAAATAACTTAATTAAAAAACGTAGAAGGATTCAAAAAACAGAACTGAAAAAAGAATTAAGAAATGAGCAGAATTTAAAAAAAAAAAAAAAGAGAGAGAGAGAGTAGCAAGGGAAAAATCATTAAAAAATATCATATAACAAAACTGAGGAAGAGAAGAATTAAAAAATAAAAATATAAAAAAATATCATTAAAAAAATTAAATGAAAAAGAAAAAAATTTAAAAAGGACAGAAAGATAAATAAAAACAAATTAAAAACGAGAGATAGAGAGCATAAAAAAGGGAGACGGAACGTGCTTGGAGTTGGAACGTTTCAAAGAGAAGTGGCCAGGCGCGTGAAGTTCGTGGTAAAAAGAAAGTTTGACCATTAGTTTAGTGGCTGCGCCTGGAATTTTTTTTAGGGTTTCACCCTGGGCCTCAGTTTTATGGGTCGGGTCATGTCCACTATCACTCATTTTTAGGGTTTGCACAATTGTAACTCAATTTTCCGGGTCGGGTCGCATGTCCAACCCCCTTTTCTTTGGTTTTCCACTGATATTTCCGCCATGGCCGCCGTCACCGCCACAGACGCCACGTGAATAGCGCCCACCATGGCCCGCCTTGAGGAATCCGCCACGCCACGACCTTTATATGGCGGCCTGTCAAAATTCAGCCACCGCTTTCCGCCATGGCCGCCATTTGACAACACTGGGTGGGTCGGGGTGGGTCGCACTAGAGAATGCTTAACTGGCACGGCACAGCTTGATAGTGTTTCAAATACATACAGAAGCGGGGGAAAAAAAAAAGGACACTATGAGATGAAGGAGCACAGTAGTCACAAGACGAACCAAAGCAATGGGAAGAAAATGATGCAAAAGTGCTTGAAGAGTATAGACACTTGCTGGAAAACTTTCCAGGTGCCAACCGCCGCCGCCGGCAGCGACGAACCTCACTGGTCATAGAATCAAAATTAGCTTTGATGCCATGTAAAATGTTGTATTGGAATGTTGTGTTATTCTAACAGGATCCATGTAAGGTAGATGAGATGGAGGAATGCTTCGAATGTAATTTGTGATAAAAAAAAAAAGCCAACAATAAAATAGAAAACAATGTTACAAAGATGAGAATGTCACGCTAAAGAAGTGATCGCACAAGACAAAATAGGATTAGAAATGATATCATTAGAGAAAACATAGGGGTAACCCCCTACTGTAAAAAAAAAAAAAATAGTAGAATCTCATGTTAAGTGATTTGAACATATCTGGAGAAGACCAATAGAAGCATCGGTAGAGAGGGTAGAACATACGGAGGATCTTCCATTTATTAAAGATAAAGGAAGGCCAGGAATAACTATAAGTCAAACCATTTAAAAAGGTTTGGAGTTAAATGATCTATTCGTACATTATCAATGACATGACTTTATGGCATCAGTTGATGCATGTGGCCGAGCCCACCTACTGGGAAAAGGTTTTGATTGTTGTTGTTGTAATAAATGTAAAGGAAATATTTAAAATTTCAATATTCTAAAATAAAAAAAAGAGGGAGAAAAGAAAAGGGAAAAGAAGGTTTAAATTAAGTAGTTTATTATTTGAATTAAAGTGGGGTAATTATTTTATTGGTAAACTGTAAATCAATGCCAAACTACAAAAAAGAATCTGATCAAAGCAGTCAAAGGTGCCAATCCCCTTTTGTCTGAACATTCTTTTGTCAAAAATATTTTTAATTAACAATTTTATAAATTTAAAAGTCAATATATTATTTTTCTAATCTAATAATTAAATAGGCTATACTGCTGAACTCTCAAGAAGAGAATCGGCCAAGTCTAACTTGTTTTACTTTGTCTTTTTCAAATTTTCTCCTAAACTTAAAACAAAGTTTTGGTTCTACTCATTTTCCATTAGTGCCTCTACCTCTCCCCCCAAAACTGTAGTCCTTCATCTCCAGGCAGCCATGGCATCCGCCCCATCTACATTCAAGCAACATTGGCTATTCGCTTTGTCTCCCTGGCTTGCTACTTCTGGTGATCAATATTGGGCACTGCAGCAAACCAGAAATGCAGAGTGCCACAATCTAGGGACAAATGATACAATATAGTTCATAGGGGTGGTGAGTGAATTTGGTGATTATGGCTTGAACACCACAAACAATCAACAAACAAGGAAGAGAATGCTGGAGGCCCTATTTTTGTGTGCACCTAGGCCATCTTTTACCCCTTCTCTAATGATCTAACTTTGCAGCATTCAAATACAATGAACAGCTGATTGTTTTAGCTCCTATTTTGCCTTCTTTGGACATCGTTTCAGCTGTTAGGTGGTGTGCCTCTTATACATACTATATACATAGATTCTAAGTTGTGCATCCGTGATTATGCACTACAGTTTTCATAAAGGGAAAAGGAAAAAGATGCAATAAAATGTTAGCATAAATGTTCAAAGAGAACTCACAACGATTCTACAAATAAGTAATAACTAATCTAAACATAATTTACCCACTGCCAACTGGATCATCCTTGCGACCAAACACCTTTATGGCATGCTCAAATATGGAAGTAACCTTCTCTCCCATTTCAATAGCATGGACAGAAAAGCTGCACCGGAACATCCACCATCATAACAGGAATTAGGTAATGATAATACATATTTTCTCACTGAAAGAAAACTCAAAGAATAAACAAGGAAAAATTCTATACAGATTTACTTTAGAGATGGCCACATCATATACCTACAACCAAGATGGCCCAAAGAAAAAGTGTGTCACTTTAACAAGGTTTCTCTTATGGGTTTACAAATGGGTTGAAAAATACTTTCGAGCCAATAATCTGATTTTGTTTATTTTGGTTGATTCAGAAGAATTTTTTGTACTCCTTCCATGTACTTCTCTTCATTCTCCTAATACTTTTTTATAAAAAAAAAAATGAAAGATAAACTGCCAAAAAAAGTGAAAGACAAAAGCACAATCAAAATTGATAATCAAACAGATAAGATGAGAAGGTTTAGTTTTAAACTGTATCAGGTCCAAAAGACATCAAACGAAGCCAACTGAAGGATCTGCTGCTTCTTTTCTGAGGAAGAAGCTAGCACAAGCTGGGGGTTTTCAAAATACGGCATACGCATCTTTCTTTTTCATCCCTCAATTCAGTACAAAGGTTTTATGAAGTAAATCATTCAAATTTGATGCCAAATCAGTCTTTGTTTTTCCACATACTCCTGTATCTGTCAAAATACCCTATTGCTTTCAAACTTGAATAGATGTAAGAAAAAGATTGTGAAAAAAAAATGATGCCAAGCACTAGTCTTCAAAAGAAAATGAAGGAGTTAATTGTATTTTATTTCTGGGTTTGGATAGAAAGTCTTACTTGTAATTTATGTGACTGGCAACTGGATGGGGATGCCATCGAATTTTATCTGCACTTGTTTTGTAAAATTCAGCTGGAACTTCTTCATGTTGAATTTGTGTATGTTCAAAGATGTGATCAATTTTTGTAAACCAACGCTCAATTTCTTCTGGAAGAAGCTTGAATTCTGTGGCACATAAAAAGCACTATGGAATCCACAATACTTCTAAAATGAAACAACCGAAGAAAAGATTGGTTAGTCTTCCAACTTTGTACCTTGGTTACCCTTCCCTTCAAATCCTATAAAAATAAAGTTGATAGGAACGGGAAGGTAGATGGAATCAACTTCCTGCAGCTTTAGATAGTTTGCAATATTTCCTGAAACAATAAATTATAAAATTATAGGTACTCAATTTTCAAAATGAACTGCAGAAGCTTTAGCCAATTCACGCTCTAAAGTGCTGCTAAAATTATTGCAAAGGGCCAAAGGGGGAAAATAACTACTTATGCATTTGGCAATACTTTTTTTGGGGGGGGGGGGGGGAATTGTGGATGTAACCAACATTCATAGTTCTGAATAGTCTACAACAAAGATAATAAGTAATTGAATAGCATAGAAGCAAATGACTAGAAATCACAGAATCAGCGCAAATAATAGGAGAAAAAGCCTTCAACAAAGGTCATGTGTTAATTCTATCAATTAACTCTTTCAATCCACATGACGAGAAACAGGTACGGGACAAAGGGAAGGAAAGAAGGAACTAAGGGAGAAAGATCGAAAAAGGGGAAATTAGAAAATAACAAAGGGAGAAATAGAGTGAGGAGAGAGAAACATATGTTTAGGAGCAAGCATCACAATTCAAAATTGATGGATTAACTCGTAAATCAAAAGATAGGTTCACAACTCATTGAACTCAATAAACAAAAAGAGCATAACAAGATCAAAATTAATGGACAAATTGACAAATCACTAGGTTTAAAATTAAAAGAGTGAAAGATGATAGGACTGGAAGGATTCCCTTCGGTGGAGATGAATTTAGCTCAGTGGAGCTCGGTTTAGATAAATAGGGAAACTCCAATTAGATGAACATGGAAAAGTGTAGAAAGGAAACTGTCAACAACAAAAAGTAAGGCTTCCCAATTGCTGGTTCCATTGAATTGATCAGCCACACAATTACAACGGAATTTTCAGATTTCCATTTTGACAGGGAAGGATCATTCTTTCCAGGTTCTGTAGTATCTCGGCCAAGTAACCTAATTTTTCTTTACCACTCAACATCAATTTCGCATATTGTGCTCATTCGAGATG
This sequence comes from Calophaca sinica, assembly GCA_037113605.1. Classification (NCBI taxonomy): domain Eukaryota; kingdom Viridiplantae; phylum Streptophyta; class Magnoliopsida; order Fabales; family Fabaceae; genus Calophaca; species Calophaca sinica. Next base: position 85,381,154 of record CM073737.1, read on the forward strand.
GTACTTCCCATTAAGTTCACGAATAACCAGTTGCAGGTACGAACCTTGAGATAGGGCATCAACTGAAGACACAACAGGGGTAGCTGGGGGATTTAGGGTTTCTTCTGTCATAGCTGTTTTCACCATCGGTGGGAACAACACTGGATCAAAGCACGAAGCTATAATACCATGTAGTTTTGGAAAAGAAACGATAACCTTACTTCTTATTCATTCAACGTTACAAAAGGATCAAATATGTAGGAGAATCAAGAGAGAGATTCTCCCTATTTTGTGATGATTTATTATGATTTTGTCCTTTATTTCCTTTTATTTCTTTTTATTTTCAGTTAGTATCTCTGATGAGCTTAATTATAGGAAAGCCTTTGTTGTATATTTCCCTATTTAGGCAGTCCTAGACTGCTGATTAATTCAAGGAAGTATTTGCCCATTCTTTTCTACAATATATATATAAGCAGAGTTGGTTAGAAAAATGCTAACCAATCTACTACAACTTAAGAAACAAAATTACAAATACAAATACAAAGGATAAGAGATAAAACAGAACGTAGATTAGATTTGAACTGAACCCAGATCTTGAAATGATCCAATTTAAATTAATTTAGATTTAAACTAATTCAAATTGTTATTCCTAACAGGCTTTCACAGAAATCTTAGGGTAAAAGGGAAACACTCGGAGGAGAAGTTTCTCTCCTATTCTCAATCATTCAATAACAACATGATTATTCCTCATCTTTGTTTGTTTCTACCAATTTTACATTTCTTTCCAATGGGTTACTATCAATAACACATAATTTTTTTTTATCTAGTGTGATATAGGCTCCGATAAATGAGAAGCGGAACTCCAACTATTTAACCTTTCTATGAGTTTCTAAATAAGAGTGCACCGAAATAAATGCGGGCAATATAAAAACTAGCAGCCTGGAGCAAAAGCTAAGAGGCTAACAACCCAAGTTAACTTCCAATAGCAAGGAACATGGCATAAACTTATTTTGGAGAAGAAAAATACTTATTAGATCAAAGACAGACTTAAAAAATATTGGAAGGTAAATAAATAAAAATAAAAATAGTAGAAAATCAAATAAGCTAAGTTAATTAGAGAAGAACTTTGACAAAATGCATGTGTACCTGCATTGGTGTAATTAAATGCGCTTAATTTTCCATGGCTTGAAAACTTCAATTCATCAAAATCTGAAGAACCAATATAGTAAGAGAATTAAAAAAAAAAAAAATACTACAGAACAAAAATTGATCTTTTCATTCAATGAACATGGCATAGACATACCATTATGAATGACATCCTCACTCCAAAATCGACTCTTTTCTTTGAGGTTAAATAGTGAGAACACAGAAGATCTACCACTTTTGCGAGTTTCAACAGGAGATCCAAGTGAACTAACCACCAAGAACTGATAAAAATCATAATAAGTGTCAGGTTCTCAAACCCACAATCAAACAATAGAACAGTAAAATGTAGAAATGGTAAGGAAATCTGAATATTATTGATGATAAACGGAAATGAGCAGAGGAATCAAGCTTCCTGCTACTCCTGAGAGCTACGCTCACTACTCAGAGAATAAGTCTATTCTTTGCCCTCAACTGTCAAGATACACCTTGATACCCTCTCTCCTCACAGTCACACCTCATATAATAGAAAGTGCCTCACACATTCTCATTCCTCTCTACCACCTCACCATTCTCTCTCCCCTTCCTATTTTTCCTAACATACACCCTCCATACTTTGGGCTGACCCTGTGGATGAGTAGACACATCATCACAATCCATGATCTCATCTCTAGCTCTATCATTACTCCCCCCTTGAAACACAGACTTGTCCTCAGAAGCAAACTCTTCTTCCCATGTAGCTTCTTCTACGACCCTGCCCTTCCAATGAATGAGCCATTGCTTCACATCAGACCCTCCCTTGGTGATGGTGCGGGCTGCAAGCACTGCTACTGGTTCCTATGTCTCTGCAGAATCACATTCCAGGCACTTAGGCAACTCAGTCTCGAGCCTATAATTGCCCAGAGCCTTTTGAGCAACGATACATGGAAAACGTGATGAATTCTTGTTGTAGAAGGCAGCTGGAGTTGATATGCTACTGCCCCTACTCTCTCAACTATCTCAAAAGACCCATAATATCTCGAAGCAAGCTTGGGATTAATGCGGGCCTCAACCAAACTCTGCAAATGTGGCCTCAATTTGAGGAACACTCATTCCCCAACCTCAAAGCTCACATCTTACCCTTTTTTGTCAGCTTGGTTCTTCATACGCATGCGAGCTCTATCAAGATGATACTTCAACTGTCTTAACGCCTCATCCCGATCAATCAATTCCCGCTGCACTACCTCTACTTTCGTTTCGCCGCGTAGAAAACGTGAGAGTAGGGGGTTGTCTCCCATACACAACTTCAAAAGAAGTGGAACCGGTAGACCCATGGTACGTAGTATTGTACCAGTATTCGGCCCAAGGCAGCCATAGCACCCAAGTTCTTGGCTGATCAGCTATAAAGCAGCACAGAAACGTCTCTAAGCAACGATTAATGACCTCCGTTTGCCCATCCGTTTGTGGGTGGTAAGCGGTACTCATTTTTAACTGAGTATCCAATAGACATTCAAAGCCACACGCCTAAAGGTACGGTGGAAACCAGAATGGCCGCCCTGTGGGGTGGAATGGAACTCCTTTAAGAGCATGGGAATCCAAGGGGAGTGAGCAGAAACCACAAGGCGCCCATCATACAAGAGCACCCCACGCACATAAGAAAAACTAGTTTGGATTGGTTTGCCTTCTTTCAATGCAGTAATTATTTTCTACAACTCTACATCTCTATGAACCTCTTCAATCAATTCAGCCTTGCCCAACCATTCAGGTATATGGATTAAGGAAGTCAGCTCTGCTGTGTCTTGCATGCGGGAAAGGGCGTCTGCTCCTTTATTCTCAAGTCCGGGTTTGTAAACGATGTCAAACTGGTATCCCAACAACTTTGCTGCCCAATTTTGCTGATTCATGGTGATAATCCTCTGCAACAACAACTGTTTAAGGCTCTTTTGGTCAGTGCAAACCGTAAATTTCCTCCCTAATAGATAGGGGAGCCAGTGCTGGATGGAAAGAGCTACAGCCATGAGCTCTTTTTCGTAAGCCGACTTGTTCAAATTTCCCTCTCCCAAGGCTTTGCTAAAGAAAGCGATTGGTCTCTGCTCCTGGATTAATATTGCACCCTGCCCATTCCCAGAGGCATCACTCTCTATAATGAACTCTCTACGAAAGTTAGGGAGTGCCAAAACTAGGGCTGAAGTAACCCTCTGTTTCAGCAACTTAAAAGCTTGTTCTTCACGGTCTCCCCACTTGAAGTTGTCCTTCTTGGTCAAATCCGCCAAAGGTCTAGCCATCTTACTGTAATCTTTAATGAACTTACGATAGTATCCCGTGAGGCCCAAGAAACCTCGTACGCTTTTAACATTCTTATGGGTAGGCCACTGTAGGACACTCATTACTTTGGCAGGATCCATTACAACCCCCTCTTGAGAAATGATATGCCCAAGGTACTCAACACTAGTGGTAGCAAAATGGCATTTCTTTTTATTAGCCACTGGACCATGCTGCTGCAGAATGCTTAATACTGATGCTAAATGGTGGAGGTGATCCTTCCAACTAGGACTATACACCAATATATCATCAAAAAACACCAACACATACTTCCTTAGAAGGGCTCTAAAAATGTCGTTCATCAAAGTTTGAAATGTGGAAGGCGCATTCATCAAACCAAAGGGCATCACAAGGTATTCGTACTGCCCTTCAAGGGTGCGAAAAGCTGTCTTATGCACATCTTCACTCTTCACCCTCACCTAGTGATACCCCGACTTGAGATCTAACTTGGAAAAGTAGTGTGCCCCGTGCAATTCATCCAAAAGTTCATCAATTACTGGAATAGGGAATTTCTCGGGAATGGTTACTTTATTCAAAGCTCGGTAGTCCACACACATCCGCCACGTTCCATCTTTTTTCTTCACCAATATTACTGGGCTTGAAAAAACACTTTGGTTAGGACGAATTACCCCTAACTACAGCAGCTCCCCTACTTGCTTTTCAATTTCGTTCTTGTGGTGGTGAGGGTACCTATAGGGACGAACATTAATAGGGCCTTCCCCTTCCTTCAGGTGAATGGCATGCTCCTGTTTTCTTCTTGGTGGTAACCCATGCGGTTCTGTTAACACCCCTGGATATTGATCAAGTAGCTGTTGAATTTGTTGGGTAGGAGAATTGATCTCTCCTGTGGCTCGCAGCTCCATATCAATCTGTCCCCCCTGTGCACTTGCTGACATAAACAACCCTCCACACCATAGCCCAGGCCTTCCTAACAAACTTTGCAACGCCAATTGATTTTTGTGTTCACTGCCTTCACCTCTAAGCTCCACCACTTAGAGTCAATTGGGAAACTCGGCACATTTTGCGCCCAATCTACCCACATGCCCCCAATTGAAGTCAACCAAGACATTCCCAGCACAATATCGATGCCATCGAGATCAAACAGCCACGCATCAATGGTAGATTTCATGCTCCCCAAGTCTAGCACCACCTTGCTACAAACTCCTTGGGCCATCGCCTTAAAACTATCTCCCAACTTGATCTTGAGAGGAATTGTTTCTTCTACAGGCCATCCCATCCCATAGACCTAACCAGCTTATTTGAAATGAAATTGTGTGTTGCACCACTGTCCACCAGTACCAACAGTGGTAGTGCCCCCTGTACATGCCCTCTCAACTTGAGAGTGTGCACTGCCCTAGCATTAGTTGAAGCCGTGTCGTCAATCTGAGCCAAACTCATCACACTGAGCTCGACATCCTCTTCTTCATCTTCATCCGCCTCAGCGTTTATGACGTGCGCCTCGCCCTCATCGGTGTCCTCATCCTCTGTCACCATCACCCGCAACTGACGGTCGGGGCACTGGTGGCGCGGGTGGTAGGCTCCGCCACACTTGAAACAGAGATTCTTCTGCCAGCGTTCCGCAATCTCTTGAGACGAGAGGTGACGGATTCCACGATCGCGAGGAACAGATCGCCGCGGGTCCGATCGAGTTTCACCCTTCTGGTTTGACCCATGTCCTCCTCTCTCTGGGTTCTCCTTGGATCCCTTAACAAAGACCCAATCGTTGCTCCGATTACGACCCGCCTGATTGGATCCAGAGCCAACATTTGAATTGGGCCGAGAATTAAAGCCCGACTCGTTTAGGCCCTTAAGCCCATGATCGCGTGGCCCATTCCAACCGCTCCTTCTTTCCTACACTTCCGCTTCGACTACACGCGCGATATTCATTAACTTCGCGCGTGAAACCGGACCCAGTGCCTTGAGACTCCTCACGCGCCCTCATATTCCATCTCGAAGGCCATGGATGAAGTAGCCAGTATATTGTGCCTCTGGTAAGCGATCAACCTGTGCGACCAACCGTTCAAATTCCTTGATATAGTCCTCAACACTCCCTTCCTGTCGTAGTGCTGAGAGCTGCTCGAAAACACTTCCATCACTAAGCCCCCCATACCTTTCCAGCAAAGCATCTTTGAAATTCTCCCAGGTCAAATGTACCTCATCCTCAACGAGGGCTTTGAAGAAATGGATGGTGGATCCATCCATACAAAGCTGAGCTAGACTCACGTTGATCTCTGGACTTGTATGTTGGACTCGAAAATAGACTTCAGCTCTCGCAATCCATCCAGCGGGGTCGTCGCCGGTGAACATTGGGAGTTCAATCTTCTTCACCGATTGGCGAAATTCATCTAGTGCCTCGCCCTGCAATTTCTGAAGCAGGTTCTTAACCTGCTCGTTTTCGGAATTGCTAGAGACTTCGTCCTCCTTCTGCTTCTCATGAGCATTACTGTCTTTGCTCTAAGTGATTAAAGAAATCAGCCTTTCTTGATCTGCTGCTGCTTGGGCACGCATTTCAGCAATTGCGATCTCAAGGGTGGACATCTTGTTCTCCAGAGCTGTTACCTTGGCCTCCATCTTCTTTGGTGGCATTCAAATCTCCTCCTTTCTCGCTAGTCTCCGATGAACTCTCTCCTCACAACTCAGATCCGACAGGTCGGACCAATTTGTTAGGTTCTCAAACCCACAATCAAACAATAGAACAGTAAAATATAGAAACGGTAAGGAAATCTGAATATTATTGATGATAAACATAAATGAGTAGAGGAATCAAGCTTCCTGCTACTCCTGAGAGCTATGCTCACTACTCAGAGAATAAGTCTATTCTCTGCCCTCAACTGTCAAGATACACCTTGATACCCTCTCTCCTCACAATCACACCTCATATAACAGAAAGTGCCTCACGCATTCTCATTCCTCTCTGCCACCTCACCATTCTCTCTCCCCTTCCTATTTTTCCTAACATACACCCTCCATACTTTGGGCCGACCCTGTGGATGAGTAGACACATCATCACAACCCATGATCTCATCTCTAGCTCTATCAATAAGCATCAAGGTAATGAATGTCTTTATTTACAAAAATAAAAAACTTATCAAAGCAAAAGCTACAGACAACATGCATTAGCCACTAATAGGAGATAAATGCATAACTATGTATCTCATTAAAGCCAACAGAAATATATCGTTATTAAAAAAAATCTGACTGTTAGATATCAGTCAGAACTCAGCAGTCAGTAGTCAGCAGCCATTAAAAGGCCCCATAAATAACTTAGCGCAGTCATAGCATACTTAAGCATTATTATTTCAGAATTTTTATCCAAGTATTATGCTTACGCAGTTAATTTATAGTTTAAATCGTTTAACAACAGCTAAAGTGAAGTTGTTTTATTTATATAATTCATTTACCATTTTTAGCACCATATATAACTTAGGTCCTTGACCTCTTGATAGAGGATATCACAATGCCATGTACCCATACCCCGTAGACTGTAAAAACATGGATACATAAGGTTCAAACAATCAAAATACCATACAGAAAATATCCTTGAGTGCTTAATTACTCATATCAAAATAAAAACACAATTCTTTTTATTCAAACCATTTTACCATATAAGTTAATGACAGATAGTAGCATGGTGATGGGGCAACCGGATCTAAAAATACTACCTCTGTATAGCTGGTTGCAGGGCAGCTGCTAGATAGCAGGTACTCAAAACTTAAGACTCATTCACACAAAACTCAGGACACTTACATCATTAAGAATGGGATATCTAAAGGAAACAAAGGATATGGCCATGTGAAACTTTGAAACAGGGACTAGAGCTTGTTAAAACATAGCTGCAGTTTGCAGAACATATGCTTCCAGCAGAACCAGAGGATGTTGTAAAAAATATAGAAACAAGCTGCATGCAAAATAAAGCAACAAGCTGTTGTGCCAGGCAAAACAAAGATTGGCTAGTGAGAAAAAATGGCAGATAGGTCATGGATGAGGCTGGTTATGTCCAGTACAGAGAAAAAACTCTAAACAGGGTGCAAAAATTGGTTGTACTGGGTTGGGGAAGATTTGACATGATGTAACAGGGAAACAAGTCAATTGAAAAAATATCAATATTATTTGGATATAAGTTGAAGCTTTAGCCTAGTTGTATCAAAACTTTGCAAATTGTCTAACATCATTTAGAAAAAAATGTCTAACATATGCATAAAAACAGTTCCAAAATGAACAAGAAACTGCATCTTAGTTTGTGTGCCTCTCCAAGCATCCCCTTAACACTTGGCTCCAAGCGAATGTCTTCTTTCAACCAACAAGTTCCAACAACTAAACTGTGGCTTATCTATCCAGCCACAATGACAGAAAACATAGGAGTAGAGAGGCAAATGAAATCCATCTAGAACCAGAACACTTTCTCTGAAGAACCAGAACACTTTCTCTGAAGGACTGTCCCAGAAATCTCAACCCACATGGTCATGGGCTTTTGTGAAATCCATTTCAAATAGCACTCCTTGTTCAACCCACCTTCTGACATCATCTACCACCTCACTTGCAACACGAGCAACATCCTAGATTTTTCTACCTCCAGTAAAGTTCTCTAAAGTGGTATTTGACAGAATCTTATTGAAGAAGAGAGAGAAAACCATTCTAATAAACGTATAGCCATGTAAACACTGCAAACCAAGTCAGTGAGTCTATAATCCTTGACCTTGTTAAAACCATCGTTCTGAGGCAAAACTTTGACAAACTCACAAAATTATAATTCATGTCCTCCCCAGTCTTTATATTACAATGAATCGCAAGACCTAGATAAATACATGGCAAAAAACATAGTCTTCTGCAACTTTGCAAAATATATACCATAGCAAAAGGAAAACTTCATTGTACAGTTATAAGACGCACAATGATGTGTGGAATTGAATATTAGGCGGTAAAAAGCCAACAAGAAAGTAAAATAGTGTTGTAGAGATGAGAATATTTAAATTGGTGAGTTACACAAGACAAGAAAGGATTAGATATACAATCACTAGAGAAAAAAATTGGGATAGCCCCTGTAGTAGAGAATATAGTAGAATCTCATATTCTCATCTTTGATGGTTTTGGGAGGTATGCAAAAGACTTGCAAAAACACCAATAGGAACAGTGGACTACATAGAGGATAATTGGATAGTCCAATAGTTAGAGGTAGAAGGAGATCAATTGTGTGTGTACGTATGTAAATTAAAGATGATAAAAGCATAGTGGCTGAATACAATAACAAAAAAATTGAATGAGATGAAGAATTTGGATCCCTTTAAGCTTTTATGTTACAATATTTTTCTGAAAAAAGGTTTTAGGCAAAGCACAATCCTCTTTCAAAAGAAATTTAGAATAAACACGTTCCTCCTTTGACAAATAGTTCTGTTGGTGGTCATCCCTCTCTCAAGGTAAATTGCCTGAAGCACAAGGGCTAGGCTCCATCCATCCTCATGGTGGCCCCTTTTGGGACACTAAAGGGATGCATATTCTTACTACCACTTTTCCTTACCCGAAAAAAGAGAGAACAAACCCATGTCATGTTTTGAACATCTAATGGTCTAAAGATTTTCAATATCTGCGAATACGGATTATGTCTATTACGTATTTTTAGTTAATCTTTCTCCTTGAGCAAAAGGCAAGATAAGAATTAAGACAAGGATTAATAATATATTTAAATCTCAAATGCTTACGGAAACCCTAGGGAGCCACACTCCACTCTCCCTAGTCTCCTCTACTATGCCTCCATCATATCACCATTTCCCCTTCCCAACCCGTTAAAAGCGCTTTCGGTGTAAATTACGGGAACCAAGACCACAAATTGAAAAAAAAAAAAAAGGACCAAAATGAAAATAACAACAACAAAGCAAAATCTAACAGTCGACCACTAGTGGAATCAATGCTTTAGAGGTCATTATTACCAGAAGAGTAGAGGTGGCGAGTTGGAGCTGCCATGGTAAACACTGACGTTTTAGGCTGAATTTGACAAGAGCCATTTCCCTGTACTTCCTTTCATAAACTAATTACTAGTTGCGAGGAAGAAATATGTTTGTCCGAGTACGGAGACTGTCTATGAAATACGAAATGTGCGAGGCAATGGGCCGAAAATTTTGACCAGCCGAACAGGCCGGCCGGCTTAGAAGAAAAATGGGTTGCTTTTTGCATCCCCTTTTTCTAATACACCCCCTCCGCTTCAAATGTTTTTTCCCCCAAAATATCTCTATCTGGAAGTTAACTTCACTGCAAGAATAGTGCTAACTGTGTCTGCAAGTTAACTTCCTAAAGGTATTTGAATTTATATGCATTCTTTCTTCTTCTTCCTTTCTCACTTTCGCATTCAAATCTATTTCATCCTTCTTCCCCTCCCTCTTCCATCTCTCACTTTATCTACCAATTTCATACTCATTGTTTCCTATCTCCCTTTGAACAGTGGTTCTTCGTCGATATGATCATCGTGAGCTACATTCCTTTAATATTGTCGTTGTCTTCGTCGTGAATCAGGTACATGTGTTTTCTAATATTTGAACTGTCTGAAAACTAACTTATGAAACACGACTTCATTGTGTTTCAGAAACTGACTTCTTCCTCCCCCTCTTCCATCTCTCACGTTATCTACCAATTTCACACTCATTGTTTCCCATCTCCCTCTAAACAACGGTTCTTCGTCGTTGTGATCGTCACGAGCTACATGGAAAGCATATTGTCGTCGTCTCCGTCGTGAATCAGGTACATGTGCTTTTTGATATTCTGAAACACAACGTCATTATGTTTCAAAAACTAACTTCCAGAATGTAATATTCAATTTGGTATTAATTTTGGAAGTGAAATTTTGAAAGTTAATTTCATGTACTTTCAGAGTTTTACTTCCAGAACATGAAATTAACATGTTCCAGATTTAAATTTCCAATAGTTATGTTGCTCAAATCTGAAATCTAACTTGCAGAACATATTGATATTCATGAACTTTCGAAAACAAAACACACAAATTAAAAAAAAAATTGTATGTTTCATGCTTAGAAATAAGCATGGAAGAATATATGTCCAAGTTGTGTTGAGTGGTTGGACGTGAAACCTAAAATATCCAGATTTTAGTGATCCATTCACCGCTATATAGGTTGATTAATGAATGGTAAATTGTTGTTTTTAAGTTATGAATATGTGGACATTATAATAATGTAGTCTATATTTATTTTTAGGTCATTCCTATATGGGATGATCTCTTGAATTAGGATCTAACCATTGGGAGATAGTTAGGATTTCATGTTGTCATTACGAGGTCAAAACTAGTGGTTTTGGAAGAAAGAATGTGTTGGTATTGGATTGTAAAAACAGTGGAAAATATAGACAATACAATAATCAATTAGCTCGTCGGGAGACTGGAACAAAAAATGTTCGTTCATACTACTTGGTAGGCCTCTAAAAAATGGTGAAGGATTGAGGGTGAATGTAATGTGTGGAGTTCACAACCATAAGGTAGCCAAAACATTGATGGGTCACCCACACGCTGATTGACTAAGTGGGGAAGAAATGACTTTGGTTGGCAACATGACAAAGAACATGGTGAAGCCTATGAGCATATCACTAATACTGAAAGATCATTACATAGATAATGTGAGTAATATTAAGCTTATTTACAATGCATGTCAGACATATGAAAAGTCTTAGGGGTCCCAAAACATAAATGCAACATCTAATGAAGTCATCGGTACATGACAAATATGTCTATTGGCAAAGAACTGTCGGCCCCTTTGATGTTGTGAGAGATATATTCTAGACATATCCATATGCTATTGTTGAATACATTCCACATTGTGTTGCTAATTGATTGAACAAACAAGACTAATAAGTATCAGTTAATGTTACATGGGAATGTTGGTGTTACTTCAACAGACTTGACATTCTCTGTGGAATTTGATTGTTTAGAACCTAAGCGAGTCGATAACATCATTTGGGCATTACAAAAGTTAAGGGGGTTGGTGCTAAAGGCTGGTGTCATAACAAAACTCATTATAAGTAACTAAGACATTACGTTAACGAATGCAGTTAAACCATTTTCTAAGTTCAACTTTTCTATTATGCCAGTTTCATATTGCCAAGAATGTGACAGTCAAATGTTCTGGGGCTCAGTGATGGATGCATGGGAGAGTGTCATGAATTCTCCTAATGATGGCGAGTATGAGGAGAGTTTGAAGAAATTACAACACATGTGTTCAAATTTTCTTATTTTTCTTGAATATGTGAACACAAAGGTGTTGAGATCATACAAGGATAAAATTGTCAAGGCTTGCATAGATTGGGTGATGCACCTTGGGTGTACAACAATTAAAAGGTATGCTCATCTTTATTCAATATTTGTAATTGTTAATATATCTCTAGATTGCATATTGATGTGACCCTTTATCATTGTTAACAGGGTTGAATCTACATGTGGAAGGTTGAAAAGTTGTTGCAGGATAGCAAGAGGACTTTGTGTAGTTGTTGTGATGCCATAAACAACATGATCATAATGCAACACATTGAAATAAGGGTGTCATTCCAACAAAGCATGATTGTAGTGAAACATAGATTCACCAACCGATTATGCTTCAAGTTGCGGGGTTTTGTATCTAGGAGTGCACTAAGACATATTGTTAACAAAGTTAATCGAGTAAATATTGTTGGTGTTGATAATTCTCTTTGCAGATGAACAGTTGGAACTACACATGAACTACCTTGTACATGTGAACTTGTTAGGTATAATGTGATAGGTACCTATGTTCCATTGGTAGTAGTTCTTATTCATCAGAAGAAGTTAAGCTTTGAGGTTAGAAGAATCAACGAGCAATTCTAAAAAATTATCCATACAACCTTAATTTGATATGATACAAAGCGATTTCAATAACTTAATGTATCTGAGAAAATTATTATCAAAAGTAAAATGTGCTAACTAGCCTTTCCATGTATAATTTCCTTGTGTCCACCTCTAGAAAATGTCAAGACAAATGAATCACAAAAAAGGGTCATCCAACTAAGTTAGAAAGATCAACTAGACGTGATCGATCATATTTTGAGTACATTGATGGAATGAAATCCTTTCATGGTAGCACGTTGATGCTCTACATGCAAGTGCACCTGATCGCAACTAGTAATAAAAGTGAGACTTTGGAGTCTCGAGCTGTCGAATCGACAACGAATAATAGTGATTACCGATCTTAATAAGATTTGTTTATTATTTAGGCAATAAGTTTGTGCGATAGCGTCCAAAGTGCTATGAAAACAAAAAATACGAGTTTTGAGAGCAATGGATTAGAGCTTAGGCTCACGGTTTCATTTGTCTCTTTACCCCTTTCCTTAGTTTGATCCTATTTGGTTCCTTAAGAGTTTGATCCTATTTGGTTCCTTAAGTGTCTTTGATTACCGATTCCTCTACTAATATCATTAAACCGTTCGTCAAACAAATCTAACTACCTTTTTCCTGAAATAACCTCTCCTTAGATCAAGTGAGATTTAAAGTTTGGCAAAGCATTAAGCACAAATAAGTTTGAATAACCAAAAAATTAGAAATGGCGATTGTTCAATCCTAGTTTACTAGCCCCACTTATTACGCAGGTCCATCAATTAATCAAAACGTGGTCACTGTTAACTAACTAATTATTAACATGTTTAGAGTGATCAATCTTAGCATATGATTAAAGCGACATAATAATGTAATCAGACAAATAAGGAATGCAAAAAAGGAATCAAACCATAGAGAAAGTGTTCATAGTAAAAATCCACCTAAGACCCAAGAAAACAGCTTAGCTGCTTATGTTTAGGGTTTGGGGTTTGGGGTTTAGGGTTTGGGGGTTAGGGGTTAGGTGTGACACCCTTAACCCCAAATAAGTTTTATTTAATTAAAATAAATAAATAGGAATTTTATAATGAAAACTAAAGGTAACTGTTGCGGGTAAATAAATGGATTTCAAAACCTTCCAACTTTCGATTTAATAACGTCACATTCTCATTCTCATTCTCTTTAAACTTTAACTCTCATAAATAATTAAAAATCAAATACGGAATACATAGATCTAGCTCATAGTTCAAAATGGGTCGTGGAAATAATATCTGAATTTTTGAATAATTACAAATGAAAATCTCAGCACTGTCACATCGGGTCAGAGCTATAAAATCCCAAAAATAAACTCGAGCCAACAGCTCGAACAATTCAATTAAAACGAGAATAAAATATAGTTCTGGAAAATAGTAGTGGAAAATCTAAGTAAAGCTCTTTAGCCACTTGCCTCAATATCATTTTCATCTGCACATAAAATCTGTTGGAATCAAGTGGATTCAGAAATAATGACCCTTAACTGTTTTGATGATAACAAATAGTTAATAGAACAATTTATCCACTGATGTGTTTGTTAGTGTGCAGAAGTCACTATTTATCAGAAGGAATTATCTTAGAAGACTAAGTGAAAATGTGTATTTCACTCTCAGTTTCATAAATCTGAGTCTCGCATTAATCCTCTGAAAATTGCTGACGTCATCGTCTAATAGCCTCACTCAGTCTTGGTCAACGCTCTGTTATCAGTCAACGCTCTGATAGACCATGCTCTGGTGAGACCATGCTCTATCTTGGTCAACGTTCAACAGACTATGAATAGACTACTCAGTGGAAACCTTCGTCTGTTTCTACAAGACTTTGTTATATGAAAGGCCAACAAATTCTGTACTGAAGAACTTGCCTATGTTTCAAGCTCACTCTGATGAACAGAATATCTCAGTAACAAGCATCGTCTGTTTGACAGATGCTCTAATTGGAAATCAGACTGAGTGTTCATTAAAAGCTACTTCATGCATTAAAGAGACCTCATTGATGAGTATTTTAATGTACGAGGAATCAAAGGCCAAAGGGAATGTCAATGGATATAATCATTAGAAAACTTGCTCAAGAAGTGTCTTATTTTCAAAAAGATCATAAGAGATAAGATCATGTAAAAGTCTGTTGTGTCAATATGCAAGAGCAGAGTGGAAAGTGACGTGCCTTGCTAAAAGCCACAAAAAGGGGATCTGAAGTTTTGTCCATTGGAGAAAAGAGTTGTTAGGTCATAACGGCACTGAAGTAGGTTAACGAAATTGAAACACTGTGAATCAAAGTGAGCAACCAAGAAATTATTCCAAGTATCTGAGATCACATTGAACAAGCACTTAAACGTTTTACTCTTTCAGTTTGAAAGTTATTCATTGTGCTTGAGTTTTTCATTGTATATCCTCTTTGCTGAGAGTTATTTGATATTGTTTCAAACTACTTTTGAACACTGTATTTAGCCCAGTAGCGACTACATTCCTTAGAGGCTTGACTGTACTAAGTCATTCTAAGAAGTTGTGAGTATAGCCAGTTTGACAGTAGTATACTCTCAAGTATAATCAGGTTGATTATAGTGGAGAAATCCTTCAAGTGTGTGAAGGGACTAGACGTAGCTATCAGGTGATAGTTGTAACACCCTTCCGAGACAAGGCGTAACTTTATTTATTTAGTACAAAAGTAGTTCAACTAAGACAAATACATAATTTATTTATTACAAAACATATCACATATACAAATATAAACATGACTCTACACCCACATGGGTGATAAAAGACACATTGGCCGTGACGTTCGTATTCATCTTTGCCTCCAAGCAGGCTACTCAAAAACTTTCCATCCACTTCTTATAGGTTGTTCTTGCCCATCTGTTATATAATAACATACAATAAAAATATACAAGAAAACATTGGGGTAAGATATCCATTAACCTCCATCAAACAGGAAAATAGCATAGTAGAATACCTGTTACCATGTCCAGCACAATATACCATCACACCATGACTAATATCAACACAATCGTCATCACAAATATTAACACAACTGTTACCACAGATACCTCACTCAGGCTCTTGAGCACACGATCACAGACCAGACCATACTGATAGTCATACCGACAAACTTGACGATATGGTTACATCACAGACTGATAAGTGTCACTGATCATTCGGGCTGATCACCGGCCTTACTCCCTAGACCGATCACCAGTCCTAGGGCACCGAATACGATGAGTTGGTTTGTCCCGGGAATAAATCCTGATACGCTATCATCTCCGATCACTGGTTATGGCATCCCATACTACCATACCCAATTACCGGAGTAAGGCACCATTCCCATAATAGGAATGACCAAGATTGTCCACCCGTTAGACGTGGAGTCCTGGAGACTCGTCTGGTTGACCAAAAACCATCCTCTCAAGGCCACCGACTACCCAATACTACTCCGTACTTTGGTACCATGGACATGGAGAGACTCGTTGGGAAGACCGAGAACCATTCTCTCCAGGTCTTGGTCGAGAACCATTCTCTCAAGACCACCGACTATCTCAACACCGTTGCGTCTGTACCTCAGTACACCAACCTCGGGTACACTGACCCGACCATCACCACTATCATTGGGTATCGATGGTAATACCTACTATTACCATCTAGGGATTCGCAAACCTCTAACTAGAAGGCATAACCCTTGACATTAATACCATACGACAATCATCACACTCACAGATATTATATGCAACCAACACATAAATATCAGGTATGATTCAGAATACCATCAACCATGATTTATCATAACTTATTATCATATAGATTATCCCTAACGTCGCATAAGCGACTATCTACTAATCTCATAAACATGACCTATGTCAGTTGGTAGGTCTACGGTGCCTATCCTTAGCCACCGTACACCGTAACTCCTCTCCTAAGATGTTGCTACTACCAACCCCTAGTAGGGCTAAGGAACCCTACACATGCTAACAATGCTACTCTACTACCTATTTTCCCTAGAGATTAAGGTATCTTTCCCCTTACCTGACCTAGAAGACTGTTGCCGCTCTCGTCCTTCGCTTTTCCCTCTCTCGAGCTCCTCCACGCCCTCCCAAATGCCCTTGGAAGAACTTGAGCTGAATGGAGGGTACCAAGGCCTATTTATAGGCATAAATCGGCCCATCGCGCCGCGACTATATTACACGTGAATCCCATCGCGTCGCGATGCGGGACACGTGTCAGCCATCACGCGTTTTGATCCACCAATCTTCTCTACCGACCTACCATCGCATCGCGACAGATTCCTTCATAGTCCCCATCGCGTCGCGAGCCACTCAGATTTTAAAAATTCCATTTTTGACCTTCTAGACAATTCTAGATTATTCTTCTCCTTTCTAGGGCATTCTAAGCCTCTTGTTAATCATTTTAAGTTCAATTTAATTCTACTAAGGCTTTAAATATTCGTTTACCACTTAATTACTGTTTTAATTATTTTTCTGTCATTGTTTTTAAAAAATTAGGATGTCACATTTCTACCCCCTAAAAATAAATTTTGTCCTCGAAATTTTGCAGTAGGTACCTGAATCTGAAGCCTCCTCAACTCCCTTGATCGTGAACATTCACCCAGCTCATGTTGCTGATTTGGTTGATATTGTTGGCTTTTCCTTAATCATTTTTCCTTTAGTTCCAGCTAGCTCTTCTTTATAGTCTCGAGCAATATGTCCTGGTTTCTTGTACTGACTGTATCGTGCCCGCACTCTGGCACCTGGCCTCGTGCACAGCTTATGTACACGGCGGTGGATTACAACATACAACCATGCATATGAAACCTTTCCTTGTAATATTTCATTATTACCAACTTGTTATCAGCTCAACTGGTATCCACATCTTTCCAACTCATCCTTATCCCAACCAGCATCCACATCTTATCTCATCTCTTATCATTCTTTATCAACTCAGCTTATTAGCTTATTATTATTTCAACCATTATTGTCAACTTATCATAAATAAATAACTCATCATATTCCCACATGTAATATTGTATAACGATTTATTAATCATAAATAAAACTGTCAGCAATATAGTACAGCAACCACTATAGCATTTATCAACCATCCTCCAACAACATATAGATCAACCAACACATCATCAATTAGGAACCATCCTCGATCAATATAAGAATCACCCCTAGTGTCGCTCAGGTGACCTACTAAACACGTTATTAATCAGCATACCAACGGTCATACACAATCATAAAACAATCATAAAGAATCACCACATCAATTAGCATCCATCCATAGATATCAATAGATCAATTCCTATGGTTGACAGACCTTTGACAACTGTCTTCAGCTATTACAGGTCACAGCCCCTCTCCTGAGGTGCTGCTGTTATCAACCGCTAGTAAGGCTTGGGTCACCCTACGCTTAGTTATACACTTATTCTAATCCTACAATCCCTAGTGGATAGGGTTTAGATCTCCCACCTAGATAGAAGACGAATTCAGTTGCTGCACTTTCTGCTCCCTCGCCGCACCCGCTACTCGTACTCTTACTTCTGAATACTCCTACCTCGCCTGCTAGGCCGCTCTCATCCTCCCCTCTTTGAGGATTATCTACTAAAGGCTTTCTGATGCACAAGATCCTCACTTGAGGTAAGAGCATGCTTGCCCCTTAGTGGCCCTCTAAGTCTCACTCCCTTTTTCAATCTCAAGGATTACTTATTAAGGGTTTTCTGATGTGTCAAATCCTCATTAGAGGCAAGCATAGAGCATACTCACTTTTTAGAAGTTTCTAGAGAGATAAAGCTAGATAGAGAAGAGGATTTGGGGCGAGTTGGAATGAAGAGGTGAAGGGTGATATTTATAGGCATTTTTGGTGGATCGCGTCGCGTTGCGAGCTGGGACACGTGGCACGCATCAGACGAGCGTGAACACCGACTTACCCACCGCCATTCATCGCGTCGCGATGTTTTCCTTTGTTTTCTTCATCGCGTCGCGATTGACCATTTTCGGAAATGTCTAGTTTCTTTTGTTATAGAAGATTCTAGGGCATTCTACGCTTTTTCAGGGGTTTCTAGACTGTTTTTATGATTTCTATTTCCTTTCTAGGGTTTTTGGGTCCCGTTTAAGTCTATTTTATCCCAAATTAAGGTTTTTAGCACACGTTTATCACTTAACCACCAATCTAATTATATTTAGAATATTATTTATGATTATCCGAAAAATCAGGATGTTATAGTTGCCACTTACGGTGGACTTGTCACACAGTAGTTGCCACTTACAGTGGACTTGTCACAAAGTAATCACAAAGTCACAAAGTGGTCATAAGATAGTCTCAAGTCTAATTAAATTATTAATAATTCAAATGGGAGTCTCATTAGTCTTTATTACCTACACACGTCAATAATGGTTGGGTTCATTCCACCAAACTTCTATCATGGGGTATTGGATATCCATCATGGTCCAACGGACTAGGACTCTAATTGAGTCGGACCACCAAGGGTCGTCATTCTCACAAAGTCATTGCCACCGTAGTGGACTTGTCCCAATACATGGCCACTTAAAGTGAACTTTTCAACCTCATTGCCACATGAACTTAGACTTTGTCAAAATGTGGTTCATTTGAAGTCACAACATAATCCTCAAAGTCACAACACAATTCATTTAACTTAATCCACAAAGTCTAATTTGATACGAAATACAAGGTTATTAAGCAATCACCTAAACTCATTCAATGTCTAATCCTAAGTTCCTTTTAGTTTGTTAAACATGTTATGATCAAGTTTCGATAAAATTAAGGTTCCTAGATCCTTCTATAATTTTTTAGAAAACTATATAACTTGTGTAGAAAACTACATAACTTGGGTACTCATCTTCGCCAAGGTTCCAGCTCGGCAATATTACGGCTTCGACAGTTTATATACATTTCTCAATTGTACAAAACAAAGATAATTCACATATACCCAAAACTCAACCAAACAACGTATTTCATATAGTCATTACATCATTCACATATCCTTCGTAAGTCAATCTCAATATGGACATATCAATTCTACAACAATCACAGTCATGTCATCAAAATTGCGACAATTATAACAAGTAAGAAATTGATACAAAATTCAAAGGAAGGAAGCAACCACAAGGTCACTCCTTCACACACATATATGCACATATCACAGCCACAACACCATTCATCTATTTCATTAATATATACGATATAGTCACATGTGCATCGATATAAATATATTCATCCTATGGGGGCCTAAGGGAAACCCCTTTTCATCTACCCTCACAATCATCACAACCTCAATACCTCCCCCTTACCTTGAGGTTAAAAACGAGTTTGACTTTAGCGTCATTAATGCAGTTCACTTCCTCCGAGCATACCAGCGACTCTATGTCTCTCGTTCGGGATTCTATTCTTCTTTTCCCAACAGGTATCGCCATTTGCTACAATTCCGATGAGCAAAACGGCGGTCAGAACAGAGGCAGTGGTGGTGGTCACAAATAGACCTGCTCCAATGGCGTGCGACGACGCAAAAAGAGAGAAATCGCGAGCGGGAGGGAGAACAGAGCGGCACTTATGGCTGTGTACGAACCGAGAATGGAGGAGCAAGGCGTGGCTGGTTGCTAGATAACGGCGCTTGAAAGGCTGCCGGAATCACACTTACAGGCGATGGCGCTGTTGTTCGCGACGTCTCCGACGGTTCTGGGTGTGGCTCACAACAGATATCATGGAGGTCAAGGTAGAACGAGAGAGAGGCACCAGGGGAAGAAGAAACGCGGCCAAAGAAAGCCAAGCCATGGCGGCTAGGGTGCTTGATGGGGCTGCCCGCGAACGGACATGGCGTGTTCCGGTTTGGGTTTTGGGGTTTAGTGCTTTGGGTTTGGGGTTTTAGGATTTAGGGTTTAGGGTTTCAGGTTTTCGGGTTTCGGGTTTCGGGGTTTAGGATTCCGAGTTTCGGGTTCTGGGTTTTGGGTTTGGGGTTCGAGGTACGGGTTTGGGGGTTTTGGGTTTATAGTTTTCGGGTTTAGGGTTTACGGTTTACGGTTTACGATTTTGGGTTTAGGGTTTTGGGGTTTGGGTTTGGGGGTGTTGACTGGGATGTAACTTAACCACAAGTCGGCTAAACTCCACAACAGTGATTCCCTTTTCTTCAAGCGATTACGCGAAAGAAGGAACTCTGTTCCTCGGCTATGGGTCCCTTAATTCACTCCAGAAAGGGTTAAGTAAGTGAACTAAGATAAAAACAAGAACACAAAGATACACATAAAGTGCGTCTGAATAAACTTGAGCGAAAATAAGTTGTTTGTATTGATTGATGTGTCAAAAATTATATACAACTTGGGTATTTATAGTGACAACCAAGAACTACCCCTATTTACCACGTTCAGTTAGCTAACAATGATAAACTTCTAGTTGGCAGTTAATCGGCTGAGTTGTGTCATGCTCTCCTAACCACGATCCTAAAATCTAGGCGCACTACCACGTCATGGCCACGTTCTCAACCAACGGTCTTCTCAGTGTGAATCTTATCCTTGGTTCTCTCGCTTAGCTCCTAAAAACTTAGAGATCATCTTGACTTTAACTAATTTTGAATTCAAATTAATTCAAAATTAACCTCCAGCTCATTCGGCTCTTGGAGCAATTTCAAGAACATGACCCAATAAGTGACTTCATGCTAGCCCAATAGGCCCAATAGCTTCAATTCAACCCAGTAAGCCCAAGGCCCATGCCTAGCTCTTAGTTTCCTGCTTATGGCTCTGTCAGCTGCATATTCGGCTGGCTTGTGATTCAGCTAACATCTAATTGACTAATTTTCTTGCTTCGGCTACTGTTGGATTCGGCTAATACTTGGGAATATTTTGGGTGTAAACAATTGTCCCGTATGCTGCTCTTAGCCATAAAACTTTAGGTTTAGGCTGAAGCGGTGTAATGATTAATGTTAAATCGCCTTTTTGATCATAAATGCTAAGTTATACGTTTGCAACAACTTTTTAAATAGTGCAACGGCTAACCTTATCCATCTGATTTACTTGCATCGAATCCCATCTCTAGTGATTAACTTTTCCTTTAAATACCCCTTAGCCAAATTACCTTTTCACACTTTCTATAAGCCCTAATTCCTGTAGTTTTACCCCCTTCATTGCGATTTTGCTTTTACCTGCAACTACGCTTACAATGTCTTCTGCCTCTGATTCTCAAAACCAGTCCTAAGAGCACGATGACTCACAGTCATCTAGTTTTGTGAGCATTGAGCATTCTCCAAACCCTCCTACGGCTCTCGATTCCAGTTTCTGTCCTCCTCTCTTCGAGATTCAGGATTTCATATCCTTGACACCTTCCACTTCGAAACTGGAAGAAGAAGCTATCTTCTTGAAGGAATACATGGCCTCATCTCTGTATGACTTACTAATCTCTTGTGATTGGTTCACCACAAAGTCCAAACCAACTGACCTCCGTTCGTGGCCTCGCTTGCCTCAACCCTACGTGGACTGGGTTAATCGGCTGAAGGAAGCCAAATCTGACAAATGGAGGCTGTGGAGCCTCTATGACATGATCATACTATATACTCAAGACATTCCACTCAACTTGGAGCTACTTTATGGCTTCTTCGGCTATTGGTGTATCTCCACCAACACCTTTATTTTTTCATGGGGAATGATCACCCCCACTCTTCTGGATGTTGCGGCTATCGTGGGACTTTCAATCACCAGCGATAATGTCCCCTCCCACTATTCTTTTTAGGTCCCAGACTTGGGATTCAATTTCTCCAAGAGTACTTCTGGTTATTCCAACTTCCTTGCCAATAATGCCAAGTCTAGAGGAGTTGTGACTGATGATGAACACAACGCCTTCCTCCTTTACTGGTTTAGCAAGTACTTCATTTGCTCCAGTTCCATTGCTGTGGTGCAAGAGCTACAATTGTATGTGGCTCTTGCCAACTCAGATGACAATTTCTCTTGGGAAACTCTTTTCCTCTCATACCTTTACCGTTGCCTGTTCACCGTTTTAGAGCGGCTGCAGAGAGGAGAAGACCTCAAGAATGTCCAGGGACCTCTTTGGTTCTTACAACTCTGGATAATGCTCTATTTTCAGGAGTTAATCGACTCATGCTTCAACCCTAGCTCTCCCCCCAGAATGTAAGCATTTTGGGGACTCATCTCAGGCTTATACCTTGTGAGGTCACTTATGCCTTTAGTGTGATAGAGAAGCTCTTCAATTTGACCCGGATATCGGCTGACTGGCGCCCTATTTTGGAAAAGGGCATTGGGCCATTTTGGATTTTCTTATCGGATGAGCCCCTCCCAGTCAACCAGCAAGATCAAGTGGAGCTTAATTGGAGCTCGGTTTTCACAGCACGTGATTTACTCTGTGGCCTCAAGCCCACTTCAAGAAATAACAAGTCATCGGCTGAGTTTTACTACCCTAACTGCGTGGCAAGGCAGTTTGGGCTTCGTCAGCATGTACCCTTGCCGTATGACTCCAAGATTGGGAGCCTTGGTCGACTGGCATTTTCTGCCAATGATGTGATGGAGGTGGCCACCACTAACTTCAAGAAAATCAAGGCCTTCCAGTGGACTTCCTTCAGCCCTGCTTCTGGTGAAACCTCTTCTTTTTCCAACTGGTGGCCATCAGTGAAGACTCAGTTGTTTCCTGATCGGCTGGAAAAATATGTCACCAGATTGGTTATTACTGATATCAGTGAACCAGCTAGAGAAGCAGCAAGGCCAGCAACTCAACCAAAGAGCACTCCGGTTAAGGCCAAGCCTCAGGTTCAGGTTTCAAAGAGGACTTCCACTAGAATGAAGACTCCAGTAACCCAACCAAGTAAGTGCCCCTTGATTCGACTCTCTCATTACACTTATCTTTTCTCAAGGTTGTTCCTCACTGTTTTTGTTTTGTGGCAGCCACAACAACTCCAAAGGTCATTCTTGTTGAAGATGACCCTATCACTCCCCTTACTAAGAAAAAGACCAGGGGCACTGGTATTGTAATAGAGGAACCTCCTCAAACTCAAACCAGGCCTAAAGAAAAGGCTCCATCGGCTGGCAAAGGGAAGCAGCCAAAACTGAAGGTAAATGTTTTACCCAAGTTTCCTTCTCAAAACTTCTTTATCAGCCTGAATCTAACTTCTCTTTATTCTTAGAAGCCACGTATGGAGATACCAGCTCCATAAAAGTGAAGGTAAATGTTTTACCCAAGTTTCCTTCTCAAAACTTCTTTATCAGCCTGAATCTAACTTCTCTTTATTCTTAGAAGCCACGTGTGGAGATACCAGCTCCATATGTTCAAGAGCCTGTTCAAGGCACCAGTTCATAAGTTCCTACAATGGTACAACTGATTCTTACTTTTCTTTATGTATTTATGTTTATCTGTCTCATCGACTATCCATTGATTGATACAGGCAACTCAAGCTTCCACTGTTTCACCTCTATTTGAAGAACCCATCCATGAAGCTCCCCTCATGCCTTCTGTAACACCCTGTTTCCGGAGTGCTACTAAGTTAACATTCTGACAAAAGTTGACATATTTCCGAAAGGCGAAATACTCTGCCTTGCACGTTTTCCCAAAAATGTGGTTCTATTTTTTTTCAAACTTCTTTTTCAAGATGGTTGTCAGAGTATTGCAGCGACTTTAGAAACATGGTGGAATGATTTAGAGACACCACATAACCACATTCAATTATTACATCAACTCACACATAACAGCATGTGCCTTGAAACATAATCGACATTTATTACAATACAGAAATAAATTCAAGCGTCCTATAGCTGGTCGACACAACAAGCTCCTCGCAAGACTACTAGTAGATTCCGCAACCACAACACAAGTGGAAAACTAACAACCATCCCCAGCTGCTCCTCCTTGCAGTTCCAAATCCTCAGCTTGCTCGGCCATCTGGGTTACAATCATTAATTGACAGAACCACTGGCAAGGGTCAACTTCTTAAAATAAAGAGTCTGTTACACTTATTCGACAATGGCAACAAAGCATATAACAATGCAACATGTTATAGGAAATAGAAAATCATAGCAATAAGCAACCACAATGTATATCATTTAATTCAAATGCTCGCTCAAGACTCAACTCATGACTCATCTCACGACTCATTTTCTCTCGACTCGACAATTTTTCCGGAAAGCAGACGCCGATCCTTCAACTGACATACCAGCCGTAGCCTTGGGATCCTCGCTCTCCTTAGGTAAGCAGTCCCGGTTCCTTAACGCTGCGACGCCTAGTTAATCCACCATAAACGAAGGGGACCTAGCACCCTCGATTATCGGCTCACGGCTCAAAACGTCTCGACGACTCGACAATGCTCTCAGACTCGATGAACAATTCGCCGCATACGATATTCACAGAGTTATACGCAAGATTATTCGACCGCATATCAAATAATAAGAGCATGCTTAATATGAAGAAACACAATTCAACAACTTAAGCAATAAAAGCAGTTTGCATGAAGAAACGCAATTCAACAATACAACCAGCATAGACAATTCACAGCTCAACAACAACAGACAACAATCAACTCACAGAATCCATCCCTCTGCAACTCGATGGAGTTCGCAGAGAGGAACAAACAAGTGTGGGGGGTTGGGGACAGCTACCAACCACTTGCAGACAAGCCCACTAAATAATCAGCATATAAAAATAAAGCGAAGGGGTACAAGACCCTCACTTCGAACCCTTAGGTTCTCAGACTTCTTCGCATGACGCTTAAAATTAAATTCTAACAATATCTAAGGTAGCCCTTACGCAAGGACATACAACAATAAATATAAATGTGAAGCGCCCTTACCGAACTCCAAGCCACGCGTCCACATACTTCGCGATTCTACGCCGCACGGTCTCGGATCACTCAAGCCTATTACACAAATCAAGCTTAGCATAATCTAGAGACTTAGTTCTATATCCTTAGGCTCTCAATCCCACAATTCTTTTGATAAATCAATTACACTTAAAATAGCAAGCAAGTTGAAAGTAATTATATTTTTTTTTAAAAAGTAAAATTCCTTTTTGTAGAATACACCCACTTGCAATAATAATCAAAGTTGAATGTAAATAATTTAAAGACTAAGAAATTCATTTTCCTCTAGTGCCTAAAATAAAGAGTAATTACTAAAATCTAATACTTTTCCAGAACTAAAACCATAACACAAGTTAAATACCCAATCAAGGACTTTTCCAAAACTCAAGGATTTTACAATTTCATTTATTCAAATCAACCAAAACATAACACTTTCCTAACCAAAACAATTTCAATCAAAAGTCCTTTCCAAACATTTATTTTCTTTCATAAACACAAACAACTACAAAACATAACCATTAATCCATAGAACTGCTCAACCCAAATTCAATTAATTCATTTCCTTTACCAAACAACAATTTACTTCCCAAAACAAAACATTAAACAAGACTAATCCTAATGCAAGCATCTCCAAGGAACAAGAGTTTCACCCAAAACTTCTAAATCTTTTATTCAAATTAAAATTGACACATACGACAACAATTATTAAACATACTAGTTACAACTAGGATAAGTCAAGATCACTCAAAATCATTTCAAACCCAATTAAAATCCTTAACTAGGCTCCACTTGGCTTTTAAGATTACAAACCTTAAGTGTATCATTGCCCTAAATATTCAAAACAACTTCAAATTAAAACAAACTATTTCCAAAACTCTCCAAACTTACTCCACAACCCAATATACTTAATTTAAGCTTAAGAACACAAAATAATATTCTTTCCCATCCTTATAAGGCTCTCGGCCACACCCTTCATCTTTTTTTAAAAAAAAATGCAAAACTCCTAATTAACTAAAACAACTTCATTCACTACCTCATTTCTTTCATAAAACCACAATTATCTCCAAAGTAAAAGCCTAATTCAAATCCAATACCAAAACATGCATCTCTCAAAAAATAAGGGTTTCCCAAAAATTCACCATTCCTTTGATGAATACTAAAACTAATAGCAATAACTTCAACAACAAATAATAAGAACTAAGAACCACAAATCAATTGAATGACTTCCATGGAAGATCACTTACCCCTTCTCCTAGACCATTGATCTAGGGTTTGAGGAATTTGGGGAAAACGTGTTCATCTCTTTCATGATCCTATTCAAGCCATAAATAAAACATTAGACAAGAAATTAAGCAAGAAAAGCATCTCCTACTCCTAATAATGAGCTCACGGCTTTCAGCTCAGGAAACAAAGGGGTGAAGCTTGATCTCATACTCACTTGCTTGGCCAAGATAAGAGAAATGTTTAGGAGACGAAAAACAGAAAATTTGTTGGTGCTAAGAGGAGAGGAAGCCACGGCTGGGAATAGAAAGAAAAGAAGGGAATGGCTTAATCTTTCTTCTTTTCTCCAACACCTAATAGCCAAAATAAAGATGGAAATGAGGAAGTAATTGAGGTTAGGGAGAACAAGGCGTGAATATAAAGGAAAGGAAGATGAGAAATGGGGTCTAATTTGAGGATAAGGGTTTCGGCTGGACAATGAAAGAAGGGGAAAAATGAACTTGTCTTTGGTTCTTATTCAACTACTACAAAGCCCTAGAAGGAAAATAATAGAATGTGTAGTTTGGAGAGGAAAGGTCACGCTGATTATTAAAAAGGAAAGGGAAGAGAAAAATGAAATGGGATTTTGGGGAAGAAGAAAATCACGCTATAGGAGAGGAAAAAGGAGGAGTGGGTCTTGTTCTTTCATCTCTTCACCTCACCTAACATAATATCTTATTATAAATAAAGTGAGGGATTAGGTGGTAAAAGGGAGGCTTCGGCCAGGTTATTTGGAGAAAGGCAGGGATTAAAATTTATTTTAATTCCTCTTTTCAATAGGCTAGGATTAGTTTAGGAAAAGACATCTAAATGAACCACCAAAAACTTGACACCTAGATACTTAAAGTAAGATGTTAATCTAATCACTCAATCTAACATCTAATCTCTCATATCTTATAATTACCCTCTAATCCTAGAGTCTAAAGGTACTAAAATACGGCGTCGAATAATCGCGTTACCGATTAATTCGCGAAAATTAATTTACCTAGAAATTAATTCACCGCGTAATAAAATATTATCATAAATATTAAAAACAATCTAAAACACTCAAAAATAATCACTGCAAGTTACAATTCGATTTTCATCGAAATCGGAGTTCGTTTTAAATTTTAATGCGGATAACATTTACCCGGCGATTCGAAACGCGACGAAACTTCGTTAGAGTTTTTTGAAGATTTTCGAACCATGAATTAATATTAAATATTAATTCTTAAATTAAATTTCATCTTGGTTTAATTCAATCAATTTCTTAGTCAACAAAAATACGCGTTTCCGCGTCACGCAGAAAACTTAGAATAAGTGTAATTGATGAATTCTCTTTAAAAGCAGCATACGTCTACGCTGTCAATTAATTCGAATTGACATCATGAATAATAATTATTTATAATAAATAAATTATTCAAAATAAGTCAAAATAATTTCACGTACTCTCAGTAAATCATTGAGGTGATCAATCTCTATGACTTATCTTAAGTATTCATGATTTTATTGCTAAAATCACTTTTCTTAAAAATTGGGATGTTACAATACCACCCCCCTTAAAATAGTTTCGTCCTCGAAACTACATGGATAGTAAAATACGAAAAATTACTTTACTCAAATCATAAAATATTTTGCATATATGAGCATTCACAATACTTATTATTGTACATAGTACTATAATATTTATAACTATATAATATAGCATGCGATAATAGCAATCACAAGGCATAAACACATAGCATACAATATAGTAAATGCAGTTAATAAACGAAGAATTCCCTGCGGTTGACTGATGCTTCTTTCCCGATCACAACATCTACTCATCCGCGATCACGATCACGATTACGCTCACGAACACGGGTACAACTTACGACTTCGCACCATTACCATGAGAATAATTCTAACCTATTCACAGGCAATCATGGTTTCACATACTAAGAATACAAAAACCTCTTAAAACCTCAGAAGATTAAACTTCGCTTTTCTAATTCAACATTTTTTTTCTAAGGAAAGCATCAATTTCATAGGAGTAACACCAGTACAAGAAACCAATAAAACACAATTTTATTTTGTCAAGACTCAACCATTCTCATGGACACTAAAGTTCCTTTGAGATTAGGTTCTCATTGTCTCAAAATCATTACACACATTCAGTTCAAAGATTAAAACAAAGTTAATAACTCTCTCTTATCTTTAAAATCCTTTTAAACTAAAGCTTTTTTTTTTCTAAAAATTTGCTCACACCAATAGCTAAGTGCTCAAAACTAGAAATCATTTTTTGTCTTCTCAGAGAACTCTAAAAAAAATTACACACTCACTCAAAAGTTCCATAACTAAACTTTTAACCCTACAACACTAGAAATTGATTTTTCTTTCAAAACCCAAGCAATTACTGAACTTTTAGAATTTCTAATTAATAACACTAATAGAAAATCAAGGGAAATTTTAAAATTAATACCAAGACATTAAATTCTCTCTCGGTTTCAACAATGAAATAATATCCAAAAATTTTCTTCTTTTAAAGTTTTTGCAATCATAAAAGTTGCACTAAGAATTAAAAATTTTAAGACTCCACCTTGTTTAAGAATCACATAAATTCCTTTAAACATTCGGTGTTTCATGGCCTTAAAAAGCTAGAATAACACTTTACAAAATTCTAATTCAATCAATTTCAATTTTTTTTTTCAAAAAACTCCTAACTATGACACTAACTGAACTATGAAAGAAGCAAGTTGGAAATCACAAGCTCACGGCTTCACAAACAAGATTAAGGGAAACACTTAATTTTCTTTCAACAAAGCTTTAATAACAATATACCAAAACCACTTATAAGATTCTAAGAAATCAAGCAAGGACCTAAAGGAAATTTAAAGTTTGTCTAAAACTCTTCTCCAAGCACCTTTCTCAAAACCATTCTTACTCACACATAGACTTATCGTTCAAAAGATTAACACCAAAACTACTATATTTACAACTTCTAAATTACCACAAATCACAAAATTATTTCCAAGCTTTCACTACAAAATCAAGACTTAACAAAATCATAATAAAAAAAAACTTAAAACTATTGGCAACTAGATCATTAACAAGGATGCAAGCAATGAAAGCAAAAGGACTAAGACACTCACCCTAAAATCTTCCAGGGACCTGCGGTC
This sequence comes from Calophaca sinica, assembly GCA_037113605.1. Taxonomy (NCBI): domain Eukaryota; kingdom Viridiplantae; phylum Streptophyta; class Magnoliopsida; order Fabales; family Fabaceae; genus Calophaca; species Calophaca sinica. The sequence continues at coordinate 85,410,604 of CM073737.1, forward strand.
TGGGACCAGGAAGAGATAAAGGATTGCTATGATCACCAACCATAAAATCGCCCACAACGTCACCCAAGGGTACAGAGGATATAAGGAACAATCCTCACTTGACATCTCTTAGAGTTTTGGCTTGACTAAGGAATGAAAGGAAACAAACTCCAATCTTTTGCACACTTCTCGCACCACACGGCTAGCACTACTTATGGGAACGGTCGAATAGTATAGGGGTCCCTTAACAGAGTTTGTCCAAAGCACAAATGAGGAAAAGAAAAAAAAATCGAGGGTTGTCACTTTCTTTCTAAACTTTGCAAGGTTTCTCTCAATTCTCACCACTACACAGCTCATCTAGAGGAAGAATCGGACAAGAATGAAAATTCCTAGAGTAAAAAGAGGTGCACGACGCATAAGGGAAAGAAAAGGAAAGAGAACTAGGTTCTCTCGCCCCACCACTAAGGTTAATCATACAACTAGCTATTCTTCATTATAGGTGAGTGGTCAGCCAGGTAAGTACACGAAAGGATAAGGGTATACTATTCCCATTTACTTGGCTTCTACTCTTAAAGGAAATTCTGTAATCTAAAATTCAGGGTAAGGTCTGGTAAAAGGATTTTTGGATACTACCCAATGCTAGCTAGGCAACTTGTGACGTACTAAAACTTCTACCCATAACTGTAACTAATTTTTCCAGCTCCCATTCGACTGAGTCAAATGGTTTCCACATAATTTAAGTTGTCACAAGACAATTAATCTGCGTTTGCTGGAAAGTAGTCGCGTTTAATATTTCCTTTGGAGAATATTAACACGCTCACACAAATAACAAACACACAATCAATTACATACATTCACCGCCGTACTAAAGTAGACTATTGCGAACACGGATGTTAGTAGCAAACATGTAGCATTCAGAAAATCATGAAACAGTTTTCATTTTCAAATTTAGTACGTATCAAAATAATTCAACGACCAACTTTGTGGCTTATACTTAGAACCACTAATACTTCAAGGATCACATATATGCAATAATGCTAATAACGTCTCCTATGAACTATCTCTATTCCAAATCTCCGCCTAAGCATAACGCCTTATTGTTGTGTTCCCTGAGATAAATTCTTCAGCTGCTAAGCTCTCTCCTTTGCTTAATGGAGAGACACGTCTCTGCGTCTGGAATCTGGGTCATCCAAATCCTCTAATCCATCTCTGACTTATCTGCTAAAACAGGATCAATCATTTGTTTCGGAGATATTGGATTTCCACGAGGTTTCTCAACCTAATAAAAATCCCACAATAGGTTTGGTGTGTCTCAGCACACGTTTTAATTAAAGAATAATTTCAAACAATTACAAGAGGAATTACTCCACTTGAGGAACAAGCACACAAGCATGGTTTGACTCACCATAAGACCCAGTTTAACCTCTAACAATTGTTTTCTACAAAACCCGACACATAACCAGCTATAGTTTCCCCAACTCACAGTCCGGTTAGAACCGAACCGCTCTGATACCACTTTTTTAACACCCTATTTCCGGAGTGCTACTAAGTTAACATTCTGACAAAAGTTGACATATTTCTGAAAGGCAAAATATTCTACCTTGCACGTTTTCCCAAAAATGTGGTTCTATTTTTTTTTCAAACTTCTTTTTCAAGATGGTTGTCAGAGTATTGCAGCGACTTTAGAAACATGGCGGAATGATTTAGAGACACCACATAACCACATTCAATTATTACATCAACTCACACATAACAGCATGTGCCTTGAAACATAATCGACATTTATTACAATACAGAAATAAATTCAAGCGTCCTATAGCTGGTCGACACAACAAGCTCCTCGCAAGACTACTAGTAGATTCCGCAACCACAACACAAGTGGAAAACTAACAACCATCCCCAGCTGCTCCTCCTTGCAGTTCCAAATCCTCAGCTTGCTCGGCCATCTGGGTTACAATCATTAATTGACAGAACCACTGGCAAGGGTCAACTTCTTAAAATAAAGAGTCTGTTACACTTATTCGACAATGGCAACAAAGCATATAACAATGCAACATGTTATAGGAAATAGAAAATCATAGCAATAAGCAACCACAATGTATATCATTTAATTCAAATGCTCGCTCAAGACTCAACTCATGACTCATCTCACGACTCATTTTCTCTCGACTCGACAATTTTTCCGGAAAGCAGACGCCGATCCTTCAACTGACATACCAGCCGTAGCCTTGGGATCCTCGCTCTCCTTAGGTAAGCAGTCCCGGTTCCTTAACGCTGCGACGCCTAGCTAATCCACCATAAACGAAGGGGACCTAGCACCCTCAGTTATCTGGCTCACAGCTCAAAAACGTCTCGACGACTCGACAATGCTCTCAGACTCGATGAACAATTCGCCGCATACGATATTCACAGAGTTATACGCAAGATTATTCGACCGCATATCAAATAATAAGAGCATGCTTAATATGAAGAAATGCAATTCAACAACTTAAGCAATAAAAGCAGTTTGCATGAAGAAACGCAATTTAACAATACAACCAGCATAGACAATTCACAGCTCAACAACAACATACAACAATCAACTCACAGAATCCATCCCTCTGCAACTCGATGGAGTTCGCAGAGAGGAACAAACAAGTGTGGGGGGTTGGGGACAGCTACCAACCACTTGCAGACAAGCCCACTAAATAATCAGCATATAAAAATAAAGCGAAGGGGTACAAGACCCTCACTTCGAACCCTTAGGTTCTCAGACTTCTTCGCATGACGCTTAAAATTAAATTCTAACAATATCTAAGGTAGCCCTTACGCAAGGACATACAACAATAAATATAAATGTGAAGCGCCTCATACGAACTCCAAGCCACGCGTCCACATACTTCGCGATTCTACGCCGCACGGTCTCGGATCACTCAAGCCTATTACACAAATCAAGCTTAGCATAATCTAGAGACTTAGTTCTATATCCTTAGGCTCTCAATCCCACAATTCTTTTGATAAATCAATTACACTTAAAATAGCAAGCAAGTTGAAAGTAATTATATATTTTTTTAAAAAGTAAAATTCCTTTTTGTAGAATACACCCACTTGCAATAATAATCAAAGTTGAATGTAAATAATTTAAAGACTAAGAAATTCATTTTCCTCTAGTGCCTAAAATAAAGAGTAATTACTAAAATCTAATACTTTTCCAGAACTAAAACCATAACACAAGTTAAATACCCAATCAAGGACTTTTCCAAAACTCAAGGATTTTACAATTTCATTTATTCAAATCAACCAAAACATAACACTTTCCTAACCAAAACAATTTCAATCAAAAGTCCTTTCCAAACATTTATTTTCTTTCATAAACACAAACAACTACAAAACATAACCATTAATCCATAGAACTGCTCAACCCAAATTCAATTAATTCATTTCCTTTACCAAACAACAATTTACTTCCCAAAACAAAACATTAAACAAGACTAATCCTAATGCAAGCATCTCCAAGGAACAAGGGTTTCACCCAAAACTTCTAAATCTTTTATTCAAATTAAAATTGACACATACAACAACAATTATTAAACATACTAGTTACAACTAGGATAAGTCAAGATCACTCAAAATCATTTCAAACCCAATTAAAATCCTTAACTAGGCTCCACTTGGCTTTTAAGATTACAAACCTTAAGTGTATCATTGCCCTAAATATTCAAAACAACTTCAAATTAAAACAAACTATTTCCAAAACTCTCCAAACTTACTCCACAACCCAATATACTTAATTTAAGCTTAAGAACACAAAATAATATTCTTTCCCATCCTTATAAGGCTCTCGGCCACACCCTTCATCTTTTTTTAAAAAAAAATGCAAAACTCCTAATTAACTAAAACAACTTCATTCACTACCTCATTTCTTTCATAAAACCACAATTATCTCCAAAGTAAAAGCCTAATTCAAATCCAATACCAAAACATGCATCTCTCAAAAAATAAGGGTTTCCCAAAAATTCACCATTCCTTTGATGAATACTAAAATTAATAGCAACAACTTCAACAACAAATAATAAGAACTAAGAACCACAAATCAATTGAATGACTTCCATGGAAGATCACTTACCCCTTCTCCTAGACCATTGATCTAGGGTTTGAGGAATTTGGGGAAAACGTGTTCATCTCTTTCATGATCCTATTCAAGCCATAAATAAAACATTAGACAAGAAATTAAGCAAGAAAAGCATCTCCTACTCCTAATAATGAGCTCACGGCTTTCAGCTCAGGAAACAAAGGGGTGAAGCTTGATCTCATACTCACTTGCTTGGCCAAGATAAGAGAAATGTTTAGGAGACAAAAAATAGAAAATTTGTTGGTGCTAAGAGGAGAGGAAGCCACGGCTGGGAATAGAAAGAAAAGAAGGGAATGGCTTAATCTTTCTTCTTTTCTCCAACACCTAATAGCCAAAATAAAGATGGAAATGAGGAAGTAATTGAGGTTAGGGAGAACAAGGCCTGAATATAAAGGAAAGGAAGATGAGAAATGGGGTCTAATTTGAGGATAAGGGTTTCAGCTGGACAATGAAAGAAGGGGAAAAATGAACTTGTCTTTGGTTCTTATTCAACTACTACAAAGCACTAGAAGGAAAATAATAGAATGGGTAGTTTGGAGAGGAAAGGTCACGCTGATTATTAAAAAGGAAAGGGAAGAGAAAAATGAAATGGGATTTTGGGGAAGAAGAAAATCACGCTACAGGAGAGGAAAAAGGAGGAGTGGGTCTTGTTCTTTCATCTCTTCACCTCACCCAACATAATATCTTATTATAAATAAAGTGAGGGATTAGGTGGTAAAAGGGAGGCTTCGGCCAGGTTATTTGGAGAAAGGCAGGGATTAAAATTTATTTTAATTCCTCTTTTCAATAGGCTAGGATTAGTTTAGGAAAATGCATCTAAATGAACCACCAAAAACTTGACACCTAGATATTTAAAGTAAGATGTTAATCTAATCACTCAATCTAACATCTAATCTCTCATATCTTATAATTACCCTCTAATCCTAGAGTCTAAAGATACTAAAATACGGCGTCGAATAATCGCGTTACCGATTAATTCTTTGCCGATTAATTCGCGAAAATTAATTTACCAAGAAATTAATTCACCGCGTAATAAAATATTATCATAAATATTATAAACAATCTAAAACACTCAAAAATAATCACTGCAAGTTACAATTCGATTTTCATCGAAATCGGAGTTTGTTTTAAATTTTAATGCGGATAACATTTACCCGGCGATTCGAAACGCGACGAAACTTCGTTAGAGTTTTTTGACGATTTTCGAACCATGAAGTAATATTAAATATTAATTCTTAAATTAAATTTCATCTTAGTTTAATTCAATCAATTTCTTAGTCAACAAAAATACGCGTTACCACGTCACGCAGAAAACTTAGAATAAGTGTAATTGATGAATTCTCTTTAAAAGCAGCATACGTCTACGCTGTCAATTAATTCGAATTGACATCATGAATAATAATTATTTATAATAAATAAATTATTCAAAATAAGTCAAAATAATTCCACGTACTCTCAGTAAATCATTGAGGTGATCAATCTCTATGACTTATCTTAAGTATTCATGATTTTATTGCTAAAATCACTTTTCTTAAAAATTGGGATGTTACACCTTCTCCCCCTAGAGCTCCGGTGGTGACAATTTTTGAAGAGAAACTGACAAAATATTTCACCTCAGCTGACCCTCTCCCATTGGTTTTCTCTCCCATTTCCAATACTTGGAGAGAGTAAATGCAACATTGACGGGGGAGATTCCAACCAGTAGAGAGCATGTTGCAACCCTGAGAACTTCTTTGTTCAAACTGGCCAATTCGGCTGACATCTCTACGGCTAGCCAAGAGGTGTACAATACTCTTGCCATTCAGCTAAATGATTTAGCTCACCAATATGGACGCTCCCGAGAGTTTCGTGATATGACTTCCCATAACCTTAGAAGGTTGATGAAACTTCAAGAAAAGAAGGCTCAATTTCAGGCCTCCTTCCTAGCTTTGGAAACAAAACGACAAGAGGCTCTGTCTCACCGCAAGTCCATTGATGAACGGCTGTCTATCTTGTCAACTGAGCTAGAGAAAATCTAGAAGGAGATAGCAATGTTGGCCCCTCAATCGACTGCCTTGACTGAGAAGCTAGACTCCCTCTCCACTCGACGCTTTGCAGTGTACACTCAATCCTCTTCGCTGGATCATGACATCGTGGTGTTATCTGCACAGAAGGCAGGATTAGAGAAGGATTTGAAGACTAGTGGTGATGGGTTAGCAGAAGCTAACAGGACTTGGGACTCCTTCAAGAGGCAATTGGAAGAGGCCAAAAGGAAAGAAGCCCCTGTGGTAGCCGGTACCTCAGCCACCTAACAAGGCAATTCTTAGGACCCCATTGTCCCTGTAGTGGAGGCATCGGCTGAGCCTACCCCTGAAGCTACTGTGGCTTCGGATGCAAAGGTTGCCCCTGCGTCTTCAGTCGAACCGGGTTCTGAGCATGCTGAAGATCACGCAAGTGATATGCCTGGTGCTGCAGTTACCTAACCCTCTTTAGCATTTTCTTGCTTTTTCATTTTAATTCAAGTATTTTGGGCTAGGTGGCCGGTTTATGGTCACCAAAGACAATATCTCTTCTTTGTTAAATGTCATTTTCTTTATTCCTCTAGTATGCCTTCTCATATGGTAGGGTAGTATCTCTTGAGGTATTTTCCATTGATGCTTCTTTTTAATTCTTTGCCTTGCATGTTAATTAGCTGATAAGCACTACCATGATAGGCTTTACTAACAACAAATAACCCTTCTCAATTTGGTGACCATTTCCCAAACTTAGGATCTTTAATCCCAATAGGTAATATGGTTTTCCAAACAAGGTCCCCTTCAACAAACCTCTTTGGTTTTACATATTTGTTGTAGGCTCTAGCCATTTTTTGCTTGTTGCGTTCAATTCTGCTTAAGGCCATGAGTCGATCTTCATCAACAGAATCTAATTCCAGTAACATGGCTTGTTGATATTCATCTAGACTTAGCAGTTTTTGCTTTGCTACTCTTAATGAAGTCACATTTATCTCTAATGGCAATAGTGCATCTTGACTATATGTTAGCCGATAAGGAGTAAATCCAGTTGCATTGCATTTGAAATTCCCCACGGCCCACAATACATCATTCATTGTTTCATGCCACTTCTTGGGCCTATCTTCAATATTCTTCTTTATCAAATCAATAAGAATTTTTTTAGTAGCCTCTGCTTGCCCATTGGCTTGAGCATAATAAAGGGATGAATGAATCAACTTAATCCCAAATTGTTGTGCAAAGGCCACCACTTTCTCCCCAGTGAACATAGTACATTGATCTGTGGTGATGGTCTCTGGGATACCAAATCTATAAATGATTTGTCATTGTATAAACCTAATCACCTCCTCTTGAGTCACGTTCACCATCGGCTGTGCCTCTACCCACTTGGTGAAGTAGTCAGTCGCAACTATGATAAACGCATGCCTCTTAGATGAAGGTGGATAGATTTTGCCTATCAAATCCATTGCCCATCCCCTGAATGGCCAAGGTTTTATCACTGGGTGTAGGTTTTCGGCTGGAACCCTTTGTATTGGACCATGCAGCTGATAGGCTTCACACCCTTTGGCATATTGATAACAATCAGCTATGATGGTAGGCCAGTAATACTCATGCCTGTATATTAGCCATTTCATTGTTGGTCCAGCTCTATAAGAACCACAAATTCCTTTATGTACCTCCCCCATAACCTTCATGGATTCATCTTTGTCTATGCACTTATGTAATACTCCATTGATAGCCCTCCTGTAGAGTTTATCATCTATTAATACATACTTAAGTGCTCTCTGCTTGAGCTTGAAGTCAGTACTACTTGAAGGATTTTTAAGGTAGTCGATAAACTCTTATTTCCAAGAGTCGATCATTCCTATAGAGGCACATTCCCATACTGGGTACTCTTCATGTTTTACTTTAATTATCATATCTTTGTACTCCGAGGCTTGCTGGGCTAAATCATTAGCCTCTTCATTTTCCTCTCTGGGAATGTGGAATACCATAGCATTGGCAAACAGGCGCAACAACCTGCTAGCCGTTTCATAGCATTCTTTCAAGTTGGGATTATTGCACCTGTATTCTCTAGTTAGCTGCTTTATGACTAACTGCGAATCTCCCATGACTTGAACATAGTTTGCTTTCATGGTTGCCAGGATCTTAAGTCCCAAATTCAGGGCTTCATACTCTGCCTGATTATTAGAACAACCAAGATCCAGCTAACACATGAATCTCCAACTCTTACCTATTGGACTAGTAATGGTGATGCCAGCACCTTCCCCTTTTTGAGTTCTTGACCCATCAAACATCAACACCCAAGGCTTCAAGTTGATGCATGCATCTTGATCGACTAAAGGGTCATTGCCTTCTACACAAGCGTGTTGAGCTAAGAAGTCAGCTACCACCTGCCCTTTCATTGCTCTTAATGGAACATATTTTAATGCAAAAGCATTTAATTTAATGGCCCACTTCATCTGTCAACCCTGTAAGACATTCCTATTAAGTAAATACCTAACAATATCAATTTTGCACAAAACCAATATTTCTTTAGGCAACAAATAATATTCTAGTTTTGTACAAGCATAGAACAATGACAAACATAATTTCTCAATAGGGGTATATCTAGTTTCTGCATCATTTAAGGTGTGGCTAAGATAGTACACGGCTCTTTCAGTTCCATCATCAGCATCCTGCGCTAGCAAGCAGCCGATTGACTCTTCTTCTGTAGCTATGTAAAATTTGAGCAGCCTCCCGGACACTGGAGGCGTTAGCACAGGAGGTTTGCCAACGCTTGTTTGATCTGCTCAAAGGCTTGTTGTTGTTCTTTCCCCCATGTCATGACATAAGTATCGTTTAGTTTCAACAAAGGGGAAAAAACCTTCATTTTCCCAGCCGAATTAGCTATGAATCTCCTTAGGAAATTAATATTGCCAATTAAACTTTGAAGTTCTTTCTTGTTCCTAGGAGGCCTGGCTTCCAGAATAGCTTTCACCTTATTCATATCTACCTCGATTCCTTGATGGTGGACCAGGAATACTAAGAAATTGCCAGCTGCAACTCCAAAGACACATTTGGCGGGATTCATTTTTAACCCATAGGTTCGCATCCTTTTTAGAGCCCGCTCCAAATCTACCAAATGGCTTTTAAAGCCTTCAGATTTGACAACCACATCATCAATGTATACTTCCATGGTCTTACCAATCAAGTCATGAAAAATGGAGTTCATGGCCCTTTGATAAGTAGCTCCTGCATTCTTGAGCCCAAAAGACATGACTACCCATTCATATATCCCCAAGGCTCCTGGACACATGAAGGCTGTTTTGTGAGTGTTTTCTTTTGCCAGAAATATCTAGTTGTACCCTGAGTATCCATCCACAAAGGTGAGTGATGCGCTGTCGCGCACGGGTCAAATAATTAAAAATAGTGAATGTAGTAACAAGGCAATTCAACCTTGGTCGTCTCACAAGGATCTCTAATCTAACAATAACCAAAAATAAGAACGTACAAAGAAATAAAAAGGGGGGTTTCGATTATGAGAAACATAATTTAAAAGATGAAAATATCAATATATAAAAAACGACTAATCCACTGGTTCAGGATAATTAATACTTGGATCTATCACGAGTTTCAAAGGATTATTCTATTTCGTGATTCTATTCTTGTTTGATCATAAAATTAACTAATCAAGCGTCAATTAATTTTATAAGAATTCCTACTGTATTAAGCATCACAGAATTCAATTAATCATAAAAGAGGAACAAACGTCACAAGAACACAATTAATCTAATAACCGAATTCAACCAAACCTACAACTAAGCGTTATAGATCCTATTGATCTCTATTCGAAATAAATTAAAACAAGCGTTCAAAATATTTCAAATAATCTCAAAGAGCAAAAACAAATTTGATATGATTAAACATTAACATCTAAAACGAATTTGCAAACAAAGATCAAAGAGATAATAGATCAAAGGGAAAAGAAATAGAATCCGAAAATCGAAATTAACAATAATAATCAAACCTCAAAATCCTTATAAAATCTCTCTAACCGGTGAATTAATCTAAGGTCTTAGCTTTCCATGGAAAGATTTGACAAAAACGAGATTAAGAAGGAGAAAAGGAGAAAAGAGTGCTAAAACTCAAAAACGGCAAAAGATTCAAAAGTAATTAAAAGGTAATAACCTAAGACTCTAAAAATGTATTTATAATGTCTTCTAGGTTAACTTAAGTGATCAAAAGTTATGACCAAAGAGAAAGGCCCATGACAGGTTAATTAGCCCAATAACAACTAATTACATGAGCAAGTGATCCACAACTTGCAGTAAATCACGCCAGCCTCAGTTAAATACAATTTCGGCCTTCAAAACATCAGAACTGGGATTCGGTGCCAACATATAAGTCGTAGCTTTGCTTCTTAGCTTTCCAACGCCACAAAGATCACTGCAATCGGACAAGTATAGCCTAAGTTATGGCCTGTAGAAGGAACATGGGTCACGATGTAACAAAATCCGAAAATTAGCAAATAATTTCACTAAAGCCCAATTAAGACCCAAAGATAAAAAACCATGTTAAGAAGTAGTTATTGGACATGACACACAACTAAAAACACAAAGTACAAAGCTATAAAAGGTGCATTAAAATGCATTGATCAAATTCCCTCACACTTAAGCTTTTGCACTCCGAGCAAAACTCATGGTCAAAGCAAAAAGAAAGTTTCAAAAGGAAATAAACAAAGCAAAGATGCATTTTCAATTAATCCCCAATGATGCAAAGTGGCAAGTGAAATGCTCATTCAAGGTTTCAAGGAACCATGGCAATCATGAATAGCATCTTATTACCTTCAAAACAAACAAGATGATAGAATAACCAAGAATGAGTCATAAGTGATAGAATCCTTACAAGAAATAAAGTTCTCTCAAACTCTCAAATGTCCAGGCTAGTGTTTACACTCAAAGCACATCATGAAAGCTAGCAATGCCATAGGCTTGATAAGCCTCTAACATCCACACTAGAAACACAAGAACACAAATATCAAAAGGTCTTTATTAAGGTTATATTGGGGCCAAGGTCAAGGTGGAAGGGTAACTAAGCTATAAAATCAAAGAGGATAGAGGAGCAATGGAAAACAATTGTCAAATAATCATGGGGGCAATTCAACCAAATTTCAATCCATTTTTCCACTTTCACACTTTCCTTATTTATTATCACCTTTCTTCCTTTTCTTCTTATTTTTTATTTTTTTATTTTTATTTTTTATTTTTTATTTTTTCGCACTCGCCAAATTTCCAATGACACACAACATTTAGATATTTTAAGATAACCATAACTTTGAGCATCCCCACTCTTATGCAATATTTATTATCGAATTTTTTTCAAAGCAAAGCACCTTTATCCCCTAAGATTGGGTCATATCATTGTTTTTCACTTTTAGGCTTGTAATGAACTATATAACAAAGAATGGGATAACTAGGCTCAAAGGGGATAGCAAAGGGATAATTGCAAGGTGGGCTTATTTGACTGGTGGTTTAATAAGAACAAAAATTGCCTAGATCATTTCAAAGCAAGCATGTGAACAAGAGTTTCAACAAGAGTCAAGTCAAGTTCTAGAGTAACCAACAATCATGAGTAAAATCACACAAGAAAGAAAGAGAATGGCCAAGTGTATTCCAATCATTATAAGGCCCAAATCTCACCAAGGACAATGATCTATCACAAATGATGCACAATTCAGTATTCTAGTCCAACTTATCATACTAAGAATGCAAGGAAGTCATCCATATCATGCCACAAGACCTATAGTCCTAGAATAGTGAAATCACTCCCAACTTATACAAACCAAGAAATCCAATAAAAATGCATGCAATTTTTTTTTTGAAAACAAAAACGCAAAACAAAAACAAAACTAAACTACTATGCTAAAAGATCTTCCCCCACACTTAAATCACACATTGTCCTCAATGTAAACAACAAGTATAAAATAAGAGTAAGGAGTAAGGAAAGGAAACTCCCTCTTCAAGGTGGCTTTTTCAAGGAGAGCTCTTCTACAGTCTCCTCTTCAAGTGCAGGCCTGTCATGGAGAAGCTTGAGGCAGTATCCATTGATTTTGAAGACTTTGTTAGTGGCTTCACTCTTTATTCCCATTGCATCATAAGGAAAACTGCTAGTAGCAACAATAGGGCCAATCCACTTGGATCGAAGTTTACCCACCATGATTTTAAGGCAAGAGTTGAACACATGGAAGTGTTTGGTTTTCTTCTTCTTCACAACATCCAAAATCAAGGGATTAAGTCTCCTTTGTGGCTGCTCAATGGAGGGAGGTATTCTGGTGGACGAAGTTATATCAAAGAACTTTCGGTCAAAGAACATCATTTGTAACATTAACAGGTACAATATTGCCACTTGTAACATCAGAATGAGTATCTTCAACTAAGTCAGCAAGTACTTCTATTTGAAAAAGAGAATGCTCTTCCACGGGATGCTTCATAGCAGCATTAAAGATGTTAAATTTAACTATGCTATCCTCAAATTCCATGAAAAGTGTTCCAGCATAGACATCAATCTTGGTTCTTGCTGCTCTTAGGAATGGTTTGCCTAGGATGATAGGTGTCCTGCTGGATTTTGTCTCTCCCTCCATGTCCAGAATGTAAAAATCTGTAGGAAAAATCAAGTCATTAACTTTAACAAGCACGTCCTCTACAAGTCCGGCAGGGTGAGCATTGCTTCTGTTTACCAACTGAATAACAACATATGTATTCTGCAAAGGTCCAAGAGCCAGAGAGTTAAAGATAGATGTAGGCATCATATTAATGGAAGCACCTAAATCCAGCATAGCATTTTCAAATTTACTTTCGCCTATGGTACATGGAATAGTAAAAATTCCTGGATCCTTGCACTTTTGGGGCATCATGGGTTGTATGAGTGCAGAAACATTGCGACTCATGTTGACCTTTTCATTTCCCTTCAGCCTTCGCATCCTTTTGTGTGTGCACAGTGTAACACCTGAGGACGAGATCGACCTCGTATTAGGACGTCGGATCGAGACCTCGACCAAGACCTTGTGTCGAGATCCCGTGCCAAGATCGCGCGTCTGAGGTCATTTCACGAGCCGAGGAGGCTGCGTGCACTAGTCAGCCGGTGAGGAGATCGCGTGTCGGTGATGAAGTCGCGTCTGCAGTGAGGAGGCCGCGTGCACGAACTCGTGTTAGAGCAGTGTCTTGCACGAGCACCCTAGTCGACATCGTGTCGAGATGATACCTCGTATTCTTACGAACGTTATTGACGTTATTATTATATTGTTTGTAATAATTATATTGTCGGCTTGCCGTTCTCGTCGCGTGTCTAGATCTCTGACCTATAGAGTAGAGGGTAATCATGAGAGAGTAGCGATTAGATGGGTAGATTGACTGATGGGATTGGCATCTTATAGCTGGAGTTACGATTATGCCCCTTCTCTCAACCAGCTGTATACCACGATCGGTTTTCCCCAAACACTCATTCTTTCTCTTTTCTTCTTTCTTCTTCCTTCCTTCTGCTCTGAGTTTCGTTGTTTTTCTCCAAAAACTTCCATCGAAGAAACCTTGAGTTCCATCGAGCTTCTGCATAAGCTTTCTTCATCAACCTTGTTCCTCATTATCTTCTCGACATATCTCGCCTGCTCGACCATCACCATTGAGGCATGAAGAACAGATTTTTCTTTTCCTCTGTGCTACTGTTTAGCGCTATTTCTTCTTTCCATTTTTAGCCAGTTTTATGCTTCCAAATCATGTCAAACTGATGAGTTTTCTTCTTCACGATATTACCTATCTTTCTAACCGATTATTCGAGCTTGTAAAACAAATTTTTTCTCTGATCTCTGCAATCGGCAGTGCCCAGAAACCCTTCACTTTTGGTTTGTTTCGATTCCTTGTTTTTCGTTGTTGCTTCTAGTTGTTGTTGTCGTCGATCTATCTGTTGTGGCATCAGATAGCCTTTTTCATGAACTTTTGATCAAAAACCCTAACTTTGTGTTAGAGGAAAAATATATTTCAGTTCTTGAGTTTTTATATTTTCTGTGTTGTGGTTAAGTTTGGGAAGAGAGCTAAGTGTATTAGAACCCATAGATCGAACTGAGTTGTGTTTGTTTTAGGAAGTCTGATTCTCGAGATCGTGTGATTTCCGAATCGAGGTGTACGGGAAAGCGAATTCAAGGACGGGGAAGCAGCGGAATCCAGATCGAGAATCAGACGTGTCGAGGTCGATCGAGAAGCGCACGTGTCGAGGTCGATTGAGGACATTACGATGTCGAAGTCGTTGTCGAGCTCGTTGAAGACAGTAGTGTCAAGGTCGTTGTCGGCGGCATTAACTTGGAGTTCGGTAAGGGCAACTTTTAGACATTTTTTAAGACTTTATTTTATATGTTCTTGTGAATGGATTTCTTGATCTGTGTCGAGCATGAAATGTTGTGATATGATTGGATTTTGCATGTATTTAATATGTGATTGAATATATCTTTGTGAATGGTATCTTGCATGTTGAATTGCGTTTCTTCATGTCGAGCTTGCTCTTTTTATTTGACATGCGGTTGAATATCTTGTGTTTAACTCTTTGAATATCGTATCTGGCGAATTGTTCATCGAGTGAGCGAGCTAGGTGAGTCGTATGACGTTTTGAGCCGTGACCGGATAACTAAGGGTGTTAGGTCCCTTTGTTTACTGGAGATCGACCAGACGCCGCCACGCTTACGGGACCCGAGTCGACCGCCCTAGGGAGAGCGAGATCCCAAGGCTTTACCGGACTTTCCGACATACCAGATTTGCCGCGGTGCATTCGGAAAAATTGTCGAGTCGAGAGAAAATGGATTTGCGAGTTGTGTCGAGTTAGAGTGAGATGGTCGAGTCATGTCGGTGAATGTTATACTTTGCTGTTTGCTTATATCCTTTATGTCGTGCTTATCTTGAATTGTTGAGAAGTTGACCCTTTCCCGTGGTGCCTTCAATCCATGACGGTTACCCAGGCGATGTCGAGGGCGCAGGGAACTCGACAGCAGATGATGCCGAGGAGGAGCTCGACGAGGACCCGAGTGACGACCTCTATCTGTCGTGATTGATTATGCTGCTGGATGTTGTTTTTTTTTATGGCTGTACCTTGTTTTTCTTTTGGAGTAGTATGTCGTGACCAGTTTGGGCAGTGTTGTTTTGTTGTTTCAGGGTAGACTGGTGGTCTTACTTTTGGAGCAGCCCCCTGCGTGGGAGTCTGCCGGAAGTACCCCCAGGGTATGATTGCTCTTTTGAAGTCGTCATACCTTAGGTGTATTTTCTTTATACATTGCTACTCTGTATTTTGTATACATTATTATTTCGAGTGATATATATATGTATGTTATGCATGTATGTTTTATTAGAATTTAAGTCTTGTGTCTTAGTTGCACCATGTTTCGAAAAGCTGTAATTACTCTGATGTGCACGAGTTGGTTTTATAAAAAATATATCGTATTTTTAAAAGGCACAAGAGTTTCATTTTAAAACACATCTCATACAGGTTTATGTTGAGCTCGGTGTGTTGAGCTCGGTAACTCGAGCTCTGTATCCTGAGCTCGGTAGCGGTCCGGAAACGGGTCGTTACACACAGCTCTTTAAGGAACTTAGCATATCTTGGAATCTGCTTAATCGCTTCAAGGAGAGGTATATTAACTTCAACCTTTCTAAATGTGTCCAAGATTTCCCTGTCCTTATCTGCCTCATCCATCTTCTTAGTTATCACAACCCTTTAAGGGAACAAAAGTGGTATAGGCTGTGCATCATCATCTTCATCAAGAGGAGAGGTAGGTGCAGAAATTGGCTTATCATTTTTTCTGCTGCTACCAATTGCATTTTCTGCTGGAGGGGGTTCTGGAGTGTCAACAACTTTTCCAGATCTGAGAGTGATTGCACTGACATTTAAATTCACTACTGGTTGAGCAGGCAAATTGCCCGACCCCTGAGACTGCGTCTGATTAATGGAAGTTGCTAGCTATCCAATTTTTGTCTCTAAATTCTGAATGGTTGAATCTGTTCTTTGCTGAAATTGGAGATTCTGGACTGCCATTTGCTTTACAAGGTCTTCCAATGAAGGTTGTGGGGGAGGTTGTAGCCTGGGCTACTGAGTAGATGCATCTCCCCATCTCAGGTTTGGATAGTTTCTCCAATTGGGGTTGTACCTATTGGAAGACAGATCATAGTTGGGTTGAGGTCTGTCATTGAATATGTTTGTTGCATAGGCCTAAGGAGTATTGATGTTGTCACTCTCTTGCAATGTAGGACATCCATCTGTAGGGTGCTCTACAGAAGTAAAAATACCACAAACTCTGGCTGCTTGAGTTTTAGTTACTGCTAACTTTTTCACCAATGAAACGAGTTCATCAAGCTTGCTCTCCAAGTTTTTATGACCAGTAGCTTGTATCTTGTTGACTCCCCTTGTTAGTACCACTGAATTGCTTCTGGTGGTGAACTACTGAGAATTAATGGACATGTTCTCAATCAGGCTTCTTGCATCTGCTGGGGTTTTATCCACAAGTGCTCCTCCACTAGTAGCATCCATGATGTTTCGATCCATAGGCAGTAAGCCTTCATAAAAATATTGGATGAGCAACTGTTCAGAAATTTGATGGTGAGGGCAGCTTGCACATAACTTCTTAAATCTCTCCCAGTATTCATGCAAAGATTCTCTATCAATCTGTCAGATGCCACATATTTATTTTCTGATTGACGTAGCTCTAGAGACAGGGAAGAATTTCTCCAGAAATAACTTCTTCAATTCATTCCATCTTGTCACAGAACCTGGTTGAAGGTAATACAATCAGTCATTGGCAGTGTCTTGTAATGAGAATGAGAAAGCGCTCAGCTTGATGTGGTCTTCTGGAACACCTTGAGGTTTCATGGTAGAGCATACAATATGGAACTCCTTAAGATGTTTGTGAGGATCTTCACCTGCAAGACCATGAAACTTAGGAAGCAAATGTATCAAACCAGATTTAAGCTCAAAAGGAACCTCAACATCAGGGTATTCAATGCACAAAGCATTATAAGTAACATCAGGTGCAGCAAGTTCCCTTAATGTTCTAGCAGCCATGGTATCAACTAAAAACTCAGAATCAGAATCAGTGTCAAATAGAGTATGACTAAATATGCTAATGTTATCACTATCACTATAACTATCACTATAACTATCACCTATATGATCACGACCTATATGATTACTAGTACTAGCCTTATTAAGTCTTATGAGTGAATGCAAAGTCCTATCTATTTTGGATCAAAAGAATGCAGAATGTCAGAATTGGACCTAGTCATGCATCATGAGCACATATGAAGGCAACACAACAAATAAGAAACTACCAACAATGTCCTAATTGCTAAAACAATAAAGAAATCAATAAACCCTATCAAATAAAATCTAAAAAATATAAAAATAGCACCAAAAATCTCTAAAAATCAAATAAAGATTACACTAATTTTTTTAGATTTTTTTAAAAACACGAAAAATTAAAAAAATAAAATAGTGGTCTAAACGATGGAATTTTGGATTTTGAGCCTGTAGTCCCGATATCAGTCCCTAATACAGGAGTCCCAATCCTTGATTTTTTCCGGATTTTCTGGCCAAATTTCAGAGCAATCCGAGCAAGTTGACCGAAAACCGATTTTTCTACTAACTCAATACCAAATCCAATGTCAAAACCTGAAACACAAGCAAAACACAAAATCAAATGTTAGAGACGTTAGTAGGGCTCTTGAATTGGAAACTATTGATCAAAGATCCCCGGCAACAGCGCCAATTTGATCCGCTATTGCGCATGGGTCAAATAATTAAAAATAGTAAATGTAGTAACAAGGCAATTCAACTTTGGTCGTCTCACAAGAATCTCTAATCTAACAATAACCAAAAACAAGAACGTACGAAGAAATAAAAAGGGGGGTTTCGATTATGAGAAACAGAATTTACAAGATAAAAATATCAATATATAAAAAACGACTAATCCACTGGTTCCGGATAATTAATACTTGGATCTATCACGGGTTTCAAAGGATTATTCTATTTCGTGATTCTATTCTTGTTTGATCATAAAATTAACTAATCAAGCGTCAATTAATTTTATAAGAATTCATACTATATTAAGCATCACAGAATTCAATTAATCATAAACGAGGAACAAGCGTCACAAGAAAACAATTAATCTAAGAACCGAATTCAAGCAAACCTACAACTAAGCGTTATAGATTCTATTGATCTCTATTCGAAATAAATTAAAACAAGCATTCAAAATATTTCAAATAATCTCAAAAAGCAAAAACGAATTTGATATGATTAAGCATCAACACCTAAAACGAATTTGCAAACAAGGATCAAAGAGATAATAGATCAAAGGGAAAAGAAATAGAATCCGAAAATCGAAATTAACAATAATAATCAAACCCCAAGATCCTTATAAAATCTCCCTAACCGGGCAATTAATCTAAGGTCTTAGCCTTCCATGATAAGAAGTAGTTATTGGACATGACACACAACTAAAAACACAAAGTGCAAAGCTATAAAATGTGCATTAAAATGCATTGATCAGTGAGAATATCATGAGTGGCTATTGTATCGACTAGCATGTCAGCCACAAGCATTGCTGTCATACCCCATTTTTGTCCGGCCCTTATTTATTTATTTATTTATTTATTTATTTATTTATTTTGTTTCCTAATATAAAAAAATAAAAATAATATTTTTGGTCTTGAAATAAAGAGAAGACAAAAATGAATAAAGTGAAGAAGAAAAGAAAAAGAAGGAAAAGAAAAAAGAAGAAAAGTGAGTAAATAGAAGAGAAAAAGGTTGCAAGTAGCAAATGAGGGGTGCCAAAAGCAATGGCCAAAAGGCTGGCCATGGTCCAGCAGGCATGTGCCTCCCCTTTTGTGTTTTTTACCACGCGCACCCCTTTTGTTTTCTCTTGCGCCTACCTGCGCAGCTCCCTCTCACAGCCTGCTACACACACCCGGTTTTTCTCATTCGAACACCCCTAGCCCATCGCACCACACTTAGCTCACGGCCCACTCCCAGATCCGACCCAATCCCATCTAACACTAATAACCCTAATTCTCTCATAACCTCACTTCCTCCCTATCCATCAGAAATGGCGCCCACTCTCCCTCACCCTTCCCACGTTCTCTTCTCTTTCTCGCCTCACTCTTCTTCTCTCTCAACCTCATCTCTTCTTCCTTCTCAATACCACTAAACCCTAACCTTGGCAACCCTAATCTGGCCGCGGCACCCCTCCCCTTTTCTCGGCCTCAATATTTTCTTTCTGTTAAACTGAATCTGCACCCAATCTCGCGGTTGAAGATAAATGTTCGGCCAAAAAGGAAGATTTCCCTCTATACTTTCCTTTTTTATGTTTTCGTTATTTCTGAAAGATTCCATTTTTCTTTTATGATTTAATGGGACCCTGAGGAGAGCATTGAAAAGAGGACGAACAAAAGAGGCAGAGGCAGAAGAAGAACGCCGCAACCTTGAACCCGTGAGGTCACCCCAAAAGAAAGACCAAAACAAACCCTTTTAGTCTAGGTCTATTTTTTATATCTTCCCTCTTCTGTATCCCTTTTTTAGAAGCTGAAACTCAGGTTATTGGCTCTCCTCTTTCTCCATTTGTATTTTCTCTATCTTTGGTCTGGTTTGTGTGGATGTATAATATGGACTAGATCTGAATCACAAATAAATTCATCTCTCTTCTCTCTCTGTTTAATTTTTTGCAATTTTAATATTTTGTTTCCTTAATTCCTGCGCTGTCTGAGGTCAAGGAAAAGAACCCATGGTTCCCCTGTGACCACCACAAGCCTCAACCGGAACTACGTTCGTGGCCGTCGCCATCGTATTTTAGGGTTCCGGGTTCCAAGATTAATTAGGGTTTCAAAATCAGTTAATTGTTTATTTATTTATTTTTTTATTTGTTTATTTCCCAATCTGTTATGTTAGAAATAAAATTTTATTTTGATTTTTCTTAACAATCAGTGATATTAATAATTAGCAACATTATTATAAAAATAAGTAAAAGGAGTGGATAACTATTTTAGAAGCATTTATGTTAATATTAATTAATATTATATTAATTAGTAATAAAGCTCAGCGATTTATAATTAATGATATTTAGCATGTATAAGAAGGGGTTTACAGTTTACTCCTCACGTGCATCCCTTTTTTGTTTATTTATTTATTTCATTCACTAAATAATTGGCAAGACGCTTCAAAGTGTCACTCGTAGTTTCTTCCTATTTTCTAAAAATAAATAAATAATTTTTATTAAGGGAATCAATTTTTTTAAGGCAAACAAATATTTTATAAACAATTAAAGGGTACCATTTTTTGAATGGCCGTGTATGGGTGCTAATTCTTTCTTGCACGTAACCAACTCCTGAACCCAAATTTGGTTTGAAGACCATTTTTCAAATCATTTTCATAAATGGTTTTTCCTATTGTTTTTCCTTAATAAACATAGGTGGCGGCTCCATTGATTTTTAGGGTGGTTGTCACAGCTGGCGACTCCACTTGGGTTTGCCAGGAAAACGAACCTGGAATATCCCACCAATTTTGTAAGAGCTAGTCATACCTACGCCTTACGGGAAATTCGCCAGGAAAACGAACCTGGAATATCCCACCAATTTTTGTAAGAGCTAGTCATACCTATGCCTTACGGGAAATTTGCCAGGAAAACGAACCTGGAATCTCCCACCAATTTTTGTAAGAGCTAGTCATACATATGCCTTACGGGGAATTCGCCAGGAAACCGAGCCTGGAATCTCTCACCAATTTTTGTAAGAGCTAGTCATACCTACGCCTTACGGGAAATTTGCCAGGAAACCGACCCTGGAATCTCCCACCAATTTTTGTAAGAGTTAGCCATACCTACGCCTTACGGGGAATTTGCCAGGAAACCGAACCTGGAATCTCCCACCAATTTTTGTAAGAGCTAGTCATACTTATGCCTTACCGGGAATTCGAAGGGAACCAGCCCCGGAATCTTCGACCAGCTTTGTAAGAGCTAGGCCTACGCCTTACAGGGAAATTCGAAGGGAACCAGCCCCAGAATCTCCTACCAACTTTGTAAGAGCTAGAGACAAGCCTATGCCTTACCGGAAATTCACTAGGAGCCAGACCTAGAATCCCTCACCAAAGTTGGGAACCAATCCCGCATTCTTAAACCACTTGTTTCGGACAAAAATTAGGGTTTTCTATCCTTAATTACATTTTACAACGAATTCACGAAGGTCTTTGAGTAAAACGTAATTAAGGAGGGGCAGCTGTCATACCCTTTTTTTGTCCGGCCCTTATTTATTTATTTATTTATTTATTTATTTATTTTGTTTCCTAATAATAAAAAAATAAAAATAATATTTTTGGTCTTGAAATAAAGAGAAGACAAAAATGAATAAAGTGAGAAAGAAAGAAATGAAGAAGAAAAAAAAAGAAGGAAAAGAAAAAAGAAGAAAAGTGAGTAAATAGAAGAGAAAAAGGTTGCAAGTAGCAAATGAGGGGTGCCAAAAGCAATGGCCCAAAGGTTGGCCATGGTCCAGCAGGCATGCGCCTCCCCTTTTGTGTTTTTTACCACGCGCACCCCTTTTGTTTTCTCTTGCGCCTCCCTGCGCAGCTCCCTCTCACAGCCTGCTACACACACCCTGTTTTTCTCATTCGAACACCCCTAGCCCAGCGCACCACACTTAGCTCGCGGCCCACTCCCAGATCCGGCCCAATCCCATCTAACACTAATAACCCTGATTCTCTCATAACCTCACTTCCTCCCTATCCATCAGAAACGGCGCCCACTCGCCCTCACCTTCCCACGTTCTCTCCTCTTTCTCGCCTCACTCTTCTTCTCTCTCAACCTCATCTCTTCTTCCTTCTCAATACCACCAAAACCTAACCTTGGCAACCCTAATCTGGCCGCGGCACCCCTCCCCTTTTCTCGGCCTCAATATTTTCTTTCTGTTAAACCGAATCTGCACCCAATCTCAACCTCGCGGTTGAAGATAAATGTTCGGCCAAAAAGGAAGATTTCCCTCTATACTTTCCTTTTTTATGTTTTCTTTATTTCTGAAAGTTTCTTTTTTTCTTTTATGATTTGATTTGCTTCCTATTTCGCAGGATCTGGAGCAATGAAGAGAAAGGCTATGAAAGGAGACATGCAAGAAGAAACAAAAAAAAATGAAAAAGGGACCCTGAGGAGAACATTGAAAAGAGGACAAACGAAAAGAGGCAGAGGCAGAAGAAGAACGCCACGACCTTGAACCCGTGAGGTCACCCCAAAAGAAAGACCAAAACAAACCCTTTTAGTCTAGGTTTATTTTTGTATCTTCCCTCTTCTGTATCCCTTTTTAGAAGCTGAAACTCAGGTTATTGGCTCTCCTCTTTCTCCATTTGTATTTTCTCTATCTTTGGTCTAGTTTGTATGGATGTATAATATGGAATAGATCTGAATCACAAATAAATTCATCTCTCTTCTCTCTCTGTTTAATTTTTGCAATTTTAATATTTTGTTTCCTTAATTCCTGTGCTGTCTGAGGTCAAGGAAGGGAACCCATGGTTCCCCTGTGACCACCACAAGCCTCGGCTGGAACTACGTTCGTGGCCGCCGCCATCGTATTTTAGGGTTCCGGGTTCCAAGATTAATTAGGGTTTCAAAATCAGTTAATTGTTTGTTTATTTGTTTATTTCCCAAT
Source organism: Calophaca sinica (assembly GCA_037113605.1). Classification (NCBI taxonomy): domain Eukaryota; kingdom Viridiplantae; phylum Streptophyta; class Magnoliopsida; order Fabales; family Fabaceae; genus Calophaca; species Calophaca sinica. The sequence continues at coordinate 85,433,373 of CM073737.1, forward strand.
CTGTTATGTTATAAATAAAATTTTATTTTGATTTTTCTTAACAATCAGTGATATTAATAATTAGTAACATTATTATAAAAATAAGTAAAAGGAGTGGATAATTATTTCAGAAGCATTTCTGTTAATATTAATTAATATTATATTAATTCGTAATAAAGCTCAACGATTTATAATTAATGATATTTAGCATGTATAAGAAGGGGTTTACAACTGCTCACATGCATCCTTTTTTTGTTTATTTATTTATTTCATTCACTAAATAATTGGCAAGACGCTTCAAAGTGCCACTCGTACGATTCGGTCACTTTGTGGTTTCTTCCTATTTTCTAAAAATAAATAAATAATTTTTATTAAGGGAATCAATTTTTTTAAGGCAAACAAATATTCTATAAACAATTAAAGGGTACCATTTTTTGAATAGGCGTGTATGGGTGCTAATTCTTTAATGCACGTAACTAACTTCCTGGAGTCGCCAGCTGTGACAACCACCGTAAAAATCAATGGAGCCGCCACCTATGTTTATTAAGGAAAAACAATAGGAAAAATCTTTTTTGGAAATAACTTTTATAAAATGGCCTTCGAACCAAATTTGGGTTCGGGAGTTAGTTACATGTAAGGAAGGATTAGCACTCATACACGCCCATTCAAAAAATGGTACCCTAAATTGCTTGTAAAAGATTGTTTGCCTTTAAAGAATTAATTCCCTTATCAAAATTTATTTGTTTATTTATTTTTGGAGAAATGATGGATGAAGTCGCAAAATAACCGAATCGTACGAGTGGTATTTCAGGACTTCTAACCAATAATCCTATTAATAGGCAAAATAAAATGATGGATACAATGCAATTATAACTCAAATAAATTATTAATGCAAATAAATATTATCATGTATTAATATTATTATTAACGCAAATAAATAAACCAATTCCAAATCCTTGTAAAAACAATCTAACAAGAAAACCTAAATCTAAAAAATGTCTGACCTCACTTATTTTTACTATTATTTATCAATTATCAATTATTAGCAAAAAAATCAAAAGGATCAACGTAACAAGATTCTTTCCTAAATAGCTAAAAATATTTATAGAATATTTGCTATGAAATAAACAACGTTTATTTTAAAAGACAAAATAAAAAGAAGTAAAGAAAAAAGGAAGGCTCATGGAGTCATGGTGGAAACCTACTGGTTTCTCTTTTGAACCAAATCACAGCCCAAAAATTAAATAGAACTTAAAGATAGATAAAAAGAGAAACAATAGAGGAGGAAATTATCATTATAGGCCCAAAAATTCTCAACTCTTACAATTCAAAATAGAACAGAAAAATCAAGAATAACAACCAGAGGCATCAACGAGAAAGAAGAAGGAAAAGAGAATATACAGGAATAAATCAAAAAAAGAAAAACCTAAGAACTAATTCATCTCTTGTTTTTTCTGCATCTCTTTCTCTCTTTTCTGTTTGTTTTCCTTCATGTTTCTTCCTTTGTGCGAATCCCTCTGTTTTTGCTCCCAGTTCCAATCTTCTTCTCAAGGTTCGCTCTCGGGTTCTGTCTCTCCTCCTTGTGCCTCACGTTCGTGAGGTCCTTATATAGCCTCCAATCCTCTTTCAATCACCTACAAAGAAAATCAAAGAGCATCAATTAGTAATAAAAACAGATTTAATCTTTAATAGAAAAGATATGTAAAATAGGAAAGAGTTGAAAGAGACCCCCTTTGAATCGGATCTGGTTTTGATTTGGGGGTGATTTGGAAGATTTAATGGAGGAGAGACAAAAAAGGAAGGAGGTCGAAAAAGAAGGAGGTGTGGCGGCTTAGGGTTTGTGAGAAGAGAGGGAGAGGAATGGAGATGAGATGGGCAAGGGAAAGAGAAGAAAGAGGGGAGAGGATTAATGAGGGTGAGGCGGATGAGAGAAAGGGAGGAAAAACGGGGAGGCAGCCGCAACTTCTTTTTTGGGTCAGATTGGGCTCGACCCGTTTGGGCGCTACGCCATGTCAAAAAGGGGGGAGACGCGAAAATGGAATGGGGGTGCAGGTGGCGTTGGATGAGGGAGACGCGCAGGGGGTTGCACGCAGAAGAACTGGGGTGTGTATAGCAGGCTGGGATTTGCTAGTTGCACCCCTTAAATATGCTGTTTGCAACCCTTTTCTTCTTCCTTTTTTCTTTCTTTTTTTCTCACTTTCTTTATTCATTTTTTGCCTTCTCTTTTATTATGAAACCAAAAATATTATTTTTTATTTTTATTACCAAAATAAATAAATAAATAAATACATAAATAAGGGCCGGACAAAAATGGGGTATAACAGCTGCCCCTCCTTAATTATGCTTTACTCGAAGACCTTCTTGAATTCGTTGTAAAAGGTAATTAAGGACAAAAGACCCTAATTTTTGTCCGAAATAAGTGGTTTGAGATTGCAGGATTGGTTCCCAACTCTGGTGGGAGATTCTGGGGTCGGTTTCCCAGTGAATTCCCAGTAAGGCATAGGTATGACTATGATTCCTTACAAAATTTGGTGGGAGATTCTAGGTTCATTTTCCTAGTGAATTCCCCATAAGGCATAGGTATGACTAGCTCTTATAAAAATTGGTGAGAGATTCCAGGTTCGGTTTCCTGGCAAATTTCCCGTAAGGCGTAGGTATGACTAGCTCTTACAAAAATTGGTGGGAGATTTCATGTTCGGTTTCCTGGCGAATTTCCCGTAAGGCATAGGTATGGCTAGCCCTTACAAAAATTGGTGAGAGATTCCAGGTTCGGTTTCCTGGTGAATTTTCCGTAAAGTATAGGTATGACTAGCTCTTACAACAAATAGATTAGGTGAGTTGAGTACTGGTTTTTATTGAGTAGACAACAGACCAACTGTATGCAACATTGGAGAGGATGGGTAGATGGGCCCAAAAACTTTCTTGGTTATGCAGGATGCAATGAATAGTATGTCATGCATGAATATTGTTTTTGCTTTTGGAGCAATGATCTTTTTTAAGGTGGGCGGTGGACCCAAAAGTATTGATGATCATGAAAGATGCAATGAATGGTATGTCGTGCATGAGTATTGCCTTTTTTTTTAAGAATGATTTTTTTTTTTTGCTTTCCTTGAATCCCTTTGAGGACGCTGCCCCTAGACTCATGGGCTGATAACATTCTGTTGGCTTTCTTGTCCAAATAGTTGACTTTGCAATGCATAAGATTTGCATACTTCCCACTTGATAGATCATCTTGCCTATCTTTGCGGATCCTTGAATTTTCTTTTCATACTTTGAATGCTCTTGAGAGGATTGGATTGACTACTTTGATCCTCAAATTCTCTGTGTCCTTTTGGCCTTTGCCTAGCAAGGTGAGGAAGCATGTATGTTAAGAGACAGACCACTTTATGTAGTTCTGAAACTGGAATGAAATCTTGAATGTGGAGCTTGTAGATGATGGGCACAACTATTGCCCCCAGCTTCTTGGTTTATGCTAAGGTACAGGAGGCACAATCCGAGTTGATATGTTTGTGAATTTGACTCTAACTTTTGCCTAGGTCGCCCTTTACGAGTTTTCAACCTAGCGAGTCGCTCTAACTTTTGCCTAGACCGCCATTTCGGGTTTTCAGCCTAGCGAGCCCTTTTTTTATGTTCCTCTTCTTTTTTTTTTTTTACCCTTTTTTGTAAAGCAACTGCACTGAAGAGTTTATATGGATTTTCTCTTTCAAAAATTAAGTTTTGAGAAAATGTGAGCAATTTGACTTTGATCAGAATGGACTTTATTAGGGTTGTAACGTGGCCAAGGGTTAAGAGTTATGAAAGAAATGATATTTCAGGCTCAAAAAGTAAAAAGTATTTAAGGGTTTATGAAAACAAGGAATTTTGGTGCCAAGATGCACTTTGATGGTTGCTAGCACAATAGTTTTGTTTTGCTTTCACATTTTTCATTTTCCTTTTTATACTTGCAAGCGTTTTTGATACGTTGCATTTGCTATTTGCTTGCTTGCTTTGTTTTGCTTTTTTTTTGAACAGCCAAAATTGAATAGACTATTGTGCTAGCCTCCAATGTATTGGTGATCCTTGTTTAGGGTATTTGAGAGAAAAAAAAATTAGGCTCAAAATGGGTAGCAAGGGATATACATTTTCATTTTTTTTGGATAGAGAAAAATGGCCAAACTTTATTTCAAAACCTTATTGCTCAAATTTTCACAAAAATTAATTTTTGATAAATTGGGTGTATTTGCTTTACCATTTTTTTTATTTTGGATCCCGGATTGACCATTAACCAAGATGGTAAGTTGAATTTATTTTTGTCCAGGTTTCATACCCTATTTTTGTCCGACCCCTATTTATTTATTTATTTATTTATTTATTTATTTATTTATTTATTTTTGTTTAATAATAATAAAAAATAACAAATAATATTTTTTGGTCTTTAAATAGAAAAGGGAAGAATGCAAAAAAATGAATAAGAAAAAAAAAGAAATGAAAGAAAAGAAAAAGAAAAAGGAGAAGAAGGGTTGTAATAGGCAATTTTGGGGGTGCTAATAGCAGCCCAACTATAGCACCCCAGCCCAGCTTGCCAGCCCAGCGCACCCTTCCTCCCATGCGCACCTCCCTCCTTTCATGCGTGCAGCCCCTCTTCCCTCATAGCCACGCCCTGCTTCTCGCACCCATTCTCTTTCCCATTCGCACTCCCTCTAGTCCAAGACACCACAACCCGCGGCCCATAGGCCCAACCCCTAACCCTGAAAACCTAAAATCAAAAAACCCTAATCACTTCAATCATTCCCCCTCATTTGTGATCCGCGGTACTCCCCCTCCATCTCTCCTAATCACTTCAACCATTCCCCCTCATTCGTGATCCGCAGATCTCCCTCCATCTCTCTGGTCTCTCGGCCTCTCCCCCACTCTCTCCTTCTTTCTCTCTAGCCAAATCTGCCTCCCTCATCTTACTTCCCCCATCTCGGCCATCTCTTCCCCTTTCCCTATTTCCTTCCTTCTCTCCTCTTTCATCCTCTACCTCCAAAACCCTAGCCACGACACCCTCCCCTTTAATCTCTTTTCTTCTTCCCCTTTCTTCTCATCAATCACGCCACCAGTCAAAGGGAATACAAATCTCAGATATTATCCTTTTCCAATATGATTTGGTCTAGATTCTTAATCAGAATTGAGATCTTGAAGTAAAAAAGAAGAAAAACGTGTAGATCTGACGAATCGGGGAAGTTTCTATCTCATTTCTTTTCTTTTAATTTTTATTTATTATTCTGATTTGATTTTATTTCTTTTGACAGAGACTATGAGGCTATAAAAGCCAAAGACATGCAACTGAGGGAAGGGGAGGGAATCCGAGGAGAACAATGGATCAGAGAAGGGAATCAGGGAGAAAACACTTAGCTTAGATCTAGGTTTTTTTGAATCCCCCTACATTGTTTCTGTTTTACTGTCTAGTAAAAAACGTAAACCCAGTTTATTATTCCCTCTCCTTTTTAATTTATGGTCCCCATTCGTTATGTGTGTTCAACTTGGATTTAGACTGTAATCAATTCGATCGTATTTTTCTCCATCGTCCCTTATTCTTATTTTTTTATATCATTCTGTCTCTTGTTATTTGGATTGTGGTTGTTAGATTTTGCCTCTAGTTGTGCACCATGTGAAGGTCGAAGTTTGGGTTAGGGTTTGGCCTTTCAATGGGGCCAAACCCTAGGTAGGGACCAAATTGCAAATATTTTATCATGAGGGGTATAAAAGCAAAGACTGAGTTTCTGATGTTTGTTCCTAATTTACACGTTTTAAAAAAATAAAATAGAAATAAACAAGTTAATGCAATAAATAAATATATTTCTGTTTTATTTAGAATTTAGAATAATAATAAATGCAGAGAAAAAACTTGTTATTTCCTTTCTTTAATTCTTCTTTATATTGTTTAATAATAATAATAAATACAAAAAAGATTGCTTCTGGACGTTTTCTTTATTTAAACATGTATTGATTATTTAATTCGTTTTTATTTCTCTGCATGAGTTTAAGTCTGAGTAATTAATATTCTGTGTCATTTTTAAATAATACGGTGACAAACAAATTCGTATTTTATTTCTAGGATTTTTTTTGGGAATAACTTGTTCAAAGGCAAACAAATTTTTCTAAACAATTGAAGGTACCATTTTTGGGTGTCGTGAGGTGCTAATACCTTCCCTGCGCGTAATCAACTCCCGAACCCTTACTTGGTTTGAAGACCATTTTTCTAATTATTTTCAAAAAAGATTTTTCCTATAGTTTTCCTTAATAAATATAAGTGGCGGCTCCATTGAATTTTTAGGGTGGTTGTCACAGCTGGCGACTTCACTGGGGATCATAGAGAGTTATGCCCGATAATTGTTTGTATTGATTTGTTTGCCCTACATAATTTATTTCCCTTTTATTTTATTCCTTTACTCCTTTTTGTTCATTATATATTTTGCTCATATGCTTGTATATTTGAACCTTAGGATAGAAGACATGTGTATATATGTGTTTTGATTTGTTTTGCAGCGTGTAGTAATTTTAGGTAATTGCTCCTTCTCACACACTACACCGACACATTTTTCACACACTATGAGTGGAACCCTATACCTGGGTTCGAGAAAGCTTTAAGTTAGGAGAGGCTGCATAGTGAGCACCTGCTGGACGTACGGCCAGTTGGGTCCTTGCGAAGGCCTCACCTAGAGTTTGGCCCTTTTTTTTTTTCTTTTTTTTCTTTTTTTACAAAAGAGAGGAGAGAGGCCTCGTTAAAACCTTCTGATGCAAAACCCTCCTTAGGGAAAAAACACCAAGAAGGAAAAAGAGTACCCCCGCCTAAAATTTATTAAAAAAAAGGAAAAACAAACAAACATGGGGGGACTAGACCAAAACCCATGAGCAGGAACAAAATGGAAAACCGCAAGAAAGAGACACCCGCCTAAAAAGAAAGAACAAAACTTGACATGCACAGGCATCACAATAATGGCTTTCATCCCAACTACGTTGGCACCAAAGCCATTAACAATCATATGCAGCACATCAAGGGAAGACAAAGTAAAACCCAACCCCAAGGTGAGACAATTATAACTAAAGGTTTCAAAAAGCAAACAAGCCAAAAGCAGGGCACAATTACTTAAATCTATAACAAGGACGACCCAATCTATTATTAAAGAAATCTTCATAAAGAAACTTAGGCAGCGAATTCCACCAGATGAAGCCAGAGATTCCGAGGCCATGAGCCGCTAAACGATCCGCGCAGTTATTCCCTTCACGAAAGATATGAGACACAAGGAAAGTCATATGCTTTGTTAGAGCAATGCAGTTATTCCATCTATTCTTAAGTCGCCAAGGCACAATACTTTGATTCTTAAAAGCACCAACAACCAACCGGAATCACACTCCACCAAAGGTGATGCCAACCCTTCCGATGGCGGTCTCAATGGCGAACATAGTGCGGATAATTCACTGAAAAGAGTTTTTAATACCCAGATTAGCGTAAAAATAACCCACAATAGCTGCATTATAATCACGAAAGATACCCCACAGGATGCGTGGTCTGGCAACCCTTCGCAAAGACCGCTTCGGTATTGCATTTAAAAACAAAGGTTGAGGGAATCCAAAAATCTCCTTAATAATAGGAGCTGATCCGGGTGACACGTAATCTTGAAAGCTTTCAAAATGGAAAACTCCTCTATAGATGGGAACATAGTGCCTTTGCTATAATTACCAACAAGATAAACATTAGCAATAATGAGATTAATCAGATCCAGAGGAGCACCTTATTATCAAATCTCAGCTTATTCCTGCAAAACCAAATAGCCCAGACTATGTTCACCACACAGGCTACAACAACATCCAAAACCTGGGAGCTCCAAGTTCTATTACAAACCTCTAGAATAGTACCAACTGAGGAACAATCAATATGAATGCCGAGGATGCTTTCAAGCCAGCGCCAAAGAGACAAGGCAAAGGTACAACCATGGAACAGGTGGGACGAACTTTCCAAGTTATTGCCACATAGGCTACAGACTGAAACCACAGTAACACCACCTTTTCTCAGATTGTCATCAGTGGGCAGACGATTGTGAATTAATCTCCAAAGCAGGAAAGACTTAGAAGGAGGGATAGCACTTCTCCAAATAATCTTACACCAAGGCAAAGAATTACGAATGGGTTCAAAAAACAAGTAAGCATCTTTAAAAGATAAAATACCTTTTTCATTAGGCCCCCACATAATAGCGTCTGATGTCTAAAATTTTGGAATAACTATCTCTTTTATCTCAGCCATAACGCTAGAGGCTCTAGCAGCAAGATTGTGCGGGATAGACCAAGCTCCATCAACAATAAAATCTTTCATCTTCGCATGCAGCAAAGGGCGCAAATAAGGAGGAAGGTTCAGAAGGTCCACAATTGGCTGAGACAACCACTTATCCCTCCAAAAGTTAACTTTAGATCCATCCCCAATATTCCAGGAAGAATGCTCTTCAATAAAGGGTAAACAGGTTTTAATACCTGGCCAAATAGAGGAAGAGATATGGTAAGTTACAAGTCTATTATTCTTAATTACTCTAGCTTTCAACAGAGAGGTCCAATATAGGTCCGAATCTTTGAAATCCCAAGCAAGCTTCAGCATGCCAGCTTTATTAATAGACTTAATAGAACGGATGCCTAAACCTCCCTCCAAAGACGGTCTAGTCACTTTGTCCCAGCAGCGGTGACCAACTTACGCCGATTAACATCTCGGACCAAATAAATTTACGAATCCAGCGATCAACCAGAGACAACAAGCTCGAGGGCCAGGAGTAAACCTGAAAGCTATAAACCATCATACCGAGAATAACCGATTTGACCAGTTGCACTCTACCCATGATAGACAATAAGGAACCTTTCCAAGCCGCTAGCTTAGTTTTGATTCTATCCGCAATAGGCATAAGATGAGATTTTCTAGGAGTGCCTTTAAATAGGGGGACACCAAGATAAGTGAAGGGAAAAATACCTGAAGCAAATCCCAACTGATTAGAAATAGCATCCTGACGAGAAGGGGAGATATTGCCCACATAAAATTTAGATTTATCCGAGCTAACAACCTGACCGGAAATAGCCTCATAATCAGAGAACAGACGCAGCAGGCCGGAAATCGATTTTTTAGTCGCCTTGCAGAAAATCAAAACATCATCCGCATATAAGACATGACTAGGCATCCTGAAACCTCGAGGACCCGTCATCAATTGAAGCTTGCCTTCATTGACGAGCATAGAAATACCCCTGCTAAGAACTTCTTCGGCAATGCAAAATAAGAGAGGAGAAAGAGGGTCACCCTGTCTAACACCACGTTTACAACTGAAAAAGCCAACCGCATGACCGTTAACAGCGATAGAGAGCTTAGCAGAATTTAAAATCAATCTGATCCAGGAGCAAAAAGTATCACCAAAACCAAAAGCCTGCAAGACTGTAAGAAGAAACTGCCAGTCTATAGTATCAAAAGCCTTCTTAATGTCAATCTTAAGAGCAAGCTGACCTCCAAAGGATCGCTTATGGATCAAATTAACAGCTTCTGAAGCAGTGCAAATACAATCAGAAATACTTCTACCTTTTATAAAACCCCTTTGATTCTCAGAAATAATCTTGGGAGCCACAATTGAAAGCCTGTCAGCCAAAACCTTAGTGATAATTTTAAACTGAAAGTTAGCTAGGGTTATCGGACGGAACTGGTCAATCCTATCAGCTCCAGAGACTTTGGGAATAAGGACCACCAAATTAGAGTTCAAGTTAGGAAGTAACCAACCTTGCCTGAAAAACCGAGTAACCGCAGCATAAACATCCTCGGCAATAATATCCCAATAAGTATGATAGAAGAAACCCCCAAAACCGTCAGGCCCCGGAGCGCTGTCACCATTTAAAGAGAAAACCGCTTGCTTAACCTCCTCAAAGGATGGCACCCTGGTTAGCAAATCATTATCTCAGAGTAAATACAATTGAAGGAATAACTTTATCAATAAGATCATTAGAACGACAAGAATTACCCATCGCAAAAAGATTCGTATAATAATTTAAAATATGTGCCTCAATATCCTCTCGCCTCCGATAAAAGATCATCACCATTCTTAATAACGAGATATTTTCCTGGTAGTCCCCTGATTTTGGCGGTCGATGAAAGAAAGCAAGAGCCACATCACCCTGTAGATGCCAATTTATTCGAGCCTTTTCTCTCCAAAAATCTTCTTACACACCTAGAGCATTTTGCAAAATTAATTGAGCTTCCTTCTCCCTACTGAAGAGATCATCAGAGCCGCCTGATCGGTCAATATCTAATTGAATGGAGTCTAAATCAGCCATATCATTCGAGACTTTACAATGAACATCACCAAAAACCTGCTTATTCCAAACCCTGAGCCTGGTTTTGAGAATTTTAAGTTTTTGAGAAAGAACATACATAGGACAACCATGAACCTGAGATTTCCAAATATTCTGGATGACCGGTAAGCAATCAGGATGTCTAGCCCACATTTGCATGAATTTAAAGGAAGAAGCAAATTGACGATCAGATTTCTTCAAAGTAAGAAGCAAAGGGAAATGATCAGACCGATCCCTTGTAAGAGTGCAACAATCAACAGAGGTCCAGAAATCAATCCAATTATAATCACCGAGAGTCCTATCAAGCCTTTTGGCATTATATTGATGACCCAGTCTTCCATTTGACCAGGTATATTATGCCCCACTCGTAGGGAGATGGATAAGATGATCATTGTCAGACCAAGCACCAAATTCAGAACAAGAGATCTGTGAGGGCTTACCTGCACCCTGACACTCATGAGCACCAAGAACAGCATTAAAATCACCCATATAGCACCAGGGTTCAGAGTGAGAAGCATGAAGGGAGTGTAAGCCAGCCCATAAATCCCTGCGTAAAATGTAACTAGTAGAGGCATAAACAGCAGCTAAATTCAAAACTTGACCTGCATAGTCAATAGTAAAAGCAACAAATTGATGTGCCCTTTGAGTAACAACAGGAGCATACTCAACGGAAGAGAAACACCACAGATTAGATGGGAGAACACCTCTATCATTATCTGCAAAAAGCGATAAATTTAAAGAGCGAAAAAAATCAATCGAATTGCTAAAAGCAACCCAAGGTTCAAAGAATGAGCAAAACATCGGGTTTATGCAATCTGCAAAGATCCTTGAGAGCACGTGTGGTGCCTGGATTCCCAAGACACCGGACATTCCAATAAATGACTTTTAACATAATGGAGATAAAGAATCACTCTTAGAACGAGTTCTATACCCAGAGTTACATTGAACTTTTAGCTGTTGCTTTCTCATCTTTTTCTTCTGAAACTTAGAAATAACATTAGTAAAATCCCTGTTGTCCTCTTCTAAATACTCAGATACTTTCTGGCATTATCCTTCCCATCGCCTATAGTTTCATCATCGTAAATATCCTCTCCATCCCCCCAGAAACGACCCATCACACGCAGGTCCTTAGCAACCAAAGAGCCAGGCAGACGCAATAACCACGCCACTGGCAGAGGCATTAGCCTCTGATGAAATAGCGACAGCATCAACCTTATTTAAATAATTATCTACAGCAGCTATAGCATCCATGACAGGAAGAACATTTATATCTTTAAGTAAAGCAGCAGATGCATTGACATTTATAGGGCTAGACCTACTTACCGGGCAAGATATCTCTAGCTGCCTAACCGGCTCTTGATCAACCGTGGGATTCTGTTTCATAACGACGTGCTCAGTAGTTTCTTGAACCACCTCTACCTGAATGTCAGTCTCGGAAGACTCAGCATCAGAATCTGACACCTCACTCTCCCCCGCATGAGTTTGTTCCTGAGCCGGATCGTTATGACGATGATAACTAGGACCCTCCCCGTTAGTTTCACCTTGAACAGCCGTGTCAACTACCACTTCCTTCTGTTTAGCTTCAGCGTCAGGTTTCTGTGGTTTCCCCTTCATAGGTTTAGGAATTACAGGCTTGTTAGAAGTTGCAGCAGCAGGAGCCTGCTTAGGTCGATCTTCCACGACTTTATTCCGCTTGCACTGACTTGTCAGATGCCCGATGGAGTGACAGGTAGAACAGAAAGCCGACAAGTTTTCATAATCAATCCCCACATAAAAGTCATATCCTTCCCTCTCAACCAGAATACTTTCACGAAGCTCTATGGATAAATCAAGGTCCACCAACACCCTTGCAAAATGACCAAAGGTGCGGTTCTTGGTGGCCTCATCCAAACAAATCGGTATTCCCAAACCACCTGCAATGGCAAAGATGATATTCGGACTCCAATACTCTTGAGACAAACCAAAGATCTTAACCCAACATTGTGCCGAAGTTTGCTTCATCGTGTGAGGATTAAAGTCAGGTGTCCATGAGAACAACCGGAGAAAACCCGGTTTCAGGCTCCAAGAGCCATTCGACAGGACACTACGCAAGTCCTCAACATTAGCAAAGGCAAACTCATAGTATCCCTTACCAAGAGGGATCACAGTCCAGTTTTTCAATGGCTTCCATAACTCCAAGAGCTTCGAGTGCAATTCCACCACTTTTAAGGGTTTGTCTCGCTTCAAGCAACAAACGGCCATGCAAATGAGTCTTGCATCTTTCAAGACCTTGTAGATAGTCCTGTTCGAATCTTGATTGCAAGTGCACCCCTTCATGCATGGGCGAGGCAATTGATCGACCGAATGTCACAAACGTTGCCAAGGGCTTTGCAAAGGACTTGCGTTGTGGGACAAGTCATTGCGTGGACCTGAGGGAAGCGGCAGCCCGTGATTGCGGAGGCTTCAAGAACGGCCATGGACAAACAACGCCATAGCGGCTACGAGAGGAACCCAACGTACCCAACCTCAATTCATGTAGATGGCAGCACCGAGAGAAGGCAGGCAGGCGCGACAGAGAAAGCAACGAACCAGAATGCAGGCAGGCGCTGAGAAGAACCAGAAAAAAACAGGCAGCAGAATAACAGGGAGGTGACCACAACAGAGACGCAGCAGCAGAAGAAACAAATCGCTGCAGAAGAAACAGGGAGGTGTCGCTGAGGGTTCAATTTGATTTCAACACAGAGGAAATCGAAATCAACAACAACCCAACATCATCATCAACAACAACAGATTGAAATCAACAACAACAACAGATCAACGAAAATTGCAAAAATAAGAACCCTAAAAACCGAATCTGAATCTGTTTTTAGCCCCAAATCGAAGAAGCAGCGACGAGTGAAGAAGAAGATGAAGCTCGGAGCGGAACTGCGCGGCCTTGGCGAGATCGAACTTATTTTTTCACAAGACTCTCTTCCTTTTCATAAAATGTGCATTCAACAGAATACGAGCAAGAAGAAGAAGCAGGACACAAGACCACGGCCGCGGCAAGGTGCAGCGAGATGCAGGGTCAGAGCCAGAGCTGTCGATCGCTTCGGCGACAAGCGACGCGGCTGCAGCGAGGTGCGGCGCAGTTCGGTGCGGTCGCTGCGAAGTGCGGCGAGGTGGGGGTCTCCTCAAAACTCTTCCTCCCGAACTTCACCTAGAGTTTGGCCCTATTTGAGAAAAAACTCTCTTTAATGGTTTACCTATCATTGGCGGTAATATTCGAAAATAGGACCCTTGGCTCTAGGGACCTTTTTAGATTAGTACCTCAATCCACCCATGAAAAAGCACTTATGTGGACCATAGATCCCTTTTAAGGAACTACTGGCCCATGTCACAATAAGAGCATCCCTTACTTATCTCATTTCCCACGTGACAAAAGTCGTATGACCTAAGATCTTAAGAAATACCGGCCTACATCACAAGAGACACACTCTGCCCGTTTTTCCTTCATCCATTTATTTTCCATTCACATTTCAAAAATTGTGAAAGATAATAAATGATATTTTTTTCTCTAGAAAATATTATTTGTTATTCTTTTATGCAAAAAAAAAGTTTCAAAAAATATTTTCCCTTCTCATTCTTTTTCCCTCTAAATAAAAAAATAATTTTTCAAAAAAAAAGCATTTTCTCTTTTTTAGCAACATTTCTCTTTATCATTTGCATTCATTTTTATTTTTGTAACAAAAAAACACAAAATAAAAAATATTTCTTCTTTCCCCATCATGTTCATTTTGCATAAAACGTACATAAAAAAAAAAAAACCTTCAGAGCTCATTAGTTTGATCATAAGGGGCACACCTTACCCTTTTCTTTTTTCTTCACCCATTTATTTTTCATTTATTCTTCAAAAAAATTGTGAAAGATAATAAATGGTATTTTTTCTAAAAATATCATTTGTTGTTATTCCTGGCAAAAATAAAATATAGTTTCAAAAAAAAATATTTTCTCTACTCCACGTCATTCTTTTTCCATGTTACAAAAATAAAGAATAAGTTTTCAAAAAAAAAACAAAAGAACACTTTTTTTCTCTCACTACATTCATCTCATTTTTGCAAAAATACAAATATATATATATATATATATAACTCATGCTAAAAAAAGTTCATTTCTTTATCATATTCTTTTTGCATTAAATGTGCATAAAAAAATAATACATTCATATCATACATAACCATGTCATCCTCATAACATAACTCATGCTTTTTTTTCATATAAAAAAATAGTTATAATCAAGCTTTTCCTGCATCTTTACCGGACTCGAGCCCAAACTGGACTTATGGTTGTGTTGGAAGAGAATCAACTAGCAATGGGGGAGGAGCTCGACCAAGTCAAGGAGCAAATGGGCCACATATTGGAGATCTTGCAAAACTTGAATTTGCATGATTGACCCTTGATAAGAACCCTTCCAGTGGCCCATCAAAGTCACAACCCGTTGCCACGAATGCCCAAATGGACCCCCCAGCTAAGGAGAAAGTCCAAATTATGGAAGCGAGGCTGAAAACAATTGAGGGGCAAATCATATTGGGTTTGAAGCTTCAGACGTATGCTTAGTCCTTGAAGTGGTGATTCCTTCAAAATTCAAAGTCCCTAAGTTTGCCAAGTATGAAGGATTAATTTGTCCAAAAAAAATCTCATTTTGCACTGCCGGAAGATGGCATTCTGTTGCAATGATGATAAGCTCTTGATCCACTTCTTCCGAGAAAGTATGACTGGGGCATCCTTACGTTGGTAAATGCAGTTAGAGCGGGGCAAGATCGGCCCAAGAGAAGGAAGAAGAAACAAATGCTGCTCATCACGGCATATCACATCGGGGCAGTGGGCGACCTAATTGAAAAAAACATTGGTTTCGAAGAATAGAGTGCAAGATCTGATCAACACTAAGTGGTTGAATTTCAAGAAAGATAGCTCTGTTTAAACAACTTTCATATGTTTTTATGCTTTGCCCGAAGCCCTGGGGGCATATCTTGTAGAGAGCCCACTTTGTTCCCATCTTTTCATCAATGCAAATGCGATTTGAATTGCCCAACTCAATCCAGGATATAAAAAAAAAGCTAGTTGAAAAAATATAAATAAATAAAAAAAATGGTAAAGCAAGTGCACAATTTACCAAAAATTATTTTTTATGAAAATTTGAGTAATAAGGTTTTGAGATGAAGTTTGGCCGATTTTCTCTATCCCAAAAAAATATGAAAATGTATATCCCTTGCTACCCCTTTTGAGCTTTAAATATAAAAAATTCTTTCAAATACCTTAAACAAGGATCACCCATACATTAGAGGCTAGCACAATAGTCCATTCAATTTTGTCTGTTAAAAAAAAAGAGCAAGCAAGAAAATAACAAATGCAACGTATCAAGACGCTTGCAAGGATAAAAAAAAGGTGAATAAAAAATGCCAAAGACAAAACAAGACAATTATGCTAGCAACCATCGAAGTGCATATTGGCACTAAAGATCCTTGTTTTCATAAACCCTTAAATACTTTTTGGGCCTGAAATATCCTTTCTTTCATAACCCTTAACCCTTGGCCACATTATAACCCTAATAAAGTCCATTCTGATCAAAGTCAAATTGCTCACATTTTCTCAAAACTTGATTTTTGAAAGAGAAAATCCATATAAACTCTTCAGTGTAGTTGCAAAAAAATAAAGGGCTCGCTAGGGTGAAAAACCGAAAGGGCAGTCTAGGCAAAAGTTAGAGCGACCCGCTAGGTTGAAAACTCGTAAAGGGCAACCTAGGCAAAAGTTAGAGACAAATTCACAAACATATCAACCCGGATTGTGCCTCCTGAACCTTAGGATAAACCAAGAAGCCAGGGGCAATAGCTGTGCCCATCATTTACAAGCTCCGCATTCAAGATTTCATTACAGTTTTAGAACTACACAAAGTGGTCTGTCTCTTAACATACATGCTTCCTCACCTTGCTAGGAAAAGACCAAAAGGACACTAAGAATTTGAGGATCAAATTAGTCAATCCAATCCTCTCAAGAGCATTCAAAGTATGAAAAGAAAATTCAAGGATCCGCGAAGATAGGCAAGATGATCTATCAAGTGGGAAGTATGCAAATCTGATGCATTGCAAAGTCAACTATTTGGACAAGAGAGCTAACAGAATGTTATCAGCCCATGAGTCTAGGGGCAGAGTCCTCAAAGGGATTCAAGGAAAGCAAAAAAAAATTCAGTCTTAAAAAAAAAGCAATACTCATGCACGACATACCATTCATTGCATCTTGCATGATCATCAACACTTTTTGGTCCACCGCCCACCTTAAAAAATATCATTGCTCTAAAACCAAAAACAATATTCATGCATGACATACCATTCATTGCATCCTGCATAACCATGAAAGCTTTTGGGTCATCAACCCATCCTCTCTAGTATTGTACACAGTTGGTCTGTTGTCTACTCAGTAAGAATTAGTATTCAACTCACCTATTCCATTTGTTGTAAGAGCTAGTCATACCTATGTCTTACGGGGAATTCGCTAGGAAAATGAACCTAGAATCTCCCACCAATTTTTGTAAGAGCTAATAATGCCTTTGCCTTACGAGAAATTCGCCAGGAAACCGAACCTGGAATCTCTCAATAATTTTTGTAAGAGCTATTCATACATATGCCTTACAGGAAATTTGCCAGGAAACCGAGCGTGGAATCTCCCACCAATTTTTGTAAGAGCTAGTCATACCTATGCCTTACGGGAAATTCGCCAGGAAACCGAGCGTGGAATCTGCCACCAATTTTTGTAAGAGCTAGTCATACCTTTGCCTTACGAGAAATTCACCAAGAAACCGAACCTGGAATCTCTCACCAATTTTTGCAAGAGCTAGTCATACCTATGCCTTACGAAAAATTCGCCAGGAAACCGAACCTGGAATCTCTCACCAATTTTTGCAAGAGCTAGTCATACCTATGCCTTACGGAAAATTCGCCAGGAAACCGAACCTGGAATCTCCCACCAATTTTTGTAAGAGCTAGTTATACCAGTGCCTTATTGGGAATTCACTGGGAAACCGACCCTAGAATCTCCCACCAAAGTTGAGAACCAATCCTGCAATCTCAAACCACTTGTCTTGGACAAAAATTAGGATCTTCTGTCCTTAATTACCTTTTACAATGAATTCACGAAGGCCTTCGAGTAAAACGTAATTAAGGAGGGGCAGCTGTCATATCCTATTTTTGTCTAGCCCCTATTTATTTATTTATTTATTTATTAATTAATTTATTTATTTTTGTTTAATAATAATAAAAAATAACAAATAATATTTTTTGGTCTTTAAATAGAAAAGGGAAGAATGCAAAAAAATGAATAAGAAAAAAAAAAGAAATGAAAGAAAAGAAAAAGAAAAAGGAGAAGAAGGGTTGTAATTAGCAATTTTGGGGGTGCTAATAGCAGCCACATACAAGACTCAAATTTCAGCCTTTCCACCTCAAAGACCCTTCCTCCTACGCGCACCTCCCTCCTTTCGTGCAGCCCCTCTTCCCTCACAGCCACGCCCTGCTTCTCGCACCCCTTCTCTTTCTTATTCGCACTCCCTCTAGTCCAAGACACCACAACCCGCGGCCCATAGGCCCAACCCCTAACCCTGAAAACCTAAAATCAAAAAACCCTAATCACTTGAACCACTCCGCCTCATTCGTGATCCGCGATGCTCACCCTCCCTCTCTCTGGTCTCTCAACCTCTCCCCCACTCTCTCCTTCTTTCTCTCCCACCAAATTCGCCTCCCTCATCTTATTTCCCCCATCTCGGCCATCTCTTCCCCTTTCCCTATTTCCTTCATTCTCTCCTCCTTCATCCTCTACCTCCAAAACCCTAGCCACTGTGCCCTCCCCTTTAAGCTCTTTTCTTCTTCCCCTTTTTTCTCATCAATCACGCCACCAGTCAAAGGGAATACGAATCTCAGATATTATCCTTTTCTAATATGATTCGGTCTAGATTCTTAATCAGAATTGAGATCTTGAAGTAAAAAAGAAGAAAAACGTGTAGATCTGACGAATCAGAGAAGTTTCTATCTCCTTTCTTTTCTTTTAATTTTTATTTATTATTCTGATTTGATTCTTTTTCTTTTGACAGAAACTATGAGGCTATAAAAGCCGAAGACATGAAACTGAGGGAAGGGGAAGGAACTCGAGGAGAACACTGGATCAGAGAAGGGAACCAAGGAGAAAACAAACGAAAAGAGGCAGAGGCAAGATAGCAAGAACCCGTGAGGCATTAGATCCAAAAATAAACACTTAGCTTAGATCTAGGTTTTTTTGAATCCCCCTACATTGAATCTGTTTTACTGTCTAGGAAAAAACGTAAACCCAGTTTATTATTCCCTCTCCATTTTAATTTTTGGTCCCCATTCTTTATGTGTGTTCAACTTGGATTTAGACTGTAATCAATTCGATCGTATTTTTCTCCACCTTCCGTTATTCTTTTTTTATGTCATTTTGTCTCTTGTTATTTGGATTGTTGTTGTTAGATTTTGCCTCTGGTTGTGCACCATGTGAGGGCCGAAGTTAGGGTTAGGGTTTGGCCTTCCAATGGGGCCAAACCCTAAGTATGGACCGAATTACAAATATTTTGTCATGAGGGGTATAAAAGCAAAGAATGAGTTTCTGAAGTTTGTTCCTAATTTACACATTTTAAAAAAATAAAATAGAAATAAACAAGTTAATGCTATAAATAAATATATTTCTATTTTATTTAGAATTTAGAATAATAATAAATGCAGAGAAAAAAATTGTTATTTCCTTTCTTTAATTCTTCTTTATATTGTTTAATAATAATAATAAAAACAAAAAAGATTGCTTCTAGACGTTTTCTTTATTTAAACATGTATTGAATATTTAATTCTTTTTTTTTGCTCTGCATGAGTTTAAGTCTGAGCAATTAATATTCTGTGTCATTTTTAAATAATACGGTGACAAACAAATTCGTATTTTATTTCAAGGATTTTTTTTGGGAATAACTCGTTCAAAGGCAAACAAATTTTTCTAAACAATTGAAGGTACCATTTTTGGGTGTCGTGGGGTGCTAAAACCTTCCCTGCGCATAATTAACTCCCGTACCCTTACTTGGTTTGAAGACCATTTTTCTAATTATTTTCGAAAAATGTTTTTCCTATAGTTTTCGTTAATAAACATAGGTAGCGACTCCATTGAATTTTTGGGTGGTTGTCACAATAGCGTACTCATCTTTAGGTGTTGCCAAATTCAAGTTTCTGTAGTCAATGCACACTCTTATCTGGCCATTCTTCTTGATCACAAGGACTATATTGGACAACCACTCAACATACCTAGCCGTCCTTATGATGCCTGCCTTCAACAGCCTCTCAACCTCAACTTTGATTTGAGGCATCAATTGGGGGTTGAACCTGCGAGGGGCCTGCTTGAAAGGCTTGTGTCCTTTCTTAATGGGAAACCTGTGTTCCACTAGTTCTCTTGCCAAACTAGGCATCTCATAGTAGTTTCAGGCAAAGCAATCTTTGTACTGCTATATTAGTTCGACTATTCTGCCTCGTTTGTCCTCCTTAAGTAACCCACCCACCTTTACAGCTCTGGGTTCCTCTGGTGTACCCAAGTTGATTTCAATAAAAGGGTCTTCTACCTCAAAAACAGGTGCAGTTTTGTGAAGAGGAGAATCCAATTCCATGGGTTCGGTTGCACATGCCTTACCAGGCTTAGCTGCCGTACCTTCTTTTCTGAAGAGCAAGTCCTCTTCTCCATCTACACTCTCAGTGTCGTCTTCTTCCATCATATCATCTATCACCTGGGACTCGGCCTTAAAGATCTATAGCTGACCCAACAGGTCTTCAAGCACTTGGGATTCTTTATTCATTAATCACCAGTGTGTTAAGCCGTGATTCGGCCTGAGACCTTAACTTGAATCCTACATTAGTAAGATTGCATGCCTTCCACACACCTTCCTCATAATCTTTCGGAACAGTAATAGGTCCTAGGTGGGGAGAATAGAACAAGGCCTCCAACATCTTTACCTCGGCTGAGAAGGGTTTTTGTCAGCTTCGACTGTCTCAACATTGTCTCCAACCCAAAACATAAGCTTTTGGTGAAGTGTAGAAGGTACACATTGACTGGTGTGGATCCAATCTCTTCCCAGGATCGCACTGTAGGAAGACTTACCATCAACCACAAAGAAAGCTGACTTGATGGTTCTGGGGCCTACAGTGACTTCGACTATCAAGACTCCAAGAGCTGTAGATGGTTCCCCCATGAAATTGGACATTTTCATGTTGGTAGGGACTAAGTCTTCAAGACTTTTCCCAAGTTTCCTCATAGTTGCAACGGGCATAACATTCAGAACAGCTCCACCATCTACAAAGACTCTTCCAAAGATCTTTCCATTAATGTAAGCCTTGATGTAAAGAGGTTTCAGGTGTTTTACCATCTCCTCAATAGGTTTCTCAAAAACTATTTTGGTGACCTCATCAGCCGATGTATCAGCTACCACGGCCCGTTCTGTCTCTTCAGCAAATACATCACCCTCCAAGCTTCCAAGTTGGGGGTTACCTACCCAAAATTCCTTAGGGAACAAGCTAATAGCCTCTATATAAGCTAACAGGCCATCAGCTTCTTCATTGAACAAGAGATCTAGCAAGGAGTCCTCCATAGCATCATCTTGTTCCCAATGCATCTTTGGGATCACTGAACCCTCTATGGTGACTGCTTCTTCATCCACATCAACTAAGGCAACTAGACCCTCAGCTCCAGGAACAGGATCCTGTTCCCTGGCCGGCTCTATGCTTTTGGGCGCTTCATCTTTCTTAGCTTCTCCAGTATCTAACTTTGGAAAAACTTTATCCAGCATGTCACTTACAGCCTCTAAGGGAATCTCCCTCTTCTCCTTATTCTTGACATCGATTAGCATTTGCAGAGTTTGTTTCATTTTTTGAACAAACCTCATTCTCTGCATTCTCCTCTTTTGGGTCCTTGAAAGTATTACTGGTCTTGCCTTCTTATCTTTGGCATACTTGTTTAAGAACCAGTGCCCTTCTGTTACACTAGCAGGAGGCTTCAACATTCTCTGGGGCTTTAGCTTCTCATTCTTTTTTCGCCTTTATCTTCAGAGAAGACATGCCTCCTGCCATGGTAAACTCAACCACCCTTCTTTTGTCTTTGGGAATGGGCTCCTCATCCACCTTGGGCAAAGATAGCCTACCACTATCTCTAATGGTTAGCCGATCTTGCCCCCAGTTTCAGCATTAGGTGTCTTTCCTTCCCCTTGTTAGGTCTTTCAGTTGAAGTTTGACAATGTTTAACATATTGTTTGACTAACTCTTGGGTGAGCCTCCCTGGCCTGGGTGGCCTGCCCCCTGCCTATACTCAACAACTGGCTGAGGGTTTCCCAATTTGTCAAAAACAGAAGTCCTGGCAGCATCAGGTTGTAGCCGATCATTATGGTTTGAGTCGGCTAACCCCTTCTTCGGCCTCCAAACTTGCTGAGCAGATATCCTCCGCCTGTGGCTAGGCTCTGCATCATCAAGCTTTGAGAACGAAACCATGTTTATCCCCAATGCGGGAAATAGGTCAGTATCCACTGTCATCTCAGTAATTCATTTGTTTGCCAGTTTGAACCTTCCTTCTTTTATTCCCTTCTGAATGGCCTTCCTGAAAACCATGCAATTTACAGTTGCATGATTATAGGAGTTGTGCCACTTGCAGTATTTCTTATCTTTTAACTCCTCAGCAGGTGGGATCTTGTGCCCATCCAGTAGTCGAATTTGCTTATCCTTAAGCAAGTAGTCAAAGATTTGGTCTGCTTTGGAAACATCAAAGGAGTATTCCACCTTGCTATCTCCTAAATTTGACTATTTTCCTTTGGCAGCCCTCAGGGCAGGGCAAGAGTAGCCTTTACCCTTTACTATCTCAGCTGTCGTGGAATCGGCTGAATCATCATCAGAGTCTTCAGCTTCTATAATGGATACCAACTGAGGGCTTCTTCCTCTACTGGCTCGCCTTTTTTCTTTCTCCAGGATGAACTGTTCAATGTGTATTGCCCTTGAGACTAACTGGTTCAAGTCAGTGCAAGCTTGGCCAACTAGTTTCTCCTTAAGTTGAGGGTGCATGCTACTAATGGCCATGGCTGCATATTTTGTCTCAGGGAACTGCACAGAGCATTTTCTAGCCATCTTTCTGAACCTTTCCATAAAATCAGCAGCCGACTCATCTACCTTCTGTCTTAGGTTCATGAGGTCAGCCGTAGTGACTTCAGGTTGCGGCCAGTAGAATCTATCATGGAAGCTTCTCTCCATATCTGCCCATGTTTGTATAGAGTTAGGTGGTAAAGAGGAATACCATGTAAATGTTGTCCCTGTCAGTGACAAGGGGAACAACTGCAGTTCGTGGCAATCATTCTGATTTCCTTCGCCACACTAGGCAGTAAACCTGCCTATGTGCTCCATAGTCGATTTTCCATCTTCTCCAGAGAAAGTGGCGAAATCTGGAGTCTTATATCCCCTAGGCAGAGGTACCAATCTATCTACCCATTCAAGGTATGGCTTCCTGTAGATTGGCCTATCCAAAGGCTTCAACTGCACACCAAAGTATTTCTTGATGGTATCTGTAATGGCTGCTGAGTCTAGCAGCTGTGAACCCCCTGGCCTCACTTCTCCCAAGTTAGGAGTTGTTGCCTGTGGTTGTTGTCTCCATGTTGGGGGATGTACCTGAGATATTTGCTATGGAGAATTGGGGTAACCTAGTTGATTTGGCAATGGAGGTGGGTGAACCCCCCATGGTTGCTCCATGCTTCCTTCACCTGGTGCCCTGTGTTGAGTTCCAGGAACACTTGTGTTAAATGGTAGAGGTGGGATCTGTCCCCATGACTGCTCCATCATTAAACCAAGTACCCTTGGGGAAGTTGACCCCATTTGAGTGCCTGCAGACACTTCAGGATAAGGTGGATAAAATGGAAGATTAGCCGATACAGGTGGAATATTGTTCCATGGCTGCTGCCGAACATAACCCCCAGGTGGTCTTGCTCCACTCCCTCTTGCACCAAGAATTTGCCCCCCAGTATACTGTGGGTTAGTCGACTGCATAGCAGCGCTATAGGGCTGCACATATGGCATTACTTGCGGCATACCAATTGGTCTCACTGCATCTGGCGGCTTCCTAGCCATCTGCACCTGTCCAAAATGAAGATTAGCCTGGTTAGTTGTATCATTCACCACTTGTTGACCTCTAATGTTCAAAGTGGCAAAAGTATCAGGCTGGGAATTAATTGGGTTAAAAGGTACCTGTCCTATATTCGGTTGAACCTGAGTAGACCCTGCCTGCACATAGGTAGGCTGAACTTGCTGTATCCCTACTGGAATCGTGCTCGGCTGAACCTGAGTTGGTCCTACCAAAGCTGCATTCGGATGGGTGCCAGGTCCTGCCTGGGTAGTGTACCCTACTTGTGTTGGAATAGCAGAATTGATGGAGTTCTCGCCTGAATGAGCCCTCTTAGCCTCTATCTCCCTGGCCTGCTGCACTTCATTGTGTACCATGGGCTTTACAATATCAGCCAACTGTCGTGCACTTGGTACATGATATCATTGATTCCCAAATCGAGTTGTTGGCGTATAAATGAAGTGGACATCAACACTGGGGGATCGTTGGGCTCATTGAGTTGAGTTTTAGGCTCTTCCTCTACGTGCCCTGGCTCTACTGTTGGAGCAGGTCCTCCGTGAGAGGGGTTCCCTTCAATCGACTTCCTAGGATTGCTCTTCATACCGCTCAAGCTCTTGCTAGAACACAAGTGCATACGCCACTGGTAGTCCTCACCTGGGGACTCGAATGTGCTGATTCATTCACCTTTGGTCCCACCGGGCATGCCAATTTTATTGATTGGAATGTAACTTAACCGCAAATCGGTTAAACTTCACAACATTGATTCCCTTTTCTTCAAGCGATTACGCCAAGGAAGGAACTTTGTTCCTCAGCTATGGGTCCCTTAACTCACTCCAGAAAGTGAACTAAGATAAAAACGAGAACACAAAAATAAACATAAAGTGTGACTGAATAAACTTGAGAGAAAATAAGTTGTTTGTATTGATTGATGTGTCAAAAATTATGTACAACTTGGGTATTTATAGTGACAACTAAGAACTACCCCTATTTGCCACGTTCAGTTGGCTAACAATGATAAACTCCTAGTTGGCAGTTAATCGGCTGAGTAGTGCCATGCTCCACTAACCACGATCCTAAAATCTAGGCGCACTACCATGTCATGGCCACGTTCTCAACAAACGGTCTTCTCAGCGTGGATCTTATCCTTGGTTCTCTCGCTCAGCTCCTAAAAACTTGGAGATCATCTTGACTTTAATTAATTTTGAATTTAAATTAATTCAAAATTAACCTCCACCTCGTTCGGCTCATGGAGCAATTTCAAGAACCTGACCCAATAAGTGACTTCATGCTAGCCCAATAGGCCCAATATCTTTAATTCAACCCAGTAAGCCTAAGGCTCATGCCTAGCTCTTAGTTTCCTGCTTATGGCTCTGTCAGCTACATATTTGGCTGGCTTATGATTCTGCTAACATCTAATCGACTAATTTTCTTGCTTCGGCTACTGTTGGATTCGGCTAATACTTGGGAATATTTTGGGTGTAAACAGGGGGTTTTGGGGTTTTGGGTTTAGGGTTTCGGGTTTAGGGTTTAAGATAGTAACCAATTCATTGCTTCTTTCTCTCCATCATTTGATGTATTTATAACAACTTTCTAAAAGTGGACATGGTTAAAGCCCATGGAGACTAGCTGTGAGACTATTCCTTCATTGGCCAACAATTTATTTTTTTTTTCGTCATTGGGCCGTGAATAACTTCTTGCCCATGGATCAAGTTTTAGACCATTTTCTCGGAAGTTTAGCATCATGATTCACGTTCCCTCAAAATGGGGAATATCAAGGTTATCTCAACCTATCTGATGAGCGTCCAACACCAACAAAGCAAAAGAGCAATCTCCAATGGTTGAAATTTATTTCTATACGATTATATTTTGATGTTGGAGTTTATGTTTCCATGTGGTGGGACTATATTGCAGGAGTTATATTCCAGAGAATAAATGTAAAACATTGATACCCTACCTCAAGGAATGAAGTCTATTCCAAATGAAGAACTAGAGTCAGAGAAAACCCAGTAACAACGACCAGCCACCGAGTTGAAACACCTCAGACGAATTGAAAATTGAAAATATATTACATCTAATAGATCATTTATATATAAATACTAATATTTTTCAATTGGAAGTTGTGCAACGTTTATCTTACACAGGAACAAGACACCGCTTAAATCGTCAAAGTGAAAGCGAAATAGCTTCACATGACTACCTCAGCTCCAGCAACGCCAATATTCCCCTCTGAGCTCCCATGCTTGGTTGAGAGAGAATTCAGCACTGCTTGCCATCAAAAATTTCAGTAGGCCCCCTGACTGCCTAGTCACCAAGTCGCTGAGGGTCACATCGTAGTCACATCCACCCGAGGTTATGATGTTCACTCTGACTACCAGGGTTTAGGAGAAACTCCCTGGCCGTGCTATTTCTCTGAGTAGACGACATGGTCAAAAGAGACGACCATTTCGGTATCAGCGAGACCAGGTTCTCCCTCCAAGCTCCTACGCTTGGTTGAGAGTGAATCTCGGCACCCCAACAGGTTTTCCCGCCAAGCTCTTAAGCGCGGATGAGGAGGATCTCAGCATCTTGACATCACATCTCGGTCTTTCGACGAGGTATACGTTTTCTTGCTTTATGCTTATCACTTCAGTTATTTGAAGCTAAGCGGTACTTGTCAAGTTACTCCAATAGTAACTCATGTCAAATCTACTCTTTGTAAATATTTAATTTTATCAATCCAACCGTTGAATATCTTCATATTATATTAACGATCATGCATATCAATTTAGATAAATTGGATATTCGTAGCTATGTAATCATATGGTCAATATTTTACTTATATTTTAACATCGATAAGAGTTACTCCTAGAAAAAATTTATCCCGACCCATAGTAGTGAATATGAAGTAGTGACTTAGGATATATATGTTTTCGATTCTGAAGATCCAGAATCCAGTTTAAAAACAGCGTTGAGTAAAAGCAAGTCTTTAGCAGCTTCTAAAAACCTCCGAAATCTTGCCTCAGGAGTCGTTTTTTCAATTTTGCGGTGAGTAAAATCAGAACAAACAGACCATTAAAAGAATTTTAGAGTGTAGTGGTACGTTCACTTTTTAAAAGACAAAAGAGTATTTTTATTTTTACTAATGTTCACTTTCATATTATTAACCGAATAAAATGAATTGTATATTTGTATTTTAAATTTTAATTTAAATAAAATGAAAGCTAATGCTAATTTTGTTTATAAAAAATTTGAATACTATTCAGTAAAAGCCAGCCATGCACAAGAACCTACTCCTTCTGTCCCATTATAAGTGTCATATCTGTAAAAAAAAAAATTAGTACAAAAAGAAGTATCATGTTAGGTTTTTAATGTAATATTAATTAATTTTTTTCAGTTCTACCCTCAAATTAATAATAAGTACATCACTCCCAAGTCATTATAATCTACTATACATTTATGACAATTGTTAATACCCAATAATTAATAAGATAATTTTGTAAAATTGTTACAGTCTTTCATTTATTTATATCTTCTCCTTAATATGTGTGAAACTTCATAGTATAAAACTTATAATGGAACGGAAAGGAGAATAATACTACTACCTCAATTCCCTTTTAGATGTTGTTTAAGGTTGTTTTACATAAACCAATAAAACCAACAAATTTTGTTGTTGATGATGAAATTATTGGTTTTTTTTTTCTATGATACCATTGACTACTTATTATCCCATTATATTTATTTCTTTCTCTACAATAAATAGTTAAGGGTATAATTATAAAAAAAAATTAATTAATGTAACCTTAAACTTTGAGAATGATATACTACCTCCAGAATGAATTATAAGCAAATGGAGCTAAATTTGGTTCATTGGTTATTCAATGAACCAATTTTAGCCCCACTTACTTATAATTCATTTTGGAGGGAGTAATTAGTAACAAAATTTCTCTAAAAAACTAGTACGATACTTGTGCATTCGCACGGGACGCGCGTTATTTGTTACACTTAATGTTTTAAGACGATGGATATTTATAGTAAATGATATTTTTGATTCAATGTATTAAAAATTAACTAATTTTATAGTGAATGTGAAAGAAATATTAAATATGTATCAAATATTATTATTTTATGTGAATTTAATTTTTATTTAGATTGACATATTTGTCCCTTAAAAGTACAGGTGTTATTAGAATAAAATGTCTAAAATTGTATTTGTGTTAGTAGTTTGTTTATAAAAATTTGTTTATAAAAATTAAATACATTTATAAAAAATATAAAATGTAATTATATCGATATGTATTGTCTCGTGTTACGACTCAAAAGCGAAATAATCATTTATAAATAACTTAAACATTTATAAAATTGATCTGTGTCAAAGACGATAAAATTATACCAACACTATGTAATGTTTCCCCCGTCAAGACTTAAAAGTAAAATAATCATTTATAAATAATAAAAATATTTATAAAAATTGATATGTGTTCAAAGATAACGAAATTATAGCGACATGTTATTTTCTCCCGTGGAGACTCAAAAGCAAAATAATCATTTATAAAAAATAATAGCATTCATAAAAACAGAATATAAAAAGTAATTATGCTGACAACATACAATGTGTCATTAGAATAGAAGGTCTAAAATTAATATGTAATGTTCCCCCTATTAAAAGTCAAAGGTAAAATAATCATCTGTAAATAATATATAATAAAGATATTTATAAAATTTGCTATATTCTAAAAGACGATGAAATTATGCCGATAACATTTTATAGTTCTCCGTCTGGACCCAAAAGAAAAATAATCATTTATACTGATTGTATGTAATGTTTCCTCCCGTTAAAAATCAAAAGTAAAATAATCATCTATAAATAATATATAATAAATATATTTATAAATTTTGATGTTATACCGAAAATATTTTATGTTTATTCGTCTGGACCTAAAAGAAAAATAATCATTTATATCGAAAGTATGTAATGTTTCCCCCGTTAAGAATCAAACGTAAAATAGTCATCTATAAATAATATATAATAAAGATATTTTTGCACAAAAAAATATAATAAAGATATTTATATATTTTGATATGTGATAAAAAACGATAAAATTATATTGTCAATAAGTAATGTTTTCTTATTGATACTCTAAACGAAAAAAAATTATTTAATATAATAAAAAAACTATAATGAAAAAATAAAAAAATAAAAAAAAGAAATTAAAAATGTTGATAAAAATAAAAATATAAATAAAATAGAAAATGAGAGAAAGAGAGAAAGAGAATTTTTTTTTAAAAAAGAGAGATGTGTGAAAAGGGAAAATTTAACATCCCAATTTTTAAGAAAAGTAATTTTAGCGATAAAATCCTGAATACTTGAAGATAAGTCATAGAAATTGATCACCTCAATGATTTACTGAGAGCACGTGAAATTATTTTGCCTTATTTTAAATAATTTATTTATTATAAATACTTATTATTCATGATGTCAATTCAAATTAATAGATATTGTAGACGTATGCTCCTTTAATGTGAATTCATCAATTTAAGCATTATATAAGTTTTATGTGTGATGCGGTAACGCGTATTTTTGTTGACTATGAAAATGATTGAATTAAATCAAGATGAAATTAAATTTAAGAATTAATATTTATATTAATTCATGGTTCGAATATCGTCAAAAAATTCTAACGGAGTTTCGTCGTGTTTCGAATCCACGAGCAGTTTTGCCGCAGATAAAATTTTAAACGAACTCCGATTTCGATAAAAATCGAATCGTAACTTGTTGTGAATATTTTTGAGTGTTTTAGATTGTTTTAATAATTATGATAATATTTTATCACGCGGTGAATTAATTTCTCGGTAAATTAATTTTCGTGAATTTATCGGTAACGCGGTTACTCGACACCATGTTTTTTTTAGTATTCTTAAGACTCTAGGATTAAAAGGTAATCATGAGAGATGTGAGATTATATTGGGATAGATTCATTGATGGGATTAGCATATTACTTTGGCTATAGGTGTCACTTTTTTGGTGATTAGTATTATACACTTACTTTTAAACTTGTTTTTAACCAAGTGTTTGCTTTAATTAAAATTAATTTTAATCCTCCCATTTTTGGGGCTGATGGCAGCGACCCCCTTCCTACTATTCCCTATCTTTTTGTTTTTTATATTTATCCCTTCGCTTGTCCTTTTTTAAGTAAGTAAAATAATTGTTTTATTAAGTTAATTCCTTCCCCTTTTTCTCCTAACATTAGCAGCGACCCCCTCTCCTTTTTACCTCATTTTTATTTCACTCCTTCTTCTTCCTCTAGAGTGAGAGAGAGTTTGGAGCTTCCATAGCCATTCTTTCTCCATTTTCTTTGAGTTTGCTTGCACCTCCATTCTTCCATACTCCCTGCAATTAGTTCTTCTTCACCTTACCACTACTCCTTACACCATAAAAGTAAGCATGAAGCCACTTTCTCTCATTCCATTTCAGCTCCAAAACCGTGGGGGTGGTTGTGGGTGTGCGGTATTGATTTTGTTGCTTAATTCTTGTTTTATGTCTTGTTGTATGCTTGATCATGATGATGGAAAAAGATGAACACATAAATCCCCAAGTTTTGGAACCCTAGGGCGCTACACCTAGTGGAAAGGGGTTGTGAGATTTTTCATGTGATTCATGCAATTGTTTAGTGATTCATGCTTCTTAGGAAATTCTAGTGTTGTTGTTGTTGTCAATTTGGATTTGAAACTTGGACTGAGAGGTTTTCATGAAAACCCATGATTCTTGAAGATGCATGAAAAGAGGGATTGTCTTGATTAGGCTTTACTTGGTGAAATGGTTTGTTGTTTTGGGAAAGGAAATTCATATGAAATGGTGTTGTTAAATTAGTTTGGAAGTTTGCAATTTTTTTTGGAAAAAGGGAGAGTAGGCCGCGAGCTCTACAAGGACTGAGGGGCAAAGTTTTTGTGTTCTTAGCATTTAATTTAGTGGTTTGTGATTGTTGTATAAGTTTTAAAAATTATGGAAATGATTTGAATTGAAAATTTGAGTCGTTTTGGATTTTTTAGGCAATGAAGCACTTAAGGTAAATTGGGTTCCTTGAGATCCAAGAAACCAAGTGGAGCCTTGACTGAAATATTTTGAGAAAAGAATTTGATAAATGATGTTGTCTCAAGTTTTAAGTTGAAAGGAAATGATTTTAGTCTTTAGAATTTTGTTCTTCCAAGTGTTGTTAGTTTTTCTAAGTGGTTTTTGAGGTTTGAGAGCATAGGAAGTTAGTTTTGGAGTGTGCATAGGATTGTGCTAAGTTTGTTCCGTGTGTTAGAATTTGAGTAATCGAGTTCGTGCGGCATAAGTTCGGGACGTGCTTCAACACGTGATTTGGTAACCTTCGGTAAGGGCGCTTTGATCCGCTGTCGCGCACGGATCAAAATAATTAAAATAAGAATGTAGTAACAAGGCAGTTAACCTTGGTCGTCTCACAAGGATCTCTAATTAACAATGACCAATAGCAAAAACACGCAAAGAACGGAATGGGGGGGTTGTTTCGTGAAAACAGTTTTAATTAATAACAAAAATCACTTGATAACAACAACCAATCCACTGGTCACATGAACTTTCACTTCGGATCTATCACAGGTTCAAAAGATTATTCTAATTCGTGTTCTAATCTTGTTTGATCACAGAATTAACCAATCAAGCGGGTGATTAATCCTATACGAATTCCTACTGGATTAAGCATCACAGAATTCAATTGATTATAAATAAGGAACACGCGTCACAAACATATAATCAATTTAACAACCGAATTCATCAAACCTATAACTAAGCGTCATAGACCCTATTGATCTCTATTCGAACTAAACCAAAACAAGCATTAAGTTTAATTCCAATAGTCTCAAATCAGAGAGCAAAACCGAAATTATATGATTAAGCATCAATATGTAAAACGATTTTGCAAATAGAAATTAGAAGAGATGAATGATCAAAAGAGAAAGAAGTAGAACACAAAAACGAAATTAATATTAATAACCAACCTCAAGATCCTCTATGAAATCCTTAACCAGTGAATTGATCGAAAAGAATTAGCCTTCCATTGAAGGTTTCATCACAAAACGAAAATTAAGAAAGCAAGAAGAGGTCTCGAAATAAAACAAAGGCTGAAAATTGCCAAAAACGGCTCAAGATTCTAAACATAAATAATAATCCCCGACCTAGGACTCTAACTAACGAATTTATAATGTCTTCTAGGTTTAACCTAACTAATCAGATGTTAAGACCAAAGAGAAGGGCCCAGAAGGGTTTAATTAGCCCAATAACAACTAATTACATGAGTGAATGGTCCAAAACCCGTAGTGCAACTCGCCAGCCACAGTAAAGTGGATTTTTGACCTTCAAAACGGAAGAACTGGGCTTCGATGCCAACATAAGAATTGTAGCTCTACTTCTTAGCTTTCCAATGCCACAAAGAGCACTGAAATAGGATAAGTATATCCCAAGTTATGTCCTGTAGAAGCGACATGGGTCAGGATGTAACAAAATCCAAAAATTAGCAAATAATTCCACTAAAGCCCAATCAAGACCCAAAGATATAAAACCATGTTAAAAAGTAGTTGCTGGGAAAAACACACAATTAAGAACACCAAGTGCAAAGCTATAAAAAATGCATTAAAATGCATTGATCAAATTCCCCCACACTTAAGCTTTTGCACTCCGAGCAAAACTCATGGTCAAAACAAAGCAAAGATGCATTTCCAATGAATCCCAAGGATGCATAGTGGCAAGAAAAATGCTCATTAAAGGTTTCAAGGACTCATGGTGTAACACCTGAGGACGAGATCACGAGATCGACCTCGTGTCGAGACCTCGTACCAAGACCTCGTGTCGAGATCCCGTGCCAAGATCGCGTGCCGAGGTCATTTGCTGAGCTGAGGAGATCGCGTGTCGAGTTGATGAAGTCGCGTACCGAGCTGAGGAGGTCGCATGTCGAACTGAGGAGGCCGCGTGAACGAACTCGTGTTAGAGCCTTGTGTAACGACCCGTTTCCGGACCGCTACCGAGCTCAATATACCGAGCTCGAGTTACCGAGCTCAACACACCAAGCTCAACATATACCTATATGAGATGTGTTTTAAAAACAAAACTCTTGTGCCTTTTAAAAATACGATATATTTTTTTTTTTTTAAAACCAACTCGTGCACATCAGAGTAATTACAGCTTTTCGAAACATGGTGCAACTAAGACACAAGACTTAAATTCAATAAAACATACATGTATAACATACATATATATATCACTCGAATAATAATGTATTCAAATACAGAGTAGCAAATGTGCAAAGAAAATACACCTAAGGTACGACAACTTCAAAAGAGCCATCATACCCTGGGGGTACTTCCGGCAGACTCCCACGCAAGGGGGCTGCTCCAAAAGTAAGACCACCAGTCTACCCTGTAGCAATAAACAACACTGCCCAAACTGGTCACGACCTCGAACATAAAAGAAATACAAGAACAGTCCTCAGAAAAACAAACATCCAACAAATAAACAATCACGACAGATAGAGGTCGTCACTCGGGTCCTCGTCGAGATCCTCCTCGGCATCGCTTCATCGCCGAAGTTACTGCGCCCTCGACATCGCCTGGGTAACCGTCATGGATTGAAGGCACCACGGGAAAGGTCAACTTCTCAACAAGTTAAGATAAGCTCGACATAAAAATATAAGCAAACAAAGAAAGTATAACAATCACCGACGTGACTCGACCATCTCACTCTAAACTCGACACAACTCACAATTCCATTTTCTCTCGACTCGACAATTTTCCGGAATGCACACGCCGCATCAGTATGTCGGAAAGTCCAGTAAGCCTTGGGATCCTCGCTCTCCCTAGGATACCAACTCAGGTCCCGTAGCGTGGCGACGTCTAGTCAATCTCCCGTAAACAAAAAGGGGACCTAGCACCCTCAGTTATCCGGGTCACGGCTCAAAAACGTCATACGACTCACCTAGCTCGCTCACTCGATGAACAATTCGCCGCATACGATATTCAAAGAGTTAAACACAAGATATTCAACCGCATGTCAAATACAGAGAGTAAGCTCGACATGAAGAAACGCAATTCAACATGCAATACACACTTCACGACATATATTCAATCACATATTAAATACATGCAAAAACTCAATCACATCACAACATTTCAGCTCGACACAAATCAGGAAATCCACAATAACATAACCACGTAGAATATGAAATGCCCTTACGCTAGCATACTACGAAAGTAATAATGTGAAGCGCCCTTACCGAACTCCAAGTTAATGCTTTGCCGACAACGACCTGCGACACATTTGTCTCCAAATGAGCTCGACAACGACCTCGACAAGGTTGTCTTCAAAGAGCTCGACACGTGCGCTTCTCGGTCGACCTCGACCGCGTGCAGATCCTCGTTACGGATTCTGCGCTTGGCGTCCTTGGATTAGCTTTCCGTACACCTCGATTGAATCACTCGATCTCGAATCGACTTCCTAAAACAAACACAACTCAGATCGATCTATGGTTCTAATACATCTAGCTCTCTCTTCCCCAAACTCAACCACAACCCAGAAAAATATGAAACTCAAGAACTGAAATATATTTTTCCTCCAACACAAAGTTAGGGATTTCGATCAAAATTTCATGGAGTTATCGATGCTTCAGCGTAAAGATCGACAACAACAATATTCGAAGCAACGAGCGAAAATCAAGAAAATCGAAATGAACCAAAAATGGGGTTTTCGGCACCGCCGATGCAGAAAAACAGAGAAAGAAATTTGTTTTACAAGCCCAATTAATCGGTTAAAAAGATAGGTAATATCGTGAATAAGAAAACCCATCAATTTGATATGATTTTGGAAGCATAAACTGGTTAAAATGGAAGAAGAATTAGCGCTAAACAAGAGTACAGATGAAAGAAAATCTGTTCTTCATACCTCAGCGGTGATGGTCGATCGACGAGATATGGGTCAAGAAGTTGATGATGAACAAAATTGATGAAGAAAGCTTGCGAATCTCGCTGGAACTCACGGTTTCGTCGATGAAGATTTTTAAAGAAAACAACGAAACACAGAGCAGAAGGAAGGAAGAAGAAGAAGAAAAGAGAAATGAGTGAAACGGTCGTGGTATACAGCTGGCGAGAAAGGGTATAAACGTAACTCCAGCTATAAGATGCCAATCCCATCAATCATCTACCCGTTAACTCCTTCCTCTCATGATTACCCTCTACTCGCTTGGCCAACGACAATCCGACAATGTAATAATTACAAACAATATAATAATAACGCCGAGTAACGCTCAAATAATACGAGGTATCATCTCGACACGATGTCGACAAGAGTACTCGTGCAAACGTAAGGTTCTAACACGAGTTCGTGAACGCGGTCTCCTCGGCTCGACTTGCGTCCTCATCATTTCGATGCGCGACTTCATCAACTCGACACCCGACCTCCTCATTTCGGCCTAGTGCACGTGGTCTCATCACCGACAAATGATCTCGGCAAACGATCTAGTCACGGGATCTCGACACAAGGTCTTGGTCGAGGTCTCGATACGTCGTCCTAATACGATGTCGATCTCGTCCTCAGGTGTGACAATCTCTCCTCTAAAAAATTTCGTCCTCGAAATTGCAAATAAGGTTCTTACCTCGGAAAAGTTCAGTCTTGAATCTTCATCTTCTCCTCCAGCTCCCAAGTCGCATCTCGTCTTCGATCCCACTAACTTTGACAAGTTGGATCTCTTTGTTCCGCGAATCGCTTGTTTGGCTTTCCGATCAACGATCCTTACTGGTGACGCTTCGAAAGATAAGTCGTCTTTCAGTTGAATCACATCCGGTTCGATGACATGAGAGGGGTCGGAAACATACTTCCGCAACTGTGAGACGTGAAAGACGCCGTGGATGTTCGACAAGAATGGTGGCAATGCACCGATATGCCACCGACCAATACGACGAAGAATGCGGTAAGGTCCAATGAATTTAGGGTAAGTTTCTTGGATTTGATCGCTCGACCAACTCCAGTGGGGGTGACTCTAAGAAATACATGTTCTCCTTCCTCGAACTCGAGTGGTCGACGTCGTTGG
The DNA here is from genome assembly GCA_037113605.1 of Calophaca sinica. NCBI lineage: Eukaryota > Viridiplantae > Streptophyta > Magnoliopsida > Fabales > Fabaceae > Calophaca > Calophaca sinica. The sequence continues at coordinate 85,468,892 of CM073737.1, forward strand.
TCCGCATAACTCTTACGTCGACTTAGAGATGTTCGCATCCGATCTCCGATCAAACGGATCTTCTCGGTAGTCTGCTGGATCATATCTGGTCCCTACGACGGTTCGCTCGCCGTCTGGTACCAACAAAGAGGCGTCGACATTTCCGTCCATACAGCGCTTCAAAAGGTGCCATCCCAATACTCGCATGGAAGCTGTTGTTGTATGTGAACTCCACCAATGGTAAGACGTCGTCCCAACTTCCTCGGTGATCTAACGTACAAGCTCGCAACAAATCTTCAAGCGATTGGATTGTTCTCTCAGTCTGACCGTCAGTCTGTGGATGATATGCCGAGCTAAGCCTGAGCTCGGTTCCCATCGCTCCTTGCAATTCCCTCCAAAAATGAGACGTGAACTTCGGATCTCGGTCCGACACGATCGAAGAGGGTATTCCATGAAGTCGTACGATCTCCGCGATGTAGATCTCGGTCAGCTTTTCCACGTTGTATGTCGACCTCCTTTGGTAAGAAATGAGCAGATTTGGTCAATCGGTCAACGATCACCCAAATCGAATCATTCTTCTTACGTGTCTTCGCAAACCTACAACGAAGTCCATGGAAATCTTGTCCCATTTCCATCTTGGCACGTCAGCGATTGTAGCATTCCCGCGGTCGTTGGTGCTCCACCTTCGGCTCGACACGCCAAACATGAAGCTACGTGCTCGGCCACTTGCTTCTTCATTAGGACCACCAAAAATGCTTCTTCAAGTCTTGATACATCTTCGTAACTCGGGATGAATACTAAAGTTGCTCTTATGCGCTTCGCCGAGTATCAACTTCCTCGGCTCGGATACGTTAGGCACGCATACTCGGCCATTGCATCTCAAGATGTCGTCCGCTCCGACCTGAAATTGTCGCCTTCCCTTGCGCTTATCAATGAATCTTCTCTTGCGTAAGCTCGTCACGAACTTGCTGGTCTCGGATCTCGCCCAACAATCTGTTAGAAATGGTAAGCATACCAAATCTCGCCTTCCCTGGTGAAACTCGACACTCGACTTCAAATCTCGGAACTTCTCGAGCATCTCCAACTCCTTGATCATCATTACCGAGGGTTAAACGCTCTTCCCGCTCAACGCATGCGCTACTACGTTAGCCTTACGGGATGGTATTCCAACGTAAAGTCGTAGTCCTTGAGAAATTACGTCCATCTACGTTGACGCATGTTGAGCTCCTTCGGTCGAACAGTACTTCAAGCTCTTGTGATCGTTGAAAGCGAAGAGTGCTCCCATAAAGGTAGTGCCTCCATATCTTGACGCAAAAACTACTGCCGCTAGCTCCAAGTCGTGAGTAGGATAGTTCCTCTCGTGAATCTTGAGTGTCTTGAAGCATACGCGACCACCTTCCGATGTTGCATCATACGCATCCCAATCCCTGGTGTGACGCATCACAATACACCTCGAAAGGCTCTTACGGTTGAGGCAAAATCACAGAGCGTTGTCGTCAAAAGCTCCTTGATCGTTGAAAACGGCTTCACACTCCTCGGCCCAAGCAAAGGTTGATTCTTCCTCGTCAATCGTGTAGAGGCGCGACAATCTTCGAGAAACCTTCAATGAATCTTCGGTAATATCCTCGCTAAGCCGACAAAACTCGATCTCGTGCTTAGTCTTTTTGTTCCCACGCTATCACCGCCTCAATCTTAGTTGGATCCACAGCTATCCCTTCTCTGGAAATCACGTGACCAAGAAAATTCACCTCTTCAAGCCAAAATTCACACTTCGACAGATTGGCATAGAGTTGCTTATCTCGTAATATCTGTAGTACTCGACATAAGTGTTCTGCGTGCTCTTCTCGGTTCCTCGAGTAAATCAATATGTCGTCGATGAACACTACAACGAATTGATCCAAAAACGAATGGAAAATCCTGTTCATGTAGTCCATAAACACAGCTGGCGCATTCGTCACTCCAAACGGCATCACCAAGTACTCGTAGTGACCGTATCTAGTCCTGAAAGCGGTTTTGGCGACATCTTCCTCCTTCACGCGAATCTGATGGTAGCCCGACTTCAAGTCTATCTTGGAAAAGATCGCCGCTCCACGAAGTTGGTCCATCAAGTCGTCAATACGTGGCAACGGATAACGGTTCTTCACGGTAACCTTGTTGAGTTCGCGATAGTCCACGCACAGCCTTGATCGTCCATCCTTCTTCTTAACCAATAACACTGGAGCTCCCCACGGTGACACGCTCGGTCGTATGAATTGCTTCGACTCCAAGTGTTCGATCTGGGACTTCAGCTCTTTCATCTCGGCAGGAGACATCACATGCGGCGCTTTGGAAATCGGTCTGTTCCTGGAATCGGTCGATGGAGAACTCGACCTCTCGTCTTGGTGGTAATCCCGGCACGCCTTCGGGAAAACGCCCTCAAAATCACACACCACCGAACATTCTTCACGTCGATCTGTTTGGAAAACTTCCGAACTAGCTAGATACATGTATTCCCTAGTTCCTTCTTTCAAAGAAACTCCAATACGTTCGAGAAAGATAATTGGAGACTCCAAGGTCTGGAAAAATTACAGTTTACAGACACAGTCAAAGGACATGGTGGTGTGACAACCAATCCATCCCGAGGATAACATCTAAGCCCTTAAGAGGCAAACAAACCAAATTGACCACAAACTTTCTACTCGAATAATCACTACACAATTAAGACATGCGGTGTTTGTGACTAAGGTTTTAGCATTTGGGGTTGTAACTACTAATTTAAACGGTAAAGCGATCCAATCAAGCTCAAAAGGTTCACACAATCGGAAGAAATGAAGGAATGGGTTGCAGAATCAAAAAGAACGGATAAGGATTTACCCTCGATCTCACATTCACCTTGGATAAGATCATCACTCGACCGCTTCCTCGCCACTCATGCAGAAAACTCGCCTTTAGCCACTTGACGCTTCCCTTTGGCCTTTGCCGCAAGCATCGTCGGTTCAGCTTTAGGCGTAGGACAATCCTTAGCAAAATGCCCTGGCTTCTTGCGGTTGAAACACACCTCCTCCTACGAGTACTGATTACTCGCGTAATGTCCCGCTTTCCACATCGGTAACAAATCACCTCGACATCGGGTCGACCTCCACTCCTCGGTACTTGGGTCATCGGACGACATCTGTCCCTATTGTCGTTCCTGAGGTCGGTCGTAAGGCCTCTTCTGCGGTAGTTTCCGCTACGTGCAAATCTACGCCCGCACTCACGGGGTCTCACCGGTCGCCTGATCTTCTTCTTGTGGCTCCTCACTCCTTCTACCTCGACACATCGATCAATCGGCTCTTGGAGATTTCGGATCCTCAACGACACCATCGACTTGAATGTCGAATCTCAATCCCCGTTGGAATCTCTCACTCAACCATCTCTGGTCAACTCGGTCACGAAATGGACTGAAATACCTCGCCAACGATTCGAATTTGGCGCATACTCGGACATTTGTCGAGTTGCCTTGCTGCGATTGAAGAAATTCCTGCTCCTTCTCGGCTCGTGCAAGATCCGGAAGTACTTGTCCAAAAACCTCTCACGAAAAAGCTCCCGTGTCATCTCGCGATGTTACGCTATAAACGCTTGCTTCACTCCTCTCCACCAATACTCTGCGTCTCCTAGCGGTAAGTAGGTGGCATAGTCGACCTTCACGCGTTGTCCCGCAATGGAGTGCCTCAAAGATCTTCTCGATCTCTTGCATCCAAAGATCGACTTTATCCGGATTTGGCTCACCGTAGAACTTCGGTGGATCATGCTTCTGAAGTCGGCCAATCCTCTCGCCAAAGATTTCGCTCGTTACGCTCGTTCTTTGCCGCAAGTTCTGCTGAGTCAACGCCGCCGTCTGTTGAGCCATCGCGTTAACTGTTGAGTTGCGGCGGTGATTGTTGAGCCATGGCTGCCGCCATCTCGGTCATAGCTTGAATAGCTCGTTCCATGTCGGCGTTCTCGGTTGCGGATGTCGTATTCCTCTGAGGTGGCATTAGATTCCACAAAGTTCAAAACCTGTCGAGAATCTCACACAAGGATGTGTTAAAACACACCGCTTCAATCAAGAAACAGTTCAAACAATTTCTCAAGCAATAAGTGCTTCACTTAATCAAACAAAGAATCAACACAATACAACTAGCTACCCAACACACAACCCGACATAGGGACCACTCCAAATTCCTATGCACGCGGCTCGAACCGAATCGCGCTCGATACCAACAAAGGTAACGACCGCTTCTGGACCGCTACCGAGCTCAATATACCGAGCTCGAGTTACCGAGCTCAACACACCAACCTCAACATAAACCTATATGAGATGTGTTTTAAAAACAAAACTCTTGTTCCTTTTAAAAATACGATATATTTTTTTTTTAAAACCAACTCGTGCACAACAGAGTAATTACAGCTTTTCGAAACATGGTGCAACTAAGACACAAGACTTAAATTCAATAAAACATACATGTATAACATACATATATATATCACTCGAATAATAATGTATTCAAATACAGAGTAGCAAATGTGCAAAGAAAATACACCTAAGGTACGAGAACTTGAAAAGAGCCATCATACCACAGGGTACTTAGTGAGACTCCCACGCAAGGGGGCTGCTCCAAAAGTAAGACCACCAGTCTACCCTGTAGCAATAAACAACACTGCCCAAACTGGTCACGACCTCGAACATAAAAGAAATACAAGAACAGTCCTCAGAAAAACAAACATCCAACAAATAAACAATCACGACAGATAGAGGTCGTCACTCGGGTCCTCGTCGAGATCCTCCTCGGCATCGTCTACTGTCGAGTTACCTGCGCCCTCGACATCGCCTGGGTAACCGTCATGGATTGAAGGCACCACGGGAAAGGGTCAACTTCTCAACAAGTTAAGATAAGCTCGACATAAAAATATAAGCAAACAAAGAAAGTATAACAATCACCGACGTGACTCGACCATCTCACTCTAAACTCGACACAACTCACAATTCCATTTTCTCTCGACTCGACAATTTTCCGGAATGCACACGCCCGTCTGGTATGTCGGAAAGTCAGCGAAGCCTTGGGATCCTCGCTCTCCCTAGGGCGATCAACTCAGGTCCCGTGGCGTGGCGGCGTCTAGTCAATCTCCTGTAAACAAAAAGGGGACCTAGCACCCTCAGTTATCCGGGTCACGGCTCAAAAACGTCATACGACTCACCTAGCTCGCTCACTCGATGAACAATTCGCCGCATACGATATTCAAAGAGTTAAACACAAGATATTCAACCGCATGTCAAATACAGAGAGTAAGCTCGACATGAAGAAACGCAATTCAACATGCAATACACACTTCACGACATATATTCAATCACATATTAAATACATGCAAAAACTCAATCACATCACAACATTTCAGCTCGACACAAATCAGGAAATCCACAATAACATAACCACGTAGAATATGAAATGCCCTTACGCTAGCATACTACGAAAGTAATAATGTGAAGCGCCCTTACCGAACTCCAAGTTAATGCTGCTCGACAACGACCTCGACACAGCTGTCTCCAAATGAGCTCGACAACGACCTCGACAAGGTTGTCTTCAAAGAGCTCGACACGTACGCTTCTCAGTCGACCTCGACACGTACAGTCCTCGTTCTGGATTCTGCTGCTTCCGCGTCCTTGGATTCGCTTTCCCGTACACCTCGATTCGGAATCACTCGATCTCGGGAATCAGACTTCCTAAAACAAACACAACTCAGATCGATCTATGGTTCTAATACATCTAGCTCTCTCTTCCCCAAACTCAACCACAACCCAGAAAAATATGAAACTCAAGAACTGAAATATATTTTTCCTCCAACACAAAGTTAGGGATTTCGATCAAAATTTCATGGAGTTATCTGATGCTTCAACAGAAAGATCGACAACAACAATATTCAGAAGCAACGAACGAAAATCAAGAAAATCGAAATGAACCAAAAATGGGGTTTTCTGGGCACTGCCGATTGCAGAAAAACAGAGAAAGAAATTTGTTTTACAAGCCCAATTAATCGGTTAAAAAGATAGGTAATATCGTGAATAAGAAAACCCATCAATTTGATATGATTTTGGAAGCATAAAACTGGTTAAAATGGAAGAAGAATTAGCGCTAAACAGTAGCACAGATGAAAGAAAATCTGTTCTTCATACCTCAACGGTGATGGTCGATCAGACGAGATATGGGTCAAGAAGTTGATGATGAACAAAATTGATGAAGAAAGCTTGTGCAGAATCTCGCTGGAACTCACGGTTTCGTCGATGAAGATTTTTAAAGCAAACAACGAAACACAGAGCAGAAGGAAGGAAGAAGAAGAAGAAGAAAAGAGAAATGAGTGAAACGGTCGTGGTATACAGCTGGCGAGAAAGGGTATAAACGTAACTCCAGCTATAAGATGCCAATCCCATCAATCATCTACCCGTTAACTCGTTCCTCTCATAATTACCCTCTACTCTGTCGGTCAACGACAATCCGACAATGTAATAATTACAAACAATATAATAATAACGCTGAGTAACGTTCGAAATAATACGAGGTATCATCTCGACACGATGTCGACAAGAGTACTCGTGCAAACGTACAAGGTTCTAACACGAGTTCGTGAACGCGGTCTCCTCAGCTCGACTTGCGTCCTCATCAGCTCGGTACGCGACTTCATCAACTCGACACCCGACCTCCTCAGCTCAGCAGCTAGTGCACGTGGTCTCATCAGCTCGACAAATGATCTCGGCAAACGATCTAGTCACGGGATCTCGACACAAGGTCTTGGTCGAGGTCTCGATACGTCGTCCTAATACGATGTCGATCTCGTCCTCAGGTGTTACACCTTGTGCGCTTGCACGAGCACCCTGGTCGACATCGTGTCGAGATGATGACACTCGTATTCTTACGAACGTTATTCAGCGTTATTATTATATTGTTTGTAATAATTATATTGTCGGCTTGCCGTTCTCGTCGCTGTGTCTAGATCTGAACCTATAGAGTAGAGGGTAATCATGAGAGAGTAGCGATTAGATGGGTAGATTGACTGATGGGATTGACATCTCATAGCTGGAGTTACGATAATGCCCCTTCTCTCACCAGCTGTATACCACGATCAGTTTTCTCAAACATTCACTTTCTCTTTTCTTCTTTCTTCTTCCTTCCTTCTGCTCTGAGTTCCTCTTTTCTCTCCAAAACTTCCATCGAAGAACCTTGAGTTCCATCGAGATTCTGCACAAACTTTCTTCATCAACCTTGTTCCTCATCATCCTCTCGACATATCTCACCATCTCGACCACCATTTGAGGTATGAAAAACAGATTTTTCTCTTCTTCATGCTACTGTTTAGCGCTATTTCTTCTTTCCATTTTAGCTAGTTTTTATGCTTCCAAATCATGTCAAACTGATGGGTTTTCTTCTTCATGATATTACCTACTTTTCTAACCGATTATTTGGGCTTGTAAAACAAATTTCTTCCTCTGATTTCTGCAATAGGCAGTGCCCAAAAACCCTTCATTTTTGGTTTGTTTCGATTTCTTGTTTTAGTTTGTCGTTTGTTGCTTCTGGTTGTTGTTGTTGTCGATTTATCTGTTGAAGCATCAGATAACCTTTTCATGAACTTTTGATCGAAAATCCTAACTTTGTGGTTAGGATTGGGATGAGAGCTAAGTGTTATTAGAACCCATAGATCGAACTAAGTTGTGCTTGTTTTAGGAAGTCTGATTCCCGAGATCGTGTGATTCCGAATCGAGGTGTACGGGAGAGCGAACCCGAGGACGTGGAAGCAGTGGGATCCAGATCGAGAACTGTACGTGTCGAGGTCGACTGAGAAGCGTACGTGTCGAGATCGAGTAAGAGAAGTCGTTGTCGAACTCATTTGAAGACAGCCGTGTCGAGGTCGTTGTCGAGCAGCTTTAGCTTGGAGTTCGGTAAGGGCACTTCATATTCTACGTGTTTATGTTTTGTGCGTAAGAGCACTTCTAAACATTATAGGATTTTTATTGTTATATTGCTATGAATGGATTCCTTGATTTGTGTCGAGCATGAAATGTTGTGGTATGATTGGGTTTCTGCATGTATTTAATATGTGATTGAATATATGTTGTGAATTGTGTATTACATGTTGAATTGCGTTTCTTCATGTCGAGCTTGCACTTTTTATTTGACATGCGGTTGAATATCTTGTGTATAACTCTTTGAATATCGTATGCGGCGAATTATTCATCGAGTGAGCGAGCTAGGTGAGTCGTATGACGTTTTTGAGCCGTGACCCGGATAACTAAGGGTGCTAGGTCCCCTTTTGTTTACGGGAGATTGACTAGACGTCGCCACGCTATGGGACCTGAGTTGACTGTCCTAGGGAGAGCGAGGATCCCAAGGCTTCGGCTGGACCTTCCGACATACGGTACGGCGTGTGCATTCCGGAAAAATTGTCGAGTCGAGAGAAAATGGATTGCGAGTTGTGTCGAGTTAGAGTGAGATGGTCGAGTCACGTCGGTGAATGTTATACTTTGCTGTTTGCTTATATCCTTTATGTCGTGCTTATCTTGAATTGTTGAGAAGTTGACCCTTTCCCGTGGTACCATCAATCCATGACGGTTACCCAGGCGATGTCGAGGGCGCAGGGAACTCGACAGCAGATGATGGCGAGGAGGAGCTCGACGAGGACCCGAGTGACGACCTCTACTTGTCGTGATTTACTTTGCTTATGTTTTTGGAAAAGTATGTCGTGACCAGTTTGGGCAGTATTGTTTTGTCGTTTCAGGGTAGACTGGTGGTTTTACTTTTGGAGCAGCCCCCTGCGTGGGTGTCTGCCGGAAGTACCCCCAGGGTATGATTGCTCTCTTGAAGTCGTCATACCTTAGGTGTATTTTCTTTGTACATTTACTACTCTGTATTTTGTATACATTATTATTTCGAGTGATATATATATGTATGTTATGCATGTATGTTTTATTAGAATTTATGTCTTGTGTCTTAGTTGCACCATGTTTTCGAAAAGCTGTAATTACTCTGATGTGCACGAGCTGGTTTTATAAAAAAAAAAATAGACCGTACTTTCTAAAAGGCACAAGAGTACCGTTTTAAAACACATCTCATGCAGGTTTAGTTGTGCTCGGTGTGTTGAGCTCGGTAACTCGAGCTCGGTATGTTGAGCTCGGTAGCGGTCTGGAAACGGGTCGTTACATTGTTGGTATCAGAGCAGTTCGGTTCTGACCGAGCTGTGCATAGGAATTTGGACTGGTCACTATGTCGGGATATATATATATATATGTGTTGGGTACCTAGTTGTAATATGTTGATTGCTGTTTGATTAAGTGAAGCACTTATTGCTTGAGAAATTGTTTGAACTGTTTCTTGATTGAAGCAGTGTGTTTTAACACATCCTTGTTGTGAGATTCTGACAGGGTTTTGAACTTTGTGGAATCTAATGCCACCTCGTCGGGATACGACAGTTGCAACCGAGAACGTCGACATGGAACGAGCAATTCAAGCTATGACCGAGATGGCGGCAGCCATGGCTCAACAATCACCGCCAGAACTCAACAGTTAACGCGATGGCTCAACAGACGGCAGCGTTAACTCAGCAGAACTTACAGCAACAGCAGCGAGCAGAGCGAAATGCTGAAGCGAGAGGATTGGCAGACTTTAGGAAGCATGATCCACCGAAGTTCTACGGTGAGCCAAATCCGGATAAAGCTGATCTTTGGATGCAAGAGATCGAGAAGATCTTCGAGGCACTTCATTGCCCGAACAACGTGAAGGTCGACTATGCCACCTACTTACTGCTAGGAGACGCAGAGTATTGGTGGAGAGGAGTGAAGCAAACATTTATAGCGGAACGTCGCGAGATGACCTGGGAGCTTTTTCCGTGAAAGGTTCTTGGACAAGTACTTCCCAGATACTGCACGAGCCGAGAAGGAGCAAGAGTTTCTTCAATTGCAGTAAGGCAACTCGACAGTGTCCGAGTATGCAGCCAAGTTCGAGTCGCTTGCGAGGTATTTCAGTCCATTTCATGATCGAGTTGACCAAAGATGGTTAAGTGAGAGATTCCAACGAGGTCTGAGATTTGATATCCAGAAGTCAGTGGTGTCATTGAGGATCCGAAACCTCCAAGAGCTGATTGATCGCTGTGTCGAGGTAGAAGGAGTAAGAAGCCACAAGAAGAAGACTGTTGTAGGCGGACCGGTGAGACCCCAGAGTGCGGGGCAGAGGTTTACACAGAAGGGGAAACAACTACAGAAGAAGCCGTACGACCGACCTCAGGGGAACAACGACAACAGGGGACAGTATCATCCGATGACCCAGGGAGCGAGGAGTGGAGGTCAGACCGGTGTCGAGGTGACTTGTTTCCGTTGTGGAAAGCCGGGACATTATGCGAGTAACTGTACTCAGAAGGAGGAGGTGTGTTTCAACTGTAAGAAGCCAGGGCATTTTGCCAAGGATTGTCCCACACCTAAAGCTGAACCAGCAATGCTTGCGGCAAAGGCCAAAGGGAAGCGTCAGGTAGCTAAAGGCAGAGTTTTCTGCATGAGTGGCGAGGAAGCAGAGCGAGCTGAAGATCTTATTCAAGGTGAATGTGAGATCGAGGGTAAATCCTTATCCGTTCTCTTTGATTCGGGTGCAACCCATTCCTTTATTTCTTCTGATTGTGTGAACCATTTGAACTTGATCGGATCGCATCGCTCAAATTGGTAGTTACAACCCCTGCTGCTAAAACCTTAGTCACAAACACTGCATGTCTTAATTGTGTAGTGGTTATTCAGAGTAGAAAGTTTGTGGTCAATTTGGTTTGTTTGCCTCTTAAGGGCTTAGATGTCATTCTCGGGATGGATTGGTTGTCACACCACCATGTCCTCTTGGACTGTGCCCGTAAAACTGTAATTTTCCTGCACCTTGAGTCTCCAATTATCTTTCTCGCTGAACGATCGGAGTTTCTTTGAAAGAAGGAACTAGGGAATACATGTATCCGCTATTTCGGAAGTTTTCCAAACAGATCGACGTGAAGAATGTACGGTGGTGTGTGACTTTGAGGACGTTTTCGAAGACGTTCAGGGTTACCACCAGTTCGAGAGGTCGAAGTTCTCCATCGACACGATTCCAGGACAGACCGATCTCCAAAGCGCCATACAGGATGTCTCCTGCCGAGATGAAAGAATTGAAGTCCCAGATCGAACACTTGGAGTCGAAGCAATTCATACGACCGAGCGTGTCACCGTGGGGAGCTCCAGTGTTGTTGGTTAAGAAGAAGGATGGACGATCAAGGATGTGCGTGGATTACCGCTAGCTCAACAAGGTTACTGTGAAGAACCGTTATCCGTTACCTCGTATTGACGACTTGATGGATCAACTTCGTGGAGCGGCGATCTTTTCCAAGATAGACTTGAAGTCGGGCTACCATCAGATTCGCGTGAAGGAGGAAGATGTTCCCAAAACATCTTTCAGGACCAGATACGGTCACTACGAGTACTTGGTGATGCCGTTTGGAGTGACGAATGCGCCAGCTGTGTTTATGGACTACATGAATAGGATTTTCCATTCGTTCTTGGATCAGTTTGTTGTAGTGTTCATCGACGACATATTGATCTACTCGAGGAACCGAGAAGAGCACGAAGAACACTTATGTCGTGTACTGCAGATATTACGAGAGAAGCAACTCTATGCCAACCTGTCGAAGTGTGAGTTTTGGCTCAAAGAGGTGAATTTTCTTGGTCACGTGATTTCCAAAGAAGGGATAGCTGTGGATCCAACTAAGATTGAGGCGGTGCTAGCGTGGGAACAGCCGAAGATGGTTACCGAGGTCAGAAGTTTTGTTGGCTTAGCAGGCTATTATCGAAGATTCATTGAAGGTTTCTCGAAGATTGTCGCGCCTCTTACACGACTTACGAGGAAGGATCAACCTTTTGCCTGGACCGAGGAGTGTGAAACCAGTTTTCAAAGACTGAAGGAGCTTTTGACGACAGCGCCGGTGCTGATTTTGCCTCAACCCGAAGAGCCTTACGAGGTGTATTGTGATGCGTCACACTAGGGATTGGGATGCGTGCTGATGCAACATCGGAAGGTGGTCGCGTATGCTTCAAGACAGCTTAAGATTCACGAGAGGAACTACCCTACTCACGACTTGGAGCTGGCAGCAGTAGTTTTTGGCGTCAAGATATGGAGGCACTACCTTTATGGGAGCACTCTCATCGCTTTCAGCGATCACAAGAGCTTGAAGTACTGCTCGATCGTAAAGAGCTCAACATGCGTCGTGGAGATGGATGGAATTTCTCAAGGACTACGACTTTACGTTGGAATACCATCCCGGTAAGGCTAACGTAGTAGCAGATGCATTGAGCAGAAAGAGCGTTTTAACCTCGGCGATGATGATCAAGGAGTTGGAGATGCTCGAGAAGTTCCGAGACTTGAAGTTGAGTGTCGAAGTTTCACCGGGGAAGCTGAGATTTGGTATGCTTACCATTTCTAACAGATTGTTGGACGAGATCCGAGACCAGCAAGTTCATGACGAGTTCCTACAAGAGAAGGTTCAGTTGATAGCGCAAGGGAAGACGACATAATTCCAAGTCGGAGCGGACGACATCTTAAGATGCAATGGCCGAGTGTGCGTACCTAACGTAGCCGAGCTGAGAAAGTTAATACTCGACGAAGCGCATAAGAGCAACTTTAGTATTCATCCAGGAGTTACGAAGATGTATCAAGACTTGAAGAAGCATTTTTGGTGGTCCGGAATGAAGAAGCAAGTGGCCGAGTACGTAGCTTCGTGTTTGACATGTCAGAAAGCGAAGGTGGAGCACCAACGACCTGCGGGAATGCTACAATCACTTGACGTACCAGTATGGAAATGGGATAGTATTTCCATGGATTTCGTTGTAGGTTTGCCGAAGACGCAGAAGAAGAATGATTCGATTTGGGTGATCGTCGACCGATTGACCAAATCTGCTCATTTCTTACCAGTGAGGTCGACATACAACGTGGAAAAGCTGACCGAGATCTACATCGCGGAGATAGTGCGACTTCATGGTATACCCTCTTCGATCGTGTCGGACCGAGATCCGAAGTTCACGTCTCATTTTTGGAGGGAATTGCAAGGAGCGATGGGAACCGAGCTCAGGCTTAGCTCGGCATATCATCCCCAGACTGACGGTCAGACTGAGAGAACGATCCAATCACTTGAAGATTTGTTGCGAGCTTGTACGTTAGATCACCGAGGAAGTTGGGACGACGTCTTACCATTGGTGGAGTTCACCTACAATAACAGTTTCCATGCGAGTATTGGAATGGCACCTTTTGAAGCACTGTACGGACGGAAATGTCAGACGCCTCTTTGTTGGTACCAGGATGGCGAGCGTTCTGTTGTAGGACCATGTTTTCGAAAAGCTGTAATTACTCTGATGTGCACGAGCTGGTTTTATAAAAAAAAAAATAGACCGTACTTTCTAAAAGGCACAAGAGTACCGTTTTAAAACACATCTCATGCAGGTTTAGTTGTGCTCGGTGTGTTGAGCTCGGTAACTCGAGCTCGGTATGTTGAGCTCGGTAGCGGTCCGGAAACGGGTCGTTACACATGGCAATCATGAACAACATCTTATTACTTTCAAAGTAAACAAGAGGATAGAATAACCAAAGAATGTATCAAAAGTGATAGAATCCTCACAGAAAAATATTTCTCTCAAACTCTCAAGTGTCTAGGCTAATGTTTACTCTCAAATCACATCATGAAAGCTAGCACTACCATAGGCTTGATGAGACTCTAACATCCACACTTGAAACACATGCACACAAAGATCAAAAGGTCTTTATTAAGGTTATAATGGGGCTAAGGTCAAGGTGGGATAATTGAAAGGGTAACTAGGCTATAAAATTAAAGAGGATAGAGGAGCAATGGAAAACAATTGCCAAATAATCATGGGGGCAATTTAACCAAATTTCAATCCATTTTTCCATTTTCACACTTTTTTTTAACCAAATGTTGTGCCCCACTATTTTATTTTATTTTTATTTTTTTTCATTTGCCAAATTCCCAATGAAGCACAACATTAGATATTCTATCACAACCACATTCTTGAGCCCCCCACACTTATGCAATATTTATTATTAAGATAATTCCAAAACAACAAAGCTCCTTTATCCCCTAAGATTGGGTCATATCATGGTTTTCCACTTTTAGGCTTGTAATGAGCTATATAACAAAGAATGGGATAAATAGGCTCAAAGGGGCTAAACAAAGGGATAATTGCAAGGTAGGCTTATTTGGCTAGTGGCTAAAAAGAACAAAAATTGCCTAGATCATTTCAATGTATGCATGTGAACAAGAGTTTCAACAAGAGTCAAGTCAAGTTCTAGAGTAAGCAACAATCATGAGTAACATCACACAAGAAAGAAAGAAAGAGAATGGGAAAATGTATTCCATCCATTATAAGGCGCAAACCTCACCAAGGAAAATGATCTATCACAAAAGATGCACAATTTAATATTCCAATCCAACTTATCACACTAAGAATGCAAGGAAGTCATCCATATCATGCCACAAGATCTATAGTCCTAGAATAGTGAAATCACTCCCAACTCATACAAACCAAGAAATCCAATGAAAATGCATACAAAAATATTTTTATTTTTTATTATTTTTTTAATAACAAAAACTCAAAACAAAAACAAAAACAAAACTACTATGCTAAAAGATCTCCCCCCACACTTAAATCACACATTGTCCTCAATGTAAGCAACAAGTATAAAATAAGAGTAAGGAGTAAGGAAAGAAAACTCCCTCTTCAAGGTGGCTTTTTCAAGTGGAACTCTTCTACAGTCTCCTCTTCAAGTGCGGGGCTCTCATGGAAAAGCTTGAGGCGGTGTCCATTGTCTTTGAAGACTTTACTGGTGGCTTCACTTTTTATTCCCTTTGCATCATAAGGAAAAGTGCTAGTTGCAACAAAAGAGCCAATCCACTTAGACCAAAGCTTACTCGCCATGATTTTAAGGCGAGAATGGAATACATGGAAGTGTTTGATTTTCTTCTTCTTCACAACACCCTTCTTCTGCTCAATGGATGGAAGTATCTTGGTGGATGGAGTTACATCAGAAGCTTGCAGTGTAGCAACATCGTTTGTAACATTAACAGGCACAACCATGCAATTTGTAACGTCAGAATGAGTATCTTCAACTAAGTCAGCAAGTACTTCTATTTGAAAAAGAGAAGGCTCTTCCATGGGATGCTTCACAACAGTATTAAAGATGCTAAATTTAACTATGCTATCTCCAAATTCCATGGAGAGTATTCTAGCATGGACATCAATCCTGGTTCTTGCTGTTCTTAGGAATGGTCTGCCTAGGATGATAGGTGCTCTGCTGGATTGTGTCTCTCCCTCCATGTCCAGAATGTAAAAATCTGTAGGAAAAATCAAGTCATTAACTTTAACAAGCACATCCTCCACAAGTCCAGCAGGGTGAGCATTGCTCCTGTTTGCCAACTGAATAACAACACTTGTACTCTGCAAGGGTCCAAGAGCCAGAGAGTTAAAGATGGATGTAGGCATCACATTAATGGAGGCACCTAAATCCAGCATGGCATTTTTAAATTTACTCTCGCCTATGGTACATGGAATAGTAAAAATTCCTAGATCCTTGCACTTTTGGGGCATCATGGGTTGCATGAATGTAGAAACATTGCGACTCATGTTGACTTTTTCATTTCCCTTCAGCCTTCGCCTCCTTTTGTGTGTGCACAACTCTTTAAGGAACTTAGCATATCTTGGAATCTGCTTAATCGCCTCAAGGAGAGGAATATTAACTTCAACCTTCCTAAATGTGTCCAAGATTTCCTTATCTTTGTCTGTCTCATCCATCTTCTTAGTTATCGCAGCCCTTTGGGGAAAGGGAAGTGGTATAGGCTGTGCATCATCATCATCAGCAGAGGTAGGTGTACAAGGTGGCTTATCATTTTTTCTGCTGCTGCCATTTGCATTTTCTACTGGAGGAGGTTCTGGAGTGTTAACAGCTTTTCCAGATCTGAGAGTGATTGCACTGACATTTGCACTGACATTTGGATTCACTACTGGTTGAGCAGGCAAATTGCCTGACCCCTGAGACTGCATCTGATCAATGGAAGTTGCTAGCTGTCCAATTTTTGTCTCTAAATTTTGAATGGTTGAATCTGTTCTCTGCTGAAATTGGAGATTTTGGACTGTCATTTACTTAACAAGGTCTTCTAATGAAGGTTCAGATTTTCTTTGAAATTTGGCGATGGGGCGGTTGTGGCCTAGGCTGCTGTGTAGAGGCATCTCCCCATCTCAGGTTTGGATGGTTTCTCCAACTGGGGTTGTACCTATTGGAAGACAGATCATAGTTAGGTTGAGGCCTGTCATTGAATATGTTTGCTGCATAGGCCTGAGGAGTATTTGCATTGTCACTCTCCTGCAATGTAGGACATGTATCTGTAGGGTACTCTGCAGAAGTACAAATACCACAAACTCTTGCTACCTGAGTTTTAGTTACAGCTAACTTTTCCACCAATGAAACAAGTTTATCAAGCCTGGTCTCTAAGTTCTTGTGTTCGGCAACCTGTATCTCATTGACTCCTTTTGTCAGCACCACTGAATTGTTTCTGGTAGTGAACTGCTGAGAATTAATGGACATGTTCTCAATCAGGCTTCTTGCATCTGCTGGGGTTTTATCCACAAGTGCTCCTCCGCTAGCAGCATCCATGATGTTTTGGTCCATAGGTAGCAAGCCTTCATACAAATACTGGATGGGCAGCTGTTCAGAAATCTGATGGTGAGGGTAGCTTGCACACAACTTTTTGAATCTCTCCCAGTATTCATGCAAAGATTCATTCGCAATCTGCCTGATGCTACATATTTCCTTTATGATCGAAGCAGCTCTAGAGGCAGGGAAAAATTTCTCCAGAAACAACTTCTTTAATTCATTCCAGCTTGTCACAGAACCTGGTTGAAGTTAGTACAACCAGTCCTTGGCAGTGTCTTGCAATGAGAATGGGAAAGCCCTCAGCTTGATGTGGTCTTCTGGGACACCTTGAGGTTTCATGGTGGAGCATACAATATGGAACTCTATAAGATGTTTGTGAGGATCTTCACCTGCAAGACCATGAAACTTAGGAAGCAAATGTATTAAGCCAAATTTAAGCTCAAAAGACACCTCAACATCAGGGTATTCAATGCATAAATCATTATAAGTGACATCAGGTGCAGCAAGTTCCCTTAATGTTCTAGCAGCCATTGTATCAGAATCAAAATTAGAATCAAAGAGAGTATGACTAAATAAGCTATAATTATCACTATCACTATCACCTATATGATCACTACCTATGTTATTACTAGTCATGCATCATAAACTAACAAATCAGAAAATACCAACAATGTCCTAATTGCTAAAACACTAAAGAAATCGAGAAATCCTATCAAATCAAATAAAATCTAAAAAATCTAAAAACAGCACCAAAAATCTCTAAAAATCAAATAAAGATTACGCTAATTTTTTTGGATTTTTTTGAAAAAAATGAAAAAAAAAGTGGTCTAAACGATGGAATTTCGGATTTTTAGCCTCTACTCTCTATATTAATCCCTGATATGGGACCTCGGATCCTTGATTTTTTCCGGATTTTCTGGCTAAATTTCAGAACAATCCAAGCAAATTGACCGAAAACCGATTTTTTTACTAATCAATGCCAAATCCGATGTTAAGACCTGAAACACAACCAAAAACACAAAACCAATTGTTAGAGACGTTAGTAGGGTCCTTGAATTGACAACTATTGATCAGAGATCCCCGGCAACGGCGCCAATTTGATCCGCTGTCGCACACAGATCAAAATAATTAAAATAAGAATGTAGTAACAAGGCAGTTAACCTTGGTCGTCTCATAAGGATCTCTAATTAACAATGACCAATAGAAAGAACACGCAAAGAACATAATGGGGGGTTGTTTCGTGAAAACAGTTTTAATTAATAACAAAAATCACTTGATAACAACAACCAATCCACTGGTCACATGAACTTTCACTTCGGATCTATCACAGGTTCAAAAGATTATTCTAATTCGTGTTCTAATCTTGTTTGATCACAGAATTAACCAATCAAGCGGGTGATTAATCCTATACGAATTCCTACTGGATTAAGCATCACAGAATTCAATTGATTATAAATAAGGAACACGCGTCACAAACATATAATCAATTTAACAACCGAATTCATCAAACCTATAACTAAGCGTCATACCAAAACAAGCATTAAGTTTAATTCCAATAGTCTCAAATTAGAGAGCAAAACCGAAATTATATAATTAAGCATCAATATGTAAAACGATTTTGCAAACAGAAATTAGAAGAGATGAAGGATCAAAAGAGAAAGAAGTAGAACACAAAAACGAAATTAATATTAATAACCAACCTCAAGATCCTCTATGAAATCCTTAACCAGTGAATTGATCGAAAAGAATTAGCCTTCCATTGAAGGTTTCATCACAAAACGAAAATTAAGAAAGCAAGAAGAGGTCTCGAAATAAAACAAAGGCTGAAAATTGCCAAAACGGCTCAAGATTCTAAACATAAATAATAATCCCCGACCTAGGACTCTAACTAACGAATTTATAATGTCTCCTAGGTTTAACCTAACTAATCAGATGTTAAGACCGAAGAGAACGGCCAAAAAGGGTTTAATTAGCCCAATAACAACTAATTACATGAGTGAATGGTCTAAAACCCGTAGCGCAACTCGCCAGCCTCAGTAAAGTGGATTGTCGACCTTCAAAACGGCATAACTGGGCGTCGGTGCCAACATAAGAATTGTAGCCCTGCTTCTTAGCTTTCCAACGCCACAAAGAGCACTGAAATCGGACAAGTATAGCCCAAGTTATGGCCTGTAGAAGCAACATGGGTCAGGATGTAACAAAATCCGAAAATTAGCAAATAATTCCACTAAAGCCCAATCAAGACCCAAAGATATAAAACCATGTTAAAAAGTAGTTGTTGGGCAAAACACACAATTAAGAACACCAAGTGCAAAGCTATAAGAGATGCATTAAAATGCATTGATCACACTTCACATTATATATTTTATATAGTGTAGTGTGAGTAAAAGCAACTTTAGATATTGCATAGGATTTAATTTTAAGTCTTAAAGCGAAGAAGTCTGAGAACCTTAGGGTTCGAAGTGAGGGTCTCGTACCCCTTCGTTTTTTTATTGTCTGATATCTATACTGATTATTTAGTGCGCTTGTCTGCAAGTGGTTGGCAGCTGTCCCCAACCCCCCACACTTGTTTGTTTTCCTCTTTGTTAACTCTGCTGAGTTGCAGATGGATGAATTGTATTCTGATTGTTTGCGATATGACTTGGTTGCATTGTCTTGCTATGAATTGCTGAACTGCGTTATGTCGTGATGAGTTCTGTGTGAATATTTATTTAATATAAGGTTGAATAATTATTCGAGTTTGCTTCTTTGAATCATCGTATGCGTCGATTTATTCATTGGGGTTGTGAGAGTTTGTCGTGATGTTTTTGAGCTTCGATCCGATTAACCTAGGGTGCTAGGATCCTCTAAAAAGCTCTGGCTGGTTTTTCGGCAGTTGAGCTAGACGTCGTAGCATCAAGGAAGCTGAGCTGAATGTCCTAGGGTGAGAGGAGAGCCCAAGGCTACGGCTGGTATTCAGTGGATGGATCGGCGTTACTTTTCGGAAATTTCAGAGAATGTTTTTGGAGAGAGTCTTGAGTTGTATTATGGGGCATTTGTGCATTTTGTTATCTCTTGTTCTATGTATTGCTGTCTCTATGATTATTTGAGAAGTTGACCATTGCCTGTGGTTCTTTCAATCAATGATTGTAACCCAGATCATGAAGACTGCAGAGCGTTCGAGGTTACGGACAAGTGTAGCTGAGGGTAGCTTTACCAGTTCATTTGTTTGGGTATTGGTGGTAACTTACTAGAAGTCTAGTAAGGGATGTAGCGTGTCGACTAGCTATAGGATAATTGCGATTTATTCCGATGTTGTAATGAATGAAATTTTCAGTTGTGAAATTTGGAGTGTCATATGTGTAATACATAAGAAAATTATGAGTGTGAATCATGTGGTTTTATTTTACGCCTTTATTTATTTATTTATTTATTTATTTATTCCCCATTATGTTTCTGAAATCGTTATGATACTTTGACCGTTCTTTTAAAAGGAGTTTTTTTGTAGAAAGAAAAAAAAAATAAAACCACACTTTTGAAAAACCCAGCAAGCAGAGTGTTTCAGCTTTCAAAAATATGTCAGCTTTTGTCAGAATATTAGTTTAGTAGCGCTCCGGGAACGGGGTGTTACAGAAAACACATCAGAGAGAGAAAAAAAAAAGGAATCAGTTGGGATGAGAGAGAAAAGAAAGAAAAGAGAGAAAAAAAAGTGAAAGATAAGAGAAAAAATGTAAAAAATGAAAAAAAAATAATTTTTTATGTGAATTTAATTTTAGTTTTGATTTACTTTTATTTAAATTGATATATTTATCTCTAAAAAATATAGGTGTTATTAGTATAATATATTTAAAATAGTATTTATGTTAGGCTATTGGTTTATTAGTTTGACAATGATGACTAGGCAAGTAAAAAGGAATATGGGGGAGTAGTAGTGTTTCTCGGAAAAATACAAAGCAGAGAATTAACGTGTCGGTATCTTTCTCTAATACTATCTGTGTTTTATTTTTTGAAAAAAAATCATGCTCTAGACTTTTATCAACTTCATGCTCTTGCCTCTTGGTCCTTTCCTCAAACGAAACGGCAACCCTCCCCTAAGTTCTCTGATGAAAAAACGAAAGCGAAGCCTCATTATTTTTCTCTCATTTTCTTTCGGTTACTCTCTCCTTTTTTATTTTGCGTACTATTATCAGCAATTGAAATCATTCTTATCTTTCTCTTTTCCAGCGTCCCCTTTTCTATTTCTCTCTCTCTCTCTCTCTTCATGTTTTCTCCGTCTGTTGAAACTTGAATGAGGTAATACAAGTTGGTATGCTAATGGAAACGACGACGCCATTACAGATCCATTTCGCGTTTTTTCTCCGTCTATTGCAAAACCAGTGTTGAGATTCAAACAAGATAAATGGAACAAACTTCAATGGCAACCAATAACTAAATAATAGCAACCAACCAATCAACAAGGTGCATAAAAATAACACAAACAAAAGGAGATAGAGAGTAGAGAAGAAAACACCGCAATTTGGTTACGCAGTTCGGCCCCAAAGAAGATGGCCTACGTCTGCGGGAGAGAGCAGCCCTCCGTTTCACTATCAATGAGTCTTACAAGAGATTACAATTGCTTTGAACCCCTTTTACAATGTTCACAAAGAACAAACCCAAGAGTTCCCAATCCCTCTCTCTTTTCCTCTATGATAAACTCTCAAGAACAACAATAGAGAAAGCCTTCAATCCTCCCTCTATTCTCTCCTAAGATCCCAAGGTGTTTAACAGTGTTTCCCAGCCCCTAAAACCTCACAAAGACGCTCAAGAACGGCTGCACACAACCCTAGAAAAGACTGCACGTCGTAATTGGATTTCTGCAGCGTCTGGTTTTATAGAAAACCCGACTGTGAATCGATTCACAGACATAGGTGAATCGATTCACCTAGTTAAAAAACTTCCCCTGCACGAATTAATGAAGTGAATCAATTCCTGCAAGCTTCCCATGCGATTCACAGAGGCGTGCTTCGATTCACAGAGACTCAAACATGCTTGAATCGATTCACATAGCTAGGGAATCGATTCCCAGTGTTCAAGAAACACTTTCAAGCAATTCCATGATCCTCCAAACTGATTTTAAGGCACTCTAAACTCCACAATTCTCCACCTTGACTTCAAATCAGTGGTGATGCTCAACTTTATCCATCAACCACTAGCTGCTCTCTCCATTAATATGGAATTACGTCTCAACGCAATTGATCAAGTCCAATTGATCCTTGAACCTTGATCTAGGAAGATACTCGGTGAACTTCTCACAACCATGCATAATCCCCAAGTCACCAATCATATCCTTCTTTGCCACTCCACCTTGAGTTGTCTTCACATGCTTCAAACCGCCTTTCAAAGAGCCATACTTCCTTTTCCGGTTCTTCCCAATATTCGTTCCAAGTGTCCTTTCCACAATGCCGAGATCCTTCATCTCAAATCCAGAAGTTAACTTCCCCTTGAGCATACCAATCTCCTCCTTGCTGGAACTTGCCTTTTGAATATCATTCACACTCTCCAACTCAAGATTGACCTTACACACAAGCCTCTCCTTGTACCTTGGTTCTTCAAACTCCGGAATACCTTCCGTCTTCATGAAGTTCCACTTGCATCCAACTACCCTTGACTTTTCCGGTAGATTCACAAGTTCCCAAGTCCGGTTCTTTTCCAATGAATTCACACCTTCATTCATTGCCTTCAACCGTTTCTAACTCTCCATGCTTCCCTTTGCTTCACTGAAGTCCCTTGGTCCCGAGTCTTGAACCTCTTCAGTCACAAACAAACCATAACAAACAAGATCAGCATACCCGTATCTCTTCGGTGCCACAGTCTCCCTCCTTTCCCTATCTCTTGCCAACTGATAGCCAGGATCCACTGTTTGTTGTCTTCCTCTAGAACCTGATGGTGGAGGACTATCCTCCTCTTCATCATTCCCGGTCTCACTAGTGGTAGACTCCACCTCAAACTGAGTTTTCTCCACCTCCACTTCTGAGCTACTATCCTCCAGGTCTTTGCACTTCATCCCCATGCGGGTCTCATCGAAAGTGACATCCCTGCTTATGATAACCTTTGACCCTCCAGATTCCAAATTCCACAACTTGTATCCCTTCACACCCTCCGAATATCCGATGAAGACACATTTCACAGCTCTGGCTTCAAGTTTGTCTTGTCTGACATAAGCAAACGCCAAAGCCCCGAAAACCTTCAACTTGGAGTAGTCCGCCGGTCTCCCACTCTAAACCTCCATAGGTGTCTTGAAGTCTAACGCCGTTGATGGACATCTGTTGATCAAGTATGCTGCTGTACTCACAGTCTCGCCCCAGAAGCTTTTAGGTAACCCAGCTGCCAAAAGCATACTCCTCACCCGCTCCAAGATGGTCCTATTCATGCATGTTGCTAGGCCATTTTGATGTGGTGAGCCTTCCACGGTCTTATGCCTCTGAATACCTTGTTTCCTGCAAAACTTATCAAAATGCTCTGAAAGAAACTCCAGGCCATTGTTAGTCCTTAAAATTTTCAGTTTAGTTCCTATTTGATTTCCTATGAGAGTATGCCATTCCTTGAACTTTTCAAAGGTGTCACTTTTGCTTTTCAAAATGTAGACCCATACTCTCCTAGAGAAATCATCAACCATGGTGAGGAAATAGGAACCACCCCCATGAGTACTCACTCTAGCCGGACCCCAAAGATCCGAGTGAATGTACTCAAAGAGTTTACTAGAATGATGCATGCCACCCCCAAACTCAACCTTATGATGTTTGTCTAGTATGCACTTATCACAAAATTCTAGCTTATCCAATTTATCACCACCTAGCAAACCTTGTTTAGCTAGTTCAACTAAACCCCTCTCACTAACATGCCCTAACCTATTATGCCATAACATGGTTTTATCATGCGGAGCTTGACTAGCTAATGATGCATGCCCTATAACAGTACAACCATCTAATATGTATAAGCCACACATTTTAGATCCTTTAGCCATTACTAATGCACCATTCGAAATCTTAATCATGCCATGCTCAATTCTAGTACTATAGCCTAATCCATCAAACATGCTTATAGATAAAAGATTTCGTTTGAGTTCAGGAACATACCTCACATCTTGTAAAAGAAATTCACGGTTGTCAAACATCTTGAGACGAATCGAACCCATACCTTGCACCTAACAAGCTCGGTTGTCACCCAGGCGAACGACTCCACCTTCTTTAAGCTTCAAAGTCTCAAAGTATTCCTTCCTAGGACACATGTGATAAGAACATCCCGAGTCCATGACCTAGTTCTTTTCAGATTCCAAACTCGACACCACTAGAGCCCCCGCACTCTCATAACCATCCTCCATAGCAATTGCAACCTCCACGGAATCTTCATTGCCCCCTCTCTCGGGACAATCCCTCTTAAAGTGACCAACCTTATGACAATTAAAGCATTTGTACTTAGCTTTATTGTCCCCTTCCGACTTGGATTTCGCCTTAGGCTTTCCTTTACTGTTTCCTCTACTCTCATTCTTTCCCCTTGAGACACTCAAGCCTTCCCCACTATCTTCCACCTTCAAGTCTTGAAGCTTGGTTAGCTCCTTGGTCCTAATTGATTGTTGGACCTCCTCCAAAGTAATAGTGGACTCCTTGCCATAGAGGAGTGCATCCTTAAAGTGTTCAAAGGATCTAGGCAGTGAATTCAATAAGAGCAGAGCCTTATCCTCGTCATCGACCTTCACATCAATGTTCTGCAGGTCATCAATAATTTTGTTGAATTCTGCTAGTTGCTCCACAATAGGTTTGGTCTCTACCATCTTGAATGAGTAGAGATGTTGTTTCAGACATAACCTGTGGGCCAATGACTTTGTCATGTACAACGATTCTAACTTTGCCCACATCTCCGCCGCGGTTTTCTCTCTTGCAACTTCCCTCAATGCCTTATCGCCAAGGCACAAGATAATGGCACTTCTTGCCTTATCTATCATCTCCTTCTTCTCCGTTTGAGACAGAGTGACCGGCATTCTTGCCTCACCCTTCAAGGCTTCAAAGCACTTCTGTTGAATAAGGATTGCTTCCATCTTCACCTTCCATAGACCGAAGTCGTTGTTACCGGAAAACTTCTCGATGTCCCATTTAGTACCCATTGTGCTCACTTGAATGATTTGTTCCTTCCCACAGACGGCGCCACTTGTTGAGATTCAAACAAGATAAATGGAACAAACTTCAATGACAACCAATAACTAAATAATAGCAACCAACCAATCAACAAGGTGCATAAAAATAACACAAACAAAAGGAGATAGAGAGTAGAGAAGAAAACACCGCAATTTGGTTACGCAGTTCGGCCCCAAAGAAGATGGCCTACGTCTGCGGGAGAGAGCAGCCCTCCGTTTCACTATCAATGAGTCTTACAAGAGATTACAATTGCTTTGAACCCCTTTTACAATGTTCACAAAGAACAAACCCAAGAGTTCCCAATCCCTCTCTCTTTTCCTCTATGATAAACTCTCAAGAACAACAATAGAGAAAGCCTTCAATCCTCCCTCTATTCTCTCCTAAGATCCCAAGGTGTTTAACAGTGTTTCCCAGCCCCTAAAACCTCACAAAGACGCTCAAGAACGGCTGCACACAACCCTAGAAAAGACTGCACGTCGTAATTGGATTTCTGCAGCGTCTGGTTTTATAGAAAACCTGACTGTGAATCGATTCACAGACATAGGTGAATCGATTCACCTAGTTAAAAAACTTTCCCTGCACGAATTAATGAAGTGAATCGATTCCTGCAAGCTTCCCATGCGATTCACAGAGGCGTGCTTCGATTCACAGAGACTCAAACATGCTTGAATCGATTCACATAGCTAGGGAATCGATTCCCAGACACTTTCAAGCAATTCCATGATCCTCCAAACTGATTTTAAGGCACTCTAAACTCCACAAACCAGATCAGATGTTCCTCCCTCTCCAGTTCCAACGAGCTTCTTCTTCTCCATTACAAAAAGGGAATGCTTCTTCAGCTTCTACGGAAGGGGAAAAAAAAGAATTGGTGAGGGGAAAATTACTGCAACAACGAAAATGATTAGAAAGGGAAAAGATAGGGTTTACTTCAAACACAACTTAGAGTCATGTTACCTTGGTCTGAAAAAGATAAGGAGCGGTAAAGCTATTTTACGAGATACAACAACAATGAAAAAAAATGCAGTTAGATATTAAAAGAGACAGAAGAGTGGATGGGAAAGTGTAATGGGCCACTCCATCAGATTTTAGCTAGCAGCACCACCAGCTGTCTTATATGTATAGGTCGGTGGTTTTTGGTGGCTAGGAAGAAGAAAACACAAACAGTGGAAAATTATAGAAATGAAACGAGAACAGAGTAGAGAGCTACAGGTTTAGGTGCCCACAGAAGGGACGTGTTTGATTGGAAAGGAAAACAATAGGTGAAAAAAAGGGATATCTCAACAAATATGAAGGGGACATCAGCTGTGTTTCTATTAGAGGTATGAAAAATTTCTTCTTTCTAGTTGTTAAATTTTATAAATGAAGCTGATGGTATATTATGTGTTGGTGAGGTAAAAGATTAAATTTAATTTAGATAGGATAAATGTAAAGATATATGTTAATTATTTTTTATTTTGAAGGTATGAAATTGTAGAGTCTATAGCTTCGTATTAAAGTTTTTTGATTATGCTGCGAATATGAGTAGTGACTTAGAAGAATTTTAGATAAAGTGTCTGATGCTTCATTATACTATAGATTTTGCAAGTTCGTCTCATCCGTGTCGGTACTTGAAATCTATTTTGGTAGCTCAAGAAGTCTGTGACTAAATAATAGGGACAGTAACAAGTCCAAAATTATTGCTTTAATTAGTTTTATTACTATATTTAATATTTAATCTAACCCCCCTAATAATAGCTTGGTAGAAGCTAGAGTTTGTGATTTTTTCCTTGCAGGAGTGAAATCTTGGAACGTTGCTTTAATCAACCAGCACCTTTCTCCTAGTGATGCCGAGGCAGTGCTCTGTGTGCCTCACTTTCACAATGTCTCGCATGATAAGTTGACTTGGTGGCCTGCAAAGCATGGAGATTACTCGGTGAAGACAGCTTATCAGGTGTGCATGTCTAAAATCCTCCATATTGAGCAGCTACGGGTTGAAGGTGGGTGGGAAGCAATTTGGCGTCTCCATGTTCCACCCAAAGTTAAGAACTTCGTGTGGCATCTCTGCCGTGACTGCATACCAGCGCGTGGAAGGCTTCAGTCGAAAGGTATTCCTTGCCCCACAAATTGTGCATTGTGTGATAGTGATTGGGAAAGTGTTTGGCATATCTTGTTCCAATGACCTGGTAGTATCGCGTGCTGGGAAATAATCGGATTATGGGGGACTATTGCTTCTCTGTTGCTATCAGCCAAGTCAGTGGCAGATTTAATCTTCAGGTTGCTGGAAGAGCTATCAGTGGACACCCGTGCAATGCTTGCCATGACAGCCTGGGGTCTTTGGTTGCGTCGGAATGAAAAAGGTGTGGAACAATAAACAAGAGACAGCAGCAGAAGTTATCCACCGTTCGAAGTCCTTTTTCGATGACTGGGCGGCCGTGAGACGTAGAAACCAACTTGGAGCTGAAGGATTGACTTCAACTGAGACAATTGTCGTGTGGTAGCCTCCACCTGCAGGGACTTTGAAGTGCAATATCGACGCAACATTCTTTGCCCAGAATAATTTGATGAGATTCAGGTTGTGTCTCTGCGACGAAACGAGTATCTTCCTGGAAGCTCAATCAGGTTGGCTCTTTCCTTGCTTGATAACTCTCTCCCTGCTTGACAGTCAAAGAAGGGGAAGCTTTGGTCCTTCAAGCAGCGCTTCAGTGGACTTCGGAGCTTGGTCTGGAGAATATTATCTTTGAGCTTGATGCTAAAGTCGTAGTGGATAGCATCTCTAGTAATTCTCGTGATGTCTCGAAGTTTGGCTCTATTATCTCAGCTTGTAGGAATGCCCTTTTATCTAGAGAAAATTGTTTAGTCCAATTTATAAAGAGACAAGCGAATATGGTGGCTCATGCTCTGGCAATGGCAGCTGTATCTTATCCTTGTTGCTATAACTTCTTTGAAGTGCCTGACTTTGTTGCTGCAATTATTTTAAGTGAAATGAAATAAGTTCGTTTTTGTCAAAAAAAAAAAAATTTATCTCGTTTATTTCTTTATGAAATAGTTGTGCATTACAAATTTGTTATTTTATTTGTATGAAAATGATTTATTTGATTTAAGGGACAAGGTAATATGATTTTATCTTAAATCTAAATATATGGATTATCTCTATTTTACTTGTACAAGAAAAAATATTTCTTCTCAACATTACTTCTATATATAAGTCATTTTTATTTTTTGAATCTGAATTTTTACTAACATGTTCATAAAATGTAGATCAAGTATACAAGACACCTAGAGATTTTTGAATTGAATGACCCTTCATCACATAGTTTCATTTTACTTGTACGAGAAAACTGTCCTTGAGAAGTTATTTTTTCTCAGTTTTACTTATTGAAATTAGTCCTTCTACAAGTTTTAATTTTCGATTCCAAATTTTTACTAATATGTCTCCATATTGTAGAGTAAGTACAGAAGAAAACGTGATTTTGGAATCGGTTGACCCACTATCACATAGTCTCATTTTACTTGTACAAGAAAACACGTGATTTAGGGTTTACGGTGATTAGGGTTTCGGGTTTAGGGAATGAATGTCTCGGGAACCAGTAACTTCCTCAAGACATCTTTTATAATATATGATATATGATATAGAATATAAGTATAAATATATTATAATATTATATGTATACTGAAATGAAACAAGTCTTGGAAATATAATAGCTTCTGCGAGAAGCTTCATTTAGGTGTAGACTACAAGTTATATTCTAGAACCTTCTTAAAGTAAAAGCAAATTGGAAATTGTTACAAAGGGAGTTTTGGCTTTGGCTTACTGATGAGAATGAGAGAAAGAAGTAAACAGGGAGCAATTTGCGGGTGGCATACAAAGATGGAAAAAATTTGCGGGTGGCATACAAAGAGAGTACGGTGGACAAAGATTAAATGAGGACAGTGAAATACATTTTAGATGAGTTCCTATTTGAGGGAAGGGAAGCTCTTCTTCTCTTTGGTTATTAACAATTATTTAAGATTAGAGATTGACAGTAGCTAAATTAGTAAATTAGATAAAACATATATAAGAGAGTTGAAATGTTTAAGATATACGCCTAATATTTTGAAGACATAAAGTTAGGTAGAGAACTCGTAATTATTTATTAAAATTCTTTAGTACAATTTTATTGTAGCCAACGATTTAGAATAGTTTTAGATAAAGTGCAGTATAAACGATTAAAAAGTTTCTAAAAATCTAAATTAAATGGGTTAGCAATTTATAGAATTAGGAGTTAGGAATTCACTACGTTTAATATCTTTTAATTAAAATGCTAATTTAGTATTTCTCTTACTCTAGATCCCTTCATGAATCTATTCAAGCGGATACCGATCCTTAGCTCCTATTCGACAGCTCAGGAAATCTGTGAGTAAATAATGGGGATTGTAGCAAGTCACAAATTATTCTTTTAAATTTCTTTTTAACATTTGATTAAATTGCTCTTTTATTCCTTATGAAATGATTTTGAAATGACAGCTCGCAATGTTACTTGAAGTTGTTTATTTTATTTAACAGACATGGTAATATGATTTTATCTTGAATTTAAATATTTGTATTATCATGATTTGATGATTTAGCATATTATGGGAGCTAAATCTATGAATTATTATGGTTTTAGGGTTCGGGGTTTAGGGTTTAGGTATAATTCAGTTATCTTCTTTCTGGTTGTCTTTTGTCAAGTTGTAACCTTGTTTGTATTTTATTTTTTTGTCTATCTTGATCTGTGTTTGTTCCTTCCAAACTGATGAAGGTATTATAAGACCTATTTAACAATCTTGCATGGTTGTTGCTTGTTCATAATTTGGTGTAGTAATATCCATTCAATAAATCATTCAATTTAATGTTTTACATTTTTTCTTTATAATGTATCATTGAGTAACCTGTCCCTATTTGTGTGTCGACATTCATCCATTCTTTATAATATTTTCTATTTATTTTCTTTGTAATTATTGTTGAGTAGCTTGGTCCGGATTCTATTGGAATCGTTGTTGTTTCCTGCAACTACAACGGGATAGCAACGCGAGCCTGCAACCTTGTGAGTTTAGAGACCACAAAGGTATATTGCTCTTTCTTTGTTGATTTGTTTCCTCCTTGCTACTGAACAATGAAATTGTGTTTCTTGTTATTTTTTCTAACGCTTCCCCTTACGCAAAAGCTTAGGGCTTTAGGCTTTGGGTTCAGGGTTCAGGGTTTCGGGTCTAGGGTTTTAGGGTTTTAGGGGTTTCGGGTTTTCGGGTTTTGGGGTTAGGGTTTAGGGGTTTGAGGTTAGGGGTTTGGGGTTTAGGGTTTTAGGGTTTAGGGGTTAGGGTTGAGGTTTCTGTTCTGGTTTGGGGTTTGGGGTTTAGGGTTTGGGGTTGAGGTTGTGGGTTTTGGGTTTGGGTTTAGGGTTCGAGGTTTTAGGGTTGAGGTTGTGGGATTGGGGTTTGGGGCTTAGGGTTTGGGGCTTAGGTTTTAATGCTTAGGGTTTTAGGGCTTAGGGTTTTAGGGTTTTGGGTTTTGGGGTTTAGGGTTTCTGGGCTTGGGTTAGGTTTTAGGTTTAAGGTTTAGGGTTTACGGTTTATGGGTTAGGGGTTAGGGTTTTAGGGGTTTAGGGTTTAGGGGTTTAGTGCTCTGGGGTTTGGGGGTTTGGGGTTAGGGTTTGAGGTTTGGGGTCAGTTTTGAGTTTTGGGTTTGGTTTTGGGGTTTAGGGTTTAGGGGTAGGGTTTTAGGGGTTTAGGGTTTAGGGGTTGGGGTTTAGGGGTTGAGGTTTTTAGGTTTTGGGTTAGGGTTTAGGGGTTTAGGGTTTAGGGTTTCTGGTTTCTCGGTTTGGGTTTCGGGATTAGTGGTTCTGAGTTCGGGTTTGGGGGTTTTGGGATTTGGGGGTTTAGGGGTTTCGGGTTTAGGGTTTTTATTTTTATAGGGTTTAGGATTTAGGGTTTAGGGGTTAGGGGTTGGGTTTCGGGTTTAGGGTTCGGGCTTAGGGTTTAGGGTTTTAGGGTTTAGGGTTTAGGGTTTCAGGTTTAGGGTTTAGGGTTTCGGGTTTGGATTTCGGGTTTTGGGTTTCGGATTTGAGTTTCGGGTTCGGGGTTAGGGTTCGAGGTTTAGGGTTTAGTCTGAGGTTGAGGTTTAGGGTTTGGGTTTAGGTAAAGTGTCTAATGCTTCATTATACTGTAGGTTTCACAAGTTCGTCTCATCGGTGTCCGTACTTGAAATCTATTTTGGTAGCTCAAGAAGTCTGTGAGCCAAAAATAGGGACAAAGAATAAGTCCAAAATTATTGCTTTAATTAGTTTTATTCCTATATTTAATATTTAATCTAACCCCTTAATACTAGCTTGGTAGAAGCTAGAGTTTGTGATTTTTTCCTTGCAGGAGTGAAATCTTGGAACGTTGCTTTAATCAACTAGCACGTTTCTCCTAGTGATGCTGAGGCAATGCTCCGTGTGCCTCTTTTTCACAATGTCTCGCATGATAAGCTGACTTGTTGGCCTGCAAAGCTTGGAGATTACTCGGTGAAGACAGCTTATCAGGTGTGCATGTCTAAAATCCTCCATATTGAGCAGCTGCGGGTTGAAGGTGGGTGGGAAGCAATTTGGCGTCTCCATGTTCCACCCAAAGTTAAGAACTTCATGTGGCGTCTCTGCCGTGACTGCATACCGGCGCGTGGAATGCTTCAGTCGAGAGGTATTCCTTGCCCCACAAATTGTGCATTGTGTGATAGTGATTGGGAGAGTGTTTGGCATATCTTGTTCCAATGCCCTGGTAGTATCGCGTGCTGGGAAAGAATCGGATTATGGGGGACTATTGCTTCTCTGCTGCTATCAGCCAAGTGAGTGGCAGATTTAATCTTCAGGTTGCTGGAAGAGCTATCAGTGGACAACCGTGCAGTGCTTGCCATGACAGCCTGGGGTCTTTGGTTGCGTCAGAATGAAAAGGTGTGGAACAATAAACAAGAGTCAGCAGCAGAAGTTATCCATCGTTCGAAGTCCTTTCTGGATGACTGGGCGGCCGTGAGACGTAGAAACCAACTTGGAGCTGAAGGATTGACTTCAACTGAGACAATTGTCGTGTGGCAGCCTCCACCTGCAGGGACTTTGAAGTGCAATATCGACGCAACATTCTTTGCCCAGAATAATTTGACGAGATTCGGGTTGTGTCTCCGCGACGAAACGGGTATCTTCCTGGAAGCTCAATCAGGTTGGCTCTCTCCTTGCTTGACAGCTCTCTCCCTGCTTGACAGTCAAAGAAGGGGAAGCTTTGGTCCTTCAAGCAGCGCTTCAGTGGACTTCGGAGCTTGGTCTGGAGAATATTATCTTTGAGCTTGATGCTAAAGTAGTAGTGGATAGCATCTAGTAATTCTCGTGATGTCTCGGAGTTTGGCTCTATTTTCTCAGCTTGTAGGAATGCCCTTTTATCTAGAGAAAATTGTTAGTCCAATTTGTAAAGCGACAAGCGAATATGGTGGCTCATGCTCTGGCAAGGGCAGCTGTATCTTATCCTTGTTGCTATAACTTCTTTGAAGTGCCTGACTTTGTTGCTGCAATTATTTTAAGTGAAATGAAATAAGTTCGATTTTGTCAAAAAAATAATAATAATTTATCTCGTTTATTTCTTTATGAAATAGTTGTGCATTACAAATTTGTTATTTTATTTGTATGAAAATGATTTATTTGATTTAAGGGACAAGGTAATATGATTTTATCTTAAATCTAAATATATGGATTATCTCTATTTTACTTGTACAAGAAAAAATATTTCTTCTCAACAATACTTCTATATATAAGTCATTTTTATTTTTTGAATCTGAATTTTTACTAACATGTTCATAAAGTGTAGATCAAGTATACAAGACACCTAGAGATTTTTGAATTGAATGACCCTTCATCACATAGTTTCATTTTACTTGTACGAGAAAATTGTCCTTGAGAAGTTGTTTTTTCTCAATTTTACTTATTGAAATTAGTCCTTCTACAAGTTTTAATTTTCGATTCCAAATTTTTACTAATATGTCTCCATATTGTAGAGTAAGTACATAAGAAAACGTGGTTTTGGAATCGGTTGACCCACAATCACGTTGTCTCATTTTACTTGTACAAGAAAACATGTGATTTAGAGTTTAGGGTGTTTAGGGTTTCAGGTTTAGGGAATGAATGTCTCGGGAACCAGTAACTTCCTGAAGACATCTTTTATAATATATGATATATGATATAGAATATAAGTATAAATATATTATAATATTATATGTATGCTGAAATGAAACAAGTCTTGGAAATATAATAGCTTCTGCGAGAAGCTTCATTTAGGTGTAGACTCCAAGTTATATTCTAGAACCTTCTTAAAGTAAAAGCAAATTGGAAATTGTTACAAAGGGAGTTTTGGCTTTGGCTTACTGATGAGAATGAGAGAAAGAAGTAAACAGGGAGCAATTTACGGGTGGCATACAAAGATGGAAAAAAACACGTGAAGGCAGTAAAGCAACGAAAAAAAATAGTGAGCGGGTGATATGCAGTGAACTATCAAAATGAAGAAATAAGGAGGATTTGGGTGGCATCGTTCAAAAAAGGGGGGGGGGAGAATGGGTGGCTTACATATGGCATAAGAGAGACGTTGTCAAAATGGGAAAATAAAGTGGAAGAGTAATCTACGTGAGAGTACGGTGGACAAAGATTAAAGGAGGACAGTGAAATACATTTTAGATGAGTTCCTATTTGAGGGAAGGGAAGCTCTTCTTCGGTTTGGTTATTGACAATTATTTTCGATTATAGATTGACATTAGCTAAATTAGTATATTAGATAAAACTTATATAAGAGAGTTGAAATGTTTAGGATATACGCATAATATTTTGAAGACATAAAGTTAGGTAGAGAACTCTTAATTATTTATTAAAATTCTTTAGTACAATTTTATTGTAGCCAACGATTTAGAATAGTTTTAGATAGAATGCAGTATAAACGATTATAAAGTTTCTAAAAATCTAAATTAAATGGGTTAGCAATTTATAGAATTAGGAGTTAGGAATTCACTACGTTTAATATCTTTTAACTAAAATGCTAATTCAATATTTCTCTTACTCTGGATCCCTTCATGAATCTATTCAAGCGGATATCGATCCTTAACTCCTATTAAATGACTCAAGAAATGTGAGTAAATAATGGGGATTGTAGCAAGTCACAAATTATTCTTTTAAATTTTTTTTATACATTTGATTAAATTGCACTTTTATTCCTTATGAAATGATTTTGAAATGAAAGCTCGCAATGTTACTTGAAGTTGTTTATTTTATTTAATGACATGGTAATATGATTTTATCTTGAATTTAAATATTTGTATTATCTTGATTTGATGATTTAGCATATTATGGAAGCTAAATGTATGAATTATTATGGTTTTAGGGTTAGGGGTTTAGGGTTTAGGTTTGATTCAATTATCTTTTTTCCGGTCGTCTTTTGTCAAGTTGTAACCTTGTTTGTATTTTATTTTTTGTCTATCTTGATATGTGTTTGTTCCTTCCAAACTGATAAAGGTATTATAAGACCTATTTAATAATCTTGCATGGTTGTTGCTTGTTCATAATTTGGTGTAGTAATATCCATTCAATAATTCATTCAATTTAATGTTTTACATTTTTTCTTTATAATGTATCATTGAGTAGCCTGTCCCTATTTGTGTGTTGACATTCATCCATTCATTCAATTTTAATATTTTCTATTTATTTGCTTTGCAATTATCGTTGAGTAGCCTGGTCCGGATTCTATTGGAATCGTTGTTGTTTCCTGCAACTACAACGGGATAGCAACGCGAGCATGCAACCTTTTGAGTCCAGAGCCCACAAAGGTATATTGCTCTTTCTTTGTTGATTTGTTTCCTCCTTGCTACTGAATAATGAAATTGTGTTTCCTGTTATTTTTTCTAACACTTCCCTTTACGCAAAAGCTTAGGGCTTCAGGCTTCGGGTTCAGGGTTTCGGGTCTATGGTCTAGGGTTTTAGGGTTTTAGGGGTTTCAGGTTTTCGGGTTTCAGACTTAGGGTTTAGTGGTTTGGGGTTAGGGGCTTAGGGTTTTAGGGTTTAGGGTTTAGGGTTTAGGGTTTTAGGGTTTTAGGGTTTAGGGTTGGGTTCGGGTTAGGGGTTCAGGGTTGAGGTTGAGGTTGAGGTTGAGGTTTAGGGTTGAGGGTTTAGGGTTGAGGGTTTAGGGTTTAGGGTTTAGGGTTTAGGGTTTAGGGTTTAGGGTTTTAGGGTTTAGGGTTTAGGGTTTAGGTTTAGGGTTTTAGGGTTTAGGGTTTAGGGTTTAGGGTTTAGGGTTTAGGGTTTAGGGTTTAGGGTTTAGGGTTTGAGTTTAGGGTTTAGGGTTTGGGTTTGGGTTTTGGGTTTGGGTTTGGTTTGGGTTTCGGGTTTGGGTTTACGGTTCGAGGTTTAGGGTTTCAGGTACAGGGTTCAGGGTTTAGGGTTTCGGGTTTAGGTAAAGTGTCTAATGCTTCATTATACTGTAGGTTTCACAAGTTCGTCTCATCGGTGTCGGTACTTGAAATCTATTTTGGTAGCTCAAGAAGTCTGTGACTAAAAAATAGGGACAGTAACAAGTCCAAAATTATTGCTTTAATTAGTTTTATTCCTATATTTAATATTTAATCTAACCCCCTAATACTAGCTTGGTAGAAGCTAGAGTTTGTGATTTTTTCCTTGCAGGAGTGAAATCTTGGAACGTTGCTTTAATCAACTAGCACGTTTCTCCTAGTGATGCTGAGGCAGTGCTCCGTGTGCCTCTTTTTCACAATGTCTCGCATGATAAGCTGACTTGGTGGCCTGCAAAGCTTGGAGATTACTCGGTGAAGACAGCTTATCAGGTGTGCATGTCTAAAATCCTCCATATTGAGCAGCTGCGGGTTGAAGGTGGGTGGGAAGCAATTTGGCGTCTCCATGTTCCACCCAAAGTTAAGAACTTCATGTGGCGTCTCTGCCGTGACTGCATACCGGCGCGTGGAATGCTTCAGTCGAGAGGTATTCCTTGCCCCACAAATTGTGCATTGTGTGATAGTGATTGGGAGAGTGTTTGGCATATCTTGTTCCAATGCCCTGGTAGTATCGCGTGCTGGGAAAGAATCGGATTATGGGGGACTATTGCTTCTCTGCTGCTATCAGCCAAGTGAGTGGCAGATTTAATCTTCAGGTTGCTGGAAGAGCTATCAGTGGACAACCGTGCAGTGCTTGCCATGACAGCCTGGGGTCTTTGGTTGCGTCGTAATGAAAAGGTGTGGAACAATAAACAAGAGTCGGCCAGCAGGTTATCCATCGTTCAAGTCCTTTACGGATGGTAGGCCGTGAGGCGTAGAAACCAACTTGAGTGAAGGATTGACTTCAACTGAGACAATTGTCGTGTGGCAGCCTCCACCTGCAGGGACTTTGAAGTGCAATATCGACGCAACATTCTTTGCCCAGAATAATTTGACGAGATTCGGGTTGTGTCTCCGCTGATAAGCGGGTATCTTCCTGGAAGCTCAATCAGGTTAGCTCTCTCCTTGCTTGTGACTCTCTCCACGCTTGTGATCAAAGAAGAGAAGCTTTGGTCCTTCAAGCAGCGCTTCAGTGGACTTCGGAGCTTGGTCTGGAGAATATTATCTTTGAGCTTGATGCTAAAGTCGTAGTGGATAGCATCTAGTAATTCTCGTGATGTCTCGGAGTTTGGCTCTATTTTCTCAGCTTGTAGGAGTGCCCTTTTATCTAGAGAAAATTGTTAGTCCAATTTGTAAAGCGACAAGCGAATATGGTGGCTCATGCTCTGGCAAGGGCAGCTGTATCTTATCCTTGTTGCTATAACTTCTTTGAAGTGCCTGACTTTGTTGCTGCAATTATTTTAAGTGAAATGAAATAAGTTCGATTTTGTCAAAAAAATAATAATAATTTATCTCGTTTATTTCTTTATGAAATAGTTGTGCATTACAAATTTGTTATTTTATTTGTATGAAAATGATTTATTTGATTTAAGGGACAAGGTAATATGATTTTATCTTAAATCTAAATATATGGATTATCTCTATTTTACTTGTACAAGAAAAAATATTTCTTCTCAACAATACTTCTATATATAAGTCATTTTTATTTTTTGAATCTGAATTTTTACTACCATGTTCATAAAGTGTAGATCAAGTATACAACACACCTAGAGATTTTTGAATTGAATGACCCTTCATCACATAGTTTCATTTTACTTATGCGAGAAAATTGTCCTTGAGAAGTTGTTTTTTCTCAATTTTACTTATTGAAATTAGTCCTTCTACAAGTTTTAATTTTCGATTCCAAATTTTTACTAATATGTCTCCATATTGTAGAGTAAGTACATAAGAAAACGTGGTTTTGGAATCGGTTGACCCACAATCACGTTGTCTCATTTTACTTGTACAAGAAAACATGTGATTTAGAGTTTAGGGTGTTTAGGGTTTCAGGTTTAGGGAATGAATGTCTCGGGAACCAGTAACTTCCTCAAGACATCTTTTATAATATATGATATATGATATAGAATATAAGTATAAATATATTATAATATTATATGTATACTGAAATGAAACAAGTCTTGGAAATATAATAGCCTGAGAAGCTTCATTTAGGTGTAGACTCCAAGTTATATTCTAGAACCTTCTTAAAGTAAAAGCAAATTGGAAATTGTTACAAAGGGAGTTTTGGCTTTGGCTTACTGATGAGAATGAGAGAAAGAAGTAAACAGGGAGCAATTTACGGGTGGCATACAAAGATGGAAAAAAACACGTGAAGGCAGTAAAGCAACGAAAAAAAATAGTGAGCGGGTGATATGCAGTGAACTATCAAAATGAAGAAATAAGGAGGATTTGGGTGGCATCGTTCAAAAAAGGGGGGGGAGAATGGGTGGCTTACATATGGCATAAGAGAGACGTTGTCAAAATGGGAAAATAAAGTGGAAGAGTAATCTACGTGAGAGTACGGTGGACAAAGATTAAAGGAGGACAGTGAAATACATTTTAGATGAGTTCCTATTTGAGGGAAGGGAAGCTCTTCTTCGGTTTGGTTATTGACAATTATTTTCGATTAGAGATTGACATTAGCTAAATTAGTATATTAGATAAAACTTATATAAGAGAGTTGAAATGTTTAGGATATACGCATAATATTTTGAAGACATAAAGTTAGGTAGAGAATTCTTAATTATTTATTAAAATTCTTTAGTACAATTTTATTGTAGCCAGCGATTTAGAATAGTTTTAGATAGAATGCGATAAACGATTATAAAGTTTCTAAAAATCTAAATTAAATGGGTTAGCAATTTATAGAATTAGGAGTTAGGAATTCACTACGTTTAATATCTTTTAACTAAAATGCTAATTCAATATTTCTCTTACTCTGGATCCCTTCATGAATCTATTCAAGCGGATATCGATCCTTAACTCCTATTAAATGACTCAAGAAATGCGTGAGTAAATAATGGGGATTGTAGGAAGTCACAAATTATTCTTTTAAATTTCTTTTATACATTTGATTAAATTGCACTTTTATTCCTTATGAAATGATTTTGAAATGAAAGCTCGCAATGTTACTTGAAGTTGTTTATTTTATTTAACAGACATGGTAATATGATTTTATCTTGAATTTAAATATTTGTATTATCATGATTTGATGATTTAGCATATTATGGAAGCTAAATGTATGAATTATTATGGTTTTAGGGTTAGCGTTTAGGGTTTAGGTTTGATTCAATTATCTTTTTCTGGTCGTCTTTTGTCAAGTTGTAACCTTGTTTGTATTTTATTTTTTGTCTATCTTGATATGTGTTTGTTCCTTCCAAACTGATAAAGGTATTATAAGACCTATTTAATAATCTTGCATGGTTGTTGCTTGTTCATAATTTGGTGTAGTAATATCCATTCAATAATTCATTCAATTTAATGTTTTACATTTTTCTTTATAATGTATCATTGAGTAGCTTTGTCCCTATTTGTGTGTTGACATTCATCCATTCATTCAATTTTAATATTTTCTATTTATTTTCTTTGCAATTATCGTTGAGTAGCCTGGTCCGGATTCTATTGGAATCGTTGTTGTTTCCTGCAACTACAACGGGATAGCAACGCGAGCCTGCAACCTTTTGAGTCAGAGCCCACAAAGGTATATTGCTCTTTCTTTGTTGATTTGTTTCCTCCTTGCTACTGAATAATGAAATTGTGTTTCTTGTTATTTTTTCTAACACTTCCCTTTACGCAAAAGCTTAGGGCTTCAGGCTTGGGTTGAGGTTTGGTCTATGGTCTAGGGTTTTAGGGTTTTAGGGGTTTGAGTTTTCGGGTTTGGACTTAGGGTTTAGTGGTTTGGGGTTAGGGGCTTAGGGTTTTAGGGTTTAGGGTTTAGGGTTTAGGGTTTTAGGGTTTTAGGGGTTTAGGGGTTGGGTTGAGGGTTGAGTTGAGGGTTGAGGTTGAGGGTTTAGGGTTGAGGTTGAGGTTTAGGGTTGAGGTTTAGGGTTTAGGGTTTAGGGTTTAGGGGTTAGGGTCTAGGGTTTTAGGGTTTGGGGTTTTAGGATTTTAGGGTTTAGGGGTTAGGGGTTAGGGTTTTCGGGTTTAGGGTTTAGGGTTTAGGGTTGAGGTTTTGGGTTTTAGGGTTTAGGGTTTGAGTTTAGGGTTTAGGGTTTGAGTTTGGGTTTGGGTTTTGGGTTTGGTTGGGTTTGGGTTTGGGTTTACGGTTCGAGGTTTAGGGTTTAGTCTGCAGGTTCAGGGTTTAGGGTTTCGGGTTTAGGTAAAGTGTCTAATGCTTCATTATACTGTAGGTTTAACAAGTTCGTCTCATCGGTGTCGGTACTTGAAATCTATTTTGGTAGCTCAAGAAGTCTGTGACTAAAAAATAGGGACAGTAACAAGTCCAAAATTATTGCTTTAATTAGTTTTATTCCTATATTTAATATTTAATCTAACCCCCTAATACTAGCTTGGTAGAAGCTAGAGTTTTTGATTTTTTCCTTGCAGGAGTGAAATCTTGGAACGTTGCTTTAATCAACTAGCACGTTTCTCCTAGTGATGCTGAGGCAGTGCTCCGTGTGCCTCTTTTTCACAATGTCTCGCATGATAAGCTGACTTGGTGGCTGCAAGCTTGGAGATTACTCGGTGAAGACGACTTATCGGTGTGCATGTCTAAAATCCTCCATATTGAGCAGCTGCGGGTTGAAGGTGGGTGGGAAGCAATTTGGCGTCTCCATGTTCCACCCAAAGTTAAGAACTTCATGTGGCGTCTCTGCCGTGACTGCATACCGGCGCGTGGAATGCTTCAGTCGAGAGGTATTCCTTGCCCTACAAATTGTGCATTGTGTGATAGTGATTGGGAGAGTGTTTGGCATATCTTGTTCCAATGCCCTGGTAGTATCGCGTGCTGGGAAAGAATCGGATTATGGGGGACTATTGCTTCTCTGCTGCTATCAGCCAAGTGAGTGGCAGATTTAATCTTCAGGTTGCTGGAAGAGCTATCAGTGGACAACCGTGCAGTGCTTGCCATGACAGCCTGGGGT
The DNA here is from genome assembly GCA_037113605.1 of Calophaca sinica. Classification (NCBI taxonomy): domain Eukaryota; kingdom Viridiplantae; phylum Streptophyta; class Magnoliopsida; order Fabales; family Fabaceae; genus Calophaca; species Calophaca sinica. The sequence goes on from CM073737.1 coordinate 85,509,216, forward strand.
CTTTGGTTGCGTCAGAATGAAAAGGTGTGGAACAATAAACAAGAGTCAGCAGCAGAAGTTATCCATCGTTCGAAGTCCTTTCTGGATGACTGGGCGGCCGTGAGACGTAGAAACCAACTTGGAGCTGAAGGATTGACTTCAACTGAGACAATTGTCGTGTGGCAGCCTCCACCTGCAGGGACTTTGAAGTGCAATATCGACGCAACATTCTTTGCCCAGAATAATTTGACGAGATTCGGGTTGTGTCTCCGCGACGAAACGGGTATCTTCCTGGAAGCTCAATCAGGTTGGCTCTCTCCTTGCTTGTGACTCTCTCCTCGCTGATACCAAAGAAGGGGAAGCTTTGGTCCTTCAAGCGCTTGATGGACTTGAGCTTAGTGCGGAGAATATTATCTTTGAGCTTGATGCTAAAGTCGTAGTGGATAGCATCTAGTAATTCTCGTGATGTCTCGGAGTTTGGCTCTATTTTCTCAGCTTGTAGGAGTGCCCTTTTATCTAGAGAAAATTGTTAGTCCAATTTGTAAAGCGACGTTTAATATGGTGGCTCATGCTCTGGCAAGGGCAGCTGTATCTTATCCTTGTTGCTATAACTTCTTTGAAGTGCCTGACTTTGTTGCTGCAATTATTTTAAGTGAAATGAAATAAGTTCGATTTTGTCAAAAAAATAATAATAATTTATCTCGTTTATTTCTTTATGAAATAGTTGTGCATTACAAATTTGTTATTTTATTTGTATGAAAATGATTTATTTGATTTAAGGGACAAGGTAATATGATTTTATCTTAAATCTAAATATATGGATTATCTCTATTTTTCTTGTACAAGTAAAATATTTCTTCTCAACAATACTTCTATATATAAGTCATTTTTATTTTTTGAATCTGAATTTTTACTAACATGTTCATAAAGTGTAGATCAAGTATACAAGACACCTAGAGATTTTTGAATTGAATGACCCTTCATCACATAGTTTCATTTTACTTGTACGAGAAAATTGTCCTTGAGAAGTTGTTTTTTCTCAATTTTACTTATTGAAATTAGTCCTTCTACAAGTTTTAATTTTCGATTCCAAATTTTTACTAATATGCCTCCATATTGTAGAGTAAGTACATAAGAAAACGTGGTTTTGGAATCGGTTGACCCACAATCACGTTGTCTCATTTTACTTGTACAAGAAAACATGTGATTTAGAGTTTAGGGTGTTTAGGGTTTCAGGTTTAGGGAATGAATGTCTCGGGAACCAGTAACTTCCTCAAGACATCTTTTATAATATATGATATATGATATAGAATATAAGTATAAATATATTATAATATTATATGTATACTGAAATGAAACAAGTCTTGGAAATATAATAGCTTCTGCGAGAAGCTTCATTTAGGTGTAGACTCCAAGTTATATTCTAGAACCTTCTTAAAGTAAAAGCAAATTGGAAATTGTTACAAAGGGAGTTTTGGCTTTGGCTTACTGATGAGAATGAGAGAAAGAAGTAAACAGGGAGCAATTTACGGGTGGCATACAAAGATGGAAAAAAACACGTGAAGGCAGTAAAGCAACGAAAAAAAATAGTGAGCGGGTGATATGCAGTGAACTATCAAAATGAAGAAATAAGGAGGATTTGGGAGGCATCGTTCAAAAAAGGGGGGGGGAGAATGGGTGGCTTACATATGGCATAAGAGAGACGTTGTCAAAATGGGAAAATAAAGTGGAAGAGTAATCTACGTGAGAGTACGGTGGACAAAGATTAAAGGAGGACAGTGAAATACATTTTAGATGAGTTCCTATTTGAGGGAAGGGAAGCTCTTCTTCGGTTTGGTTATTGACAATTATTTTCGATTAGAGATTGACATTAGCTAAATTAGTATATTAGATAAAACTTATATAAGAGAGTTGAAATGTTTAGGATATACGCATAATATTTTGAAGACATAAAGTTAGGTAGAGAATTCTTAATTATTTATTAAAATTCTTTAGTACAATTTTATTGTAGCCAACGATTTAGAATAGTTTTAGATAGAATGCAGTATAAACGATTATAAAGTTTCTAAAAATCTAAGTTAAATGGGTTAGCAATTTATAGAATTAGGAGTTAGGAATTCACTACGTTTAATATCTTTTAACTAAAATGCTAATTCAATATTTCTCTTACTCTGGATCCCTTCATGAATCTATTCAAGCGGATATCGATCCTTAACTCCTATTAAATGACTCAAGAAATGTGAGTAAATAATGGGGATTGTAGCAAGTCACAAATTATTCTTTTAAATTTCTTTTATACATTTGATTAAATTGCACTTTTATTCCTTATGAAATGATTTTGAAATGAAAGCTCATAATGTTACTTGAAGTTGTTTATTTTATTTAATGCACATGGTAATATGATTTTATCTTGAATTTAAATATTTGTATTATCATGATTTGATGATTTAGCATATTATGGAAGCTAAATGTATGAATTATTATGGTTTTAGGGTTCGGGGTTTAGGGTTTAGGTTTGATTCAATTATCTTTTTTATGGTCGTCTTTTGTCAAGTTGTAACCTTGTTTGTATTTTATTTTTTTGTCTATCTTGATATGTGTTTGTTCCTTCCAAACTGATAAAGGTATTATAAGACCTATTTAATAATCTTGCATGGTTGTTGCTTGTTCATAATTTGGTGTAGTAATATCCATTCAATAATTCATTCAATTTAATGTTTTACATTTTTTCTTTATAATGTATCATTGAGTAGCCTGTCCCTATTTGTGTGTTGACATTCATCCATTCATTCAATTTTAATATTTTCTATTTATTTTCTTTGCAATTATCGTTGAGTAGCCTGGTCCGGATTCTATTGGAATCGTTGTTGTTTCCTGCAACTACAACGGGATAGCAACGCGAGCCTGCAACCTTTTGAGTCCAGAGCCCACAAAGGTATATTGCTCTTTCTTTGTTGATTTGTTTCCTCCTTGCTACTGAATAATGAAATTGTGTTTCTTGTTATTTTTTCTAACACTTCCCTTTACGCAAAAGCTTAGGGCTTCAGGCTTCGGGTTCAGGGTTTCGGGTCTATGGTCTAGGGTTTTAGGGTTTTAGGGGTTTCAGGTTTTCGGGTTTCAGACTTAGGGTTTAGTGGTTTGGGGTTAGGGGCTTAGGGTTTTAGGGTTTAGGGTTTAGGGTTTAGGGTTTTAGGGTTTTAGGGGTTTAGGGGTTCGGGTTCAGGGGTTCAGGGTTCAGGGTTCAGGGTTCAGGGTTGAGGTTGAGGTTCAGGGTTGAGGTAGAGGTTTAGGGTTGAGGGTTTAGGGTTTAGGGTTTAGGGTCTTAGGGTCTTAGGGTCTTAGGGTTTTAGGGTTTTAGGGTTTTAGGGTTTTAGGGTTTTAGGGTTTTAGGGTTTTAGGGTTTTAGGGTTTAGGGTTTAGGGTTGAGGTTTTGGGTTTTAGGGTTTAGGGTTTAGGGTTTCAGTTTAGGGTTTAGGGTTTGAGTTTGGGTTTGGGTTTTGGGTTTGATTTGGGTTTGGGTTTGGGTTTACGGTTCGAGGTTTAGGGTTTCAGGTACAGGGTTCAGGGTTTAGGGTTTCGGGTTTAGGTAAAGTGTCTAATGCTTCATTATACTGTAGGTTTCACAAGTTCATCTCATCGGTGTCGGTACTTGAAATCTATTTTGGTAGCTCAAGAAGTCTGTGACTAAAAAATAGGGACAGTAACAAGTCCAAAATTACTTCTATATATAAGTCATTTTTATTTTTTGAATCTGAATTTTTACTAACATGTTCATAAAGTGTAGATCAAGTATACAAGACACCTAGAGATTTTTGAATTGAATGACCCTTCATCACATAGTTTCATTTTACTTGTACGAGAAAATTGTCCTTGAGAAGTTGTTTTTTCTCAATTTTACTTATTGAAATTAGTCCTTCTACAAGTTTTAATTTTCGATTCCAAATTTTTACTAATATGCCTCCATATTGTAGAGTAAGTACATAAGAAAACGTGGTTTTGGAATCGGTTGACCCACAATCACGTTGTCTCATTTTACTTGTACAAGAAAACATGTGATTTAGAGTTTAGGGTGTTTAGGGTTTCAGGTTTAGGGAATGAATGTCTCGGGAACCAGTAACTTCCTCAAGACATCTTTTATAATATATGATATATGATATAGAATATAAGTATAAATATATTATAATATTATATGTATACTGAAATGAAACAAGTCTTGGAAATATAATAGCTTCTGCGAGAAGCTTCATTTAGGTGTAGACTCCAAGTTATATTCTAGAACCTTCTTAAAGTAAAAGCAAATTGGAAATTGTTACAAAGGGAGTTTTGGCTTTGGCTTCTTGATGAGAATGAGAGAAAGAAGTAAACAGGAGCAATTTACTGGTGGCATACAAAGATGGAAAACACGTGAAGGCAGTAAAGCAACGAAAAAAAATAGTGAGCGGGTGATATGCAGTGAACTATCAAAATGAAGAAATAAGGAGGATTTGGGAGGCATCGTTCAAAAAAGGGGGGGGGAGAATGGGTGGCTTACATATGGCATAAGAGAGACGTTGTCAAAATGGGAAAATAAAGTGGAAGAGTAATCTACGTGAGAGTACGGTGGACAAAGATTAAAGGAGGACAGTGAAATACATTTTAGATGAGTTCCTATTTGAGGGAAGGGAAGCTCTTCTTCGGTTTGGTTATTGACAATTATTTTCGATTAGAGATTGACATTAGCTAAATTAGTATATTAGATAAAACTTATATAAGAGAGTTGAAATGTTTAGGATATACGCATAATATTTTGAAGACATAAAGTTAGGTAGAGAATTCTTAATTATTTATTAAAATTCTTTAGTACAATTTTATTGTAGCCAACGATTTAGAATAGTTTTAGATAGAATGCAGTATAAACGATTATAAAGTTTCTAAAAATCTAAATTAAATGGGTTAGCAATTTATAGAATTAGGAGTTAGGAATTCACTACGTTTAATATCTTTTAACTAAAATGCTAATTCAATATTTCTCTTACTCTGGATCCCTTCATGAATCTATTCAAGCGGATATCGATCCTTAACTCCTATTCGACAGCTCAAGAAATCTGTGAGTAAATAATGGGGATTGTAGCAAGTCACAAATTATTCTTTTAAATTTCTTTTATACATTTGATTAAATTGCACTTTTATTCCTTATGAAATGATTTTGAAATGAAAGCTCGCAATGTTACTTGAAGTTGTTTATTTTATTTAGAAGACATGGTAATATGATTTTATCTTGAATTTAAATATTTGTATTATCATGATTTGATGATTTAGCATATTATGGAAGCTAAATGTATGAATTATTATGGTTTTAGGGTTCGGGGTTTAGGGTTTAGGTTTGATTCAATTATCTTTTTTCTGGTCGTCTTTTGTCAAGTTGTAACCTTGTTTGTATTTTATTTTTTTGTCTATCTTGATATGTGTTTGTTCCTTCCAAACTGATAAAGGTATTATAAGACCTATTTAATAATCTTGCATGGTTGTTGCTTGTTCATAATTTGGTGTAGTAATATCCATTCAATAATTCATTCAATTTAATGTTTTACATTTTTTCTTTATAATGTATCATTGAGTAGCCTGTCCCTATTTGTGTGTTGACATTCATCCATTCATTCAATTTTAATATTTTCTATTTATTTTCTTTGCAATTATCGTTGAGTAGCCTGGTCCGGATTCTATTGGAATCGTTGTTGTTTCCTGCAACTACAACGGGATCGCAACGCGAGCCTGCAACCTTTTGAGTCCAGAGCCCACAAAGGTATATTGCTCTTTCTTTGTTGATTTGTTTCCTCCTTGCTACTGAATAATGAAATTGTGTTTCTTGTTATTTTTTCTAACACTTCCCTTTACGCAAAAGCTTAGGGCTTGTGCTTCGGTTGAGGTTTGGGTCTATGGTCTAGGGTTTTGGGGTTTTAGGGGTTTCAGTTTTTGGGGTTTCAGACTTAGGGTTTAGTGGTTTGGGGTTAGGGGCTTAGGGTTTTAGGGTTTAGGGTTTAGGGTTTAGGGTTTTAGGGTTTTAGGGTTTAGGGGTTCTAAGTTCAGGTTCAGGGTGTCTGTGGTTCAGTGAGGTCTGTGAGGTTGAGGGTTTAGGGTTGAGGTAGGGTTTAGGGTTGAGGGTTTAGGGTTTAGGGTTTAGGGTTTTAGGGTTTAGGGTTTAGGGTTTTAGGGTTTTAGGGTTTAGGATTTTAGGGTTTAGGGTTTAGGGTTTTGTGGTTTTAGGGTTTAGGGTTTAGGGTTGAGGTTTTGGGTTTTAGGGTTTAGGGTTTAGGGTTTCAGGTTTAGGGTTTAGGGTTTCGAGTTTGGGTTTCGGGTTTTGGGTTTCGGATTTGGGTTTCGGGTTTGGGTTTACGGTTCGAGGTTTAGGGTTTCAGGTACAGGGTTCAGGGTTTAGGGTTTCGGGTTTAGGTAAAGTGTCTAATGCTTCATTATACTGTAGGTTTCACAAGTTCGTCTCATCGGTGTCGGTACTTGAAATCTATTTTGGTAGCTCAAGAAGTCTGTGACTAAAAAATAGGGACAGTAACAAGTCCAAAATTATTGCTTTAATTAGTTTTATTCCTATATTTAATATTTAATCTAACCCCCTAATACTAGCTTGGTAGAAGCTAGAGTTTGTGATTTTTTCCTTGCAGGAGTGAAATCTTGGAACGTTGCTTTAATCAACTAGCACGTTTCTCCTAGTGATGCTGAGGCAGTGCTCCGTGTGCCTCTTTTTCACAATGTCTCGCATGATAAGCTGACTTGGTGGCCTGCAAAGCTTGGAGATTACTCGGTGAAGACAGCTTATCAGGTGTGCATGTCTAAAATCCTCCATATTGAGCAGCTGCGGGTTGAAGGTGGGTGGGAAGCAATTTGGCGTCTCCATGTTCCACCCAAAGTTAAGAACTTCATGTGGCGTCTCTGCCGTGACTGCATACCGGCGCGTGGAATGCTTCAGTCGAGAGGTATTCCTTGCCCCACAAATTGTGCATTGTGTGATAGTGATTGGGAGAGTGTTTGGCATATCTTGTTCCAATGCCCTGGTAGTATCGCGTGCTGGGAAAGAATCGGATTATGGGGGACTATTGCTTCTCTGCTGCTATCAGCCAAGTGAGTGGCAGATTTAATCTTCAGGTTGCTGGAAGAGCTATCAGTGGACAACCGTGCAGTGCTTGCCATGACAGCCTGGGGTCTATGGTTGCGTCAGAATGAAAAGGTGTGGAACAATAAACAAGAGTCAGCAGCAGAAGTTATCCATCGTTCGAAGTCCTTTCTGGATGACTGGGCGGCCGTGAGACGTAGAAACCAACTTGGAGCTGAAGGATTGACTTCAACTGAGACAATTGTCGTGTGGCAGCCTCCACCTGCAGGGACTTTGAAGTGCAATATCGACGCAACATTCTTTGCACAGAATAATTTGACGAGATTCGGGTTGTGTCTCCGCGACGAAACGGGTATCTTCCTGGAAGCTCAATCAGGTTGGCTCTCTCCTTGCTTGACAGCTCTCTCCCTGCTTGACAGTCAAAGAAGGGGAAGCTTTGGTCCTTCAAGCAGCGCTTCAGTGGACTTCGGAGCTTGGTCTGGAGAATATTATCTTTGAGCTTGATGCTAAAGTCGTAGTGGATAGCATCTAGTAATTCTCGTGATGTCTCGGAGTTTGGCTCTATTTTCTCAGCTTGTAGGAGTGCCCTTTTATCTAGAGAAAATTGTTAGTCCAATTTGTAAAGCGACAAGCGAATATGGTGGCTCATGCTCTGGCAAGGGCAGCTGTATCTTATCCTTGTTGCTATAACTTCTTTGAAGTGCCTGACTTTGTTGCTGCAATTATTTTAAGTGAAATGAAATAAGTTCGATTTTGTCAAAAAAATAATAATAATTTATCTCGTTTATTTCTTTATGAAATAGTTGTGCATTACAAATTTGTTATTTTATTTGTATGAAAATGATTTATTTGATTTAAGGGACAAGGTAATATGATTTTATCTTAAATCTAAATATATGGATTATCTCTATTTTACTTGTACAAGAAAAAATATTTCTTCTCAACAATACTTCTATATATAAGTCATTTTTATTTTTTGAATCTGAATTTTTACTAACATGTTCATAAAGTGTAGATCAAGTATACAAGACACCTAGAGATTTTTGAATTGAATGACCCTTCATCACATAGTTTCATTTTACTTGTACGAGAAAATTGTCCTTGAGAAGTTGTTTTTCTCAATTTTACTTATTGAAATTAGTCCTTCTACAAGTTTTAATTTTCGATTCCAAATTTTTACTAATATGCCTCCATATTGTAGAGTAAGTACATAAGAAAACGTGGTTTTGGAATCGGTTGACCCACAATCACGTTGTCTCATTTTACTTGTACAAGAAAACATGTGATTTAGAGTTTAGGGTGTTTAGGGTTTCAGGTTTAGGGAATGAATGTCTCGGGAACCAGTAACTTCCTCAAGACATCTTTTATAATATATGATATATGATATAGAATATAAGTATAAATATATTATAATATTATATGTATACTGAAATGAAACAAGTCTTGGAAATATAATAGCTTCTGCGAGAAGCTTCATTTAGGTGTAGACTCCAAGTTATATTCTAGAACCTTCTTAAAGTAAAAGCAAATTGGAAATTGTTACAAAGGGAGTTTTGGCTTTGGCTTCTTGATGAGAATGAGAGAAAGAAGTAAACAGGAGCAATTTACTGGTGGCATACAAAGATGGAAAAAACACGTGAAAGCGGTAAAGCAAACGAAAAAAATAGTGAGCGGGTGATATGCAGTGAACTATCAAAATGAAGAAATAAGGAGGATTTGGGTGGCATCGTTCAAAAAAGGGGGGGGAGAATGGGTGGCTTACATATGGCATAAGAGAGACGTTGTCAAAATGGGAAAATAAAGTGGAAGAGTAATCTACGTGAGAGTACGGTGGACAAAGATTAAAGGAGGACAGTGAAATACATTTTAGATGAGTTCCTATTTGAGGGAAGGGAAGCTCTTCTTCGGTTTGGTTATTGACAATTATTTTCGATTAGAGATTGACATTAGCTAAATTAGTATATTAGATAAAACTTATATAAGAGAGTTGAAATGTTTAGGATATACGCATAATATTTTGAAGACATAAAGTTAGGTAGAGAATTCTTAATTATTTATTAAAATTCTTTAGTACAATTTTATTGTAGCCAACGATTTAGAATAGTTTTAGATAGAATGCAAAGATAAACGATTATAAAGTTTCTAAAAATCTAAATTAAATGGGTTAGCAATTTATAGAATTAGGAGTTAGGAATTCACTACGTTTAATATCTTTTAACTAAAATGCTAATTCAATATTTCTCTTACTCGGATCCCTTCATGAATCTATTCAAGGATATCGATCCTTAACTCCTATTCGACAAATTTCAAGAAATGTGAGTAAATAATGGGGATTGTAGCAAGTCACAAATTATTCTTTTAAATTTCTTTTATTCATTTTATTAAATTGCACTTTTATTCCTTATGAAATGATTTTGAAATGAAAGCTCGCAATGTTACTTGAAGTTGTTTATTTTATTTAATGAACATGGTAATATGATTTTATCTTGAATTTAAATATTTGTATTATCATGATTTGATGATTTAGCATATTATGGAAGCTAAATGTATGAATTATTATGGTTTTAGGGTTCGGGTTTAGGGTTTAGGTTTGATTCAATTATCTTTTTCTGGTCGCCTTTTTGTCAAGTTGTAACCTTGTTTGTATTTTATTTTTTGTCTATCTTGATATGTGTTTGTTCCTTCCAAACTGATAAAGGTATTATAAGACCTATTTAATAATCTTGCATGGTTGTTGCTTGTTCATAATTTGGTGTAGTAATATCCATTCAATAATTCACTCAATTTAATGTTTTACATTTTTTCTTTATAATGTATCATTGAGTAGCCTGTCCCTATTTGTGTGTTGACATTCATCCATTCATTCAATTTTAATATTTTCTATTTATTTTCTTTGCAATTATCGTTGAGTAGCCTGGTCCGGATTCTATTGGAATCGTTGTTGTTTCCTGCAACTACAACGGGATAGCAACGCGAGCCTGCAACCTTTTGAGTCCAGAGCCCACAAAGGTATATTGCTCTTTCTTTGTTGATTTGTTTCCTCCTTGCTACTGAATAATGAAATTGTGTTTCTTGTTATTTTTTCTAACACTTCCCTTTATGCAAAAGCTTAGGGCTTGTGCCGGGTTCGTGGTTTGGTCTATGGTCTAGGTTTTAGGTTTTAGGGTTTCAGGTTTTCGGGTTTGGACTTAGGGTTTAGTGGTTTGGGGTTAGGGCATAGGGTTTTAGGGTTTAGGGTTTAGGGTTTAGGTTTTAGGTTTTAGGGGTTTAGGGTTCTGTCTGTGGGTTCAGGTTCAGGTCTGTTCAGGGTTCAGGTTCAGGTTTAGGGTTGAGGGTGAGGGTTTAGGGTTGAGGTTTAGGGTTGAGGTTTAGGGTTGAGGGTTTAGGGTTTAGGGTTTAGGGTTTAGGTTTTAGGGTTTTAGGGTTTAGGATTTTAGGGTTTAGGGTTTAGGGTTTTAGGTTTTAGGTTTAGGTTTAGGGTTTAGGGTTTAGGGTTGAGGTTTTGGGTTTTAGGGTTTAGGGTTTAGGGTTTCAGTGTTTAGGGTTTAGGGTTTCGAGTTTGGGTTTCGGGTTTTGGGTTTTGATTTGGGTTTCTGTTTGGGTTTACTGCTCGAGGTTTAGGTTTCTGCACAGTGGTCTGTGGTTTAGGGTTTCGGGTTTAGGTAAAGTGTCTAATGCTTCATTATATCAGTAGGTTTCACAAGTCTGTCTCATCTGTTTCAGATTTGAAATCTATTTTGGTAGCTCAAGAAGTCTGTGACTAAAAATAGGGACAAAGAACAAGTCCAAAATTATTGCTTTAATTAGTTTTATTCCTATATTTAATATTTAATCTAACCCCTAATACTAGCTTGGTAGAAGCTAGAGTTTGTGATTTTTTCCTTGCAGAGTGAAATCTTGGAACGTTGCTTTAATCAACTAGCACGCTTTCTCCTAGTGATGCCGGTGCAAGGTTCGTGCCTCTTTTTCACAATGTCTCGCATGATAAGTCGACTTGGTGGCCTGCAAAGCTTGGAGATTACTCGGTGAAGACGACTTATCGGTGTGCATGTCTAAAATCCTCCATATTGAGCATTTGCGGGTTGAAGGTGGGTGGGAAGCAATTTGGCGTCTCCATGTTCCACCCAAAGTTAAGAACTTCATGTGGCGTCTGCGGATCGCATACCGGCGCGTGGAATGCTTCAGTCGAGAGGTATTCCTTGCCCCACAAATTGTGCATTGTGTGATAGTGATTGGGAGAGTGTTTGGCATATCTTGTTCCAATGCCTTGGTAGTATCGCGTGCTGGGAAAGAATCGGATTATGGGGGACTATTGCTTCTCTGCTGCTATCAGCCAAGTGAGTGGCAGATTTAATCTTCAGGTTGCTGGAAGAGCTATCAGTGGACAACCGTGCAGTGCTTGCCATGACAGCCTGGGGTCTTTGGTTGCGTCAGAATGAAAAGGTGTGGAACAATAAACAAGAGTCAGCAGCAGAAGTTATCCATCGTTCGAAGTCCTTTCTGGATGACTGGGCGGCCGTGAGACGTAGAAACCAACTTGGAGCTGAAGGATTGACTTCAACTGAGACAATTGTCGTGTGGCAGCCTCCACCTGCAGGGACTTTGAAGTGCAATATCGACGCAACATTCTTTGCACAGAATAATTTGACGAGATTCGGGTTGTGTCTCCGCGACGAAACGGGTATCTTCCTGGAAGCTCAATCAGGGTTGGCTCTCCTTGCTGACAGCTCTCTCCTCGCTGATACCAAAGAAGGGGAAGCTTTGGTCCTTCAAGCAGCGCTTCAGTGGACTTCGGAGCTTGGTCTGGAGAATATTATCTTTGAGCTTGATGCTAAAGTAGTAGTGGATAGCATCTAGTAATTCTCGTGATGTCTCGGAGGTTGTCTCTATGTTCTCGGCTTGTAGGAGTGCTCTTTATCTAGAGAAAATTGTTAGTCCAATTTGTAAAGCGATGTTTAATATGGTGGCTCATGCTCTGGCAAGGGCAGCTGTATCTTATCCTTGTTGCTATAACTTCTTTGAAGTGCCTGACTTTGTTGCTGCAATTATTTTAAGTGAAATGAAATAAGTTCGATTTTGTCAAAAAAATAATAATAATTTATCTCGTTTATTTCTTTATGAAATAGTTGTGCATTACAAATTTGTTATTTTATTTGTATGAAAATGATTTATTTGATTTAAGGGACAAGGTAATATGATTTTATCTTAAATCTAAATATATGGATTATCTCTATTTTACTTGTACAAGAAAAAATATTTCTTCTCAACAATACTTCTATATATAAGTCATTTTTATTTTTTGAATCTGAATTTTTACTAACATGTTCATAAAGTGTAGATCAAGTATACAAGACACCTAGAGATTTTTGAATTGAATGACCCTTCATCACATAGTTTCATTTTACTTGTACGAGAAAATTGTCCTTGAGAAGTTGTTTTTTCTCAATTTTACTTATTGAAATTAGTCCTTCTACAAGTTTTAATTTTCGATTCCAAATTTTTACTAATATGCCTCCATATTGTAGAGTAAGTACATAAGAAAACGTGGTTTTGGAATCGGTTGACCCACAATCACGTTGTCTCATTTTACTTGTACAAGAAAACATGTGATTTAGAGTTTAGGGTGTTTAGGGTTTGTGTTTAGGGAATGAATGTCTCAGAACCAAGAACTTCCTCAAGACATCTTTTATAATATATGATATATGATATAGAATATAAGTATAAATATATTATAATATTATATGTATACTGAAATGAAACAAGTCTTGGAAATATAATAGCTTCTGCGAGAAGCTTCATTTAGGTGTAGACTCCAAGTTATATTCTAGAACCTTCTTAAAGTAAAAGCAAATTGGAAATTGTTACAAAGGGAGTTTTGGCTTTGGCTTACTGATGAGAATGAGAGAAAGAAGGAAACAAGGAGCAATTTACTGGTGGCATACAAAGATGGAAAAAACACGTGAAGGCAAGTAAAGCAACGAAAAAATAGTGAGCGGGTGATATGCGGTGAACTATCAAAATGAAGAAATAAGGAGGATTTGGGTGGCATCGTTCAAAAAGGGGGAGAATGGGTGGCTTACATATGGCATAAGAGAGACGTTGTCAAAATGGGAAAATAAAGTGGAAGAGTAATCTACGTGAGAGTACGGTGGACAAAGATTAAAGGAGGACGTGAAATACATTTTAGATGAGTTCCTATTTGAGGGAAGGGAAGCTCTTCTTCGGTTTGGTTATTGACAATTATTTTCGATTAGAGATTGACATTAGCTAAATTAGTATATTAGATAAAACTTATATAAGAGAGTTGAAATGTTTAGGATATACGCATAATATTTTGAAGACATAAAGTTAGGTAGAGAATTCTTAATTATTTATTAAAATTCTTTAGTACAATTTTATTGTAGCCAACGATTTAGAATAGTTTTAGATAGAATGCAGTATAAACGATTATAAAGTTTCTAAAAATCTAAATTAAATGGGTTAGCAATTTATAGAATTAGGAGTTAGGAATTCACTACGTTTAATATCTTTTAACTAAAATGCTAATTCAATATTTCTCTTACTCTGGATCCCTTCATGAATCTATTCAAGCGGATATCGATCCTTAACTCCTATTCGACAGCTCAAGAAATCTGTGAGTAAATAATGGGGATTGTAGCAAGTCACAAATTATTCTTTTAAATTTCTTTTATACATTTGATTAAATTGCACTTTTATTCCTTATGAAATGATTTTGAAATGAAAGCTCGCAATGTTACTTGAAGTTGTTTATTTTATTTAACAGACATGGTAATATGATTTTATCTTGAATTTAAATATTTGTATTATCATGATTTGATGATTTAGCATATTATGGAAGCTAAATGTATGAATTATTATGGTTTTAGGGTTCGGGGTTTAGGGTTTAGGTTTGATTCAATTATCTTTTTTCTGGTCGTCTTTTGTCAAGTTGTAACCTTGTTTGTATTTTATTTTTTTGTCTATCTTGATATGTGTTTGTTCCTTCCAAACTGATAAAGGTATTATAAGACCTATTTAATAATCTTGCATGGTTGTTGCTTGTTCATAATTTGGTGTAGTAATATCCATTCAATAATTCATTCAATTTAATGTTTTACATTTTTTCTTTATAATGTATCATTGAGTAGCCTGTCCCTATTTGTGTGTTGACATTCATCCATTCATTCAATTTTAATATTTTCTATTTATTTTCTTTGCAATTATCGTTGAGTAGCCTGGTCCGGATTCTATTGGAATCGTTGTTGTTTCCTGCAACTACAACGGGATAGCAACGCGAGCCTGCAACCTTTTGAGTCCAGAGCCCACAAAGGTATATTGCTCTTTCTTTGTTGATTTGTTTCCTCCTTGCTACTGAATAATGAAATTGTGTTTCTTGTTATTTTTTCTAACACTTCCCTTTACGCAGAAGCTTAGGGCTTCAGTGCCGGGTTCAGTGGTTTCTGTCTATGGTCTAGGGTTTTAGGTTTTAGGGTTTCTGTTTTGGGTTTCGGACTTAGGGTTTAGTGGTTTTGGGGTTAGGGCTTAGGGTTTTAGGGTTTAGGGTTTAGGGTTTAGGTTTTAGGGTTTTAGGGTTTAGGGTGGGGTTCAGGTTCAGGTGTCTGTGGTTCAGGTGGTTCAGGTTTAGTGGTCAGGGTTGAGGTTGAGGGTTTAGGGTTGAGGGTTTAGGGTTTAGGGTTTAGGGTTTTAGGGTTTAGGGTTTAGGGTTTTAGGGTTTAGGATTTTAGGGTTTAGGGTTTAGGGTTTTAGGGTTTTAGGGTTTAGGGTTTAGGGTTTAGGGTTTAGGGTTGAGGTTTTGGGTTTTAGGGTTTCGGGTTTAGGGTTTCAGTTTAGGGTTTAGGGTTTCAGTTTGGGTTTGGGTTTTGGGTTTCGGATTTGGGTTTCGGGTTTGGGTTTACGGTTCGAGGTTTAGGGTTTCAGGTACAGGGTTCAGGGTTTAGGGTTTCGGGTTTAGGTAAAGTGTCTAATGCTTCATTATACTGTAGGTTTCACAAGTTCGTCTCATCGGTGTCGGTACTTGAAATCTATTTTGGTAGCTCAAGAAGTCTGTGACTAAAAAATAGGGACAGTAACAAGTCCAAAATTATTGCTTTAATTAGTTTTATTCCTATATTTAATATTTAATCTAACCCCCTAATACTAGCTTGGTAGAAGCTAGAGTTTGTGATTTTTTCCTTGCAGGAGTGAAATCTTGGAACGTTGCTTTAATCAACTAGCACGTTTCTCCTAGTGATGCTGAGGCAGTGCTCCGTGTGCCTCTTTTTCACAATGTCTCGCATGATAAGCTGACTTGGTGGCCTGCAAAGCTTGGAGATTACTCGGTGAAGACAGCTTATGAGGTGTGCATGTCTAAAATCCTCCATATTGAGCATTGCGGGTTGAAGGTGGGTGGAAGCAATTTGGCGTCTCCATGTTCCACCCAAAGTTAAGAACTTCATGTGGCGTCTCTGCGGATCGCATACCGCTGGCGTGGAATGCTTCAGTCGAGAGGTATTCCTTGCCCCACAAATTGTGCATTGTGTGATAGTGATTGGGAGAGTGTTTGGCATATCTTGTTCCAATGCCTTGGTAGTATCGCGTGCTGGGAAAGAATCGGATTATGGGGGACTATTGCTTCTCTGCTGCTATCAGCCAAGTGAGTGGCAGATTTAATCTTCAGGTTGCTGGAAGAGCTATCAGTGGACAACCGTGCAGTGCTTGCCATGACAGCCTGGGGTCTTTGGTTGCGTCAGAATGAAAAGGTGTGGAACAATAAACAAGAGTCAGCAGCAGAAGTTATCCATCGTTCGAAGTCCTTTCTGGATGACTGGGCGGCCGTGAGACGTAGAAACCAACTTGGAGCTGAAGGATTGACTTCAACTGAGACAATTGTCGTGTGGCAGCCTCCACCTGCAGGGACTTTGAAGTGCAATATCGACGCAACATTCTTTGCCCAGAATAATTTGACGAGATTCGGGTTGTGTCTCCGCGACGAAACGGGTATCTTCCTGGAAGCTCAATCAGGTTGGCTCTCTCCTTGCTTGACTCTCTCTCCTCGCTGACACCAAAGAAGGGAAGCTTTGGTCCTTCAAGCAGCGCTTCAGTGGACTTCGGAGCTTGGTCTGGAGAATATTATCTTTGAGCTTGATGCTAAAGTAGTAGTGGATAGCATCTAGTAATTCTCGTGATGTCTCGGAGTTTGGCTCTATTTTCTCAGCTTGTAGGAATGCCCTTTTATCTAGAGAAAATTGTTAGTCCAATTTGTAAAGTTTACGTTTAATATGGTGCCTCATGCTCTGGCAAGGGCAGCTGTATCTTATCCTTGTTGCTATAACTTCTTTGAAGTGCCTGACTTTGTTGCTGCAATTATTTTAAGTGAAATGAAATAAGTTCGATTTTGTCAAAAAAATAATAATAATTTATCTCGTTTATTTCTTTATGAAATAGTTGTGCATTACAAATTTGTTATTTTATTTGTATGAAAATGATTTATTTGATTTAAGGGACAAGGTAATATGATTTTATCTTAAATCTAAATATATGGATTATCTCTATTTTACTTGTACAAGAAAAAATATTTCTTCTCAACAATACTTCTATATATAAGTCATTTTTATTTTTTGAATCTGAATTTTTACTAACATGTTCATAAAGTGTAGATCAAGTATACAAGACACCTAGAGATTGTTGAATTGAATGACCCTTCATCACATAGTTTCATTTTACTTGTACGAGAAAATTGTCCTTGAGAAGTTGTTTTTTCTCAATTTTACTTATTGAAATTAGTCCTTCTACAAGTTTTAATTTTCGATTCCAAATTTTTACTAATATGTCTCCATATTGTAGAGTAAGTACATAAGAAAACGTGGTTTTGGAATCGGTTGACCCACAATCACGTTGTCTCATTTTACTTGTACAAGAAAACATGTGATTTAGAGTTTAGGGTGTTTAGGGTTTCAGGTTTAGGGAATGAATGTCTCGGGACCCAGTAACTTCCTGAAGACATCTTTTATAATATATGATATATGATATAGAATATAAGTATAAATATATTATAATATTATATGTATCTTGAAATGAAACAAGTCTTGGAAATATAATAGCTTCATGAGAAGCTTCATTTAGGTGTAGACTCCAAGTTATATTCTAGAACCTTCTTAAAGTAAAAGCAAATTGGAAATTGTTACAAAGGGAGTTTTGGCTTTGGCTTACTGATGAGAATGAGAGAAAGAAGTAAGCAGGGGAGCAATTCTGGGTGGCATACAAAGATGGGAAAAAAAAACACGTGAAAGCGATAAAGCGAAAAAAAATAGTGAGCGGGTGATATGCAGTGAACTATCAAAATGAAGAAATAAGGAGGATTTGGGTGGCATCGTTCAAAAAAGGGGGGGGGGGAGAATGGGTGGCTTACATATGGCATAAGAGAGACGTTGTCAAAATGGGAAAAT
Source organism: Calophaca sinica (assembly GCA_037113605.1). Taxonomy (NCBI): domain Eukaryota; kingdom Viridiplantae; phylum Streptophyta; class Magnoliopsida; order Fabales; family Fabaceae; genus Calophaca; species Calophaca sinica. The sequence continues at coordinate 85,526,745 of CM073737.1, forward strand.
AAAGTGGAAGAGTAATCTACGTGAGAGTACGGTGGACAAAGATTAAAGGAGGACAGTGAAATACATTTTAGATGAGTTCCTATTTGAGGGAAGGGAAGCTCTTCTTCGGTTTGGTTATTGACAATTATTTTCGATTAGAGATTGACATTAGCTAAATTAGTATATTAGATAAAACTTATATAAGAGAGTTGAAATGTTTAGGATATACGCATAATATTTTGAAGACATAAAGTTAGGTAGAGAATTCTTAATTATTTATTAAAATTCTTTAGTACAATTTTATTGTAGCCAACGATTTAGAATAGTTTTAGATAGAATGCAGTATAAACGATTATAAAGTTTCTAAAAATCTAAATTAAATGGGTTAGCAATTTATAGAATTAGGAGTTAGGAATTCACCACGTTTAATATCTTTTAACTAAAATGCTAATTCAATATTTCTCTTACTCTGGATCCCTTCATGAATCTATTCAAGCGGATATCGATCCTTAACTCCTATTCGACTGACTCAAGAAATGTGAGTAAATAATGGGGATTGTAGCAAGTCACAAATTATTCTTTTAAATTTCTTTTATACATTTGATTAAATTGCACTTTTATTCCTTATGAAATGATTTTGAAATGAAAGCTACGCAATGTTACTTGAAGTTGTTTATTTTATTTAATGAGACATGGTAATATGATTTTATCTTGAATTTAAATATTTGTATTATCATGATTTGATGATTTAGCATATTAAGGAAGTTAAATTTATGAATTATTTTCGTTTTAGGGTTAGGGTTTAGGGTTTAGGTTTGATTCAATTATCTTTTTCTGGTCGCTTTTTGTCAAGTTGTATCCTTGTTTGTATTTTATTTTTTTGTCTATCTTGATATGTGTTTGTTCCTTCCAAACTGATAAAGGTATTATAAGACCTATTTAATAATCTTGCATGGTTGTTGCTTGTTCATAATTTGGTGTAGTAATATCCATTCAATAATTCACTCAATTTAATGTTTTACATTTTTTCTTTATAATGTATCATTGAGTAGCTTTGTCCCTATTTGTGTGTTGACATTCATCCATTCATTCAATTTTAATATTTTTTATTTATTTTCTTTGCAATTATCGTTGAGTAGCCTGGTCAGGATTCTATTGGAATCGTTGTTGTTTCCTCGCAACTACAACGGGATAGCAACTTGAGCCTGCAACCTTTTGAGTCAGAGCCCACAAAGGTATATTGCTCTTTCTTTGTTGATTTGTTTCCTCCTTGCTACTGAATAATGAAATTGTGTTTCTTGTTATTTTTCTAACACTTCCTTTACGCAAAGCTTAGGGCTTGAGGCTTCGGGTTCAGGTTTGGTCTATGGTCTAGGGTTTTAGGGTTTTAGGGTTTCAGGGTTTTCGGGTTTGGACTTAGGGTTTAGTGGTTTGGGGTTAGGGCTTAGGGTTTTAGGGTTTAGGGTTTAGGGTTTAGGGTTTTAGGGTTTTAGGGGTTTAGGGGGTTTTAGGTTCAGGGTTAGGGGTTGAGGTTAGGGTTGAGGTTGAGGTTTAGGTTAGGGTTTAGGTTGAGGTTTTAGGGTTTAGGGTTTAGGGTTTTAGGTTTAGGGTTTAGGGTTTAGGGTAGGTTTTGGGTTTTAGGGTTTAGTGGTTTAGGGTTTAGGGTTTAGGGTTTAGGTTTTAGGGTTTAGGGTTTTAGGGTTTTAGGGTTTAGGGTTTAGGGTTTAGGGTTTAGGGTTGAGGTTTTGGGTTTTAGGGTTTCGGGTTTAGGTAAAGTGTCTAATGCTTCATTATACTGTAGGTTTCACAAGTTCGTCTCATCGGTGTCGGTACTTGAAATCTATTTTGGTAGCTCAAGAAGTGCGTGACTAAAAATAGTGACGATATGAGTCCAAAATTATTGCTTTAATTAGTTTTATTCCTATATTTAATATTTAATCTAACCCCCTAATACTAGCTTGGTAGAAGCTAGAGTTTGTGATTTTTTCCTTGCAGGAGTGAAATCTTGGAACGTTGCTTTAATCAACTAGCACGTTTCTCCTAGTGATGCTGAGGCAGTGCTCCGTGTGCCTCTTTTTCACAATGTCTCGCATGATAAGCTGACTTGGTGGCCTGCAAAGCTTGGAGATTACTCGGTGAAGACAGCTTATCAGGTGTGCATGTCTAAAATCCTCCATATTGAGCAGCTGCGGGTTGAAGGTGGGTGGGAAGCAATTTGGCGTCTCCATGTTCCACCCAAAGTTAAGAACTTCATGTGGCGTCTCTGCCGTGACTGCATACCGGCGCGTGGAATGCTTCAGTCGAGAGGTATTCCTTGCCCCACAAATTGTGCATTGTGTGATAGTGATTGGGAGAGTGTTTGGCATATCTTGTTCCAATGCCTTGGTAGTATCGCGTGCTGGGAAAGAATCGGATTATGGGGGACTATTGCTTCTCTGCTGCTATCAGCCAAGTGAGTGGCAGATTTAATCTTCAGGTTGCTGGAAGAGCTATCAGTGGACAACCGTGCAGTGCTTGCCATGACAGCCTGGGGTCTTTGGTTGCGTCAGAATGAAAAGGTGTGGAACAATAAACAAGAGTCGCCAGCAGGTTATCCATCGTGAAGTCCTTTCTACGGATGGCTGGCCGTAGTGAGGCGTAGAAACCAACTTGGAGTCAAGGATTGACTTCAACCGAGACAATTGTCGTGTGGCGACCTCCACCGCAGGACTTTGAAGTGCAATATCGACGCAACATTCTTTGCCCAGAATAATTTGACGAGATTCGGGTTGTGTCTCCGCGACGAAACGGGTATCTTCCTGGAAGCTCAATCAGGTTGGCTCTCTCTTGCTTGTGACTCTCTCCTCGCTGATACCAAAGAAGGGAAGCTTTGGTCCTTCAAGCGGCTCAAAGGGACTTCTGAGCTTGGTCTGGAGAATATTATCTTTGAGCTTGATGCTAAAGTAGTAGTGGATAGCATCTAGTAATTCTCGTGATGTCTCGGAGTTTGGCTCTATTTTCTCAGCTTGTAGGAATGCCCTTTTATCTAGAGAAAATTGTTAGTCCAATTTGTAAAGCGACAAGTTTAATATGGTGGCTCATGCTCTGGCAAGGCCATTGTATCTTATCCTTGTTGCTATAACTTCTTTGAAGTGCACGACTTTATTCTTTTGCAATTATTTTAAGTGAAATGAAATAAGTTCGATTTTGTCAAAAAATAATAATAATTTATCTCGTTTATTTCTTTATGAAATAGTTGTGCATTACAAATTTGTTATTTTATTTGTATGAAAATGATTTATTTGATTTAAGGGACAAGGTAATATGATTTTATCTTAAATCTAAATATATGGATTATCTCTATTTTACTTGTACAAGAAAAAATATTTCTTCTCAACAATACTTCTATATATAAGTCATTTTTATTTTTTGAATCTGAATTTTTACTAACATGTTCATAAAGTGTAGATCAAGTATACAAGACACCTAGAGATTGTTGAATTGAATGACCCTTCATCACATAGTTTCATTTTACTTGTACGAGAAAATTGTCCTTGAGAAGTTGTTTTCTCAGTTTTACTTATTGAAATTAGTCCTTCTACAAGTTTTAATTTTCGATTCCAAATTTTTACTAATATGTCTCCATATTGTAGAGTAAGTACATAAGAAAACGTGGTTTTGGAATCGGTTGACCCACAATCACGTTGTCTCATTTTACTTGTACAAGAAAACATGTGAATTAGAGATTAGGGTGTTTAGGGTTTTGAGTTTAGGAATGAATGTCTCGGGAACCAGTAACTTCCTCAAGACATCTTTTATAATATATGATATATGATATAGAATATAAGTATAAATATATTATAATATTATATGTATACTGAAATGAAACAAGTCTTGGAAATATAATAGCTTCTGCGAGAAGCTTCATTTAGGTGTAGACTCCAAGTTATATTCTAGAACCTTCTTAAAGTAAAAGCAAATTGGAAATTGTTACAAAGGGAGTTTTGGCTTTGGCTTACTGATGAGAATGAGAGAAAGAAGTAAACAGGGAGCAATTTA